>JARHVA010000249.1:2747500-3947500 GCA_037957365.1 Torreya grandis
CATATGCATTTGATCCATATATAAATGTATGAAAAATAATTAGTTTAGTCAACCTCACTTTTCCACACCCTTGATAGGATTTAGGATGATTATACTTAGTTATATTTTGGTCATTTATCTTTTTCTTGATTGGCATTTTTAGATTAAAACTAATGTTTTTTTTTATAGCCACATCAAAACCCATTTATTTATAAATCATTCTTTTGTCTAGAGAGGCATTATGCTAGCTATTTTATACCACACTAGTGCCTTACAATTTTTACTAAAATTATTTGTGTGTGTTAATTGATTAATATGGGTATCTTTATGCTACCCAAATCATTTATCAAGTTTGAGTATTTGAAACATAACATTGTTCACATTATTAGAGCATGCTTACGCCATTAGGCTACTCATTTTATTTCAAGACTTGTTTCACATTGTATCAAAAACCATTATTTCAAACTAACCAAACCATGTCACATATGCCATTTGGACCTTTTCCATGTGCCATCATGCTATCCAATATTGTATAGCTTGTTTAGTCCAATCATAGTTTTCAACCATTGAGTTTTTAATTAACCTTTCCAAATTTAAAAACATTAATTAATTATTTTTTAGGCCTCACTTCACAGGGTTTGATACATAGATATTTCTATTTTAGGTTGCATAACTTAGGTTAATCAACTTTCCAAATTTGAAAACTATCACTTGTTTGTTCATTCAACCTATCCTCATCATTGTTTGTGCCTTTATTTGGGAAAACATAGTAATTTCTTTAGGTACCTTTTTCCTTATGACTTATACCAATTGATCATGTCTATGTTCGATTTTGTGTGTCAGGTCTATGTCAAAGTTATTCCAACCTTGCTAAATTAAATTAGATCATATCAGCCTTTGTTTCAAAGTCTATATTTTGATGCTATTTGGCCAAAAGTCCTATCAGATCATGTTTTTTTGAGCCTAGCTTTTGACTCCAGATTTGAATGAAAGCCCTAACAACTCAAATTTTCCCCTTTCCTAATTTAGACCATGTTTGAAACACTTTGGCCTAGACTTTGACATGTCATTTTTATTTAGATGCTTGACCTTTTGTGTGTATGACATTTGACATTAGACATTTGAATTTAGACTATTTTATGCCAAGTTTTTTCACAAACCATTTTGGAGATACAACTCCATTTTTAGATCACATTGGAGATATAGCTCCGCTTTTGACCAAGATAGATCAAGTTTTAACCCTTTATCTTTTAGACATAATTTTTTAGAGTTTATATAACTCTAAGCCTTTTTATTTTTGGAGCTTTCATCATTTATGTGGATATGTATAGCTACACTTATGGTGAATTCATGTACAATCCAAATTATGATAGAATGGACACACAAAATGGATTTGATTTTTATGGCTTTATTCAAGACCCCTTTGATGATAATATGGTTTATGAGACATAATTTTATCCACCTTGCACAAATCAAATTAAGGACCAAAGTCAAGACCTAAACTAGGATGATATGGTTGGTGAGGAGGAATTGAGTATAGACCTCTATAATTATTATGTTGTTTGGGATATGGATCCATACCCTCCTTATAATAATCAATATAGGGGAAAAAGTCAAGGATTGGCCTACAATCTAGCTCAAGACCCTAACTGGGATGATATGGTTTATAAGGAGGACTTGGTTGCTTTGTCCTATGTGAGTAATCAAGCTCTATGATGCCCTACCATTTCTATTCTAGGACCTCATCCTTTGATTTGTGAAAGCAATCAAGCTCCATAGTGCCCACCCATTATCCAACCATCAACCATTCCTCATCTAGTGACTATCATTCCCCACTTTAGAAAACCCTGGCCAATCCAACCCAAATATCAACCAATCTAATTATGATCCCAAAAAATCATTAATCCTAAACCTCATATAATCATTCATACTAAACCTCATCCAATCATTTAGCCTTAGCCCATCATTTAGCCTAAATCCCAACCAATCCAACAAAAACCTTAACCAATGCAATCAATCCCTCAACCAAGCCAATCATTTGAGGACCAATCTATGATTAAAACTAGTATTTTCTAACTCATTAGAAATGAAGGCCAAGAGAACCAATCGATCTAAGATATTTTTGTTGAACCAACCATTTGTGACAAGTCAACCTATGATGAATCACCTTTAAATCCTATACCTGTTGTCAAGGAGTCTCATTATGATTGAGCTAGTATTTGTTGAGACACTTCTTAATAATTATAACTACCTGTAGGCAAATCATTACCTTGAACATATGCCTATTTTTCAAGAGCCTCTTAATGACAAACAAATCTCTGAGGAGTTGTCTCTTGATATTTTTCCCATCTTAGAGGAGTCTCACTATGACAAAATGGTCTTTGTGGATCTTACTATACCATCATATGTCATTAATTGTCCAATATTAAACATCTAATAAGACATAATTGTAATATAATACCCATCAAATAAAGAATCAAAATTAGAGTCAAGTTTTACTCTTGAAATAACATCATATTTATCATCAAAAGTAGAATCAACATCAATCTCAACCTTAAATTTAGAGTCCATTGAGTCAAAATCAAATTCAAATATAGAATATGTTCATGATTGTTATGACATTGGGTTATGCATGCCTATCAAATCAATTTGAATACATTTATGATCCTTTTATGATTTTTGAGGATGATTAATTTAGCATCGACATAAGTTCTCCTAGTATCATCTACAAGGATTATGTAGCCTTCCCTCATTCCATTACCATTAAACATGTCATTACCATCAACCATCATAGCCATCTAATTGACATTCCATCTCTCATAAGTGTTGATTGGGATTTAAAAAATCACACCTTGTTAAACTGCATCCATGTTGACATAGAAGTTAAAAAATATCAAGGAGGCCAAGACCAAATTCATATAGTAGAACACTCTCTTAGTGAAACCTTTTTGGAGGTAGTAGGGGGCAATCAAAGTCAAAGCTCAACATCTTCTAGTAAAACCTTATCATAGGCATTAAGGGATAATAAAATTCAAAATTTAATGATCTTTAGTGAAACCTTCTCAAAGGTGCTATAGGAAAATTAAGACAATTTTATTGGTAGAAACCTCTTTAAGGAACCAACAACTGAGCATAAAAGTTTTTTACTACTTAATGAAGACATTATCAAATATCAAATTAAAATAGCTTCCAATCTATATCCTAATCAAATGGTAGCAAATATTAGGCCCAAATAATATAGTAATTTGGTGGTCCTATCAAGAGAATAAGTCTTCGACCCCACCACATCCAAAGTTATATTGAATCCAGAATCAACAACATTATGTGTGCCTAAAAATCTTGATCTTTATTTGTTTTCCATCCACAATACATTCCATTGTCATCCACCATTCTATTTCCAAATCAAACCTACCATCCAAAATTTATCCATATTTACCATCCATGGTCATACTTTCTTTTTCAGAGGCTACAAATATACCTTGTCTCAATGCTTAAAGGAATCAAAATCAACAACTAATGAAGATCACAACAACATCATTTGCATCCAAATTTGTAACCAGTTCTTGACAAAGAAACTATACAAACAAGGTGTGGGATAATAATTAACATGATTGAATATTTTGGTTGTATCATTTTTTGATTAGGACATGCATCTCCACATCAACAAGAACACAAAAAATCAAAATTACATACCCAGGAAAAACATATCATATACCAATAATCACCCAGGCCAAAAATATGTACCATACCATTTCATGAACTAAAACCATTTTGGGACTATGTGGGTCATGTTTGATTCATGTTGAGGTCAGATCATTCCCATTTTATCCACATTATTGCCATTTTATGAGCAACTTCATTAACTCTCTCACCATTTTGTGAGCAAATTCAGCCACACTCTTGCTATTTTGCAAGCATGATTTCAAGTTATAAGGGTCTTGCCATTTTATGAGCAACTTCAACTATGTTACCACCATTTTATGAGCATCATTTCAAGTTCTCATGCTTTCACTATTTTTCAAGTATCATTTCAAGTTATAACACTCTCGCCATTTTTTGAGCTTGAACCATTTTAGTGTTTCATCATTCTTGATTGAGTTGAGATACTTCAAAAATTCCAAAAATATTTGAAAATTGTTTATAAAAACAAAAAAACATTGACCACTTATTTGTCTTAAATATTTTAGTATCCCTCACTAAGTCACAAACAAACCACTTTTTTCCTTAGTTTCCCCATCTTTTTTGGCCTTTTATCATACACTATCACTATTTTGAAAGATTATCCCTATTCTTTTATCATATCCATCATGTCATCATTTTCTTCCCATTTCTTGGGAGAACTACAATTGTCTTAAAGTTTCATTAGATCATCATATCCATGAAACTATGTAGGCAACATCCACTTACCTAGCGCATATGGAGATAACTCAACCACCCCCTTCCTTTTCTTATATCTCCCCATCTTATTTGTTTGTTTAATTGTCACTTAGTTTCTAGGAGAAATGTTCATCATGTTGTTTATACTAACATAAGAACTAACACTTGTTTGTTTCTTTGTTTATCTTTTTGGTTTTTTTGTTTTTATATTTTTTTTGTTTGTTTGTGTGCTTGTTTGTTTACTTTCAACACTGTGGCCTTGATTCAGTCTATGTGTTCATTGGGTGATTCCTTGAACATTATTCTTCAATCTATCCATATTAAAATGTCTACATTGTTATCATGGTTTTCATCATCAATGTAATTATTTTCCATTGATTATCAGATATTGGGAGTCAATCCTTATGCATATTTTGGCCAAGCCCCCATGGTGTTCTATAATGAGGCCTACCATCAAATGCTACAACAAAAATCAGATTTGAGAGATCTACAACATCAATGTAGAATCACCATCTCCTCAACACTAACATCAACAACAATCTCAATCCAATACCCAATCATATCCCAAACAAAGTAATTAAGTAACAAAATAATTTCAACTATTGCTAGTTTGGATGCGCATCTCCCTACTAGCAATTTGTCCTAAATCATCTTTAACCTCTATATCAACTTATCAATCATCAACCATTAATCATGTTTTTCATAATTTTGGTATACTACATCAACACTATACACTACCCGACATGCATTATCAATGATTATATCACTTACTATGGCAAATCATTGTGTTATCAAAAAAAATTCTTTCTTATTTTTGTGTCCTAACTGGGGCATCTCCATCTTCTCAATGATTATATTGTCTATTAGGGAAAATAATTGTGTTATCATACCATGTTACCACTATCAGGGTATAATGCTTATAACTACTTTTGGGCAAACCATTGTACACCATCCCACTTGCATTTCTCAGTGATTTTGCCTAACTTTGGGTAAATCATTGTTTTGTCACCCCATCATCTTCATTTATTTGGTCCCCTCATTTTGCTTCTTTCTTTCGAGGGACTATTTACCAACCCACTTACCAACTGCTCCCTCGAGAGGGATATTATAGTCGTAAGCATAAAGAACCATTTTATTCTTTGAAAACACATTACTATGCTTACAACTTACAACATATTCTCAAATAGGGGCAAACTGTATACAAGTAAATTTGGCCACCAATGGCTTCATATCCAACTTTAGACCAATTCTTGTCAATCATTAAATACCTAGCCCAAGAATTTATATTAGTTTTGAATTTGGATTTAAAACCTTGAATTATATCAATTTGGCCTATTAAATGAATCAAACAAGGCAAATACACATATTAAATTAATCAATATCAAACAAATGACCAAATGCCCAAAAAGAATTAATTAACTTGCACACCCTAATCAAGATCAATTAGCAAGTTAAATTAATTTAAAATCCTAATTAAGTTCACCCATGAGCTATTAAATCAATTACTAAAAAGGAAATTCAAGAGCATCTTATAACATTCTAGAATACATTCATTACCCTTGTGATTTGTCACTTTTAATATATCTAAGAGAATATTCTAGGAATATGCCAAACTCAACCAAAGTTAATAAACTCAACCATGGTCATATTTAACCCATTTCAAGGGATTTGAAAGCCTATAAAATCAAACCTAGAGATATTCATTTAAGGAGCTCAATCAAAGTAGAGTTATAATGCAGGAATAAATTCATGAAGCTAAAATCCTAGCATTATAATGTTGAAATTGAGACAAGCCATATCAATCAAGCCAAGCATTCAACAATGATGCATAGAAGAGGTTATATTAGACATATGTCATTGATGAATACTTCTTATGCATAATCTGAGTAAGCCAAATGAATAAAAAATTTAGAGCTCTCAAAGAAGGTAAAGATTGTTGCTCTTTGCATTTTAGTTGGGTTTTTAATTGTTGTTTAATCATTAAGCTCCCCCTAAGATCTAGGCTTATATATTTTAGTATGTTAGTGTGTTGATTTCATGGTTTTGTGGATTAACACTTGATCTAACCTCCTCTATTTTTCAAATTTCTTGATCATAGACCCTAAATCACAAGTTATAAGTAATCTAAAGGCTATACTATAAAAAGAAGTTACCACTAGGAATAAGCAAGTGTTATGAATAATAAGAATATAAAAGAAAGAAATGAAGAAATAAATATATGCTAATATATACTATCTAATTTCATAATATATATAATAACACCAACCAAAATTAAAAAGAGTATGTATAAGGCTAGGGGTAATTAACTTTGGTTGACTTTTTAGTAAATTAATCTCCCCCTTGGTTTGTATCATTTTGTGAGAGATTTTTTTGGTAAAGTCAGGGATTGTAGAAGAAGACCTAATTAAACAAAATTTGGGGACTCTAAAAACTTAGTATACTTTATTGCTATAGCTCATATCCTTGATATATTCAAAAATCTTGTGCTAACTTGTATCCCCTTGGTGTAAGTTCCTCTAGCCCTGATTCCTCTTCATCTTCCTAATGTGGAATTATGAGCATGAGAAACTTGGTTATGGAGTGTTGTTTATTCTATTATAAATTACTATGACCCATTTTTTAAGAAAAAGAATGGAACTAAGGCATACTCATCTTGGCCAACCTCTTCTTGTAATTGTATTTTTTATAAAATAAACATTTAATTATAAGTTTATATTGATATCTTTACATTTAATACTAATTAAATATATATTATTTCATGATAACAAATATTCTAGTTTTTTGTAAGATCCCATTAGATTTCAAACATTACTAAATTTTAAGATTTTATAATACATCATAAGAGGTATGAAGTTGGTATGAAGGTGATATTAAAGTTGTGGTAGGAATAATAATGCATGATAAATATCCTACAAATTACCACAAGCTATTCCATCCCAATCTCTATGTACTTCTTAGAATCTATGCTAAGGAAGATTAATGCACTAACGAGTCCTACAATAAAAAAGTGTTAGTATGTTAAATTAAGATGTATACACTTTGGTAGAATTTTGAATCTTATAACCTCTTCCTCATTTCTTGAGATAGGATCCACCTCATCATTTTGTAATTTCAATTCCCTTATGTGGATCATATTATATGGTCTTGGCAGTTTATTTCCCACTTCATTTTTTATTAATTAGGCATGTTCACCCCTCTACACTTGTTTCTATTCATTGAAAGTCAAAAAATACATATAAATTTTGATTCCAAGTAACTTATAAGTAGACAAATGTTGTGATCCATTCACACACAAGCACCACTGATTAGACATATAACATTGAGTATATTATTATTACATGAGAGGCATATTATATTATTCAAATTCTCCCAACAATTTTATTTTTATACTACACAAGGTATAATTATTTTAGGGTTAGCTAGTGGACCTTAGTCACCCAACCCATAATTTAGGCCCCCAATTTATTTTCCTTGATAATCTATCTCTAAGATTTAGCTATTACATGTACATATGATTTGTGACATGAAATTTGAGGGAATGGAAGTGAAGATCATAACCATGGGAAATAATTTTTAATTTCATTTTTTTGACATTTTATAAGGATTGAAAGTTTATGGCCAATCCACCTATCTAAATCAAGATGTACAACCCTAGAAAAATTCTCTAATTAGATCCCAAATTATGTTTGTTAGTAAATATAAATCTAGTTGCATGCCTCTAAGGTCAAGTTTATGTGACAAGTATTATACAACATTATACATCAAGGTATGCCATTTTCTACCCCTTTGTATTTACTATATTATTGTTTCATTTATAATATTGAAATTCTTTAGGATAAATTTATTATACAAAAATAATAAAATACATGAAGGTTGCATAGCAAAGAATCCAATTATTATTCACATCTCACATTCCTCATTGGTGGATAAAAACTAGATCAAAACATGACACTATAAATGAGAAACAAAGAATAAGGTTATATAAAATATTTCATGAAAAAAACCCATAACATCAAAAGAGAACATAAGAAGACTTGATCATAAACCAAAACACTCAAGGGAGGAGATAAGGGATCATCCTTGGGTGGTAGAGTATTCCAAGAAAAAGGCTCTAGAGGATGAGGATCTAACACCACCTAAACATCTAGGGGATAGTCATATCAATTACCCAACTAGCAGAGGGTTGAATCTGAGTAACAGTGCTATTAGGAGAACCCCTTTAAGAGGGAGTTGTATCAGATTTACTATGAGGTGGTGGTGACTTCCATCCCCCCTGGTGAAGGCAAGAGGAGAAGTGTCCATGACTATGTGACTAGATTATGTGCCTCTTGGGGGGTGATGGTGGTGGCCCCTAGGGTAGCCCATTAAGAGGCACATGGCACATAATGCATGGGGAATTCCCCTAGTGACTAGAAATTCATGTAGATGGTAGACCTCCATATAAACCTTATCTATTTGGGATTGAATCTACATGCAGGCTAAATATATAATATAAACCTTGTTGTCAATGGAAAAAAGACAAGAGCATTCATTATTGTTGAATATATAATTTTTTTTTGACTTTCATAATTGTAAAATAATAATTAATTTGAAAAAAATCCATAAAAATAATAATAGTAGGCCAATTTGTCAAATCCCTAAGAAGATCAAGACACCAAGAGAAAATATCAAGGTGATAAGGTTGAAATAGGCTATGAATCCATTTCCTTATAATTGGGCTCGAGAGAAAAAATAGAAGAGATGTTTGAATGAATCTAGGCACTTGTAGGTAGGGCACTGGGGTTGATAAATTCACATGTGGGAGAGTCATTACCCAAGTAGAAGGCCTTGGTAGACCAAACACCAAAGTAAGAGGGCTAACTTAGGCTCTAAACAAGCCTTCCAAATGCGATCAAGCCTATAAAGACACATTTATGGGGGGATTAAGACCCTATATGTTATTGAGATTAAATAGAGTAGGATACAAGGAAATCATGACTTGATAAAGAAGGCATGGAGAGTAGTTTTTGAAATGGGTGTCATAATTCCACCTCTAATCCTTCCACAACAAGTGGCATGATTGCAAGCCCAACTTGTGCAACATTACATCTAGAAGCATCTCTTAGATGTAAATAACAAAATGTAAGTTTGAATTATTCAAGTGATATTGTGATTTTAAATATGGAAAAGGGGTCCAAACCCTGGTAGAGATCAAATATCAAATAATATGAATACCATTTCTAAAGAACTCAAGAGCTTTAATTCTAGGAAATCCAGCTAGCAAAACATTAGTATTGGTCATGGAAGGATACCACCATATATTATGATAATTAAAAAATAATCCAATGTTAAAACCATAACCAATCCACCTCAGATTAGGCTTGACAACCTCAAAGGCCTTCTAAATACTTTTTTCCATGAAAAAACCTTCAGTTTTGACATGAGTCATCATGATGAAAAGGGTGTGAAAGATAAAATTTTTCCAATTATGTTTGCCAAAGGTAGATCTAGAAGATATATAATTCATTCAAAAAAAATTTAAGGCTTTATTAATTTTAATGGATCTAAAAACCCATTATTACACATGGTTATGTTTTTCTTATAAATATCAATAATTCCCATACCTCCTTTATCCCAAAGGAGGAAAAATATGTCCCAAGTAACTTAATATAATCCCCTCATCTACTTGTCTTTAGAACAAAAACAATCCATGAGAATTTTAGCCAACCTATCATAGGAAGGCTTGGAAGGCACTAAAAATGAAGATTAATAGACATGGGTAGCTGCTAGGATTTTGGTGCAAACCTAAAATTTCCTTGCTAAGGAGAGTGACTTAGTAACCTGATATTCAACCTTCTTCTCCATAAAATTGATGACATACTACCAAAACTTTGTAAGAAAACTATCAAAGGCAAATGGAATGCCAAGAAATTTTAATTATTATCCTTGAGCAATCCATTTCCATTGAAATTAGAGGACCATCAGGCATGAACATCATGCTTTGTCTAAAACATTGAATCTTACACCATTGAAAACTAGACCTAGAGGCTAAACATAAGGTATCATGAAATTTCATAGCTTCTAAAATTATTTTTCTTGTTATTGAAGAATGAGGAAGGTATCATTAGAAAAATGTCCATTACTGATTTGAGAAGAGTGGTTAGATAAAATAATACCCTAAACAAGATCTCACTCATCTATAGAGGCAAGAAGATATCCTAAAGCCTTTATGAAAAGGACATAAAAATCTAGAGCAAGAGGGAAACATTTTTTTATGGAGTGCTAAAGGGAATTATTGGAAAATTTGAGACCATTAATAGTAAGGAAAGAAGAATCATATGTTAATAAGGTTTAGACTACAAAAATAAAGAATTGGCCATAACCAAGAACTTTAGCATGACCAAGATAAAATTCCATTCAATTTGATCAAATGATTTTTCAAATTCCAACTTAAGGAAAATGGTTCCATAATGTGAAGCTCTATCCCATTCCATTCTTTCCCAATAAACAATACGATTTTCAAGAATATACTAACCTCTAATAAATTTCATTTCTCTGGTATAACAAGTGTAGAGAAAATGAGATGAAGATGTTGAGAAAGAGATTTAGTAAATATTTTATAAGAGAAATTTAACAAGGTGATAGGATGGCAGCTAGTAATGAACTTTGTATCCCCATATTTAGGTATGAATTTGATATTACCTTGATTGATTACAAAACCTAAATAATGATTTTACAAGGATTATTAATAAACATAAATTAAGTCAAGCCCAATAAATTCCCATGTGGCTTTGTATAATTCACATGAAAATCCATCAAGGCTAGGGGATTTATCATTTATTATGCAATGGAGAGCCTTTATGAGTTCTTAGAGGCTCAATTGTGCATCAGAGTCATTAATCTATATCCTTTAATTTATGGTGAACCACATCGAGTCATTCCTATAGAGACCGAGACCTTTCCACCATTTACTCTTGAGAATGAAACACTAATCTATAGTGATCCAAGAAATCCAAGGAGATGTCTAGAGGAGAGGTGAGCCTAGTTTGAGATGACTTGATGGCCTTGATTAGGTCTCAAGCCTATTTGGCCTTGAGGAATTTTTAAAAATATTTGGAAGCCTTTTTCTCTTATTTTAAGGTAATGCAATCAAGCACACAACTATGCTCATCTAGAAACATGGCCATCGGCCACCTTGATGTGGTGTTTGAGTGAGGTGGTGAGACTCTACAATTGATTATCAAAATGATTGTGGTCAAGAAGGGAGGAAATTCTCTAAAATTCCTAGAGCATGGCTTCATCTCCTTTTTTATGACATGATAAATGTGTTTCCCATAATGGTAGAGAAAGGTGTTAGTTCATATAATATCCTCATTCCACCAATCAATATAATTATTATCATAAGGAGGATGGGGTGTTAGGTTCCAATCCTAAACAACTAGATGGATGGTGCTAGCATGGCTTAAAAGAGAGGTGTTAAGAATAAAATGATTGTGGAACTTTTAGCTATCCTATGACCTAGTCCACTTTGTAAGATATGGGAGCATGAACTGAGAGAACAAATTCAAAATGGACATAAACATGTTAGCCATTAATGTTATAGAAAAAGTAAATATTTTATTTTGACAACATATAATGGTTGAGCCTTTTGAGAATGTGGTCAACACTAGTATGGTATTTAGACCATGTAAGCTAAGGAATGCCATTAAATTAGTGTCACTAAAGAAGAGGGTCAAAAAGACCCCACCTATTCTTGAAATAATACAACACTTCATGTTATCTTATGCACCACCTCATGAGTAGGAGACTAGCTTTATCATTGGGAATTTTAACCATATTAAACTCCGTGAACTTGATCCATGTGGCTAAGTGTAAGTTATCAGCCAAATATCACCAAAATGAATATCTATCAGGACCATCATTAGGGGTGTAAATTTTGAGAACATTAAATGAATAACCATCAATATCCAAAATTAGCTAGAGTGCTTAGTATGATGGGACCTCCCTCATGGTAATAATTAATGGGAAACTTTTGGTGATACCAAAATGTTGGAAGTGCTACCTACTTATTCATATAGAGTGTCAAATTGGGTGGCATCTAGTCAAATACACTTTAGAGTGGTCTGTAGAAGAAACCCCAAAAAAATCACTTCTTATAGATGGACAAAATCTAGAGAACCAATATGTTGATAAGCAACAAATATAAATAATTTACAATATGACTCTATGAGACCTTGAACATTCCAAGATAGAATAATCATTAGGAAATTTCATCCATTTAGAGCTTCTCCTATCCATCTTCAAATTTCTTTAAAATTAAAAAAACTATTGCACTTGTATGGAAGAAAAAATTATCCACTCACAATGGAGCATCATTTATCCCTATGTTCTTCCTAAGCAGTGTCACCACCACCTCAAGGTGGGTTGTGAAACCACTAAGAGGAAAATTTTCTTATTGAGGATATCTTAATGGTGGAAAAATCATTTGGAACATGATAATTATGATAAATGAGGCTCTGTTAGGTTTTCAGGGACTAGATATGAGGGGGAGGATAGGTGGGAACCTCTTGAGATGATTTATTTACTAGAGAAGATGCTATATGAGGGGAGGGTTTTTAATTGATTACATTTTTTTTTGAGGTAACCATAGTTTAGTCATCACCTTTATCCACCACCTTGGGTTTTTGAGTTTGTAGAGAGGCTAATGAGGGTTTTGATCGCTCCATAAGGGGACAATATTTGATGCTATGATCAAGATCCTGACATTAGAAACAAGTATTAGGTAGGTTAAAATAATAAATTTTATGTGCCTAATGGCACTCACTTACTTGCATGTGTATGAACTCCTTCAACTCCTTGGATAAAACCACCTTGATGAAAACCCCTTGTTGAGGGCATGAGGAGTATAAATTTTATGGTTCATGGTAGATTACTCACTTGATGGGCATGATAATTTCATTATGAAACAACCATAATAGAACTAGAAACCCTAAAATATCAATCCATACTGATGCCTTAAAGGAGGCTTGGTCAGTGACCTTAAAATCTCAAGTTGAGTGGGATAAAATCAAGAGCATATTTATGAGAAACCAACAACTTGATTTGGCTAGAAGGGTTAGACTTCATATAACTCTTTGAATGAAAACATAAAAAATCCTTTGGTAAGGTTTTGAACCCTAGTGACATGGATGCCTAAGGGCTTCCACTGGTGGGAAACCATGTATGAAGAGACTCTTTTTATGGGATACAACCAATGAGATAATCAATAAGAGAGTGATTCTCATACCATTTACATACTCTATCAACAACATCAAATTTTAAACATAACTCTAGCTAAGAGGAAAGGTTAGAAGGGTTACCTCATTGTACACCTTTGGGACAAATTTCTTGGCCTGATTGGTTGTCATGATCCTTGCCTCCTATAATAGTGATATGGAGTTGAGCAAGAAAACTAGTAAGGAAAAAAAATTGATCATAAAAAACCCTAACAGATCTCATTTCTCCCAATCATTTGTTCTCCTAATCATTATTGTTTCATTTATTAATCAAACACCATTGTTGTATTATACATGAACTGTGATACCTAGTTATATGTAATTTATTTATGTGGTGAAATATAATAATCACAATGAAAAGGGAATTGTTTAGAACACAAGCATTATACACATTTAGTAAGAGGGAGGAATAGTACTTGTAATTCTACCCACACCACACTAAAAGATATTTTAATTATGACTAAAAATACAAGTGTATATGTCATTATGGTAATGACTACTAATGGAAGTCATCTTAAAATAACTTAAACGTATACAAGTAAAATTTGACAAATTTAATAATATTAATAAATTTTTAACAAAAATATTTTTTAATGTCTTATAAATCAATTTAGTCCAAAACATATTAAAAGTCATCATTGTCATTATTCTCTAAATCAATCATCATTTCCATTATTCTCTAAATCATTATTGAGTCTTATTATATTAAAAACATAAAATTACTTGTAACTTAAGAAAAAATAAAACTTTTTAACCTATAATAATTAATTTATAGAAAAATTTAAAACTCTCATAATTTCTTTATAAAAAAATCTTCTCCCATTGAATTACAACCTATCATACTCCTAAGTTTTAAGGACCTAAACCAACCACACACATAAATAATCAACCAATGGATAAACACAATCAATTATAACCCTTAACCTCATAAAATGTATTTACATCAAAGTAGAAAGCTAAACTCATCAATTCTAACCGCACTCATTAGCCATTTAGTCCACCAAAAGAATGCAATTAATCGGGTGCCTATTCTGGAGAGATTGAAGTATTTAGATCATAATTGATTGAGTAGTTCCATCTAATAATATCATATGCATGGGGATTAAAAGGAGTCACATCACTGGATTTTATTATACTAAACATTTAATAGAAAGGGAATAACTGGTGCCATACAGGAAGGGACATTAAGCTTAAAAATAAAATCTAATTGCGAGCACACTTATTTATTGTTTTTCTTCTCTCTTTTTATAGGTAATCTTTAATCATGATCCCTTGGAGGAGGATATGGAAGTTATTAATTGTTTTTCTTATGTTTTAAAAGAAAAAGAATGCAATTAATTAGGTACCTACCTTGGAGAGATTGAAGTATTTGGAGTACAATTGATTGAGTAGTTCCATCCAATAATAGCTTACATGCGGGGAATAAAAGGAGTCACATCACTGGCTTTTATTATACTAAACATTTAATAGAAATGGAATAAATGGTGTTGTATAGGAAGGGAACTTAAGATTAGAAACAAAATCTAATGCTCTAAAATTGTGGGCATGCTTATTTATTGTTTTTCTTTCTCTCTCTTTGTGGGTAATAATTAATCATGATCCCTTGGAGGAGGAGATGGAAGTTATTAATTGTTTTTATTATGTTTTAAAAGTGTACTTTGATTAATAAGGATGTAAAGTATGAAGTCACATAGAGATTAGATTTGATGGTTGTAATATTTTAAATAAAATATAAATAATTTTTTAATAAATTATATAAATAGAATTGGATTTCTAAGATGAATATAAAAAATAAGATATTATCCAATCATAGTATGTAAAAATAGACCTCTTTATTTTTCAATTGTATAAAATCAAATAATTTTTAGTTAAATAATTTCATAACTCTAAATCAATGAAATTTTAAATTTGAATTTCACAAGTGATAAAAATGATATGGGAAGTATGTTTCAAGACATGTTCCTAACAAACAAGATGGAACATGACTCTATTAAATGACTAGAAATCAAAACCAACATTTTCATAGTGCTTATTGATTAAAAAATTAGTAATTCACCTTACGAAGAATATTTTAGAAAAAATTATTCTACAGATACAAAGGTACATTGTCACATAAATGACCATAAAAATAACATATAATCTGAACTTGTGGTCTTTGACTTGAGTGGATTCTACAACATGATAATCTTCCATGGGATGACTAGATTTTCCTTTAGCTAGCCTAAATCCATAATCAATTTTATGGGGACTAAGATGGCTCTACCATTTGTCAAAATGGAAAGAATAATGATCTCCAATGACTATATACACACAAAAAAACAATCTTTGGAATAATATAAGTAATCAAGAAAACAAAAAGAATTACTACATATTATTAAGCTCAAGGATTAAGATACCCAGTTGATGAATTTAAGTGCAAAGTAAGCAAAGGTTTCTAGGCAATAATTTTTTCACCTCTTGTGTAAGGTTGATGAATTTGGAATTTGTTTAAAGGTTATTAAATACTATAAATAATTTTTTTTTGATTCAATTGTTATAAATTAAGATTATATGCAATCAATTTGTTTACAAACCTACAAATATTTTTTTCAACTAGCACCAGTAATGTTCTCCTTCATAAAGCTTCCAGATTTGAACATATCATGCACTATTGTAAAAATAAGCATAATAAATGATGTTCCATGCATTATTCATAGAAATCTTGAATGGACCATTCCAAACTTTAACAAACAATGCATTTATCTTTAAAATTATGGTAAATAGGGCATGAAATTTGAAATATATTGAAGAGATAGGTTTCGCTAACAAATCTTTGGGTTAAATGACTTTATCCATTATGCAAATAAAGTGAAGGAAATAGTAATAATGTATTTCATCATATAATAAAAATAACCTCATACTAGCATAGATAATATTTTATTTAAGAAGCAACAAAAGCTCTAAGGTATTTGTCAAAGGCTCAAACTATGTGTAGGGTGTTATGAGGCTTGAAAGAATAATTAAACAATGTTCTCACTTTAAAACACATACTAGTTGCTACTTTTAGAACTTTGGGATAAGACATGGAATGTTTTTAAGTTCCTTCTAATAGTGAATAAGTTTCATAATTTAGATTATATGTACTTTTGATAAGACTGGGTTGTATGACATTTTATTGACCTTATCCGAGCAAAGATGTTATCTAAGTTTTATTATATTCTACTTTTATGACTTTCTGTTAAGACATAATAACAACTTGGGCTCGTTCAGTGCCTCTGATGTAAGCTTATTGTTTATGATTTCATATTAGTAACAAAAATTAAAAAATAGATTATAACTTAGTGGTTAAAAAGATCAAATCCAAGAAAGAGATCGAAGATTTTGTAATTGATGAAGGATGAAGAATTTATAAGAACCGATATTAACAATGTTCATCTAGATCATGTATGCCAACTAACTAGAACTAGATACCTTACATAGGTAATTATTTAATGCATATAATTGATTCTTCCCATATAGGGATGGGTTATAAGAATTTGTGGCTATCATATTTATCACACTCTTATTTTCTAAGATAAATTCATTATTTAGTCCAAATTCCTTTTGTCTTGATTTTGAGTGTTCTTGTGTGTGTGCTTTATTTTTTGTTTAACTTATATTGTTACTCTCTATATGATGTCATGATTTTCATCATGCCTATTAAGACTTGATGTGATCACATACTATGTACCTCATTATTATATATACCTAGACATGTTACTCCTATATGCTACATGATCCATACATAGATTATAAAATTATCTTATCCTATTGAGGTAAGGTAACTACCAGTTTATACTTCCCCTCACCTCAAGGGGGGCATGTCATTGGGGATATGTCATAGAGTCATGGATTCCATACCTACACAATTTTAGATTTTAGTGGGAACATGCTAAAAAGGTAGGACCTCCATACTTATTCAATATTCAACATCTCTAGACTATAGTGGGGCCATGTTATGGAAAAATGTTCTCCACACTTAAAATAGTTTTAAAATTTTATAGATTTAGTGGGGGTATGTCATGGGAATATGTCCTCCACACTTGAAATTTTTTAAGTTGATCAAATTTCATAGTTATATGATTCAGATACACATTTGTGGCAATATTCAATACATTGATACCATTTTTATATCTAGGTTTCAACTTGAGATGCATATGAGGTTCATATGCCATGAAAATATAACCTTAAATTATAAAATCAAATCAACTTTCATATATAAAATACTACTATGAAATTTTATCAAACCTAGGATGGACTTATATGGACTTTATTCAGCCAATCTATTGTAGTAGTTAGTTCAACTTTTGTCAATATTGAGGTGATTAAATCAATTGATCTTACCAATTTTATAAGTTATACTTGATTAAGTCATATAACTTCACCAAATATATAGTGTGATTTGATTGAGCCACTCACACTCACCAGGTTATAAGTATGATTAGGTTGCATGATTAAGATATGTTCAATGGTTGTGTGGCAACTCACCTTTTCACCAAGGTTTGAGTTATGTTGTCCCTGCACACACACACACACACACACACACACACACACACACACACACACACACACACACACACACACACACACACACACAAGGAGATACATACATATAGACACACATACATACATACAGGTTTTTATATTGTTCTAATCTTAGCTCGAAGGTTTCAAAATAAAGTATCTCTTTAAATAAAATTTACAAAAGATAATATGGTTACATTGATACACATGTGTACTCCTAACCTTTTCTCTTTACTTTCAAGCATTTCAAATTATTTTAATTCTAGAGAATATGTATTGATTATATATTGTAAAATGATCTTGGTTATAGGTTAGTCACTAAAAAAGCACTCAAGTTAGACTCATGAAAAGGTACAATGTGTTATACACACCCAAGTATGCATTTCTTTCCTTTAAACTAATAATTTAATTACTAGATTAAAGGGGGGAAATGTAGACACTAAATATAAATTATATAATACCTTAGTCGTGTACACTTGGAAAACACTTATCATGGTTGTAACCTTCAATTATAAGAACTTCCCATAGTCAAAAGGTTTGTATTCACTATCTATTTATGTCAAATTGCTTATCTCTTAGTCTAACCATTATTATTTTGATGACCAGGATCCTTCTATATTATGTAAAATGCCATAATTTTAAGACTTGTACCTATTTTATTTCTTCCTAGACACTTGTGTCCTAGCCAGATGCCTGCATCAAAACTAGTGTCCCTTTTCAAAATAAGTGTTCAGTGCCCAAAAGTCATTCAAATCAGAAAATAAACACATCATAAAGATTAACCTAAGTACTTTAGTGAAATATATTTTCAAAAATAATTGGTATAGATACAATATCAACCCTCATTCATTCTTCAATTAACAACCTAAAAAATACCAAGAACTCACAAGGCAACTTACCAAAATCACTCAATTAAGCATTAAAGTGAGTAAATCTTCCTTATTCATACCTATATCCATATCAGACATAGGATTTATATCCTCATAGGTTTGAAGTACTAAAGGAACATCTCATGAGCCACATTTTTCAAGTTTATAAGATAGGTCATTATATGTACTTGATTATCATACATTGCATCCTTATGCACACACAAGGCAACACATAGGGGATAGCTACATAGTTATGAGTCCCTCTTTGGACTATTGGCTATGTAGATAATTCCCATTGATATAGGGGTGTTTGGCGTAGATCAAAACCATGTCCCCACTAACCATTTTTCTCATAATCATTCCAAGGGTGAGGAATCTAGGGTTTGATCATTTAGCAAAGAGCAATAATATGTGTGCATATATACATACTAGAAGAAAGGTGATAGAAAATCTAGAAGACTTTAGGTGGTTGTATCTAGATTTAGTTATTATTAAAGACTGTATGCAATCATAAATACATCATATCTATAAATCAATCTTGGCTCAAATAAGATAGAGCATACTTACACTTCTGATTGGGAATACATTTCTTAAGTGGGAGCATGCCCAATATAGGGATCTATTAGACCTAATTAGGGGATCTCTTATCGTAATATACTATGCTAAGGATGGTTCCAAATCCTCCATTCTAACACAATAATTAAATAACCCTAATGGGGTCTTAGGTTTTGATATTTCACCTATGTTAATAAAAAGAAAGTAAATCTAATCTAGTGCTCACCAAAACTTGTGACACAAAATGGGGGTTATAAACAAAACAAAAACTAAACATACATAGAAGACATATACTCATGTTAATGTATAAAAAAATTTAATGCATGAAATTAAAGCACAACTACATTATCTATCTAATTTTATAAAAGAGAAATAAGCTAGGAATACTTACCTTGAAAATGAACCTGTCGAGCCTCAATATCTCCCTTGGCCAAGGTGCTTGGCAAGAAATTACTATTTTATGTAAAGATAGAAAATACAAATAAGCTCTAGGCTACACAACCTATCAATGCATCCAAAATACTTCTCCACAAGACAAGATTTGTATCTCCAAATAAATTATGGAACCCTACATTTTACTTCTCAAGTAGAATGGTCAATAAATATATGTTTATTCATACTTACTTATTATTCATTTATTTCTTATCAAATGGTAGGAAATGAACTTGTATATATATGTGGATCTTACCCCAAATCCTTATAAAAATTTTGGCTAAAAGTGTCAACCTAGTTAACCTTGTATAATTTCAAATAATAATTCACTAGGTCATGAGCTAGGTTAGCCAAAGGTCAAACTAACTCCTAAGTGAAGAATACCCAAAACTATACAAGGTCGACCCAGTTAACCTAGTAAAATGAATAGAAGCTAAAAACTATATAGTGTTAACCCAATCGACCTAGTACAATCAACTATCAAAAGGGGATTTAGGTAAGGAATAGGAAGATAAAATGTAGCAAATGCCAAAAATGGGTACAACAAAGAATAATAAGCTTAGGATTAATGGTTTTAGGAGACAAGTTTGTAGATAAAAAGTGGTAAAAAAGACAATAGTCCTATAAATCACTAATGGTCTACCCACCCCTTTTTAGATGTACCCCTTAAGGTATGCACTTAGAGAGATTGAGACTCAATGGGTTAATTCAAGATACAAAGTGTCAATAATCAATAAAAGTTTGAAAACATTGTGTATGCATATTCCCCACTCAAATCTTATCACGTGTCACATGAGTGTAACATGGTATGGTACTTTGAGAAATAGAACATGATAACACATAAAGTTGATGTTAAATAAAGTTTAGTAAGAAAAAAAATAAGATAAATGAAAGGATAAAATTTAAAAACACACACCTTTACTTATCTTAGTGTTGTAAATAAAGAAGTAGACTACAAGAGAAGTGAAGGTGTCTAATGCGAAGAACATTAGGTGAAATTATATAAGTTAGTGCAAAAATAGCCAAAAAAAAAAAAATTAGAAGATAGGCATATGGTAATAAAAAATAAGTTTAAGGTAAATATATGAGGGTATTAGGAAAAAATGGCAAATTAATATTGTTAAGGAAAGGTTTAGAATATTGAAGGCAAATAAATGACAAAAAGATGGCAAATAAATGACAAACGATGGTAAATGAACGACAAATGATTACAAATGAATGTCGAATGATTATAGAACATAGTAAATCATGGAAAACATAAATGGAAAAAAAGAATGTAGAACATACTAAATCACATTGGGAATCATGGAAAACATAAATGGTAAAAAGGAATACAGAACATACTAAATCACATTGTGAAACATGTAAAACATTAAAGAAAAATGAAATATCAATGCAAGATAACTTGAATAAAGGTATGTAAGAAAGTGAAAATTAAGCTCATGTAAGATAGGTAAAAATAAAAATATGAAAGATTGAAAATTAAATGTAATTAAAAATATGATACAAACATGAAGAAGGCATACATAAAGAAAAACATGTAATAATGTCAAATGACATATGTAAGATAAGTGAAATCCATAAATATCAAACAAGAATATGATGGAGAAATTAAAATAAAAATCTCTAAAGGATGAAGACTTAGACTTAGTGTTTGTTCTAAGATATAATGTAAGAAAACACAACCACCTAATGACATGGCTAGTATGACAATGAGATGTTGTAGTAAGCAAATGGTGTAAGAGTGTAATCCATAGTTACTTAGACATTCTTTTTTATGCTGTAAGGATAGATAAAATTGAAATAAAGTAATGCTATCATGTTTTTAAGAAGTGAATAAGAAGGAATAATAGAATAGGGGAAATAGATTTAGAATCACAATATGCCTATCAAGGGGGGAAATGAAATGGGTGGAGGGGAGAATGAAGGAAAAACCAAAGTAAATGAACTCTTTATCAAACTCAAGACACTCAAATTAGGTTCTTAAAAATAAGAGGACTTTAGACCTGAAGGACTATGAAAAACTTATCTTAGCCACACAAGTCTTAGGTCAACAAATATAGTATACAGATCATCCCATGAAGACTATCTACATGAAAATTAAAATAGGCCTACCTTCCCATGATGTGTTACCCATTATTTAGGACCCATTATAGATCCATTAATTTACTGTGAAGATTGGGTACTTGTATGAAAAAGTAGGTAGCACTAAAGATTTTTTTTGAATTCTCCTATTTTAATCTATTGGCCTACCACACCCTAATGGATCTTGACTCTATGTGAGGCTGACTATGGAATTTGAGCTTTGATTAGAGATAGGATATGTGCTTATAATCACATATTTTGGTGTGATATTGACTTTTGAGATTTGTATGTTGCCTTTTATATAAATGATTTGGATTTTAAATTTCTTGATGGATTTTTTTATTCCTCCTTCATAAGGATTTGGAAAACCAAACATGGGTGTTAAATATGAATTTCATTTGAATACTTGGGACTTGGTTTCTAAGAGAGAGAACTTCAGAGAGCATGTTGTCTAAGTATCTCATAAATATAGGTGAAATAAAAGTGCTTTCTTAACTCTGACCTTGTTTTATCCAATGTGGAGTGAAAGAGAAGGGGAAATCAAGAGGAATGACAAATAGATCAATTTGAATTACTTCAAATTTCAAAAAAATGTGACAAAGGGGGAAAAAGGGATACAATGATAGAAAATTATGATTCTTTATCATAGGAATGAGGGAAATGGATGAAAAACATGCTAACATAGATTTTTTGTAAATTGCATCTACCAAACAAAGTAAAAGCTAAAATTGAGAACAAAGATAAAATATTTGTAGCTATTGCTAAACACTTTCTAGAAAAGGAATGATAAGATGGTAATTTTATGAGGAGGGACAGGTCCTATCCATGGTCTTACACTACAACTCATAAAAGAGAAATCCATGAGGGATGCTAAAAGGAAACATGTAAAATATTAAAATTAGAAAAGAAACAAAAGATGGTATTTTGTGAGGAGGACTACGTATTATCCATGGTATTACATTGCAAACTCACAAAAGAGAAATCCATGGGGGTGAATGCTAAATAAGGAAAACATAATCGTAAAGATACGAAGGTAAAAAATAACATAAAAAGATAAAAATAAAAGAAATATATGAGGACAAAAATGAAAGAAAATGCCAAATGTAATGTGTAATAAAACCAAAGAATGTAAAGGAAGACAGTGATGCTTATAAATCAAAAGTAAAAGAAATAAAGTGAACAAAAACAAAGAAACATGAGACAAAAAAGAACAAGGAATATCTATGCTAACATTTGCATCAAAGATGAGCATGTGAAATAAAAGTCTATAAGTCTTGAAAGGTTTTTTGAAGTTGAATTTTCTTGTTATTATGCATTTTAGAATAAGAGTGGACATCGTAAGATGCCCTAATGGGTAATTAGATGTAGGGATGGGCATTGAAAGATGCCCCAAATTTTGAAGGGACATGTGGATTGCCATCACAAGAGGCCCCAACATGTGAGGTAGAGTGAGGTAACATTAAACCATTAAAATGATTTGCATTGGGTTGGTAGATACTTATGGAGATAGGTAAATGTGTTGGTTTGTTAGATTTTAGGGATGTTGAATATGGCATAGGATGGTTATGAGAGGAATGAATAGGTAAAAGAGGTAAAGGAGGACCATGTATGATATGATTTGGATTAGTCATTTGAATTAGGTACTCCTTTGGTTCATGTGACTTCAGAGGTTGAGGTTCAATGGATGCAATAATGTGTTTAAATTTGTTCATGTTATTTATCATTTATTTTGGTATAGGAAGAAAGATTAATTTTGGTCTGAATAAAATTAGTGAATGAGGTGTAGGTATGGGATAATTATTGTTGATCATTAAGTATTTTATGTTTATGTGATTATGGTTCTTGAGATTGAAGTTAAGAATCTTGAAGATAGTCTTGATAACATTGTTTTGTGAGAGTATCAAGATTGAAATGTGGACCAAGCAAGGAAGAAAGAAGGAATCGATGAAGATCATGATAAGACTCATGTGAATGACCTATAGTAACATACCAAAAACAAAACTTATCAAGATTTTACCATTTTGGAGGAGGTTTTTAAAGATCAAAGATTATGGGTTTAGAGAGTGGAAATTTCTTCTTAATTTATTCTAGACTCAAGGGAGGGTGGGTTGGGTTAAAATTGGTTAAATTGGATGCTCCATTTTGAGGTTGGGGAGGCTTGGATGAATCAATGTTATGAGAAAATGATTGAAAAGGTTATTTAGTAGTTATTTGAGATGGTTCCAAATGAGTCATAATAAATTCTTGCCTTTTTACTTGGTCTAAGGCTTATTCTAAAGTTTTAGGTGAAAAGAATCAAAATTTGTATAGAAGGGGAGGTTTAAGATCAGTGACAAATAGTTTTAAAAGAGTATCATCATTCATATTATGATCCACTTTAAGATCTAGAGACTTCCACTATTTGATGAAGGTATGATTAGATTCATTAGGAAGTTGTTTGTCATTGATGAAATGGCTAAGGTAATTTTTGGGAAGGTCCTCATGTTGGAATTTCTTTACTATAGCATTAATGAAATCCTCTAGTTGTGAGATGGAATGTCTAGGAATTTGGTAGTACCATTAAATTACATCACCAACAAAGGTTTTGGCTAATATCTTGGTGGTATCAAAGGTGTTAGTTTAGACCCATTCTTTATAGAGATTACCAAAAGACTTAATAAAGATAGTAGGATACTTAGTCTCATTATATGTGATAGTTGGAAAAATGTTTCCAATATCTATGGATGAAATGAATGGGGATAAAGGTTCATTTTAAAGATGTTGAAGCATTTTTTTATTCATTGGAGGTTGAGGGATGATATTTCCATTTGCATATCTAAGAGGAGGAGGGAAAAAATTTGGATTTGAATGATACATGATGACTTGAGGCGGTTGACTAGTCATGTTTAATAAATGTTGTTGCATGTTCATCATTTAAGATTGATTGGTTATTTGCATGATATTAATTTGGTGAACTACTTGTGCAAGAAGTTGAGTTGTATTAATAGGTTGGTTGGTGTTTTTAGGAGGGGTATTAGTGTTGATAGGAAGAGGATTGTTAGTAGGTGGAGGATTCCAAACATTGGTATTGGGAACATGATTATGACGGACCTCAACTACATTACATTATGTAGTGACTGGTTTCAATTTAAGAGAAGAGGAAGGAAGAAAGAGGATAGTTTAATTTGAAGTAATAAAATAAGTAATTTTATTATCCAAATACTTAATTATGCAATGTTATTGATTAAAATAAGGTTGAAAATATGTCATCATGGTGAGATAGGACTAGAAAACCACAAAAAAAATAGGAAGTGATAAGAAAGTGTACAAAGTTGACTGGGTCAAAATAACACAAAAATAGTGCCTATAAATAATAAATGGTCAATTAGGTTGACCTAGTATAGCAAACAAAGGCTAAAAAAGTATACAAGGTTGACTGGGTTGACCCTATATAACAAATAGGAAGAAACATATAGCCTATAATATACTATGTACTAAAATAAGAAAAAATTTACAAGTATTTTGAAAATTAAGAACTAAACAAAAACAAACAATCAATTGTATCAATGAGGGTGATCTAATTGAGGCACACAACACAAATCCTTGTACCAACACTAGCTAATGCAAGTTTTTGAAATAAAAAATACAATTGAGCAAAGAGAAATTAATAAATTTGAAAAGTAAAAGCTAACTAGATGGTCAAATTGAATGTTATTTAGATTATTAGAATATAGTTTTAAATGTGATGGGAAGTTGGCTATGAACAAGGAACTAGAAATCAATCTAAGGATAGTTTCAAAAAGTTTGGGCTAAAAAGGATATGTATTAGAAATGGTATAGGCTTGGTATTAGGGCCTACCCCCTCACTTCACACATTGTAATGATAAGGGTGTTAGGTGCTTAACTAGAATTACCATTAACCACATGTTTATACTTGGCTAGAAAAATAAGTTGGCTTCTCCCTTGGTGATGAAATCCAAGTAGGTTGGCCTTGGGTATAAAATTGTTAAAGTATTTGTTTAATATTTTATGATTTGGTCATGTGTACATAAAATATAAAATAGTAAAACTAAATGATTAATTGAAAACCACCTAATTAGACTATATGATCTATTCTAAGCATGCAAGTAACAAAAAATGAAACTATGAGCTAATTACTAGCATATAAGGGTTAATTCCAACTTTGAAACAAGGTAACATGTCGATATAGTCAATAATGTATGCATATAATATAGAGTAGGGTCGATAGTGTCACCTCTATAATAAAAAATAAAAGGTATAAAAATGAACAGGGTCAACAGAATAGACATAGTTATCCAAATAACACACAAAATACAAAACTAGGTCAACAAGGTCAATCTAGTTGACTATATAAAGGCAATTTTATAGACTACAAACTATGAAAGGAAATACTATAAGGACAGAGAGAAAGGATAGAAAGGAACCTTGGTGATTTTGAAGATGTAGAGAAGTGATATTTCTATCAAAAAATGTTGAGTAATGTTTTCAAATCCTACTAATAGGGTCGACTGGGTCGATCTAGCTTTGTAGGAGCCTATTGATGAGTGCCTAAACTATACAGGGTGGTTTGGGTCAATCTATTATGATAAATAGGATGCCTAAAAATGTATAGTGTTGATTGGGTCAACCTAATATGTTGAACTTGATGTTTAAAAATCTATAAAACTGTATTGGGTCAACTGAATCGATCCAATAGCCTATATCTAAAAACCTGCACACAAAAATTAGAACTGGGTCAATGTAGTCAACCTAGTATGGAAAATATATGATAAAAATAATGATAAAAGAATGAAATAAGTGAATAAATATTTCAAAGGTTATTTCACATCAGGTTCACTAGAATGTATGTAATAAAAAATGTATCATGTTTATAAATCAATCCTAGCTTAGAGAAGATAGATCATACCTATAATTTTGATTTAGAATACATTTGTTAAGTAGGAACATGACCAATATGAGGATCCACTAGACCTGATTAGGGGATCTCTTATCACAATAAACTATGTTAAGAAGGTTTCCATAGCCTCCAATCTAACACAATCACATAATAACCCTAAGGGGGTCCTAGGTTTTAATATTTCACCTATGCTAATAAAAAGAAATTAAATCTAATCTAGTGCTCACCAAAGCTTGTGGCATAAAGTGGGGGTTAGAAATAAATAAATAAATAAACATACATAGAAGACATATACTCACTTAAATGTATACATAATTCTAATGTATGGAAGATATGTACAACTGCATTATCTGTCTACTCTTACAAATGAGAAATAAAATTAGGAATACTTACCTTAAAGACGAACTCAAAGAGCCTTAGTCTCTCCCTTGGACAAGGTGCTTTGTGAGATTTTTTTG
Source organism: Torreya grandis (assembly GCA_037957365.1). NCBI lineage: Eukaryota > Viridiplantae > Streptophyta > Pinopsida > Cupressales > Taxaceae > Torreya > Torreya grandis. The sequence continues at coordinate 2,774,949 of JARHVA010000249.1, forward strand.
TGGTATGTAAACATAACAAAGATAAATAAGCTCTATGTTACATAACCTATCATGCATTCAAAGGACTTTTCCATGACATGACACAAGATTCGTATCTCCAAAGAAAGTATGGAACCCTAAAATTTACTTCTCAATTATAATGATCAATAAGTAGATGTTCATTGGAAATTATTTCTTATTCACTTCTTTCTTATCAAATGGTGGGAAATGAACTTGTATATATAGGCAGATCTTACCCTAAATCCTTCCAAAAAATTTGGTTGATAGGGTCAATCTAGTCGACCCTGTACAATTCTAGATAATAATTCACTAGGTCATGAGCTAGGTTAGCTAAAGGTCAAACTAACTCCTAAGTGAAAAATACCCAAAACTATACAGGGTCAACCCAGTTGACCTAGTACAGTGAATAGAAGTTGAAAACTATATAGGGTTTACCCAGTCAACCTAGTATAACTGACTATCAAAAGGGGATTTAGGTAAGGAATAGGAGGATAGAATGTAGAAAATTCCTAAAATGGGTACAATATAGAAAAATAAGCTTGGAGTTAATGGTTTTAAGAGATAAGTGTGTAGATAACAAGTGGCAAAAGGGACAACAATCTTGCAAAGCACCAATGGTCTGCCCATCCCTTTCTTAGTGCACCCTTAAAGTGTGTACTTAGAGAGATTGAGACTCAATGGGTTCTTTCAAGATAAATTTTTTTAGTATTCGATAAAAGTTTGAAAATATTGTGTATACAAGGACTATTTTGAATAATTTGGACTTACACTTATTAAAGTGGAGTGGAGAAAATTTTCTTCAAAAATAGTTTTCTTATATTTCAAATAAATTGGATTGTTTTAAACCATTTGGGCATAGATCATTTCAAATGAATTAGACTATTTTGAATAATTTGGACTTATACCCACTAAAGTGGAGTGGAGAAAATTTTGTCCAAAAATAATTTTTCTATTTTCTAAATAAATTGGATTGTTTCAAACTATTTGGGCATAGATCATTTCTAATAAATTGGGCTAGTTTAGATAATGTGGACTTATACCCATTAAAGTGGAGTGGAGAGAATTTTCTTCAAAAATAATTTTTTTATATGTCAAATAAATTGGACTATTTCAAAGCATTGGGCATAGATCATTTTGAATAAATTGGGATATTTTGAATAATTTATACTTATACCAACTAAAGTGGAGTGAACAAGATTTTCTCCAAAAAAAATTTATATATTCCAAATAAATTGGACTGTTTCAAACCATTTGAGCATAGATCATTTCAATTAAATTGGGTTATTTTGAATAATTTGGACTTATACCCACTAAAGTGGAGTGGAGAATATTTTTTCCATAATTATGTTTTATATATTTCAAATAAATTAGATTATTTCAAACCATTTAGGAGAAAATAATTTTGAATAGATTGGACTATTTTGAACTCATGGAAACCTCTTAGGCTTTCATATCAATCATTGATCCTTTGAAGTAGGTTCTATTATTGGGACACATGGAACCATTTGACTGGACAAATTATGGATGAAAACATGATAAGAAATTAGTTCATCTACTTAAAATATCTTGAGAATTGTTTGTTGTTCATTGGGAAGATCTTCATGAGTAGGTGTCAATCTACTAATAGATCAACTTGGGAAATTTCAAGATAAACTGATGGAGTATCCACTTTCAAGGGTATTAGCTTTAAAACATAGACCTAATCCAATAATTTCAAGTTATCTCCAACTATAAATCAAATTGCACTTAATGAGATCAAATTAATTCTAAATTAGAATCGATTAATTTGAAATAAATTGAACTACATTTGAAATAATTTAGAATTGATTTGTATGAAATTGATGATAATGTTTATTAATATAATTATAGTTTATAATCAATAAATACACTTGAAATAATTATAATATGTCAAAGTTACATCCTTCTAAACATTGGTACATAGCTGATGGCATGGATTTTTTGCTTTCTCTCAAGAATGTGATGCTAGATGTCGTTTTGATTCTCCAATCCTTTTCATCTTTCTGACATCTAGTTTTAGTATATCTACTTGACGTAACATAACTCATTTTTTAATTTTTGATTTGTAATAAAATTTCAAGAATTAAAATTAATGAACATTGTGTTGGCAATTGAAAAATTGTCTCCAAAGGTCCCTTTAAAAATAACTTCATCTAGTTTATTTATGTTTATATTAAAGGGCTTAGAATATATTTCCCCCAAACAAAAATGAAATCTAAATTTTTTTAACACATGGTTTGAATGAGTAGTCTCAAATGATTGTCCTCTATCATTAACCAAATGCCAACATGAGAAAAAGACTGCAGTGCCACCTTCAAAATTTCTTTGGAATGATCTCGAATGTAGTATGACATATTTTTTATTTTATAATTTTTTTTTTTATGTATCATTTATTTACATATCTTTTGTTTTACACACAATAAATAATATGTCATCCAACCCCAAAATCAATAGTTTTTTAGAAGTCAGTTTTAGCTCCTCCTTTGAAATGTTTGCAATTCATTAAAAAAGAAAGGAATAATTTATTAACAATATTATTTTATAAGAAATATAACATGGAAATTTTCTAAGAAAATATTTTACATGTTACTAGTTTGGTCATTGATTTCCTTTTGATTTGCATTTCATATTTTAACATATAAACATAATACATTTCATTTGATGCATTTTTTATTTGCTTTTCATTAAATATTATAAAGATTCATATAAACATATATAAAAATAAATACATGCTCAGGCACATGTAACTATACTCATTATACACAAATGTACTATTTTTATTGCCAATTTTGTAACATACATATTCATATACATGTTCATATTTAATATTTATAAATTGACCATAACTTGATCATATTTTTAAACAATCCCATTTTGTCATAACTCATTTCTCATAGACATTGATAGGAATTTAAAATTAATCAACCAACATCTATATTATTATAGTAATGAAAGTTTTAGTTGTTCTTATGCATATCAATTCATATTTATATGTGTATACAGCCCATCATAGCCAACAAAATAGGATTTACTCATTCTAAGCCAAAGTTCACTATCACTAATTTCAAATGAATATACACCTATAGTTTAACCCCCTTCATATACTTCAAATAAGACACATCAAATTAAAAACTATTTAAATCAATATCAATATAATTATTTCTAGCACAATATACTTTATTATTGCTATATTGATAAAGATCACATGGATACTCTGCATCAAAATCTATTGTATTAAAGACATAGTATAACACATAATGTATTATTTTAAACTAGGTAAATTAAACATGTAAACAACATGTTAATGGGTAAATATGACCACATTCAAGTCTACACAACAATAAAATGAACCCACACTCCAAATCCCAAGTTGATGCAAGTCTATATTTTATTTTCTTCTATAATCTCCTGTCCATGAAGAAAATTTCAATTTTAATGTGTTTAAATAAATAAATATAATTAATATATTCTAGTGCATGAAATTGTATAATTACACATTTATTGAAAAGGGTTTTCACCTTTTTTGCCTTTTTGTAGTTTATACAGGTGCACTCTTTTGTTAAACCTTTGGCTCTTTATTCCCTACAAGGTATTCTATAATATGGTAACTAAAAATTCTCATCATCAATTGATTTGATATTTATATTTTAAAATGTGTTTTTTTGTAGAGTTTTAACTTTTGTTGTTTTCATGGAGGAAATAATCTACATAGCTATGTCATGTGTTATTATGTTAGAAACACAAAGTTGTAGAGTTGTGTTATGAACTGTTTTGATTGAGACATAAACATATAAATAAATATTTTTTCAATATTATAAATAGTTGATAAATAAAAAATTATATAATTGAAAAAATATGCATGATCTTATCTTACCTTATTCAAATTGCAATGTGTCATGTTCATTGACTTGATTTTCTATTATTATTATTTTTATTATTATTATTATTATTATTTCACTTGCATGTAATGCCATTAGTGCTACACATTGAAATATTGCTAAGCTATTAGATTTGAAAAACAAAACATACACACTAAAAGATTTTTAAGATGTTATATTTAGAAAATGAAGCATGATTATTGAATAAATTAAAAATGTTATGCACCTGGTACTAATTGAAGCATTTTTTCATTGTATTGGTTACTCTAAATTTGTAAAACAATTTTGAAATTGAACATTAAAAATTGTTTATTCTTTAGTTTTTGTAATGCAAGATAATTTTTTTTGTAATTATGTACAAGCACACACCAATCCATCTCCTATATATACCCCTAACACTTTACATGTATTTGAATTTTTGAAAGTAGAGTTTTGAATGGCCTTCTTGTTTTGTGTGAACCAATCATTTAAAATTTTGGTACGTCTTTGTTGATGTCAAAACCTTCCTCTAATTTACTTTGTTAGGAATAGAGGATGAAATATTGAATCTCAAAATTAGTAGGATCCTAATAAAAATTAATAGTTGTAATATGAGTACAATTGAATCTATCACTATTTAGACCCCATAGTATGACACCCATTTTTAGCATGCAATGAAAATCACCAACATACATTTTCTTGAGAGACGTCTGAATGCCATAAATAAAATTTAGTTTATAGATGATGAATACATTATAATCCCCAATAATAACTTTATCAATTAATGCTTAAAGAAATAGGTGAAGATGTTATTCCTTATAAACTTCAATGAGATTCAAAATATTAATAATTATTAAATTGGTGTTCACACCAATAATGAACATTTCAATGAAATCTTCTAAAATGGATGGCCAAAGACATGGGGGCCCATAATGGTAGCTGAATATTTTTATATCTCTCCTATGAATATCACCTCCATCACTATGTATATATTTTTTCAATATGCTTATTGAATCTGGAGATAATGCTTCCCAACCTTTTTTTATTTTTTGAAATACCTTCATTCAGGACACAAAAATCATCAAACCTTTTCACATAAATTATTTAATGCTCCATTACCTCTTTATGTGTGATTGTTTTATCTGGTGTTAGTGTCAAATTATGGCTACTAAAATAATTTGTGATTTTTGGTAATATGTTACTTTATATCTTCACCTTTTTTCACCAAGTATCCATGTTGTTGTACCCAAAGGTTTTCAAGAAGGAAATAGAACCTCTTTCCAATAAATCTGTTAGTTCTATTTTTTGTTTATCTAAAAGTCCTTGAATATTTCTAAGTATTTTTGTACCAATCAGACTTAAATATTTTTTATCTAAACTTGGTAAAGTATCACTTTCAAACAAATCAAATGCCTTATAAAAATAATCCCAAATAGGCTATTCCATAAAAAGAAAGCATTTTATCTCCTACAATTATTGTGCTAAATAGTTCATTTATGTGAACAAGTGTCTATCTTATTCATGTATTTCTTCCATTTTTTTTTTAATAATTCAATATTATTTCAACCTCTCAGTTGAATAAGGTCACATGCAGATCAAACTCTTTATAAAAATGAAGCCTTATAAATTGTTTCATTAGCTTCATTATATTGGTTACATATTTTGTTCACAATATGGAATGGAGTACAAGTTTTTAAAAATCTTGCCCGTCTAACAAAATATTTATTTCTCAATGATAGTGAATTTTATTCTTATTTTGAAAGAATTCTTTGTTGTGCTGTAATTGTGTGTTGCCCATCTACAATTTTGAACCTTATGGTTTTTTTCTCCATCATATCATCTAGGACTTCTTTTGATTCGATAATACATTAAGGGTTATTTAGATATAAAATAATTAACAAAGCATCCTTCATTATAATGTCATTATGTTTTACGAATGAATGAATTATATAATTCACCCCTCTTTCATTCAAATTTCTTATTTTGATATTAGCATCCCCCGATTCATAAATCTCTATAAGAATGTTCAAGGCATAATTTCTAGAGGAAATATACCATGTAGAGAGTTCATTGTGTGTTTGATTAGAAGTTTGTGTCTATAATGGTGTATCAACCTTTTGTTTGATCTTATTTTTCTCCACTGGTGTGAGTAATTGTATAGCCTCTTTCAAATCTACATAAAAATATGTTTCCCTTGCTTATCTTATTTTCTTCAATGTTTTTTTGTCATGATTATAGGGTATCTTAAATACATGTTTACATGGTGGTAAGTAGAAAAAGTTGTTGCCCCTTATTCATGTTTTTATTTTAGCATATTTTGTATTCTAATGACCAAATTATCTCTATTTATCAACCCAAACATTTGAAGGTTGTCATAGCTATTCAAATGAAACCCAAATCTTTCACAAGAAGGAGAAAAACTATTTTTTATCAATTCCATTCTACTAGGTATAAATTTATTAAAATTAGCTATAGCTCAATGCATAATTCTCTCTTCTCCATTCTATACTTCTATTTGGAATTGAAAGACATCTTAAAGTAAATCCTTATCACAAGTAAGAATTATTCCAATTTGAGAAGATTTTTTCTTGATATAGTGCTAAACAAGTATATATCTACATGCATGTTTGATAGACTAAACAACTCAAAATGCCAATTTGCCAGAGGAATTATTTTGCCACCATAAAATGGAAGATGGTGATGTGGATTTAATTTTAGTTTTGGTAGTTTAAACTATACTATATCCAAATTATATTGGAGTGAGGCCTTCTTCTTCCTTTAAGTGTGGGAATTCCTTTCTCACCTAAAGACATTCTGTAAAGCAATTGAAATGATTTAAATATTTATCTTTTGTAAAATACAAGTTTCATATTACAACGGTTCACAAAACTATTTATGATTAATTATATATCAAAAAATGTGAATTATAAACTATAATACAATATAAACTAACTCTCACTTAAACTAATAATGTATGACCAAACTAAAAATAAATTTTATGTAGAGAGATGTAAAAACAATTCAAATGGAATGGCCTAAAAGTTAACTGTACATTTCTAAAATATCAAGAACTAGCCAATATAATATGATGGGAAAAGGAACCCATAAGCATTTGTTTCAAAGGACAATTATGAGGGGGAAGTATGTTTCTAATATGTGTCAAAATGTCCATCAATAGATACCTTCAAGTTATCTCCTAGGGGATACTGTTCAAACATGTAAAAGAGGGAATCTTTCATACAAAGCATCTCATAAGAGATACCTTCAAGTTAACCATGATGGTATTACAAGTGTATTTCAAGGCCCTTGAAGGAATCTCCTATTATACACTTCAAAGGGTGGTGTCATACATTCAAAGGGATGTTGAATGTATCTCCCAGTATATACCTTCAACATGAACTCAAGTAGAGCTTTCCTTCACCTTGAAAGCACTATTAGGTGATAACTTGATAACTTAAAGGTCCTTTTGATAGTTGGGAGAGCACATATTGATAGTGGTAGGTCAAACATAAGAGCATTAATTTTAGGTTCTCCTGTGCACATGTATTTTCCACCTCAATTCAATTTTAAAAAATTCTCTATTACATGATAGTAATTAATTTGCTTGCATTTAAAAAAAAGTGCTACCATAAGGATGAAACCCTAGGCTAGGCCATTCTCATTCCCATTCTCAACGTTAAATCTTCCAATGGTAAACTTCTTGAAGTGAAATTTTTTGATGAAGAGAATCTAAGAGAGTTGAATAATGTAGATCACCCATGCTTCATTTTGTATGGAACAAGGTTATTCTAATAGTTTTAGATCCAAATAATTACCTTGTTATACCAGTGAAATTTTTCTTTACCTTGAAGGTCCTTGTAATATATTCAAGGTATCTCTTATGAGATACCTTCAAGTAACACATGAAGGTATTACAAAGATTTTGAAGGAATCTCCTATTGGATACCTCAAGGTTGAACTTGTTCAATGTTATTGAGGTTTGTAATATCTTCAAGGTATCTCCTAGGAGATACCTTCAAGTTACCCATGAAGGAATATCCTAGTGGATACCACAAGGTTGAACTTTCCTAGTGTTATTGAGGTGTATAAGGGATTTAATGAGTAAATAGGTGTTTCAATCAAAGAAAGTAGTTATCGACACATTGATTGTTGTGAATAAGGTCTTTTTAGTAGTTTAGTAGTTATCAACACATTAATTTTTGTGAATAAGGTATCTTTACCACATTAGCAGTTATCAACACATTAATTATTGTGAATAAGGTCTCCTTAGCAAGTTATTCTAAAAAAGGTTAGTTCTATTAAAGGCCCACTTCATAGTTATTTTCCATGTAAGAAGATTATCTAAAAAATTGAAGCCATTAAGGCACTCGATCCATGTTAATTCCCATGGCATCAAGCGACTAAATTGGTTGCCATTAAGATGAAATAGATTAAGATAGGTGAAATTAATGAGCTAGTTGGGAATGGGTCCTCTAAATTGGTTGTTAAAAATATATAATTTCAAAATAAAAGGAAGCCATTTACAAAGATCCTTTAGGATTTGCCCTGAAAGACTATTACTAGAGACATCCACGTGAGACATGCTACTGTAGTTCCTAAATCCCCTAGTAAAACCTCCTTCTAGGTTCATTCTAAGGAGATTAATGCCCAACACTTTCCCAGTATCATTGTGCCAAACTAAATTCCCACAAAGTTATAGATGAAGCAATCTTATGATGTTATTCCCAAACCACCATGTAAAGAGGGATTGGTTTGGGTCTTTTAATTCTTTTTTAGTCTCACTGAGGCATCTGATGTACAACTATTACAAACTCTGAGATGGGGGTGAAGTAGTGTCACATAATTAACCACACTAGAAATACCTCAAGTAACACTATTGTACCCAACATTCCCCTATATTAAGTTTTCCTCTCTATTCTTTGGAAATGTTTTACCAAATTACTCCTTAATCTCCTTCTTTGGTAAGTACAAACAATGATATTTTACATTTTAGACTAACTTATTAAATGCCTTTTAAGAGTATTGTACTATGTAGATTTTGGGACTTGGTTTTATTTGAAACTATTTTGTTTGGGATTTTGTTTGGATATTAAGTTTAGAATTTTGTTCATTAGGGAAAGTGTTTGGGACTTATTTATCAGACATTTTACTTAGAACCTCTTTTTCAAAAACTTTGTGATTCAAGGTTTTTCCCCAAAACTTATTTTGGAAACTTTATGCTTCAAGGTTTTTATTCAAGACTTATTTGTCAGAGATTTTATTTGAACATTGTTTCGAAGGAGTTGGTTTTATCACATGATTTTGATATCAAAAATTTTGATTTAGAGGATTTGTTTGGACATTTTATTCAAACATTTTTCCAAAGGATTTGGTCTTCAAACATTTGTTTTAGGTTTCTATTCATATCCTTTGGTTCATGAGAATTTTTGCCTTAGATCCAACATGAAACCTGACTCTTAACTACTAAAATCTTACTAGACTTAGCCAATAAAGCGTAACTACTTCATGACACTTGCTAAAGAATATAAACACATGGCTTCCCCACCAACTAAAATAACAAGGTTTTAATTATGTAGGTAAAATAATAATATGAATTTTGGGAATTAAAAGTGTATGAAATAGAATTAAATACAAAAGGATATATCAACAACTTGTAGCTATCAACATGTTCATTGATCATAAGCAAATTCTAAGCTATATTAATACTCTATGAACAAAGCCCTAGCTAGTTATGCACTAATTGCAAAGAATAAAATATAAGAAAGGAGTTTTCATAGTCTAGTAAACTAAATTTGAGAAGGCTAGTCAAATTATAATGGTTTCATCATCTTGAGTGTTCAGAGGAGTGATACAACCATCCTAATTTTACATTAAGGATTTAATATAATGTATAGACATGATGTTTGATGTAATTATTTTCAATGATAAGTATGCCAAATATTCAAAATTATGGGATGCCATTAATGATGTTAACACATTTTTTATTGAGGGAGATTTATCCCCAACACAACACTAATTGGTGATAGACCTACCCTCTCTCAAGAGACAAGGACTGCACTTCATGATGGCCAAGCCCAAGGTCATGCCATGTATCGACATGTTGTGGGACTTGTTCTTTGTCAGAATGGTGACACAATATGTCTTATTTCATCACATGGATCATAAGATGGTTGTGTCTTACATCTTTGGTGATGATTTCTAAAGGTACTAATATTTGAAAATTCTAGATTCCATATTCAATATGCATAGGGTGGTAACATAGCATAAGCATAATTCAATTGATAAAAATGTGAGCTCATGGTTTTTTCCTAGGGAGTCTATGGTCTTGAAGGGAAAATCCCCCATACTAATTAGAAAATTTAGAATGGTGGTCCATATTGGGATGGCCTTATTAAACACATTATATGACATGCCAAGTATCCATTTTCTCCACCTAGATTGGTTGTCACTTATAGATATGTTGATGACCTCTAAAATGACTTTTGCCTTGGGAGAGATTATCAACTTCAATATAAAGAAACAAGTTTTACATAAAGGCAAAATTCCTAATTTAATAGGCCATTTTAATATGATGTCGTACCTCCTAGATGTAGTAATGGGAATAGTGTACAAGGATTTTGGGGAGCTTTGGATCCCAACTATAGACTTCATAAAGAATCACCTCTATGATTATTTTTAATTCATTTACATATGTGTACACTAATCATATCACTTAAATTGTAGAGGACATATATACACAAGTGTGGCAAGCTATCCATGAGGTCCTAATACCTAGGATATCAAAGAGCTTAGCAGATACATTGGATACTTAGGGTGAATATTGGCTATACCTAGACTATATGGTGATCATGGTCATCAACAATAAGGTTAACCCCTTACTTTTCCCCAAGTACATGTCAGATGAGTTTATAGAGTAATAAATTGCATTGAAGATATGGTTGAGTATATATGGGGATATGATAAAGCAAAAGAAAGGTACATTTTATGAGTCCCAAATGATCATAGGTATAATGTGCTATACACAGAGAAAACATTTTGGTGATATGGGAAATAAAAGGAAGCACTATCAGTTGGCCACTCTACCTCATAGAGACTAGGATCGTCATGGTCAATTTCAAAATCATGTCCAAGGCTTGGGTATTTCATACTAACATGTTTCTTATGACCATGATTTTTTATTCTTAAATGTAAAGGATGATGCCCAAGTCATAGAAAATGACACAAATTATTGATCTTAAAGAGCATCATTTGAATATTATTTAAGGATAACCTTCAATTTTAGTGCAAGAGATTCATACAAGGATACCACCCCTAGAGGATGGACTACTTCAAATTTCTAGGGAAATATACCCTATTAATAAATAAAAGAATAAGGGGAGCCTTCTTAAGAAGCTCCACAAGTATTAAAGGCTATCAAGATATAGCTTGGTGTGAGTGAAACTAAGCATAGAATATCTCAAGAGGATCCAATTTTATTGGAATCCTCTGATTTAGAAGGTCAAGATAACCTAGATATAAAGTCAGTGTAAGAGATTGATACTAATTCTATTCAAAAAGGTTCTTCCTCAACTAAGAAATACACAATCTATTACAAGAGGAAGTCAAGGTATCTTCCCCTCTTGAGAAACCCAATTGATGATGAACCACCATAGGGCATATCTTTAGTTCAATAATAAAAAATGACATAACAAGAAATATATGAAGAGTAGGAATTAGAAAGAGTAAAGTCACTAAGTCTTATAGCTAAAAAAGGGAAGTAGCTAGTCAAATATGACCAATAAAGTAAGAAGGCTCAGCCTTCAGTCCCTTCTTCCCAAATTCCATCTTTTGTTCCCATTTTTGGTTTTGTTCCCCTTAGTGATATCTTGAAAACACCTTTGCTCATTCCAAAATTGGAGGATGTTACCTTTTCCACCATTGTTTTAATTTCCCCCACAATGCCAACCATGTCCATTATTATCAACACTACTGACATTCCCTTTGGGACTGTTGCAATCTGAACTAACATCATAAAAAGGGTCTCTAAGAAGATTGAAACAACATTAGCTAGCTCCTAACTCCATATCTCTTCCACACAAATCAATCTGCCAATGCCTTCCACTAGTTCCCACCAAGATACTACTATCATATCATCAAAGAAGGAAAAAAGGGGTTAAAAAATTCTATATAATCCATCCACTCCCCCACATGGAGGTGTGTGTTGGTCTATAATCATTGGCCCTCCCTTCCTGACTTAGTACCCAAAGGAACCTCAAAACAATCAGTAGATAATTAATCATTAGAGGCTATAACCAAGGATATATAGTCATTAAACCTATCCTAGCTAGTTATCCCACTGAGGGTAGCTGATCTTAGATCGAAGTTTTCTCAAAAGCCTAATTTCAAAATCATAAAATTGCCATCAATAACCTCCTTATTTGATAAGCCCTCAAGAAGCATCCAAAGGGTTAGGAATAGAAAATTAGAAGATGAATTTGGGAGGGAGATCGTTCTTAAAGAAAGATAAGAAGTATTTTCCTTGTATAAAGGAAGAATAAAAAGCTAGGGTAGCCCCCATATATAGACGACTTCAAGTCTCTTACTAAAACTCATAAGGATGCTAGATAATATTACATGAGGGGGACAAATATGGATAGATAGGAGATTGAACAAGAGCTAGAACAAATCAAAGATCATTAGCAAATAATCCATATTCCTTAAGGAATTGAGATTAAAGTTAAACATACCACATAAAAATTGTATAATACTCTACAGGCCATTAAGACAATGAGAGCAAAATTGGCTCCCCACATAACCTAGACTCGTCAATTATTTAATTCTTTAAAATTAGATAAAAATAAATTTAAATTGCTTTTTCTTTATACTACTAATAAGGAGTATATCCATATGGACTTAATGACACCATTGGAGGATTCAAATTCCTTCAACTTGGTAGTGATCAGAACTAAGGAGGCTAGAAAGTGGATTACAATATCTTGGAGTAGTAATGCCCAAATATTAAGAACATGAAACTCTCATTTTGAAAATCCTATAAGAATTGAAATTATCCAAGGTAAGGGACAGTACAGTCAAACTTATTAGTAAAATTAATTTCTGATCAACTCCTTTAGGAAGCATCTAAGAATATCAAGTAGTCTTTAGGGATTCACACTTGAAGATATTGAAGATGAGTTGAGTTTTTCTAGAAAGAAGGTGATAGAAGTAGAGATCTTCAAGATGAAATTCCAAAACACTAAGGTGGAGCATGCCAAGTTCCTTGAATAGGTAAATAGGTTATATATAACCTCATTACTCACCTTGGACATCATTAGATAGTAGCATGATGTAAGACACAAGTGTTATCTAGAGTTGGAGGTGAAGAAGAAGACTGAAGTTGTAACTCCCAACTCAACACAAGTATTTACAATGATGACTCCAATAGTTAGCATATCTATGCAAACACCTACCCAACCTTATTTCAAAGGCTAATTTTGTGCATATCAATACAAAGGTGTTAGTTTTGTACTCATAATTTGATTATGTTATAACTTAAGTATGAAATTTGTCCAAATTATTTGTAAGCATGCACATGATGCATTGTATTGTAAAGGCTAACTTTATTTTTGATAATTGTAAGATAACTATATGTATATATTACATATAGTTTTAAAAATACAATTAGAATAGAGGTTATAATTATGGCATGTAATCACAAGTTTTACATGCACTTGGAGGATGAGGAGACCCCTCCCCAAGTCTATTTATATGTTTAGAACCCTCGATTTCAAGGGTCAAAAAAATCAATAAGGATCAAATTAGATTATTATTGTCATAACTGTGTTGGTGCCTTTTCATTCCATATTATGTGTAATAAAGTTTTATATTTTTGGTTGTTTGATTTAGTAATTTTGAGTGTGCAATAGCTATGAAGATTTCCTTTTGTTATGATTAATATGTTGATTTTATATGTGCAATAGCTAGTGAAAAGTTAGCAATAATTATTGATTAATTGTAAGTGTAGAGGTGTTTTCAATGATATAGTATTCTATATGTGTGCGAAATAACTAACTTATATACCTCCCTAATTTGAGTCATAATATATTAATTATGGGTGTAAAACAACTACTCCAAAAGGAGCAACCTTTGGCCTAGATCTTTGAGTTTCCTATATCAAACTTTCTTAGACTGCTTGACTGTGTTTGTCTGTGTGTGTACAACAACTACTAACAACAAACATTGGTTTTAAAAACACTTGTCCATGGAGTATCTATCTTAAAAGTTAAATCTTGAGACCATAGAGCCTTTCTTTTCTACTCTACCCTTCCCCTATTTTGAAAAATTCCCAGAGTGAATCTTTTTGAAGGAGATAATTTCAAGTCACCCATTAAGATACCTTCATATTACCCTCAAGGAGATAATTTAAAGTCACCCACTAAATTTTTACAATGCCCTTGAAGGAATATACTCGTAGATACCTCAAGGTTGAACTTTCCCACCGTTATTATGGTGTATAAAGGATTCAATGAGTAGATTGTGTTTCAATTAAAGAAGGTAATTAAAAATACATTGATTTTTTTATATAAGGTATTCTATAGATCTTATCGAGGGGTCAAGGTGTCTTAATTATAATATTTAATGTGAAATCCATCAAAATTTTAGACTTCATAAGATCATCAAGTTAGAGTTGAATAAGGTAAATCCTTCATTACATCATTTTGTATTAAACAAGAATTCACTCAAGGGAGTTGTCATACCTGCAAGGAATTAAAAGGCCCTTGAAAGGAATCTTGTAGGAGATACTTCAAAGGGCATTATCATAGATTGAAGGTAAAATTGAAAGTGTCTCCTAGGAGACACATTAAAATTGTACATGAGTGGAATTTTCCTTTACTTTGAAGGCACTACTAGGTGATAATGATTTAACAATTTTTAAGAATATTAGAGTATTATTCCTAATTTAGTTAAAGTGTCTAAGTAGTAAAATCAATAAATACATATGCAATAATTAAGATACTAATTTTTATAATTTTATTGTAATTTAAACTTTTATAAAAATAGTAATAAGGGTAAGAAAACAATACTTAATTAGAAACTAACTGATACAACTGAGACATAAGCTGGAATTCACTATACAAGACTAAGACACTATCAAAAATAAAAATCTGGTCTTCATTCAATGAAAGGATAAGAATACTAAAAATAGGACACCTTTGTGTTCAGTGCTATAGTCTACCTTTGTTGTTTTTGTTTTGAAGATTTGAGTTTTTTGGGTTTTGTTCACCAAGTCTATGTGACCCTACCTATGAAGTTTTGATAACTAGAAGTCTATAGAGCTCCCTATAGAGATGGTTTTATCTTCAAACCATACACTTAATTATGCTTTGACCTAATTTGAGAAAGAGGGGGGGTTAGTGTGTGTGAAATTCATTGAATGTGTTTCCACACCCCTTGTATGGGCACACTACCTTCATATTAATCCTCCAAAGAGGGATCAAACCATATGTAGTTCTCCACTTAATGTGCTTTGTGCAATAGTGTGTATGAAGATGCAAAATACTAAATTATGTGTGCTTAAGATTACTAAGGACTAGTGTAAGGATTTTAATAAGATAGATATAGTATTGGATGGATGTATGTAGAGAATAGGGAAATATGCTTGAGTATTCTTGCTTGTATTCTTTCTTAATTTATATTATTTACCAACCCTTTCTAAATGAACTTTGAATGGGTTTTTATAGGGATTTATTGATCATGGGTTAAATACAATCATGCTAGGCCAACACAGTGAAGAAGAAGAATCAAGGGAAAATGGTAATCTAGCCTCAGAATGTGATTGGATAGTACTACTAGAAAGGGGACACCCTAGGGTCCAATGTTATAGCCTAAGTTGGTTGCTATTGTCCAGAGAGTATGGGACCTAGGGGGATGGAATAAGCATGGAAAAAAAGGTCTTGACTAACCTAGAATGAGGTCTTAAAATTTTAAAGATGAATAAGAATCAGTGAAAAGGTGCCTAGAAGGGTCATAAAAGCATGTAAGAAGGACCTATGGGATGGATGTCAAAATCCATACTCAAGTTACCAATTTTTGCATTTTATATGACTATATTTCCCCCCTCCTTTATTCTAGTGATGTAGTAAATTGAAATACTAGGATCAAGGAAAAATAGAAAGCATACTTAGACTTACCTACAAGGGTGAAGCTCATGAAGCCATGTGATATTGAGTGTGAATAGAGAGAACATGTTGTGAAGTGTGAATCTACAAGAGAAAATAAAGAGTAGATTAGTTCTGACTAGATATGTTATATCTAAAATAAGAACATGTAAATATAAGTAAGAGAGAGAGGAAGATAAATGAATGAATATACCTTATTGGGTATGTGAACCAATACAAAACCTATTGTGATGCTGGATGATGTTGAGTAATGTTAGGTATGTGGTGTACCAAGAGTAATATCATGAACAGAGCTAAGTGATCAATTCTTTGAGAGTGGATCAAAAATACAAAGGTTGGGCTTTTGGCTCCATCATTTCCCACTAAGTGAAGCTATGTGTTCATGCATGTGTTAGTCAATATTTGGACTATGTGTCCAATCCCTCTAAATATGTAGCTCAAGAATACAAAGGCTAGCTAGTCCTTTGGCTCTATCATTTCCCCATGAAGTGAATCTATGAAGTGATACTAGTATGAAATGTATTTCATATGAGATGGCTCATGAAGCCCATGAATGTACTATGATATGATAATGTTAGTGTGGATAGCCAAATGTATGCTAGAAACTAGGTCACTCTTGGCCACTTTGAAAGATGGAGATTAGGCTTGTATGAAAGCCACTCTAAAATTGGTGCATTAGGTTTATATGAAATCCACTTCAAAATGTGGAAGTTAGACTTGTATGAAATCCACTCTCAAATTATGCCAACCACTTTTAGATGGAATAAGGCACACAACTATTGAGAATGCGTAGGTAATGTTGAGCTTAGAAAGAAAAGAAAAAAAATGTGTTATACACATTGCTTCCAATCATTGGTGTATGAAATATAGATTTTGATCTAGAAGTTATACCAACTATCATATCTAAAATTGGAATTGAGATCCATCATACCGCACATGATGACCCCTATGTCTAGATTCTCTAAGCAAAAGTGTACTAAAACTACTAAATCTGAACTAGTCTAAATGTGCAAAATTATAGCTAAACCTATTTTTCTACCTACTTCTGAGAAATCTATTTTTTTTACTATTTGGATAGGAGTGCCAAAAATAAGACACCCTAGTGTTCAATGCTATTGTCCATGTCTAGCATTGTTGTCCTTTGCTAAAATTGAAAACTGTTCCAAAATCATCACTATTTTTGGTCTATTCTACCTGGTTTGACCTCTGATTGCTATTTTGAGTGTTCTAAAACTAGTTTTTTGATTGGTAAGATCTCTGATCTCTATGACAAAACCCCTGTTTATTTCCCCCTCTTATGAGGGTGGGAATGAAGACCCTATATTGATTTCCCTTAGAATAAAGAACCTATAAGTTTGTTTGCTATGAAATACATGATATAGTAATTATAATTGGAAAGATATCTTAAGATATAACATAATTTGTAAAGGATATTGTTAGATAAATATGGGCATGCCTAGATAGATATAAAAATGTGGTAGTATGTGCAATCTACTAAATTAAAAATAGAATTGGAATTCTGTTAGTTATTAGTTGTTATTTGGAAAGGAAGGATGGAACATGATGTCCATCATGACATCCAAGATAGAAAGATAATGCATGATGTGGATCATGGCATTGCAAACAATGAGAAGCAAACAAGCAACAAGCACACAAGGTAAGAAGCAAGAAGAATATAAGAGTAGACAAGGGTTTAAGTAAACAAGGGACATGGGCACATGTCAGTCAAACTAGAAATCAAGTATACAAGGCATGTTCAAATGCCACATACACATACATTTGAAAACAAGAAAAGTTTGCATGAAATCCATAATCACATAGAATATTATAGGCAAAGGACATTAGAAAATATCCTAAAGAACACACATGAATATAAGCAAAGAACATTGTCAAATATCCTAAGGCACATACATGAGATAAAATAGGAATTAGGGATTGTAATCAGTTTAGCTACACAAAGCAAGAAAGGAAATCATGTATGTAATGAAATTACTTCAAAAATAAAGTAGAATAGTAGAAATATATCTAAATATGAGTTAAATTTATCATAATATATGATAATAAACAATCCACTTTAAGGGGGAAACCTCCCCAAGCTTCAATAAGAGTAGAATTAATAATATGATGATAAAAAATTACCCACTACCTCCTATATATAGTTTATCTAGGCCATGGTTACTCCATAGGCCAGGCTACTAACCAAATGAATTCATAGAGAAATGTGATATAACATCAAAAAGGGATAAGTAAGCCACAAGTTAGCTATTCCTATCCTAATACATGTGATAGGTTAGGGGTGTACCATGCCCTTCAAACCCTTCAAACCAATGTTGTCCTTCAACATTGAACAACTCTAGATGTTGTTGCAAAAAATCTTCACCTTCCCAAGTTGTATCTTCACTACTCAGGTTCTTCCACTTGATTAGATATTCCTTAATCTCTCTAGTTCTCAACCTCTTAGTACATGTTTGGAGGATCTTTTCTGGTTCCAAAATGACTCATCCTTCTTCATCTAGTTTTGGGGGCTCTATGTAGGCTAAAAATTTATATCCAATTACCTTCATCAAATAGGAAACATGAAATACTAGGTGTATGCGAGATGAATGAGGTAACTCAAGCTTGTAAGCCACACTTACAATTTTTTATAGAACCTGATAAGGGCCATAATACTTAGGATTAAGTTTTCTATCCTTTTTATATTGCTTTAAGGACATCTAATTATAAGGCTGAAAATGTACAAATACCCAGTCACCCATCTCAAAATTTCACTCACTATAGTGTTGATCTGCTTCTTGTTTCATCATGTTTTATGCCAAGGCCAAATTCTCTCTCAAACTAGCCAAAACCTCTTATTGATGCTGAATGTGCTCCTCCACATCTCAAACCTTGGTTTGCACCTTTAATGAAGAAGTGATGGAAGGTGGATGGTAACCATATAGTGATAGAAATGGAGATATTTTAGATGAGGTATGGAAAGATGTGTTATACCACCATTCTATAAGTGGTATCCATTTAACCCAATGTTCCTTTTATATCTAATACAAAATAATGGAGATACCCCTCTAAACATTTGTTAACCACTTCTATTTGTCCATCAGATTGGGGGTGGTAAGATGAGCTATGAGCTAGCTGAGTACCCAAATAGGAAAATAGTTTAGTCTAGAAATTACTAGTAAAAATAGGATCATGATCACTTACAATTATTTTTGGGGTTCCATGTAATTTTATAACTACCTCCAAAATCTTATGGACCATCTTTTCAATTTCACTCTTCTATGCATATGGATGTCTATATGGTCTGATATTTGGTGGTTGACTCCCTGGAAGTAGTTGAAAGGAATGATCATGTTCTCTTTTTAGTGGTAGTCCTTTTGGCATGGCCCCAAAAATAGATGGGTGGTCATCAAGAATCATCTTTACATCAGATTGTGTAGATGCCTATGTGGGTTGAAATTATATGGAACATAATCATGTAATAATTCCCTCTACCCCTTTTTTAGCATCTTGGTCATTTGATGTGAACTAATCAATTATGGATATTTTTATTGTAATCCATGTAGTTCAATTTTCCTACCTTCAGAATGAAAGTGCATGAATAGTTCCTAGAAGTTCATCTCAATGGTACCCAAGGTTGTGAGCCATTAGACTCCCAAAATAATGTTTGTGCTACCCATGGGAATAGAAAACATAGGAGAATTGAGATTTTACTCACCCATAGTAAGATTAATACTATGGCATTTGCCTGAACAATTAATTGTGCCACCATCTACAATCATAACCTAAAATTTTGGTTCTAGGTAGATGAAATAGTTCAATCAAGTGGCCAAATTATGGTTGATGAAGTTATGTGTGCTCCCCAAATCAATCAACATCATCAGCTTCTATTTCTTGAGCAAACCCACCACCTTAAGATTTTGTGGAGTGCTAATACCTATAAGTGCATGATAAGAGATTGTAGGTTGGGAATCTTCAAGTACCTCCTCTATCTCTTCCTCATCATCATTAGAGGCATCATCTTCTTCTTCATCTTCATTGGATCCCTTAATGTAGAATAACTTCTTCTCATCACATCTATGTCCTTTGCTCCACTTGATATCAAAACTAAAACATAATCCTTTTGCATGCTTCTCTTCAATTCGCTAAGGGGTCAATCTGATAGGTGGAGTAAATGTTGGTGTTGATATGCTATGATCTTTGAAGTGAGTAAATGGATACTTCTTGTTGGCTATGAATTTTTCCTTGGCTTTACTTACCATGATAATATAATTAGAAATGTTAAGTGGATTAAACATGCATACCTCATGTTGAATGTGGTCCTTGAGTCCACCCA
Source organism: Torreya grandis (assembly GCA_037957365.1). Lineage (NCBI taxonomy): Eukaryota > Viridiplantae > Streptophyta > Pinopsida > Cupressales > Taxaceae > Torreya > Torreya grandis. Next base: position 2,795,309 of record JARHVA010000249.1, read on the forward strand.
AAAATAGGTCATTCAAGTTCTCCTCATAAATTGTCTCCAAACATAAGGATAGGTTCTAAAAATGATGAATATAATCCTTGATAGAGCCAGTCTATCATAATTTTGCTAGTTGGCTAAAGCAATTCTCTATCACACTATTGCCATAGTGTAATTATAGCTCCTCTATAAAAATTGACTAGGTGACACTGAGAGTCATCTTTTTCTTTTGAGCACATAACCATCGATACCAAATGAATTGATTAGGTTCAAGATATAAGGATGTTATGGTAACCTTCTATCCACCTAGGATCTAATGTAGATCAAAAAAATTATCCATTTGGTTGATCCAATCGAGTGGATATTTTCCATCAAATTTGCACATATCCACCTTTGGTAATAGGTTCCTCTGTGGCAATGTAGTTGGATTTGAAGTAGACTGGTTGGGAAAACCACCCTAGTGGGGTTATGAAATAGTGATAGATAGATGATTTGACTGATTATTTTTCAAATCCATCATGATATCTACTAAACTATCTTATATGGATTTCATATTAGATTATATGCCTTGCACCTCACTTTGAATGCCTTGCACACTATAGTCAAGCTAGCTCACTTTGTGATCTATGTTAGAGAACCCTGGTAAAAAGGATATAGTACATCCCCCTTCTAAATCCATATCTTCCTTGTAGGGAGTTTTATCTAGAGTTTTAACACCCTATCCTTGGTCTCGAGTTTGTGGACCTGCCATAAAAGGGCTTATGATGTCGACCCTGATTGGCACTTTTGACCCAACTTTGAAAAAGAGATTTTGGACTTATTTCAGAATCAAATCAAAACACACAAAGAACATACCCTAGCAAAACATTTATAAGCTTTCTAAAAATTTAAATAACTCAGAAAAATTCTTTGAATTGTGCACTATAGATCAATTTTATGAATAAACCTAAAATAGCGGTAACTTTTGTAAAATAGATCTAAATGAGATGAAATTTTAATGGAATATTAATTTAGTTATTTATCACCTCTAGTAAAAATTTTTAAGATAAATTCACAATTTTTTTTTTTATATAGTCAAATTTAAAAATTTAGGGTTTTGCCCACAAGATTGCCCAAATCACAGCTCTGATACCACTTGTAATGAAATTACCTCAACAATAAAGTAGAATAGCATAAATAGATCCAAATATGACTAAAATATATCAGAATATATGATAATAAACAATCCCCTTCAAGGGGAAACCTCCACAAGATTCAATAAGAGCAAAATTCACAATATGATGATAAACAATTACCCACTACCTCCTATATATAGTCTATCTAGGCCATGGTTACTCGATAGGACGACCCACTAACCAAATTAATGCATAGATAAATGTGATGTAGCATCAAAGGGGGATAATTAATCCACAATTTGGCTATTTTTATCCTAATACATAAGATAGGTTAAGGGCGTAACAATGTAAAAACTAGAAATACAATCGCATCTAACTAATCCAAGCAAGAATGCAAAAGTATGCAAGACATGTTAGCACAAGACTAGGTAAATGACAAGAAATACATAAGTGATATATACTATTGAATTTTGATATATTAATCTATGTAAGCTAGTAAGTAATGTACATCAACATGATAACTAGAGTGTTTGGTATAGGAATGACATAACCTAGATGGTGTAGTCATGTGGAAGATGCCCCCAGTGGATATATGTATCGATGTCTTGAATGTAGAAGTATAATTCCCCCTCAATGGGTAGAGTGAAACAATCAAAGAGGTGGATGTCATTTCACACACTCAAAGGAGATCAAGTGAAGCATGGTAATGTAGATAAATTGACACATAATAACATATAACAATAAATGTAATTCTAACATAGTGGTATAAATGTAAAGCATGGATAATGCATACAATCAAAATGTTTTTGATGTTTTGACATATTTAAATGTTTTTGGAATTTTGATATGTTGTATTATTTTTGTGTTTTGACATATTTGAATTATTTTTATATTTTGAAATTTTATGAGCTATGTATAATCAATCAAAGGGAGATTATGTATAAGAAAAATTGATAAGAAATTATACTAACTAATGAGTCTCATGGGAGAGTCCCTATCATGTTGTCTTATATTAAGGAGAGGAATCATGCATGATCATGAAGCATAATTGAAGTGTTGAGACTATGGCTCTGAAATCTATATATATTGTAAGTGCTCTAAAATATCTAAAGTAAAAACCAATTTTGGGGTCCCTTATAACTCTAATAAGTGGGGCTCTTGGGACCCATTTAACAGTAGGAGAAGCTCTCTAAACATGTACTTTATGAGTAGATGCATGAGATCTCAATGATACTACCATGGGTGTGAACATTATAGCTAGAATCTATCTAGAATATTGAAGATATAGAGGTGTATGAATTCTTTGTGCTAGTGATGGATGCCTCAATTGTGTCTAAATTAGAACTAGAGGAGGAACTATAACTGGTGGCAAAACTAAAACTGGTGACAAAACTAAAACTAGTGGCAAAATTGAAACTAGTGACTATAGAATAGTAGATGGCTCTGAAGTAGGGAGTGGTAACTCATATATAACTCCACCAAATATAACAACTTGATTAACATGAATGAATTTTATGCATCTATGAACTATAAAAGGTACTAATTGAAGTTTTTAAATCCATGGTTGACTAAGTACCATATCAAAAACTCATGCATTGGGAACTATAGTAAATGGTGTATCTATGTGTGTTTGACCAACTTATAGAGGAAGTATGATCTCACCCAATGAACTCTATATGTGCCCACTGAATCTTCTAATAACTTTATCCATTAGGTTAATATCCTACTCTAAATATCTCAAATGTCATAATAATGTCACAGTGCATATGTTCACATTGGATCCATTATCTATGAAAACACTATGAATATGATGATTATGAATGTAATCTATGATGAAGAGTGCATGATAATTTGAATCATCCTCAATGATATCCTATTCTGAGAAGGAGATGGAAGGTCTATCTAGAACTCTGGAATTATATACACCAATCATGTTGTTCAAAAGATGTGTCTCAACTGAAGGTGCCCTATATTATTTTTGAGATAATTGAGTACTTGAGTTTTCCCATTGAAATTAGTTTAAATTCTCTTTTCTATTTAGTGTGTGACATAATTTATTGAAGGAAGAGAATATTTTGAACATAATTTATTCATGCAAATCTGGTAGAAGATTCTATTTGAAGAGATCTTGTAACTCTTGATTAGCCATGGGGCTAGTCATCTTAGCCAAAATAGTCTTATATTGAAGAATATAATATATGAGATGCTCATTTTAACTTTGTTTTTGTTGTGAAACTTTGGTATATGAAACCTTATCACCAATGTTAATAATGAAATGAGCTAGGAACATGTCGACTAAAGGATTGAATGCATTGAGCGATTGATTTGGTAGACTATAGAACCATTGTAAAGTATAATCTTTTAGGCTCTGTGGAAATAACCTAGTAAGTAACCAGTAATTTGGTACATAATACAATCATTCTACATGAAAGGTTCTCAAATGTGTCTCTATATCACCCTTTCCATCATATAGAGTAAGCTGAGATTGAATAAGACCTTATGGCAAAGGTGTAGAAGCAATGTGACATGCCAATAGTGTATGTAGTAGAGAAAAATAATCAAAAGCCTACGTAGGTCTAAAGGCACCTTACTCAAGATGTATAACCTTGGATTAAAGAGATATTATCTCTTTCACAAGGGTTACCACATTAGGAGACAAATATGTACTAGATGTAGCTGGTGGCATAGAGGTAGGTTGGGCGTCCTATAGGGGTTTGTTGAGACCTAGTTACCCCCATAGTGTCATTTACAATTGGTTTCTCTATGGTTTGAGAATATTGACCATTGTTAACTTTTTGTTGTTCCTCTTGAAGTATTTTAAGCATGTCATCTTGCATGTTAGGTTTTTTAGTTAAAAGTTATTGAAGTTCCCTTTTATCAATTTCATCAAAACTAGTATATTGGGCCATTGTTAAAGTAAGAAAACATTTTAAGATTTGATTGAATTTTTTTCAATAATTTGTAATAGACAAAGTTCTAGATAATTAAAGTATTGATTATAGGAAATGTAAATCCCTAAAAATAGTTAATTATAAATTACATAAAAAGGATATGAAACTCACAAACATGTAAGGTGATACCTCAAGAAGCAATGGGACCTAGTACATGTAATTAGGGTTTGAAAAATGATTATTTTGAAATTTACTATGAAAATTTGAAATTTAAAGTGAATTTTTGAGTGAAATATGCAAGTAAAAAATCATGATTTTATTATAAACTTTTTGATGTAAAGGGACCTAGTAGATGTAACTAGGGTTTTGAAAAATAAATATTTTTGAATATTACTATTATATTTTGAAGTTTAAAGTTAATTTATGATTTAAATATGCAAGTAAAAATTCAAAAAATTATAGGAAAAATATTGGGACTTAATATGAGCAACTAGGGTTTTAAATAAAATTATTTAAAAATTACTAAAAATTTTAAACTTGAATGTTAATTTTTTATTTTATGATGCAGATAAAAAATTATTAAGAAATTTACCCTAGGGTTTCTAGGGTTTTTATGTACAGACAAAGTAAGTCAAGTTCACCAAATGATTTAGCAATTTTGAGAATATTTGTGTATTATTCCCAATTTAGTTAAAGGGTCTGAGTAGTAAAATTAGTAAATAAATATCCAATAATCAAGATACTAATTTATATAATTTGATTATAATTTAAACTTTTCTAAAAATAGTAATAAGGGTAAGAAAATAAGACTTAGCTGGAAATTAACTGATATGACCGAGACAAAAGTTAGCACTATGCAGGAATAGGACACTATCAAAAATCAAGATTTGGACTTCATTTGGTGAAAGGATAGGAACATAAAAAATAAGACACCTTGGTGTTTGGTGTTATATTCCACCTCTACCACTATTGTCCTAAAGATCTGAGCTTTTTAGGTTCTATTTTCTAGGTCTATGTAACCCTACCTATGAATTTTAGATAGCTAAAAGTTTGTAGATCTCCATATAGATCTGATTTTGTATTTAAACCCTAGAATCCATTATGATTTGACAAAATTTGAGAAATAATGGGGGGTTAGTGTGTGTAATATTCACTAAATATGTTTCCACACCCCTTGTGTGGGCATGCTACCTACATACCAATACTCTAAAGAGGGATCAAGCCATATGTAGTTCTCCCACTTAATGTGCTTTGTGAAATAGTGTGTATGAAGATGAAAAATTCTAAATTTGATGTGATTGAGATGACTAGGTATTGGTGTAAGGTTTTGGCTAATCTAAAAATAGTATTAGATGGTTGTATGCAGAGAATTGGGAGATATGCTTGAGTAGTCTTACTTGTTTTGCAATATTTACCAACCCTTTCTAAATGAATTTTGAATGAGATTTTATAGGGATTTATTAGTCATGGGTTAAATTCAATTTTACTAATATGACATAATGAAGAAGAGGAATCAGATAAAAATGGTAATCTAAGATCAAAATGTGATTGGATAGGAATACTAGAAAAGGAACACCCTAGGGTCTAGTGTTATATTCCAAGGTGGGTGATATTATCCATAGGGTATGAGACCTAGGGGATGGAATAATCATGAAAAAAGTGTCTTAGTTAATCTAGAATGAGGTCTTAAAAGTCTACATATGACTAGGAATCAGTGAATAGGTGCCTAGAAGGGTCATGAAAGTAGGCAAGAGCGACCTATGGGATAGATGTCACAAGTCATACTCAAGTTACCAATTTTCACATTTTATATGACTATAGATAACTTAAAGTACCTTGTAATAATTTCAATTTATCTTCTATGAGATATGTTTCAAACTTGCACAAGAGTGTATTTCTACATTAAGGTATCTCCTAAGAGATACCTTCAAGTTATCTATGAAGGTATTATAAGTCACTTTAAAGAATTTCCTAGTAGATACCTCAAGGTTGAACTTGCGCAACCTTATTGAAGTGTATAAAGGATTCAATGATTACATAGGTGTTTCAATAAAAGAAGGTAGTTATCAATACATTGACTATTGTTTATAAAGTTTCTTAAGAGATATATTCAATGTGCCCCTTGAATGTATGACAATTCCTTTTGAGATATCTAATAAAATATTACTTTAAGGTCCTTATAATACATTAATATGTAACTTGAAGAAATTACAAGGCCCTTGATAAGATTCTCCTAGGAGATACTTTGAAGGGAATTGTCATACATTGAAGGGAGTGTTGAAGGTATCTCGTAATAGATACTTTAAACATGCATGAGTGAAATTTTCCTTTACATAGAAGGAACTAATGGGTGATATTTTGAAGGCCCTTGTAATAACTTTAAGGTATCTCCTAGGAGATACCTTTTAAATAGTCACAAGAGTGGATTTCTCCTTCAAGGTATTTCCTAGAAGAAACAACTACTTAAAAAAAAGTAACCTTTGGCCTAGATCTTTGAATTTCCTATATCAAAATTTGCTAGACCACTTGACTATGTTTTTTTTTATGTGTGCAACAACTACTAGAAATTAATATTAGTTTTGAAAACACTCGTCCAATGAGGATCCAGCTTAAAAGATAAATCTTGATACCATAGAGCCTTTCTTTTATACTCTACCCTTCCCCCTATTTTGGAAACTTCCTAAAATGAAACTTTCCAAAGGAGATATTTTTAAGTCACCCATTAAGGTATTACAAGGTGCTTGAAGGAATCTCCTCTTAGATACCTTGAGGTTGAACTTGCCCATTGTTATTGTGGTGTATAAAGGATTTAATGAGTAAATAGGTGTTTTAATTAAATAAGGTATTTAACAATACATTGATTATTGTGTATAAGGTCTTTTGTAGATATTATAGAGGGTTTGAGATGTATTAATTCAAATATTTAGTGTAAAACACATCAAAATTATAGACCTCATAAGATCATCAAGAGAGAGTTGAAAAATGTAAATCCTTCATTCCATCATTTTGCATTAAACAAGAATTACACTCAAGGGCATTGCCATACCTTCAAAGAATTATAAATATATTGAAAGGAATATACTAGGAGATAATTTAAATGGAATTATCATACAATGAAGTTAATGTTGAAATTATCTCTTAGGAGACAACTTCAACATATACGTAGTTGGAATTTTCCTTGACCCTGAAGGCACTACTAGGTGATAACTTAAAGGAACTTGTAATACTTTCAAGGTATCTCCTAGGAGATACCTTTCAAACATGCATAAGAGTGGATTTCTCCTTCAAGGTATCTCATAGGAGATACCTTCAAGTTATCCATGAAGATATAATAAGGCCCTTTAAGGAATTTACTAGTAGATACCTTGAGGTTGAGCTTGCATAACCTTATTGAGGTATATAAGGGATTTAATGAGTAAATAAGTTTTTCAATCAAAGGAGGTAGTTATAAATACACTAAATGTTGTGTATAAAGTCTCCCATGAGATACCTTCAACATCTCCTTTTAATGTATGACAATTCCCTTTGAGATATCTACTACAAGATTCCTTTAAGGGCCTTGTAATACCTTCATGGGTAACTATTGGTAATTTGGTCTGTCAAGGACAAATACCAACCCTTGTAGTTAAATTTTTTTAATGGTCATCATAGTGTCTAAACTATAAATTAAAGAGAGAGTTATTTAGTGTCATTTTCCTTGTTTAAAGAGTGTTTTTATAGAGTTTCAAGTGGTTCAGTGATCTGAAAGTGCTATGAGGAAGATGGCAAAAAGAAAATAGTTGGTGACTTGTCATGACATTTTATAGCATAATTTACTATATGGAAGGTATGAAATGAGTTATAAACTCAAAAATTTGAAAAAAAATGCATCAAAAATATATTTTAATCTTTTTATAGGCTATAATATGCTTATATGACATTGAGTAACAATTATCCTTTGAAAAAAACTATGTTTATTTTGCCTAAAAGGATAAATTTTGATCTTTAAAATGTAGAATATGGTGTTAAAAGACTATAAAATTAGTTTAAATATCCTTTAACACATTTATATATATGAATTTATATTATTCATAAAGTTTCATATTTGGAAAAAGTCACTTAAGGCAATTTAAGTGTGAAAAGGGTCTTTTTACGCTCTCACATGCCAATTTTGGCCATATAAAGGTGTAAATGACTTAATATTTATCCTAAAATTATTTTTGACTTATTTATTCATTATCATGATTTAATTTTGGTGGTGGAAGCTTAAATTATAAATTAAAGGCAAAGAAATGTCATATTTCATGCATTTTACATAGCAAAGTATAGAATTGTATGGCCATTCATATAGCTAAGGCCATGAGAAAGAGGAGGAGGGAATAACATGGGTTCCATAAGAAGTTTATGTAAAAATGAATAAAAATAGTCCCAAAACCGGTCCCATCCATTCACCTTGTTTTTTTTACATAGGGAGAGCCCTTAGGGTTTGTAGGTGGTATGGCCATGAAAGAGAAAAACCAGGTCTACAATTTTGGCCAAATAATTTAGATTAAGAGAGATTCATGTTGGATAGAGTGGTTATAAAATTGGTCATATCTCCTTCATAAATCATTAATTTAAATTAAATGCATACATCAATAGTCTTGCATCTAGGATGGTATCCATTTTTTTACATTTTCTCCTCATCAGGGCATCATATCAAGAAAATTCAAGTTTTCAAAGCTTCTGAGGGACATGACTCACCCTTATATAGTACCCATCAGTAATTTTACACATTTTTGATGTAAAAATTTATCTAAATAAGATAAGAGAGTGAAAATCTATAGTTTAACATGTTGTCATAGGATAATTATAGAGTTTAGGAGAGAGAAAGGGTTTCAAGATTTCTTGTTTTCTTCTTGGCAGGGATATCCATAATATTCATGTCCCTCATGAAATTTTATCAAGATATTATTCAAAATATTTAAATTAAAATCCCATAATTATGTTATCAAGCATCTCAAAAATCCCTATTTAAATTTTGTTAAGGTTTTTTAGCATTTGCTAAGGTACTTAACATAATCCTAGGTTTTAAATTCACCTCTTTATCTTCATATAATGACCTCAAAATTAATATATGAGGTGAAGGATAGAATAATTATTGTATAAGACCTTTAAGTTGGCTTTTAGATTCCCATTTAATGCTATTTTTACTCCATCTTGGGTCTTATCTATGATCATTGTCATACACTGCCATTTCTCGCTATGATCAAGCTCTTTTCACCCTTCATTCATGGTTTTCCATCTTCCAACCTCATCATCACCCATTCCACTCATCTAAATATCACCATAAATCAAAAATATGATTCAATAATATTGAGTTCCATCATGGTCATTTAAATAATATTTTTAGACAAGAGACCTTGCTTACAACCAACAAGGCAACCTACAATAATACACCAACAATCAACACTTTTCATGAAAGTACAAAAGGGAAGGATAGGATAAAAAATTTCTTTTGAAGGTATATGTTCATATAATCTAATAAATTTTAAATAAATTTAATTAAAAGTATCATACCTATGATTGGTAACCTCCCCAAGGTTAAACACAATCTCTGTCCATATAAGATAACCTCATATAGTCACCTACAGTTGAGAAAGGGCATAGTATTTGTGAAGGTTTAGTTATGACATGATGTATGATGAATATGGGAAATAAATTAAGGATTATTAATCCTAATATGAATTAATTCATGTCATAAAACCTTAATATACATCCATGAGATTGAAATCAAATGTTCCTTGAGACACCTACAAGCATGTTCCAATTCAAGGAAATCCAACTTAGTACTCTTAGGACTCTTCTAGATTCTTAGAGACTAAGTGGACCACCAAAATGCATGACTAAGAAATAGGATTGGAAACCTTCAAAAAAATATCAATAAGGATACATGTAAAGTTAAATTAGGGCTAACAAATCATAAATATTGACCTACATCTAACTTCAAGGATAATCTAAAACCAAGAGGTCAACAATGCTTTAAGGAAATTTATTGCATAAGACCTTCAAGTTGGTTGTTGAGAATTATGAATATCATAAAAAGACTATATAGGGAATCATGGGAACCTTGTGATTTTTCAATTTCTCCAATCACCTTTATACCTTTCTATAGTCTGTATAAGGATCCTACAATCATTAAAAGCAAAGTCAAGGGTAAGAGAGAAAGTTTGTTTCCTAGAAGGTGAGATAATGGTATGATGGATTCATAAGACAATGATGTTTTAATCTCATCAATAATATTAATATTATGATCTAAAACATTATATAATAAATATTCCACCTTAAAATAGTACCTATATCTATCATATATAGGCCTATCTCCAAGAATATGGGGTCGACAATAGGCTAGTTTTTAAGCTCATGAAGCATGAGGGCAAAGGTTTTAATTTGATGAAGTTTTATGTTCAAGAGATATTTCATGGTAAAAATAATGATTAAATTAGATAAATATAATTATTTGGGACTTCTAACGATACAAAACTCAGCCAAACACTCATAGAACACTCACCTATAGTCATAAATACATAGGCTTTTCTTTAAACTAGTATGCAAGTTGATGACATAGTGGTCTGTAGAGAAGTTTGATGTTCAATAAAATGATTCAAGAGGATAATTATGATTATTAACATAAATATATCATGATATAATTACCAAAACATGATACACAATCAAAGTCAACTGTTAAGATCACCTACAACCATACAAATGGGAATTCCTGTCATAACATAATCATATGACTTCAAAGTACAAAACTTAAGATAATGCAAGTAAAATGACATATGAAGTGACTTAATAAATTTAAATTTATAAAATTTACATCCTATAAACCTTGGTTAAATCCACTCAAGCACTATCAAGAACATAAAGGTGACAGTATAAGATTGTATGAATTTTGACTATGTAAAGGCGTAAAGACCTTGTTTGAAGAGTTAATATGTAATGAAAGAGATAGGTGGAGGATTAAAAGTGATATGAATATTATATAATTTCCAATAAATATAAATTTATAACCAAAAAAATTCACATCTCATTAAAATCACTTACAAAACTGTTGCCATATAGTCATAATGAGACTTCTTGAGGAGCTAAAGCTTGAGAAAGGTTGCATAGGTTTGAAAGTTGACCAATGGAAGATCATACCAATAAAATGAGGATTTTAAAGACATATTAAAATAATATTAACCATTTTAAAACCAAAAACAAGGTAAAAAATAATAAAACTCAGTCTTGAAACTAGAACAAGTAGGCAACTCAAGCTACTTTTGGGAAAAAGAGCCTACAGTCCAAAATATGCATCCTATAAGCATTAAATTTGTTAGAGTTGGTAATAATTAATTAATATACATATAAATAATATTTTTTAGGTAATTTTATGAGGGTAAATACTCACTTTTTTTACATATTCATTTGCCTATCTAATCATAGTTATAATTAGAGAAGGCAAATTTCTTAAGGAACATACAAGTGAAAAGAGGGTTAAAAATTCATTATAAGGTATTGTAAATCATGGGGGGATGTTTTTACATATTAAAATTTCATTTAAATAGTGATAAAACTCTAAAATATATTCAAACCATGCCCTTAAGGGCTAAAGTAAGTGGACATGCCTAAAGCCCTACAAGCACATAGTGATACTTTTTATCTCTTTCATGAATTTTTTCTCTATGTCATGGAAATTGAGACATGGGGGAGGTTAATTTTAACCTTTAATAATATATGGGAGTAAATAAAAAATTAAGTTTTGATAGACACTTTAGGATTCTTTCTTTGCATACACAATATTGGCAGCCTCTTAAAGCCAAAATTCACCACGTAGAGATCTTGAAATGCCTTTTTCATTGGAGATATTTATTTTAATGGTTTATGAGGGGGTAAGTTTACATAATTTTCATGTTAATTTTTTCTCATTATATTTTTGTACAATATGAAAAATCCTTAAGAAGATATGGACCTCCAAAACCCTTGAAAAACCCTCATAACCACCTGATGGAGAAAATGAGCCATGTTATGCATCCAGATGGCATGTTTGAGCCATGAAATAACTTTTTAGTCTTATCAACTCCATTTATCACCTCCATGAATAGTTTTCATTACCTTCATTGTACTAAATAATCAAAATAAGTCAATTTTGAGCTATAAATTAAGGGAAGAAAAGGTAATTTCACATTAAAAGGATTTGAGAAGAAATATAGGGTCTTGAAATATCTCAAAAACACTTATAAAACAATAAATATGGGTAATTTAGTTAATTTTCATGAGTAGATAGCTCTGCATGTCAAGATAAGGAGTTATTTATATGCAAGGTGAAGAGGAATGGCTTGATCAAGCCCATATTATTACTCCATATCATTATATACATGTAATTAATGTTTAAAATACTATAAAAAAGCCTTTAAAATAATCATGAAGTCAATATATTGATGAAACTATGTAGACACCTATGCTTGTTCTTAACATCACAAGGCAAGGCCATCAGCAGGGGGAATTAAGAGCCAAAACAAGGTCGTGAGGGAAATAAAAATCATAATTAACATAATAATCAGGTATTAATATAAAATTATGATAAGTTTGAGACATAAGGAATTAGTATAATTGATCATCTTGGCCAAGGGGTACCAAACACTACCTATAGAGCTTGCTTTCCACTTTGAGATGAGATTTCACATGTTCACCTAGTACACACATTTTTCATTGGAATATAAGGAATTTTTGGGATTTAAATTTCCTAATAAACTAATTTTTTTTGGCATTGGTTCATATTTTTAGGTCCCAATCTTTATGAACAATCATTAAGAGCCCATAACACTCTTAAACCCTTGTAAAAACCCACTAACAGACCTATTTGTGAAAAAATGAATAATTATAAATAAAAAATCATTTAAAAAATATTTAATATCAATTTTATAATGAATTAGAGTCTCATATATTCATGTATATGGCCATTGGTTGTATGGATGTCATATGGATTTGGTAGAAAATAGGTTTTTGAGAGAAAAAACACAAAAGGAGAGGTTAAAGGTAGTTTAAATGAATAAAAATACATGGAGATATATAATTGGCACTTTTTATTAATACTAAAATCATAATATTATAATAAATATTCCTATAAGTTTCTATGGGAGATCATCCAAGACAACCAGTCTATAGGAAAAGCTAGCCTAGTCAACTAGTTTGACTAACTTGCTGGTGTTGCTTTCCAAGGAGGAATATTTTAATTATATGTGGAATTATTTAATGTATTTAATTCATTATATTTTCATGTTTTAAATTTTAAATTTATGTTATAATGGCCATAAATCATATAAATTTAGGCTATTAGGCCTAATTTGGCCTAGTAGGCTTATTTACTCAATCAAGTGAAGAGAATGGCACAAAAGATTGTTTATGGAAGATAATGTGGAGTTTTCATGACTCTTAAACTGGTGAAAATCATGAAAATTGGATCATTAATTTCATATACATGATTAGCTAGTCCTTTTGATGAGTTAACTGGGCTTCAATTGTTTCATTCTCATGCATAACTCATTTTGAGTTCCAATCATGAGTTACCTCACTTCCACATCAGTTTTATAAATAAAGAATGGTGTGTAATTATAAATGATGATCTTGGATGAGAAAAAATTGTCCCAACACCTTATTTTAAATACCAAAATATCATGCAATCATCATGCAAGACACTAAACACAGGGAAAAGTCTAAGTGACTATTGTTTGGAAATTTTAATTGAAATTGACTTAAGTTAATAACTAGTTGATGTATAATGATATCCTCTAAACCAAATTGGATAGATATTATTTTATATATATTTTTATATTTTTAGGGTTTTATGCAATTTTTGAGGATCCCTTAGGCTAGTATAGAGAAACTATACATAAATTATAACTTGCACTATAAGTCAATAAAGAAAGTTTGTTGTAGATAAATTTATGGTTGTAGTGTGAAATTTTGATTTTTGATTTTCATATAAGTGTGATAATTATCTTCTTTTTTAGGTCCTTTCCTCATATAATAATTTTATTTCATTGTTTACAGGTCATCTGAAGAGTTAAGAACAAAAATCATGTTGAAGAGTGTTACTGTGTAGTGTATTTAGAGACCTTCAATCCCTATCTTTCAATTTTCAAACCTTATTTCAAAAAATCATTTGAAACATTTATGTTTAAGACTGATATAAGATTTTTTTTTTTGAAAAATTATTCCATTTTGATTCATATGTGTGCCTAAGTTTCAAATTTTACATATGATCAATCACTATTCAGGTGCATCACCATCATAACATAGATTTCACTTTTAGTAATCTTTCTTCCCCTTTTCATCCCAACATCGAATAAGTTTATTAATTGATCCTAAATTCACACATTTATAGGATATAGACTCATAAATAGAGGTTTAGTCTAGATATAGGTATCTTATAGCCTTAGATAATTTTAATGTTAGTCTAGATATGAATTCGATCTGAGCAGTCTGATTTCAACTAGGTGGTACCTAGGTTGCTAGCAATTCTGACAAACCTAATGGGACTAATTATTCACATGAATTTAAAATATATATATATATATATATATATATATATATATATATATATATATATATATATATTATATTATCAATATTAAAAAATTATAGATTCATATTTACATACATTTCATGCCACCAAGAGTGGTTACAAGATCCTCTATAAAAGGGAAAAAGATAAACTTCATTAATTTGTCTGTCCAATAAACAAAGAGAAAGAAAGATTATTAGTCTAATCCAAATCCTACACCAAAAATTTACCCTATTTTTATCCAAATAACTTCTCCTATTTATAAAAATATTGTTCAATCAAACATTATTGTAAATCCCATACCCTAGATGCTTATTCCCAGAAGACAAGCCTTTATGCCTTTCAATGGTGTTATCCCCCTGAACATCAATCAATTTTATTATATTCTAAATACTACCCTAAATATTTTCCATTATTTTATAGTATAAAATATAGATACTCCTATTGAACATATTTCAGATATATCTAACCTTTGTTTACTGCACAATGTGACTCAAGAAAATGTAGTTATGATATTGTTAGAAACTTCATTCAAAGGCAAGACACTTCAGTTGGTACATATGGCTGACACTTTCATCCATTAATAGCTATAAGTAATTTGGAGAAGTCTTATTCAAGAAATTTGAGGACAAAAGTGATCATATTTCATTGGTGGAGTAGCTTACTACAATTAATAGGTTCCCTCATGAGTTAATGGTGGATTTCAACTATAGGTTTCAAAAAACCTAGAATAGAATTCCTATAGTTATCAAACCTACTCCCAACTATGCATTTTTTTACTATCTAAAATCTCTTAATTTATATGTGTTAGTCATGATTCAATCCATGGGAGGAAACACTTTATCAGAGGCTTATGAAGTAGCTATAAGGGCTGAAAATTGCCTAATATAAGAAGGTAAATTATATCCAAGACCACTAATGCCTCTATTCCCAGAGATTCATTCTCTTGCTTCTACCGTTACTCCAATACTAGATTCAAAAATTATTTATCAAATAGAGGGTAATTAGATTAATATATTGGGGAAGATATAAAGTCTACTCAAATCTCAAAACAACAAGTTGGTGGAAATGGAAAGGCAACAAGCTCCACCTTACAGGCCTTACCAGAATCCCAATCAAGATTACCAGTATAGTAGGCCTCCCTATCAATCCAATTAATAAGGATAAGGTAAAATCTATCAATCAAGGAAATATAATTCCAATGCTATAATAAATAACAAATATTTAGTGCCAACTCAAAAAAATTAGCTCAAGAATGATAATGGAAAAATAAGTGGGATCAAACAAATAACATGGAAATGGATCCAACTAGTGATATTTCTCAATAATATTATATTAAACAAAGCTAAGATATTCCTCCATATAATATTCAACCACATTCTCAACATAAGGAAGCTTCTCTACCACATGGAAACATTCCTTATTTCATTCAATCTAAGGTGCCAAATGAGTAACGAGAAGGTAGTACTAAAGCACCTATAAAAACAACATTTGTTAACTTCTAGGAAGGTGATATTTCATTTGATCACATGGAATCAAATTAAGGCAAAAAAATTTCTAATGTGGAAAATTCTATTGTAGTCCACACTAGATCCAAGAAAAGGGCAATTGGTGAAGGTTCAAGTCCTAAAAGGGTAGCTCCTCTTCCTCCTTATCCACCTCAGAAGACTGTCACTCAAGATGTGCCTCAAAAGACATCAATTCAATAAGTATAAGATGGTAAGTGGAAAAAATTGAAAGGTCCTTTCATTACTCAATTCAAACAACATTTAGGTAGCACTTCTACTCCTAAGTTGCAACCTAGGATAACCACTTCTCCACTTAGTATTGTGGATCAAACTAAGAAGGCTATATATATATATATATATATATATATATACATATATTGGATACACTACTAATTTTAGGTCAAAATAACCTCCTACAAGAGGAGATTTAAAATCTCAATGTCTTAGATAGATAACCAAAAAAAGAAAGAGTAAGTTCTATTCTAAAAACATCTAATCAAGTTCTTGATCCTCAAGCTCCAAAATTTATCAAGCCACCTCCCTTTTATATTTTAGTTATCATAGGATATTTTCTAGTTCATAATTATATGATTTATAGTGGGCCTAATACCTCTATCATCCCCAAATCAATAGTTGACAAACTAGGAATTTAGTATGAGCCTCATGAGAAAGGAGTCTTGAAATTATATGGGTCTCATACAAATAATATATCTATTCTTAGATATTTTAAGGTCATACATTTTGTTTTTAAAAATTTTACCATTACACAAGATGTGGTTGTTGTTGATCTATCTCCTTACTTTACACTATGCTTGTCCATAGATTTCACTAATAAGATAGGAGGTTATCTTTCTTCTTATTGGTCCTACAAGGTTTTTAGAACCAATTATGGATCAAAATTCATAATATAGTCTGAGCCTATATATATATATATATATATATATATATATATATATATATATATATATATATATATATATATATATTCCATCTAGAACCTTATATGCCAAACATGTCAAATGTGAATTGTAGTATCTTGGAAGAAGATGAATATATTAGTGAGCAAGAACCTTCTAAGTCACTTGAAGGCATAAAAAATATACTCCTTGATGAGTTGGATATTGATAATCATGTATATTACCCCTACATAAGTATTTAAGAATCAAGTTTTGGTGTCTATTATATGCATGAAGAAGGCGACTTAATGCCTAGTCTCACTAGCTCAATGCAGGATCAAGAAGGAGTGTGGAATTTATACTTTGATAGATCTAGATCAAAAAATTTAAGTGGGGATGGTGTAATGTTTTTTTCTCCTCAAAATTAAAGGTATTAATATTCTATAATATTTTATTTTATTTACACATCTAATACTGTAGAGTATGAAACTCTGATTCATGGTCTACAGTGGGCTAGAAAGAGGGGTATTAAGATTTTCTAGGTGAAAGGTAATGGTGAATTGGTAGTGAAAAAAGTAAGAGTTATGAGTGAATTAAATAATACTCATCTAACATCCTAAAAACACAAATTTTGGGACCTTATGGGAAACTTTCAGGGCTTTGATATTCGTTCCACTCTTAGAGGATCCAATCAACATGCAAACAAACTAGCTGCCATAAGAACATATTATGATATTGTGAATCAGATCAAGGAAAATAAATATCAATCCTAATTAAAGTTTGTATGTATAACTTTATTTAAAAATAATTATTTAATTTGGTATGTTTTTTATAGTGACAAATATATTGTCTATTTCTTACAAAATGAGGTAGAATTTTGCCTTAAGAGTCATGATAAATTGCAACACCACTATGAAGATCAGATTGCATAGTTAAGATCAAATAAGTTACCTAAAGTTTTGGTGACTTTATAAATAATTTTTAATTAGGATGATCAAGATAATAAAATACAAGGTAAGCATATCTACTAGAAAAGAATATTATGAGCAAATTACCATAGCTGAAGGTACACAACTCAAGTTGGGAAATTAAACACTAATACTGAGAGAGAAGCTTTCATATAAATTTTTTAAGGATTTTTTTGATTTTTTTACATGTTAATATAATGATTTTAAATTTTTTTATCCCAAGTTATCACAACATACAATTAAACTTGAAGAAGATGCAAAACATGTGAGACAGAAGCAAAGGCCAATCAACCCCAAGGTTGAGATCCTCATGAGAAAGGGACTTAAAAAGATGATTAAATCCAATAAAATATTTCATATCAATCATTATACATGGGTTACAAATATTTTACTTTTGATAAATAATAATGGAGAGATATCATTATGTTTATATTTTAGAGATCTTAATAGAGTATCACTAAGAGATCACTACCCTTTTCCCTCCATGGATCAAATTTTTTAAAGAGTTTAAAATTCACAAAGGCTCTCTCTAATAGATTAATTATAAAGTTAGAATAAAATATTATTGAAGGATCAATAATAATACAAAACAATCTTCACAACTAAATGGGGCAGTTATACATATAAGATGCCCTTTGGACTCTCTAATGTTGAAGCTACTTTCCAAAGGATAATGGATGTTGATTTTCATGGACTATTGAGTAAAATGGTTTTTGTTTATTTTTATGATATTAATATATTTTAAAAATATCCTAGAGATCATCTAACACACCTGAGATTAGTTTGTGATAGATGTAGACAATTTGGAGTTTCCTTGAATCCAAAAAAATGCATCTTTGTAGTACATGAGGGAAGACTTCTTGGACATGTTGTTTCCAAAGATGGACTTTCCATTTATCCTAAATGATAGAAGAAATCATTTCTCCGTCATTACCTAAACATAAGAAATTATTTCAAATCTTCTTGGAAAAAATCAATTTCATAAGGAGGTTAATTCCTGGATTTGTAGAATTGGTAAGGCCTCTCACTCATATGATTAAGAAACATAAAGAGTTAACATGGAGTAAGGAAAGTAAGAGAAGTTTTGAGGCCATAAAATATGCCATTATCCAAGATCCTAATTTTTTCAATCTTGATTTCACTAAGTATTTGTTTATGTATGCTTTCACTACATGTAGTATAATTTCTACCATGATTATACAACAAAATAGTGAAGGCTTGGAGCAACCCATTGATTTTTTTAGGAAATAATTAGAGGGATATGAAGAGGGGTATTATTTTCTTAAAAATAATGTGATTTATTTTATAATAGGTTTGAAAAAATTTAGACATTTGATTTCCAATAACAAGATCTTTCTAATGGTAGCTCATCCTAGTGTGATGGATTTTATCCTTAACAAAGACTTAAGTGAAAAGAGGGATGGTGGGGTTACCAAGTGCATGTAATATCACATTGAAGTGAAGGTTAAAAATATATTAAAAGATAGAAGACATTTTGAACATATTACAACAAATGTGAAAAAAAAGAGAGGTGATTTTGATAGTTCAAGACACCCAACATGTAGCAGAAACTATCTCTACTTCCAGCTAGACACATGACATTGATAGATTCCTCTAAAAAAGAGAGTGTATTATGGATTTAAATGAATAAAAGAGGAGAAAATTTAGGTTGAAATAAATACCATACATACTGATTGATGGATTTATATTTAATAAGGACATTGGAGGTATGTTTTTAAGATGCATTGAAACTAGTCAAATTGATAAACTATTAGAGTAATTTCATGATAGTCCTTTAGGAGGCCATTTGTATTGAATACTACAACAAAAAAAAAATCATAAGGTATGGTTATTTTTGTCATAATTTGTTTAAATATGCATATACATGGGTTAAAAAATGTGCCAAGTGTGAAATGTTTACAAGAAAATAAAGGCTAGTTACCATGCCTTTGAAGCTTATTTAGGTTGAGTAACCCTTCATGCAATGGGGTTTAGACTTCACTAACATGATTCATTTTATATCAAGTGATAGTAATAATTGGGATTTGACAGCCATATATTACATTACCAAGTGGGTGGAGGTAGTTCCACTCAAGGAGATAAATGAGAACTCAGTTATGGAATTTTATAACAACTTAATGACTCATTTTAGAGATCCTTCAACTATAATATCAGATAATTATTTGACATTTGGTAGTGAAAAGGTATGTGAATTGGATATTTATCATGGTATTTATCTTAAATCTTCATAAAATTAATATATATAGGGTAATGGACTAGCATATTCCATCAACAAGAACCTGATTAGGATCATTAAGAGAATAATGAAAGACAATCAGAGATCATGGCATACAAAATTGAAGACTTCCTTATAGGTAGATATAATAACTCTAGATAAGGAAATTTTTCATCCTCCTTATCTTCTATTTTATGGAAGATAATCAAGGATACCTATTTCACTAGAACTTCTAGCTTTGGATCTTGCACATCAGCTAGAACTTATGGAAAATGATGCAATGGAGGTAAGAATGAATGAATTGAGAGAATTGAAGGGAATAAGAGATAATGACATGAATATCATGTGGTATAACCATCATCAAGTCAATAAATAATTTGAAAAAAGAGATTCATATAAGACATTTTAGAAACATGACATTGTACTCAAGTGGGCTAAAGAATGTACTAAACTAGGTAAACACTCCAAATTTGATAGCCTTTAGAGTGGCCCATATGTTATTACTGATTATAATGAAATTAATGATTTCTAATTATCCAAAATAAATGGAGAGGAATACCTATTCATATTAATGGAATGTTCCTCGAGTACTGATATTATGAGAGTCACTCTTTTATACATAGTTTTAGTTTCATTCCTCTAAGTGCACATGTTGCACATGATTTATTAGTTCTTTTGCTTCAGTAGTTAGTTATTGTTTTCAATTTTTTCAATTTTTCATTTTATGTCAATTATATAAGTTTTCATAGTTTTATATTATAGTACAAGGTCTGATATAACACTAAGATTTTGAATTTTCTTGACCAACAGGCTAGTTAACCCCTGTGAGTCACTAGAAATATTGGTAATTTGGCCTGTCAAGGCCAAGTACCAACCCCTATAATTAAAAAAAAACATGTTAATCATATTATATTAAATATAAAATAAATATATAGTTTTTAAGTGTCATGTTCCTTGTTTGAAGAGTGTCTTTTTTGAATTTTTGACAACGTTTCAAGTGGTTATGTGATCTGAAAGTGCTTTGAAGAAGATGGCAAAAAGAAGATAGTTGACGACTTTTCATAAATATTTGTAGCATAATTAGATATATTGAAGGTATTAAATTATATATAAACTCAAAAATGTGATCAAAGTTCATCCAAATTTTATTTTAGGCCTTTTAGAATGCTATAATATGCTTAGATGACATTTAGTAGCAGTTGTCCTTTGAAAAAACTATGTTTATTTTGCCTAAAAGGACAAATTTTGATCTTTAAAATGTAAATTATGGTGTTAAAAGACCATAAAATTAGTAAAAATACCATTTAAAACATTTTTATATATGGCTTTATATTAGTCATAAAGTTTCATATTTGGAAAAAGTCACTAAGGCAATTTTAAGTGTGAAAAGTGTTTTTTTTAGGCTCCCACGTGCCAATTTTGGCCATATAAAGGTGTAAATGACTTAATATTTATCATAAAATTATTTTTTAATTATGGATTCCCTATAATTATATAATTTTGGTGGGGGAAGCTTAAATTGTGAATAAAAGGCAAAAAAATGTCATATTGCATCCATTTTACATAGTAAAGTATGGAATTGTACAACCATCCATACAGTTGAGGCCATAAGTAGGATGAGGAGGGCATAATATGGGATACATAATAATTTAATGTTAAATATAATAAAAACAATCCCAAAATCATTCCCTTCTATTCACCTTGTTTGTTTACACATAGGAAGAGCCCTTTAGGTTTGCAGGTGGTATGACCATGAAAGAGAAAATCTAAGTCTAAAATTTTGGCCAAATAAATTAGACTCAAAAATATAATTTATAGATAAATTGGTTCTAAAATTTTTCATATATCCTTTATGAATCATCCATTTGAATCCAAGGCATACATCAACAGTCTTACATCTAGGGAGGTAGCCAGTTTTCTACATTTTTTCCTCATCAAGGCATCATATCAAGAAAATTCAAGTTTACAAGGCTTCTTAGTGACATGACTCACCCTTACATGTCATACATAAATATTTTTCCACATGTGTGAGGGAAAAATTAAGCTCAATAATACAAGAGAGTGAAAAATTGTACTTTCTCATGTTGTCATAAGAGAATTGTACAATTTAGGAGAGAGAAAGGGTTTCAAAATTTTTAATTTCTTTTTGGTAGGGATTTCCATAATATTCATATGTCCCTCATGAAATTTTATTAATATATTCTTTAAAATATTCATATAAAAATCCCATCATTGTATTCTCAAGCATCTCAAAAATCCCTATTTAACATTTGTTAAGGTTTTTTAACATTTGCTAGGGTACTAAGCATATTCCTCGGTTTCAAATTAACCTACTTATCCTCCTCCAATGGCATACAAATTGATATATGAGGTAGAGGATAGAATAATGATTTTCATAAGACCTTAAAGGTGTCTTTGAGATTTTTATTTCATGTTATTTTTACTCCATCTTGGTTCTTCTCCATGATCACTATCATATACTACCTTTTCTCACTATGATCAAGTTGTGTTCACCCTTCATTCATGGTTTTCCACCTTCCCACCTTGTCATCACCCATTCCACTCATATATATCTCACCATCCATCACAAAGAGTATTAAATAAAATTGATTTCCATCATGTTCACTCAAATAAGATTTACAGACCAAGAGACTTTGCCTATAACTGACAAGGCAACCTAAAGTAATACACCAACAGTCAACACTTTTCATAAAAGTACAAAAGGGAAGGACATGATAGAAGATATATTTTTATAGTCAATACTCAGATAATCTCATAAATTTTTAATAAATTTAAGGAAAAGTATCATACCGATGATTTTTTACCTCCCCTAGTCAAACATAGTCTCTGTCCATACAAGTTAACCTCATACAATCACTTACAAGTGAGAAAGGACGTAATCTTTATGAAGGTTTAGTCATGACATGAGTGTATGATGAAGATGGGAAAAAAATTAAGAATTATTAATCCTAATATGAATCCATTCATGTTATAAACCCTTAATATACAATAATGGGCTTGAAATAAAATGTTCCTTGAGATAATTATAAGCCTATGCTAATTCAAGGAAAGCCTACTTAGTAGTCTTAGGATTCCTCTAGGTTATTAGAGACTAAGTGGACTATTATAATGCATGATTAATTATTAATATTATAAAAATTTAAATATATATCAATAAATATACATGTCAATTTTAAATAGGGATTATGAAGCAAAAATAGTGACCTACAACCAGCTTTAAGGACAACCTATACCAAAAAGGTCAACAATGATTTAAGTAAATTTATTGAATAAGACCTTCAAGTTGGTTATTGAGAATTATGAATATCATAAAAATAATTTATATGGAATCATGGTCACCTTATTTCAAGTTATCCAATCATCTTTAGACATTGCTATAGTTTGTACAAGGACCTATAGTCATTAAAAACACAATCAAGGGTAGAGGAGAAAGTCTATTTACTAGAAGGTGAGATAATGGTATGAAGGATTCATAAGACAATGATTTTATAAGATCATAAAAAAGATGAATATTATTCTATAAAACATTATATATTCAATATTCAGACTTAAAACATTACCTACAACCATCATCTACATGCCTATCTTCAAGAATGTGGGGTTCACAACAAGCTAGTCTTTAAGCTCATGAAGCATGAGGGAAAAGTTATTTATTTAATGGAGTTTTATTTTAAATATATATTTAATGGAAATAATAATCATTAAATTAGATCAATATAATGATATGGGACTTATAATGACACAAAACTCAGCCAAACTCTTATAGAACACTCACCTATAGTCATAAGTACATAGGGTTTCCTTCAAGCTAGTATCCAAGTTGATGACATAGTGGCATGTAGAGAAACTTGATGTTAAAGATAATGATTAAAGAGGAAAATTACTTTTAGGATTATCAAGAGATAATGTGATATTTACCAAAACATGATACATAGTCAAGGTCAACTGTCAAGATCACCTACAACCATACAAATGGTAATTCTTCTCATAACATAGTCATATGCCTTCAAAGTAAAAACTTAAGATAATGAAAGTAAAATGACCTATGAAGTGAATTAATAAATTTAAAGTTATAAAATTTAAATTATCTAAACCTTGGTCAGATCCACTCAAGCATTGTCAAGAACATAAATGTGATAATACAAGATTGTATGGATTTTGATTGTGTAAAGGCCTAAAGACCTTGTTTGAAGAGTTAATATGAAATGAAGGAGATATGTGGAGGATTTAAAGTTATATGAAGTGTATATATGAAAAAATAAATATAATTTTATCACAAATAACCTCCACATATTATCAAAATCACCTACAACATTATTGGTATACAGTCACAGTGAGACTTCTTGAGGAGCTAAGGCTTGAGAAAGGTTGAATAAGTCTAAAAGTTGAAAAATGGAATATTATAACATTAAAAATAGGATTTTAAAGACATATTAAAATAATATTAACCATGTTAAAACCCAAAACAAGGTAAAACAAAAGAAAACTAAGTCTTGAAACTAGAACAAGCAAGCAACTCAAGCTAGATTTTGGAAAAAGAGCCTATATGCCAAAATATGCATCCTCTGAGCATGAAATTTGGTGGAGTTTGTAATCATGAATGAATATAACTATCAATAATATTTTTAAGGTAGTTTTATGAGGGTAAATACTCATTGTTTTTACATATTCATCTTCCTATCTAATCATGGTTAGAGTTGGAGAAGGTAAATTTATTACGGAGCATACAAGTGAAAAGAGGCTTGAAACTTAGTTGGAAGGTCTTTTCAAGAAAGATAAGATGTTATTAAATATTAAAAGTTACTTTAAATAGTGATAAAACTCAAAAATATATGAAAACCATGCCCTTGAGGGCTAAAGTAGATAGGTCTAAAGCCCTACAAGTGCACAATCATCCTTTTTGGCTCTTTCAAGAAAATTTTCATTATTCGATGGATATTGAGACATTGTGGAGGGTAATTTGAACCTTAGATAATATTTGGGAGTAAATAAAAATTCATAAGTCTTGTTTTTATAGTCACCTTAGGTTTATTTATTTGTATGGATAGTCTTGGTAGCCTATCAAAGCCAAAATTCACCACGTAGATATCTTAAAATGACTTTTGCATGAGAGATCCTAATTTTCAAGGTTGATGAGGGGGTTAGTGTGATAAATTTTCATGGAAAGTGGTTTACAATTAGAGGTCCATAAATTATAAATAATCCTTAAGAAGATCTATACCTCTAAAACCATTATAAAAACCTCATAACCACCTGATGGAGAAAAGGATCCATGTTATGTATCTAGATGGCACGTTTAAGCCAATAAATAAATTTTTTAGTATTTTCAACTCCCTTAAGCACATATATGACCAATCAGTTGGCACATTCAATACCTTCATTATAATAAATAATAAAAATAAGTGAATTTTGAGCTGGAAGCCAAAGGAAGAAAGGGTAATTGCACATTTAAAGGATTTGAGAAGAAATATAGGGCATTTAACTCTATCATAAATAATTATAAAACCATCAAGAGGGATTATTTGATTCATTTACATGAGTAAATAGCTCTGTAAATCAAGATAAGGAGATTTTACTATGTAATGTGAAGAATAATGGATTGATCAATCCCATATTATGAATCTAAAATATCATATATAGGTCATTAATGTTGAAAATTCTATAAAAGAGCCTTTTAACTCATCATAAAGTCAAGATATTGATGAAACTATGTAGATACCTATGCTTTTTCTTGACATCATAAGGAAATTCCATCAAAAGGGTATAGTAAGATCTAAAGAAAGGTCATGAGGTCACTCTAAATTATCATGAAAATCATCATCAGATCCTAAGAGACATGTATTATAATTTTTATCCATATGGAAGTAGTATAATTGATCATTTTTTCCAAGGAGTACCAGACAATGCTTGTAGAGCCTACATTCCACTCTGAGATGAGATTCCATATGCTCACCCTGGTACACACATTTTGCATGGGAATATTAAGAATTTAAGGGAGTTAAAAGGACTAATAAACTAATATTTTGGGCATTTTTTAGATTTTTAGGGCCTAGGATTTATGAGTAATTGTTAAGATCCTAGAGCACTCTTAAACCCTTGCAAAACCCCACTAATATAATTATTTATGGAAAAATATATAATTATGAATCAAAAATCATTTAAAACTCTTAAATATCACTTGTATCATGAATTGGCCTCTCAAATATTCATGTCCATGGCCATTGGTTGTACAAATGTTGTATGGATTTGGCAAAAAATAGGTTTTTGAGAGAAAAAATCACAAAATGAGAGGTAAAAGGTAGTTTAAAGGAATCCCAATCCATGGAGATAAAATATTGAAACTTTTTATTCATCCTAAATTCATCATATGATCATAAAGTGTCCATGGGAGATCATCCAAAATAACTAGACTATAGGAAAAACTAACCTAGTTAACTAGTTTAACTAACTTGCAGGTGATGCTTGCCAAGGAGGGTTATTTTCATCATATGTGGATTTTTTCATGTCTATAATTCATCATATTTTCATTTTTTCAAGTTTATATTCAATTTATAATGTCAAAAAAGCATAAAAAGTTAGGATACTAGGCCTAATATGGCATAGTAGGCTTTTTTACTCAATCAAGTGAAGAGAATGACATAGAAGATTGTTTATTGAAGATAATGTGGAGTTTTCATGACTTTTAAGATGGTAAAATTAATTAAAAACTTATCCTTTATTTCATATACATTATTAAATATTCCTTGTGATTATTTAATTGGGATTCAACTGCTTCATTCTCATGCATAACTCATTTTAAGTTCCAATCATGAGTTAACTCACTTCCACATCAATTGTCTAAATAAATAATGGCATAGAATTATAAAGGAGGAGATTAGATAAGAAAAAAGGGTCCTACTAGATTGTTTCCAATGAAAAATTATCATGAAAAGTTCATGCAATCATCAGGCAAGACACTAAACATAAGGAGAAGACTAAGTGACTATTGTTTGGAAATTATAATTAAAATTGACTTAAGTTAATGACTAGTTGAATTCTCTTTATCTCCTTTACACCACATTGGATATATATTCAAAATCCTATATAATATATATATATATATATATATATATATCAATATATGCCCCCCAATATATATATATATATTCAATCATTTAGGACATTTTTAAGGATCCCTCAAGTTGATATAGAGAAACTATACATAAATTATAACTTGCATCAAAAGTTAATAACGAAAGTTTGTTGTAGATCAATTTATGGTTGTAGTGTGTACTTTTGATTTACATATAAGTGTGATAATTATCTCATTTTTTAGGTCCTTTCCTCACCTAATAATATTATTTCATCCCTTATAGGTCATCTAAATATTTAAGAACATAAATTGTGTTGAAGAATGTTACTATGTCGTGTCTTTAGAGACCTTCATTCCTCATATTTCAATTTAAAAACATTCTTTCAAACCTTCAATTGAAACACTAATGTTTGATACTGATCTAAGAATTTATTTTTGAAAATTTATTCCATTTTTATTCATATGTGTTCCTAAGTTTCAAATTTTAAAGAGGATCGATCACTATTCAGGTGCATCACCATCATAGCATAGATTTTCCTTTCAGTAATCTTTCTTCCCATTCTCATCCCAACATCAAATAGGTTTAGTAATTGATAATAAATTTACATATTTAGAGGAGATATCCTCACAAATATATTTCTCATCTAGATACATTTTTACCATATCCTTAGAGCATTCTAATGTTAGTCAAGATATGAATTATATCTAAGTAGCCTGATTTCAACTGGGTGCTATCTAGGTTACTAACACTTAAAGGAATTACAATGACCTTGATGTAATATCCTAAGATATAATTAAAAGTTAATTGTCATACATTAAGGGTAACATTCAAGGTATCTCATAATATATACCTTAAACATGCATGAGTGGAATTTTTCTTTATGTGGGAGGTACTACTGGGTGATATTTTGAAGGCCCTTGTAATACCTTCAATGTATCTCTTAGGAGACACCTTTAAAACATGAAAAAGAGTGTATTTATAATTCAAATTATCTCCAAATAAATACCTTTTAAATAGGCAAAAGAGTGGATTTATCCATCAAGGTATCTCTTAGGAGCAATAACTACTCCAAAAGGAGCAACCTTTGGCTTAGATCTCTAAGTTTCCTACATCAAACTTTCCCAAACTACTTGACTTTGTTTATCTATGTGTGTGCACCCACTACTAATAACAAACATTGGTTCTGAAAACACTTGTCTATAGAGGATCCAAATAAAAAGGTACATCTTGAGACCATATAGCCTTTATTTTCTACTCCACCCTTCCCCCTAGTTTGGAAACTTCCTGGATTGAAACTTTTTGAAGGAGATAACTTCAAGTCATGCATTACGATACCTTAATGTTACCCTTAAGGAGATAATTTCAAGTCACCCATTATGGTATTACAAGGCCCTTGAAGGAATCTCCTAGTAGATACCTAAAGGTTAAACTTGACCACTATTATTGTGGTGTATAAAGGATTTAATGAGTAAATAGGTGTCTCAATTAAATAAGGTATTTAAAAATACATTGATTATTGTGTATAAGGTCTTATGTAGATATTATCAAGGATTAAAAGTGTATTAATTCCAAAATTCAATGTGAAACCCATCAAAATTGTAGACCTCATAAGATCATCAAGATACATTTGAATAAGGTAAATCTTTCATTGCATCAT
Source organism: Torreya grandis (assembly GCA_037957365.1). Lineage (NCBI taxonomy): Eukaryota > Viridiplantae > Streptophyta > Pinopsida > Cupressales > Taxaceae > Torreya > Torreya grandis. The sequence continues at coordinate 2,824,217 of JARHVA010000249.1, forward strand.
TTTGTATTGAATATGAATTAAACTCAAGGGAATTAACATACCTTCAAGGAATTAAAATTCCCTTTAAAGGAATCTCCTAGTAGATACTTTGAAGGGTTTTATAATAGATTAGAGGTAACATTCAAATTATCTCCTAGGAGACACCTTCAATATGCACATGAGTGGAATGGTGATAAATTAAAGGACCTTGTAATAATTTTAAGGTATCTCATAGGATATGAATTTCAAACATTCAAAAGAGTGGATTTATACTTCAAGTTATATCCTAGGATATACCTTCAAGGTATCCATAAAGGTATTATAAGGCCCTTGAAGGAATCTCTTAGTAGATACCTTAAGGTTAAACTTGCCTAGCCTTATTGAGGTGTATAAGGGATTCAATGAGTAAATGGGTGTTTCAATAAAATAAGGTATTTATAAATACGTTAAATATTGTTTAAAAAGTCTCCTAGGAGATACCTTCAATTTCCCCCTTGAATGTATGACAATGCCCTTTGAGATATCTACTACAAAATTCCTTGAAGGGCCTTGTAATACCTTCATGGGTAAATCAAAATAATTACAAGTCCCTTGATGGAATCTCCAAGGGATAATTATAAGGGTGTTGTCATAAATTAAAGTTAATGTTGAAGCTATCTCATAATATATACCTTCAACATGCATGAGTGGAATTTTCTTTTATGTGGAATACACTACTATTTGATATTTTGAAGGCCTTTGTAATACCTTTATGGTATCTCCTAGGAGATAAATTTAAAACATGCAAAAGAGTGGATGTCTCCTTCAATGTATCTCTTAGTATATACCTTTAAAACAAGCATGAGAGTGTATTTCTCCTTCAAGGTATCTCCTAGGAGTAATAACTACTCTAAAAGGAGCAACCTTTAGCCTGAATCTCTAAGTTTTCTATATCAAACTTTCTTATACTACATGAATATGTTTGTCTGTGTGTGTGTAACAACTAATATCAATAAAAATTGGTTATAAAAACACTTATATATGGAGGATCTAACTTAAAAGGTAAATATTAAGACCATAGAGCCTTCCTCTTCTGCTATACCCTTCTTCTTATTTTTAAAACTTCCTAGAGGGAATTTTTTTGAAGGAGATAATTTCAAGTCACCCATTAAGATGCCTTCATGTTACCCTCAAGGATATATATCCAATTCACCCATTGAGGTATTACAAGGCCCTTGAAGGAATCTCCTATTAAATACCTTGAGGTTGAACTTGCCCATAATTATTATGGTGTATAAAGGATTAAATGAGTAAATAAGTGTTTCCATTAAATAAGGTAGTTAAGAATACATTGATTTTTGTGTATAAGGTATCTTATAGATCTTATAGAGGGTTCAAGGTGTCTTAATTCCAAGATTCAATGTGAAACCCATCAAAATTGTAGACCTCATAAGATCATCAAGAGACAGTTGAATAAGGTAAATCCTTCATTGCATCATTTTGTATTGAAAAAGAATTACACTCAAGGTCATTACCATACCTTCAAGGAATTAAAATTCCCTTGAAAATAATCTCCTAGGAGATACTTTTAAGGGAATTTTCATACATTGAATGGAAAATTTAGATTATATCTTAGGAGACACCTTCAGCTTTTACACAAGTGGAATTTTCCTTGACCTTGAAGGCACTACTAGGTGATAACTTAAATGACCTTATAATAATTTCAAGGTATCTCTTAGGATATACCTTTCAAACATGCACAATATTTGATTTTTTTCTTCAAGGTATCTCCTAGGAGATACCTTCAAGTTATCCATGAAGGTATTAAGAAGGCCCTTGAAGTAATCTCCTAGTAAATACCTCAAGTTTGAACTTTCCTAGCCTTGTTGAGGTATATAAGAGATTGAATGATTAAATAGATGTTTCAATAAATACATTAAATATTGTGTATAAAGTCTCTTTTGAGATACCTTTAATGCCCCCCTTAAAGTACGACAACTCCATTTGAGATAGCTACTACAATATTCCTTCAAGGGACTTGTAATACCTTCATGGGTAACTTGAAGTAATCACAAGGCCCTTGATGGAATATCTTAAGAGATGATTTGAAGGGTGTTATGATAAATTGAAGGTAATATTTAAGGTATCTTATAATATATACCTTCAACATGCATGAGTGGAATTTTACTTTACATGGAAAGCACTAATGGGTGATATGTTGGGCCCTTTTTAGTCTAAGTATGGATCATGCCAACTAATTATACACCTCAACATGAGGAAATGACTTTGTATGATTAATTTTTTGGCATATTTTGTGTCAAATAGAGGAATCATCTTAAAATTAGCACTAGATATAAAGTAGTTATCTAGTACCCATTTTTTTAGGGTATCTTTTTGAGTAAGTTGCACATGGTGACTATAGTACAAGGGGTGTAATGTGATGGAACCAATGAAATATCAAACAAGGATCCATCTCAAAACCTAGCATGCACCCTCCACCCTATCATGAAGATGCTCCTAAGTTATATAAATCTAATCTCAATCTAGTTAGTAGGGAAATGTGAATTGAGGTAGTGAAACTCTATAGAATTATCTCTGGATATATAGTTATGGATGCCATTTGTATAAGTATTAGCATGGATACTTTTAGGGATCCACTATGTAGTTCCCAAGCTTTCTTGTAATCCTTTGGGTCATTATTAGTTTTAGATGAGCATGGGATCTATTCCATTAATATGTACTTTGTTTCTTTGAATCTTGTTTAATGAAGAATGACATTGTAATTAAATGAGTATTGATCTAGCTTATGTAGTTAGAGTTATGTCCTTTTATTTTGAATTTATTGTATAATGTTTACAATAGTTATAATGGTTAGTTTTAATATATGAACATTAAGTTCCAATAAACTTTTAGTTCAACCCATTAATGGCATCCCTATGTAAGTGATGACATCTGTAGAACCTTTGATATAGCTGAAGTGTAAGAAAATTCATGCACCCAAGCTTTGATATCCTTCTTAGGAGTGTTAACATAAGCATGAACCCTTGATATAAGCAATTTCCTTGACCCATCAAAGTACCTAAATGACACTTATCTTAGTAACACAAAAGTTTACACCCTTGATATCTTAAAACTAGCCAAAAATAGGCTTTATGCTTACAAATAGTTAGAGTCTACCCAGAATGGTTTTACACCAATGTATCTACTAACATCATTATTGTAATAACCAATTCCTAAGAAAAATGAGTTATGCCATGGCAGAACTAGCCCAACCAAAGTCCTATTTATTTCTTTACTACACTTCGATTGAGTGCATAAGGTTTATGACTTATGTGGACTGATGCCAACATAGTCAAGAGATAAATTTTGAGTGCTATAAGATTATTATATACTTTCACATAGTTTTAATAATTTGAGAACTGACTTAGAACAATTGGATAAACACCTAATAGAGTAAATGAATTTAAACCCCAACTTTTTTACAACATTTTTCTTCCATTTTTGAGACCCATATTTTTTTTGTTGTAATGGTACAACAAATCAAAGCTCTAAATCTCCTTGAGAACATCGAGCACTGGTTTCAAAATGTGGAAGAAAAATTTGTGTTAAAACATCCATCTTATAAAGGATAGAAGCCAAGGAAAATGGTCTAGAAAAACCTATTTAATTCTCTATATGAGGTATTATTTTATGAACTACCAGAGCATGTGTATTGATGGTTATTTCTTATGAAACCCATAGAATTTGAATCTATGGAAAATTCCTTGAGTAGATGAAGAAGTGTGTAGATAAGCTTGATAACATAGATGTTATTTGGACTAGAGATATAGACAAATGGTGGCAAGGAGTGTTAAAAAATTATGTACTTGAGTTTTTAGTATCGACATACTCCTACCCTTAAGAAATAGAGTATAAATTCTTGCATGAGCCTAGAAGCATCTTTGTGAAAGAGTTTCACATAGGGCTTAAGAAACTAATGCTAGATTATGGCTTTGAAATTTTGAGAATGGAAGGCTAAAGTCCTTTAACATATGAGTAACATAATAGGGAATAAGTGGATGTGTAAGTGAAAGTAAATGGAGGGAGATGAGAAAATTGACACCTAAGAGCTCAAGAGACAGACTTATAATAAGAGGAATCATAGGCTGATGAAAGATCTAGAACATGGAAGTGCCGAGAGAACTTGTAGCAAGTGGTAAGGGCATGTGGAAGGATTTATTAAATTATAGTAGTGTCAAGAGGAGACAAATAATGAAGCCATAGATTGAGCTCAATATTTGATAGGAGTAGAATGTTATGATTCCCTACATAATTTGACCATTATAGATGTACTAGATGCTTGTACCCCTTTTGAACCTACAATTCAAGCTCATGTACTAGATTCCCCATAGGAAGAAAGAAAAGTGATAACTAACCTTTTTTTTAACATAGATTTTGGTCATTTTGTATACTTAAACTATAATTTTGTGATTAAACAAGTTATTCCTTACAAAGAGATAAGTGAGGATACCTCTAGACCTTTGGGCTCTATCTCAACAACATAAGATGTAAACACAAGTATTCTAGCTTATCCAGTGTCAGCTTTGTAGATTGGGCAATAGCCCATAATAAGTGGCCCAATGCCACAAGTTAGTATCATAGTGCCTTCATCATAGTTGGCACCAATAGTCATAATAGGGAAAATGCCTAATCCACTAGATGGAAGCATTAGAGGGCCACTACCAAGATAAGTACTAGGAGTATAAATGCCTCAAATGCAAGTTACCCCTACCACATATCTATTACAAGATGGCCATGCAATTGATAGAGTATCATGGAATAGATAATTCCATAGAGAATTTGATAAAATATGAACTATAATGGTGCACTTGGGGTATACCTAATTTGACCGCAAGGCAACCCAGTTCATGACAACTCTACTTGATTGCACCTATACATGGTATGGGAAATTTAATCCTAACTAGGCTATAGTTGATTATGACAATTTGAAGGAAGCATTCTTGAAAGAATTTGATATACCCAAGTTTTAAAAATAGAACATCACCATGCTCAAGGAAATTAACCAAGGTCTATCAAAGGGCATGTGCCTATACAATGTTAGATTCAAAACTCTTATTTAAAAGATTCCTTATGATATTTGCCCCTCCCACAATGCATAATTTTTTGTTAGGGGATTTATAGTACCATTCAAAAGAGAAATTTATATGAAGACATTCATAGACCCTCATGAAGCTCTTGAAGCTATGCTCAGATCTAAGGTAGTTAGAAGCATCGACACTAGAATCAACCCATTCATTGAGGCAAAAATTTCATCTATGTCTAGACAAATCTATAAACTTTCCTCTAGTTTATCACAAGATGCTCAAAGTGGGTTATGGCACATCAATTATGAAATGAAAGGACATAATAATAATAACTACCCTTGAATGAATGTGTGCACATTGCTTCAAATCTATGAGGTTTGTCATGAGGTACATGATATTTGCAAATACCTTTTGTTATAATACACTAGTCAAGTTAACATAACTATCTATTATAGGTTGATAAATGCTTACAATCATACCATAACTAACTATTAATTAATTGATGAGATGCATGAGAACATGGAAAGAGGTGGATGGTAGACCACTAATATAATTGAGGGAAAGTTAATGAAGGAAATGAGGGATATGGACAACAAAATGTAGGATATGGGATGCAAAGAGGTGCTATAGGCCGAGGTCAAATATATGATAGAGGAAGATTCCCATCATGATCATGTTACAAGTGTGGTTTGACTGAGAACTATTCATGTAACTACTCTACACATCCAATGTGTGGGTATTGTCTAGGAACACATAAGGTTAAGGAATGTCCCAACTTGTACAAAAAATTGACTCAAGGTAGGCCTAGTATAGATAAGGGTACAAGAAAGATCAGGAATAAGCCTAAAGCAAATAAATGGAATCTAAAGGTGTAATTAAATCATATGGAGCCAATCAAAGTATCAGAAACTATTCATAGTAAATCCACCACTCATCCACTAGTTGAACTAGTACTAGAGTTATTCTTAGAGATGGGTAATAGAGCCACACTGAGTGCATAACATGGATTAAACCCAAAGTTGTACCTTACCTAGAATTTTCATGCTAGAAATATGTTTTGCAGTAGGCTATGGTGTAATTCAAAACCTCTAAGGAGATCTCCAATTTGCATGAGACCTAGAGGCACAAGATGCTACCTGTCACAAGAAGCAAGATAACTAGGAGGTTGAGTTACAATAGCTAACAAAGATCGTATACCTCTTACACACTGAAGGGATGTTTCCCATATTAAAGAATTAGATTTTAGAGTATGTAGGGAAGAAGCTAATTGAAGTTTATATGCCATGCATGAAAAGAGTGAGAATTTAGGCATACAAAGAATGCAGAGTATGATCAAAAACTCCTGGTTAATGTCACCATTGATGCATGGTATTTATATAAGGACCTCATGGACATAAGCATAAAGGTCAATATCTTTAAAAAGAATACATGGGAGAAGATGGGTGGGCCATCCTTGAGGCCTTCCCCTCATGTAATTTTCATGGCCAACAAATCTAGGATGAAAGCAATCAAAATTATAAAAGTGACATTATATATATTATGGGCACTAAGTTCTATGTTGACTTTAAAGTGATCAAGTTAACTGAGCAAGATAATTATTGAACACTCTTGGGAAGGCCATGGTACTATGTGAATAATACTGATATGAACTTTAAAAATAGCTATATGACATTTGAAAATGGAAAAGAGAGGGTAGTGATCCCCCTCTCAAGTGACCAAGGACCCCCTTATGTATAAAGTGTTGATATTGAAGATGAGATCAACCATATCTACAATATCATAGTGCAAGAAACCAAAACTATCAACCCCAATGACCAAGGATTACTTTATTAGGTAGATGGAAAATCAGCCTCAAACACCACTGATGTAACTTGCAACTGATGGGTTGAAGAAGCTTATGAAACCACTAGTTAGAGGTGCCACTTAGTGAGCACAAAGGTGCCAAAACCTATGAGGACTGGCTAGGTCCAAATTGATCTTACTTCATAAAGAGGGGTCCCTTAAAATAGGAAGAAGATAAATAAAATGTTTTTCTTAATAAAAGGTAAAATTTTAGTGCTCTCAAGATACAAGTGGAGAATTCTTATAGAAAAATATGTCCACAACATAGAGTTATGTGTCCCAAAAGAAATAGATAGGATGGGTACACTAGTTTATAATTTGATAATCACTACCAATCATTGGTGTGAAGTACAAAGGCCTAACTTTACAACTTGGAAAGATGTAAAAGCATCCATCTACACCATATTCAAAAATAATAATGAGGAATTAGACATTTTTACATGTTCTAGTGATGCAGACCCAATAGCGCACATACGCTTGTGCAAATAAACATGGATTAAATGTGACGCAAATGCTTAAGAAACTTATGAGTGCATGCCTTCTACATAAAATTGAAGATGTGGGTGTGATCTTGGTATGATGTTAACAAAATGTATCATGAGATAGCTAATTGGGATGTCTTAAATGAAAATTTGGTGCACACCTTCTCCTTTTCCTCACATAACCTAGAATTGATTGAGCCATTACAAGTAATTCAAAGGGTAGTGTTTAAGGACACTACAATATTAGGGGAGTTCCTAAAAGATACATTTAAGGAGAAATTATTAGTGCTACCAAATTTATTTAAAGAGTAGACAATCAATAGTGACTCGAGTGATGAAGATACTGATATTTAGAAATCATGAAATGGGATGTCCTTAATAGGAGAGAAAAATCTCATGCACCAAATGGATGATATTCACCTTGATAAGGAAGACCTTACTCATATTGAAATCAAAATAACTCAGGGGAGTAAGCAAGTTGAGGACACACATTAGGAGAGGAATGAACCCTACCACATGTTATTCAAGACCACCTAGGTTGATATCAACTTGGAAGGGGGACCAAAGGTGGCTACTCTAGGTGCATATTGGTCTGATGTAGAGCTGGCATGAATTGTGGATCTCCTGAAGGAGTTTCAAGATTTGTTTCCATGTAATTATCAAGACATGAAGGGAACCCACCCATCCCTTTGAAAAAATATCATAAATATAGTGGATGGCACATGACCTATCAAGAAACAACCATACAAAATGAACCCTAATCTCCAGCTAAGGTCAAAATGGAGATTGATGGCATGATAGATGTAAGAGTAATCTACCTAGTGTAAGAGTTAGAGTGGGTGATCCCCATGGTGATTATCATTAATAAGGATGGGTAAATCTACATTTTCATGATTACTGACTATTAAATGTTGCCTATGTCACTAACCCCTTCTCAACTCCATTCATTGATGAAGTCTTGGCTGGAGTCCTAGGATTAAAAATCTATACTTTCACTGATGGTTTCTATAGATACCATCAAGTCCAAATTGAAGAGGAGGATAGGCCTAAAACAACATTTACAATAGAATGGGGTTGTTTTGTCTATAATGTGATGCCCTTTGGGCTCAATAATATGCCTACTCTATTCTCTAGAGTGGTCATCATGTATTTAAGGATTTTATTCATAAGTTCTTCCAGGTGTACCTTGATGATTAAACTATGTATGGGCTCATGAGAGACCATTATGGTAACTTGTGCATCATGTTTGAGAGGTACCAACAACTAAAAATATACTTAAACCTTAAGACGTGCACATTTGTGACCCCTTTTGGCACCTTACTTAGGAACATCATCTACAAAGATGGTCTCCTCATCAATCCCATGAAGATTACCATTATTATATAGCTCTAGACCCCTTCCACATAGAAATATGTTTGTGAATTTCTTAGCCATTGTGGCTATTATATAAAATTTTAAAGGATTTATGAAAGGATTTCCATGCTAATAGAGGATATTTTATGCAAGGATGAACCATTTTATTGGGGCACAATGTAAAAGTATGCCTTTGAAACTCTAAATCTCAAGTTCGTTAGCGTGCCTATTTTACAACTTCTTGACTAGATGAATTCATTCCACATACATATTAATGCATCTAGATATTTAATTGGCACAATTTTGGTGAAACTTGATGAAGGTCAGATGGATCATCCTATCTCCTTCACAAGTTGAAAACTGACCCAAGCAGAGTAAAATTACATGACTATCAAGTGTGAGGTGTTGGTTATGGTATATACCCTCTAAAAATTTATAAAATACTTTTTGGTAACCACATTAATATTATTCATAGACCATGAGGTGCTTAAGTACCTCATAAACAAGTTCATTTTCTATGGGCACACTTTTAGATGGATAGTTCTATTTCTAGAATTCTAGTTCTTAATTATTGTCAAGCCTAGAAAATAGAACTTATGCCCAAAGCATTTATCTTGCATTGACTCTGGTGATGCAACCATGCCTATTAAGGATGACATGCCAAAAGTTAAATTTTATAGAGTCTAGTACATCCTTGAGGAATTTTCATAGATAGATGTTTTTCTAACATTTAGATTTGTGTCCTAGACTATGATAACCAAAGAAAAGAAGTAGATCATACCACCTCGTTTTAGATCATTAGTGGGGACCTATATAAATTAAGTCATGATTAAGTCCTCTACCTATGTGTTTTGGAACATGAAAGGGACTTTGTCTTACAAGAAGTGCATGAGGGGATAACAGGAGGCCATTATGCTAGAGATGTAATAGCATACAAGGTGTTCTAATTAGGATTATAGTGGCTATGTCTATTACAAGATGTAAAGGATTACACCAAGGCATGTGATATATGCCAATGCATATGGAAGCCCAACCATTAGGATGAGATGCCTCTCATCCCTATTCTTGACCAAACACCATTGATAAAATAAGCCATTAATTTTATTGGATTAATCACTTCAACAACAAAGCACATAGGTATAACATATATTTTGGCTACGACCAACTATTTCACCAAGTGGGATAAGGAAAAGCTAACCAAAAACTATAAAATTTCCATAGCCACAAGGTTATTATGGGATAACATTATAAGTTATTATGAGTGCCCACTCAGTTTGACTAGCAACATAGGTACACACTTTATCAATGAAACTATGCACATCTTGATATAAGAATACATGGTGGTGCACATAAGATAATGCCTTATCATCCACAATTAAATAACACAATTGAGGTATTCAAAAATATCTTGGGGATGTGACTTAGTAATATATGTGATGTTGGTTGAATATATTGGGATGATCAAGTGTCATTAGTACTATAGGCATCACACAACCTATAAGCACTTGCATAAGGCTACATCATTTCAACTAGTGTTTGGCATTGAGGTAAATCTACTAATAGAGGTTTTGGTACCATCATTATGCATTGTACATATTGGTAATTTAGATGACAAAGAATAATTAAGTATAAGGATGGAGGACTTGGAACACTTGGATGAGGTTCACACCCAAACAAGGTAGAGTTAGTAAATAGAGAAGGCACACCAGAAGTTATGACATGACAAGATTATTAAGTGAAAGGTACTAATTGGAGGAGAATTATTCTTTCTCTATGATTCCAAGTACCTAAATCACTTGGGAAAGCTAAAAATTAGGTGGATGGGTTTATACATCATCCACAACATATTGGAAATTGGTCTATGCAAGTTGTGCATGTTGTTGGGTGAAATGCTCCCTAAGAATTTTAATGCTAACTGAATGAAGACTTATAGGCAATAGGATGACACTCATACCATCATACACCAAATACCTAGTCAAAATTTAGGTATGTTATGATGACTTGGATGAGGTTTGGTGTAATCCAAACATTTCCTTGTATTCTGTATTGTTTTTCTTATAGAGTGAATAAACAATGCTTTCATGCCCATAAAAGAACTATTCTAGCACTTTTATGCATAAATTAAATTAGGTGAGTCAAGCATAGATTATTTTTAAGAATGTGAAGCCAAAAACCTAAGTTTTTAGGTACATGGAACTTGATAGAATTTTTAAATATAAGTACCAAGTGATGAAGAGGGGCATACAAGATGCTAGTGCATATACAATACAAGAGAGGTGTATAGGATGCTAAGTGTGCAAGACACCTAGAGATTAAAGCATTATAAGACAAGTGCAAGGGATTTTTATGGGATAGGATAGGCCAAGGCAAGAGATAAAAGTGAATAAAAATTTATCATGGTAGGAAAGTGTTAGAAATTTAATCTGTTAAGGTCAAATTACTACCCCTATCATATGAAACTTTCCTAAAAGTGGTCATTATCCCTTTGCAATTAGTCAAACTGATTATTTATGAGCTTAAAGCACTAATTTTAGTCAAAAAATGTCAAAAATAGTTTTAAAAGTCATTGAATTATTCCAAAATAGCTTTGAATAGGTTTAAAAACATTAAAATGGCCTAATCCTAAAGTTTCCAATCTTAGAAAGGTGATCTTATATGTTAATTAAACCAAAAGGGGCCCTTTTTACCCACATGTGACAAATTTTCAATATTAAAACATTAAAAGGTTAAAAATTTATATTTTTTCATGTTATGGCATGTAACACTTCTAAAATATTCTAAGCTTTGTGCTGGAAGACTTGTTTTGGTTTTTAAAGGGGTAAAATGAGCTTATTTCCTTCATTTTAAAAGAGAAGCATGGACTTCATACAATATAAGGTAGGGGTTATCCTTTTCAAGTCATTACCAAGATTTTAAAATAATTCCATGATGATTCATGGCCATACAGGCCCTAAACTAGCCTTTTTTGTTACTTTGCTTATTGGCATAAGGAGACCTACTTTTAGGTTTGGGAGTGATACAAACTGCTAAGGAAGGGTACATGTCTTAAATTTGGGGTGAATAAATTATACTCAAAGGGATTATTGATGGTTTAAGTGTATCTTTAATTAGATTCACTAGGCTCATCAACCATTCATTTGAAGACAAGTTATTTTATGCAGGCTTGCAACCAAAAGGGCAATCAATTTTCTCCATTTTCTCCTCACCTAGGCAGAGTTTCAAGGAAAATAAAATTGTTCTAGAATATTAGGGACTTGTTATACTTCTCCATGGAATTATAAATCTATTAATCATGCAATTCAATGTCAAATAATGGTCATTAATTTAGACAATCAATCTATAATTAGTATGAGCTTACAAGAAGTTGTACGGTCCTTGAAGAACAAGGTAGCCTCAAAATATCAATATTTTGTATTTTTTAGGGTTTTCATCAAAATTTCATCATTTTAATGCATAAATATTATATATTATTCAATTTCCATAGCCAAGAAGTCATCTTATGCTTTTAAAGTGTCTCAAGAGGATAATTTAGCATGAATTAAGGTTTATTTTCTAATTTTAAGGTTTTTTAGGAAAATTATGATTCAATTTTGGCTTGTTTCCCTCCTTCAGTGGTCTCCAATTTATGGTGGTATGATGATTAGGTATACATCTTTGCATACACTCCTTGCCTTGGTTTTGTCATACTCCTCTATCCTCCCTTTCCACCACCATCCCATTCATCTCCATATCACTATCTAAAACATCTATTATCACTGTGTTTTCATCTCTCTTCCATATCTATTCATTCCTTTTAAGCATATTTCATCCTCCTTTCATGGTTTCATCACCTCTACCCACCTCCATTCCATATTTCCATTTTCAAGGAGCAATGTTTATTAACAAGCACCATCAAGCATTATCAAGAAGATATAAGTCAAAATAACATCATAGTATAGTCATAAAGAGAGCCTACAATTGTCATAGGGAGGAAACTAGTGTTTGGGTGTGCATTCAAGGCTTTTGACCTTTTCAAATAAGGTCATTGATGGCCTATGAACTAAATAACATGGTTTGAGGACAAACTTATTCCTTATGCTTTATACTAAATGAGAATGCTATCATGATAACCAAAAATGCCAGAAAAGAGCCTACAGGCCTATGAATAAGCATAATGCTTCTAAAGAGTACCTTGAGGCTATCTAAGAAGGCTTTATTGATTTTTTTGAGATATTTTATTGACTATTGAGGCTTAATTATTCTTTAAAAATTTTAAGGGAGAAAATTACATTATAGGTTAGGCCTTAATAGTTATATAAGATGCAAATGATTACCTACAACCAACACTACAAGCTCACCTATAGCCCTCAAAGAGAAGATACAGTGCCAATCATGCTTAAGTATGGGTTAAGAGGTATTTTTTCACTGTGTAATACTTTTGTGTGAGAGATCTTATCATAACTTTGATATGGAAGGAATCAATTTGTGATGTCATGTTTAGTCATAAAGACATATAGGTTCAGTCCATACAAATAGCCATCATACAACCATCTATAAGGGCATAAATATAATCACTTTTATGGATTGAAATCAAGGTTGAAAAGCATGGTATAAGGTAGATATTCAATCTATGATGTTTTAAAGGGTTTCTATCCTTGACAAGGATTAAATAGAACTACATAGAACCTCTCAGCCCTTAAGCATCTTTTAGACCTTAAGAGATCCTATACCTATAGTCAAGTAGGGTTTTGAGCAGAGATACCTAACAAAGAGGTTATGGACCTAGGAATCTGCTCAATGAGGATCATGAGGAATTCCATAAAGTGGGGATCTAGAGATGTATCATTATTATAAACATAATAGTAAATCATACACAAGCTCACCTATAGTTCCCTATTTGTATAAGGGAATATTACCTTAAAAAGCACAATCAAATGAATGGAGTTTTTAATTAAGGGAGATGGTTTTCATGGATTCCATGGTTAGGGTTCATGAAGCATGTAGATATCTCAAGGGAAAAAGTATAGTCATATCTATATTTCAAAGGACTACGTACAACTATCAACAATGTAACCCTACAGTCAAACATTCCAGAAGGTAGGGGTTTATTGAGGATTTCATGATAATTATAGGGTTTTAAAACCTAAAATATGATGTTATGTATATGTTTATATCACATTTAGTCAATATAGCTTGTTCAATGCCTAAATCAAGGTCATAGTCCATACAAATAAACATGAAACATAATCAGGCCTAATATGAAGACTGTGACAAAAGGAGAAGTATGGTTTGAGAGATTTTTTTGGTTTACTGAGAAAGTGCCTTCAATTAGTGGACTATTATAAGGTTAAAATGATGCCTTTATCCTTTCATATCACACACCTAGGTCGTGAAGAGCATTTACATCCCCAAATCACCCTACAGGCCTACTCATAAACTAGAGGAAGTAAAATGTAGCATGGACTAGCATGGAGATTTAAAAATAATCATGAAGAGTATGAAATACAATTTAGGATCTTTATTATGATCTAATAAAATATCATTGAGATTTATAGGAACTCAGTCACCATGATCAAACACCTAAAGCACAAGCTTAGGCCATAGGATGAATGAGCTAAAGACCAAATTCTATGCCAAAGGCAAGTTGTGGAATGTTTTAGGCTGATGTGGATGAAGGTTAAATTATAAAAATCATGTTTCAAGGTCACAAGGACATTATATAATATTAATAAATATTATAGTACAGTAGGTGTATGGAATATGTCAATGTTGAAACCTAATTGCCTTGTTTGAAGGTCAAAGTTCACTTGAAAATAGGGGTAGAAGAGGTTTCCAAGTTATTAAAGAGATTATTTAGTTAATTTATTATTTTTTTAATCTTTAATACATCTAAAATCCATGAAAATACCTCAAAATATGTAAAAACTAAGACAAATATGTAGATAGTCCATGTACAAGGGTCATTTTTGAGGGAAAATTGAGGTTTTTGGGAGCTAAAGATGGTTTTAAGACATAAATTTTTTTACAAAAGGTCATCATGACTTGAAGAATCATATTAAATATTTTCATGTCCATTATATGGGTGGATATATTTTATATTTTGTCTCAGACCTCACTATGTCCATTTGAGGTCACCATTAGAGCAAGACATCATTTTGGAGTGTCATAGAGGTTTATAAACATAGGTGAAAGTTTTAAAATCATTTGATGATGTTTTTAAATCATCATAATACCTTTATATAGTGTAAAAATTCAAAATTATATTCAAACCATGCTCATACAAGCTTTTGCAAGTAAATAGGCATATAGGCCAAAAAGGGATTTTTTGAATTTTTAAGCAAAATGGACTTTCAGAGTGTTTTGATAGCATGTTACAGACCATATGATGATTATTTTAGTTTTTTTAAAGTAGGGTAATAATATTTTTCATCTTGGTGAAGATTTTCACTTTTGCAGTTCTAGACACCCTTCCAAGCCTCCTGTTCAGATGTTCATATTGTTCACCACATGTGGAGTTTGGCCTAACACTCTTGGTATGTTTTGAGGACCCATATTTAATTATAATTAATGAATAATTTATATCATTTTATGGTTGTGATTTATGAACAATCTTTAAGAGCGTAGGCAACCCAGAATGTAAGCTAAAACCTACATGCAAATTTACTCCATGTGGTAACTTTTCATATATTTTTCATGGGAACACAATATTTTAAAAATGTTAAGTGGGTTAGTGTGATACACATAAATGTAAATATTTTAGGATTTGGAGGTCTTTACTTCATAAATTATCATTTTGAATATTTAGCTTCAAAACCCTCCTCAACCCTTAAAAAATAAGTTTTGAAAAAAGTTGTTTTTATTAACATAAAATCATGTTGGATCAACATAATTTTTTTTCAAATGTTAAGTACACTTATCTAAGATAATATAAATATCAATTTTATGTATGGAGCTATACAAATGAGGGCAAAAATCATGGTTTTTATGGAAAAAAGCATGGAAAATGAAGTACAAGGTAGTTCAATGGGATCCAATCAATGAAGCTTGAAGCATGAGACTTTTTATTCATCCTAAAATATTCTATGGATCATAAATCATCCTATAAGTATCCCTACCAACTTAGTCAAAATGGCCACTCTATAGGAAAATGGAGAAAAATGGGCCTAGTCAACTCTATTGACTGAACGATGAGAGTTTTCTCATAAAAATCACATATCTTCTGATGGGAAAATTTATTCTAGGTCTGATATCTTTTTTTTTTTAGGTTTAATGGTATTTTTTATGTTACTTGGAGTTCAAGTACACGATTTGGCTTTTAGACCTATTTGGCTTAGTAGGCCTAATTATTCAATTTCTCAAGTTGAGTTTGGCATTGGAAGTGCTTATAAAAGAGTTCAAAATGAGTCTCCAAGCCACCTATCTACTATTCACATAGAGTTTCATGCAAATATTTATCCTCTAAAGTCCCATTTTCGTATAAGGTGAAGTTAGTTGGAGTTGACTAGTCAAAGCTTATCATGTATCTTCCTTGATTTCCATGCAAAGTGGGGCATTCTCATTTTCCAACTCAACTTCCAAATCACTTTAAGTGGAGTTCTTCATCCAAGATTTTGTGTATCTTTCCATAAAATAGGAGGTTTGACTTGTCAAGGGTCTCACCACCTTATTTCTATGCCAACCTTGAAGATCATGCAAATTTTAGTGAGTTTGAGGTTATTTGAAGTTTGGTTTGGATATTGTAAAGGGATTAGGTCTTGAGTTAACTAACCAAGAATAATCATTATCACCTTTCAATGCCACATTGGATTTATATTTTTTTAGACATATATATTGGCTTTTTGAAGTCATTTTTAAAATTCTTGAAGGTAGAAAAGAAATTGTAATTGACACCATTTTATGAAATAAAATAAGATATTTTTACCTATGGTTTTAGATCAGAATAGAGTGTAATTTTAATATTTGCTAGCATACAAGTGGCATCTATTTACCATTTTTTAGGTTCTTTCCACACCTATTATTAAAATATCATCCTCTACAGGTCATTGGAAGAGCTAGGATTTGAATATGCTTTGCAAACTTATTTTAAGCCTTCTTTTGAAACATTGATGTTAAATATTTAATATAGAGTTTTCTTTTAGATTCATATGTGTGTCTTACTCAGTTTTAGAAAGCTTTTAGAGAATATCAATCATTCAGGTGCATCACCCCATTAAATAGGATTTCCAATTGCAGTTTCCTTCTCCCTTTTCATCCAAAAAAATCCAAAGTAGATTAGTTTTAGTATTAGATCTTAAGGGAGCCAACCCTTTCTAGAGGTTCTTCTCAATATAAAGTCACCCACACTTGAGAAGATCTAATTGTATTATCTAGAGAGAAGGTGTGCTTTGTACATCTTCAAATAAGGTGTACTCTAGAGTGATAACAAAAAGTATGCTTGAAATAAAATCAAAATAGGAAAATAAAATGAAACCATGGAGGTTGAATCATGTGCATGTGAGGCACTATGCCTAGGTTACCATAAAGAACATGAAGGTCACACTGAGTGAAAAAATTAGAGGAGGTAGATCATCAAGGCAAGCTGACATCCACCCAAAGTTAGATGAGAAGTGACCATTTGAACTACATGTCACTTTACCAAAAATATAGTTAGGAGAATTTATTGAGGTGATGGTGGAGGCACAAAGATATACATTGAATTCATATGTGGTAGTGTATTTTTGTGGATTTCATAGGATTTTGTGAATTCCAAGAAATTTAGGTGCTACCACACCATTAATCACCGACAATTTAGAAGGTAGCTAAATTAGGAGTATAAATTAGCAACAAGTTGACTAGTTTAGGTTACAAAACTCAAGATTAATTTGAAACAAAAATGCAGAGCACAAAACTAGAGCTAAAATAGAGCCAAAGAAAATAAATTCTACCAAAGTGAAACCTTGAGAACCCATAGGTGAAAAAATAAAATGATTGAATAGAGAAAGGAATTATGTTCCCTTTGAAATTGGCATAGGGAAGTGTGGGGCCTGAATTGAGTGAAAACTAGACAATAGAAAGTTTGAGTGATGTCGAGGCTATCATTCATGATAATTAAATATCAAGATAAAAATTTGAAATCATATATCTCATGACTATGATGAGCACCAATGATCATTATAGGCTTCAACAAGTTAAATAGACTATGCTTCAACACTAGCTAGTTTAGGATAGAAAATAAATGCATAAGCTCTGGTCCATCACAAGCATAGAAGGATGCCAAATGGGCATGGATATTGGAAGATAAAACCACTATAAAAAATAAAGTATAGCTAGTGGAAGGAGTTATCATCATTGAGGTTGATCCATAGGTGCTTACAAATATGTTGGTATACTAAGAAATGTAATTTCCCATAGAGGTTTTGGTAGGAGAGAACTAGGCATATTTTATATACACCTAATAACTAAAATAATACAACCACCACACCATAATCAATACACAAGATCTAGTGTAATATTGGGTGGTTGATACGGGAGCCAAAATAGAATAAGGCATAATCTTTTTTAATGTCTCCATATGAGACAGATTGGAGACTACCAACATAACTCATATCTATGAGTTGTCATGTTTTGGAAAGTAAGAGGAACTCTTATAGTTCCTTATCTCACTCATCTATGGAGATTGATTATACTTTATGAGGAGGTGAATACAGTTGTTATAAATCCTTATTGGCCAAATCATCAGGCTCCTAGACTCCAGTGAAGACATCTATTAGATGGTGGTGGATGATGCTAAATTGGAGAGGGTCATGAAACTACTTAGGTACTACAAGTGAATATCTATGTTACCTATAAAATTTATCAAAGAACCCAACATAAGGGTGGTAAAATGCCTTGTAAGTTTAAAAAATTTCCCTGGTAGTTAGTGGATGAACATCACAAAGGCCTACCTATGCATAGCCCATCACATGGCATAGGGGGTCAAGTTTAATATATCAAAGTTCATTGTAGAATAAATGATAAAGAACATGCTTGAGTGTCATACAACATGAGATAACTTTAGGTGGGTGTTGATGTTGATTATAAGTATGATGAAGGAGATTAACATGCTCAATGGTGATGAAGATAATCTTTGAGTCTTCTCAATGTACTAGGAATCCCCATTGTAGAATCAATTGAACTTCACTTACCCTCCTATATTCTCCCAAAAGTGAAAGATCTGAGTGATGGTCTGGTGCACATAGTATATAGAGGCATTTAGGATGGAATGGAGCATCCCTAAGGAGATCCCTTAGAACATGTTTATAAAAATAACCTTTACCATTATGCAACACTTTTGTGTAGTGTGTTTAGAACTCACAGAACAACATATTAGGCTATTTGAAGATCCCTTACGTGTTTTATACCAAGTACTTCAAGGATACATTAAGGATAATTTCTAATGTACAATAATTGGACATCATGGTGAAAGCCATGTATTTGGAAAGAAGCAAGTTATAGCACTAATATGTGCACCCAAGAGGGAAAGATACCAAAAATGATGAGGATGACCTGGATTGTATTTACATCTATCCCCTTTACAAATAAGTGATTCTTGGGCACATCCACATGTTATATTATGATATGAAGCCAAGAAATAAGGGCATTTGCCCTCAAAAGGATGATGACCTACCCCTCCAAATTATAACAAAGGAAAATTGATAGTAGTAGCATAGAGAAAATCTCCCTATAAAAAGTGGAGAGAAACACTTGAGGAAATTCAAGAGTGCCTCAAGTTGAATATCACCTCTGATGATGAAGCAACTCCTTCTGCACCAAAGAATAAGTGCATGATCTTGAAACTAGGGATTGATTCACCCATACAAAGGGAGAATAAAAATAAGTCCAAGGGGCCCTTTGAAATGTCCATAATAACCTTGTCAAAGATGGAGGCACAAGAGGCATGTGAGGAAATATACGTGTAATAGGCATGCAAAGAGATGAAGGAGGAACAAGAAATAGGGATGAATATTTAAATCATCTAAGAAGAAGAAAAAAAATAAGATACCAATGCCAAAGAATTTTAGGAGGCCCTCTAAGGTGATACTAGTACCACACTTAGAGAATTAGAGAAGTCAGTAAGTGCCTCACTAGAAAACCCACCACACAACCTCCATAGACTGAGGAGAAAAAGAGGGAAACATGGAGGAAACTGGGGATGAGTGAGGTATAGATATTGAAGGTGTTGGTGCTAGAGGAGAGAAGGGATGCCATGAAGAAGAAAGGCATGACCAAAGAAGATATTGATAAAGTTGAGGCCAAGAAAAGGAAGGCCAAGGAAGAGAGGGCCTTAACATAGGCCAAACAAAGTAAGGCTAAGAAAAAGAAGAAGGCCCAAGAAGAAAGGGCCAATAAAGATAAGGAAGAGAAAAAGGTTGTTGCAAGTGTAAAAAAATTTTAGGAAATTGTAAAAAAGGTGTCTAACACCCTCACTAGCATAGTAGAAGAAGCTAAACCATAGGCATGCCCAAATAGTGAAGGGGTTCCTAGAGACAAGGAAGATGATGTTAGCACCTTAAAATAAAAAATAGAGATCATCAAAGAAATTGATCATAAATAGGAGGGAAAAGTTGGTACTGAGGAAGAATAAGTAGATAAGGGGACACGTTTGAGGAAGAACCCTTATAGGAGCAAGAAGAAGGAACCTCATAAGAAATCACTAAAAAAAGTGCTAGTACTAATGAAGAGGGAGAAGAGAAGATAGGGTTAGATATCACTAAGGAAGAATGAACTAAGCTAAGTTTAAAGAAAAAAATCATAGAAGAGGTGGACTGATGAATCTTATTACATGTTTGAGTACATTCCCCCCATAGCTACCACAACTAAGACTCACTAATAACTATCATTTTCTTTTGATAGTTATATGGGTGAGCCTCATTTCAAGGTGTCGTAGAAGGCCATACTAGGATTAGAGAAATTAGAAGAATGGAATGATTCCATTATCATAAACCAATACTCAATGAAATTAGTTGGGTTCGAAAACATATTCATTTGGATGGCATATGAAGTAGTACAAAAGAAGATCATCAATGATGTTAGAGCCTCCAAATGGAAGAATATTTCACTGAATGTAGAAGAGGAAACAAATGCCATGAATTTTAAATTGAAATAACTAGCTAAGTGCATAGAGGTAACCAAGACATCCCTTTTTGATGGTATTAACACTTTTAATATTTTTGAGGTCGACAAGGTATGTGTGTTAGTGGAGCAGATGCTCCCAAGATTGAAGGTAGAACTAGAACTAGAAGAAGAGGAGGACCCATGCACCACAATAAAATAAGAGTTAGATGAAAAGCTCAAAGATGTGGAAGAGATATTTTCCCAACTTCAATATGGATAAAATGTATCCAATACCATGTTATGTAACTTATCCAACTAGGCATCAATCATATATGCATGCCTTAACAAGTAATAAGAGGATAAAGAGGAGTTAATGGTGTAGGTATACACTATGATTAGATTGGAGTGAACCTAAATAATTGGAAAGGTTAATGACTTGATAATGTATATAAAATACTGAGAACAAATCATAAAATCACTCTTCTACTCCTTATAAACCAAGGCTTGCAAATAAGGAGAAATCCTAGACAAAGGAGTAGCAAAAGCTAAGGCAAACCTCGAAGCCTTCAAAAAATAATTAGAGAAGATGGATGTGATAAAAATTAGTGATGCCTTCATGGAGATAAACAAAACTATTGAGTAACTCAATCTTTCTATCAAATGATTTGAGGACTACAACACTAAACTAAAGGAGAGCACACCCATGTTTTGCATGCCAAGTGTGTTAAAAGACTAGTTTGAGGGTGGACTAGAAATTTTGTATGGGGTAATGTTGGTAACCTTTTTGTCTAAGTATGAATCATGCCATATTATAAAATACCTCAATACAAGGTAATCACTTGGTATTATTACTATTTTTTCATCTTTTATGCTAACTATAGGAATCATCATAGACTTAGCACTAGATATTAGGTAGTTATCTGGCACCTAGTTTTTAGGTCATATTCTTGAGTAAGTTTCACATGGAAACTAAAGTGAAATGGGTAAAAGGTGATGTAGCTAGTGAAATGATCAACCAAGGCTCAAACTAAACACCTAGTGTGTACCCTCCACCCTGACATGAAGATACTTGTCAGTGTTATAAAGTTGAGATCAATCTAGTTAACATGGACATCAGAATTGAGGTAGAGAAGATCTATTTAATTAAATATATATATATATATTCATAGATGTAATTTAAATGAGTTTTAGCATGGATACCTTTAGGGATCCAAATTATAGTGTCGAATCTCACCTGTGAGCCTTTGGGTCATTAGTAGTTTTATATGATCACAGGATCTATTCCATTGATATGTACTATGATTCTTTGAATCTTGTTTAATGAATAATGGTGTTGTAATTAAATGAGTATTGATCTAGATTAGGTTGTTATAGTTATGTCATTTGATTGTGAATTGATTGCATAAAGTTTACAATAGTTATAATGGTTAGTTTTAATATATGAACAATAAGTTACAAAAAGCTTTCAGTTTAACCTGTTAATGGAATCCCTATGTAAGTGATGACATCCATATAACCTTTGATGTATCCAAAGTGTAAGAAAATTCATGCACTTAAGATTTCATATCCTTGTCAGGAGCATTAGCCTAAGCATGAACCATTGATATAGGTAAATTCACTTGGCCCATCAAAGCACCTGAATAAAGCTTATCTATGTAACACAAAGGTTTATTCCCTTGAGATCCTATAACCATTGAAAAATAGAATTTTCACCTATAAATAGTCAGACTCTACCCATAATAGCTTTGCACCAATGAGCCTGCTAACACCATTGTTGTAATAACCAAGTCTTGAGAAGAATGAGTTGCACCATGTCAAAATTATCCCAATTCAGGCCCTAGTTCTTTATTTACTATGCTTTAGATGAGCACACAAGGTTTACAACTTATGTGGATTGATGCCAACATAGTTGAGTGATAAATGTTGAGCACTGTAGGATTATTCTATGTTTGCACGTAGTTATAACAAGCCAATAATTGAATTGGAATAATATGATAAATGCCTAAAAGAGTAAATGAATTGAAACCCCAACTTTTATATGCCATGTTATTTTGAAGTCCCTTGTAATAACTCTAAGGTATCTCTTTGGAGATACCTTTCAAACATGCACAAGAGTGGATTTCTCCTTCAAGGTATTTCCTAGGAAATGATTTTTAATATGGAAAAAGAGTGGATTTATCCTTCAAATTATCTCCTAGGAGCAACAAATACTCCAAAAAGATTAATATTTGGCCCAATTCTCTAAGTTTCCTATATCAAACTTTCCTATACTGTTTGAATATGTTTTTTTGTGTGTGTACAAAAGATACTAAAAAAAAATATTGGTTATAAAAATACTTGTCCATAGAGGATCTAGATTAAAAGGTAAATGTTGAGACCATAAATCCTTTCTTTTTTGATCTACCCTTCCCCCTCTTTTGTAAACTTCCCAAAGTAAAACTTTTTGAAGGAGATAATTTTAAGTAACCCATTAATATACCTTCATGTTACCTTAAAGGAGATAATTTCAAGTCACCCATTAAGGTATTACAAGGACCTTGAATTAATATCCTCATAGACGCCTCGAGGTTAAACTTTCCCATCATTATTGTGGTGTATAAAAAATTTAATGAGTGAATAGGTGTTTTAATTAAGGTAGTTAACAATACATTGATTATTGTGTATAATGTCTTCTATAGCTATTATTGAGGGGTTAAGGTATCTTAATTACAAGATTCAACATGAAACCCATCAAAATTATAGACCTCATAAGATCATCAAGAGAGAGTTGAATAAGGGAAATCCTTCATTGTATCATTTTGTATTGAACAAGAATTACACTCAAGGGCATTGCCATAACTTCAAGGAATTATAAGGACCTTGAAAGGAATATCCAAGGAGATAATTTAATGGGTGTTATAATATATTTAAGGGAATGTTGAAAGTATCACCTAGGAGACACCTTAAATATGCACATGATTGGAATTTTCCTTGACCCTAAAGGCACTATAGGGTGATAACTTAAAGTACCTTGGAATACTTCTAAGGTATCTCCTAGGAAATACATGTTTTAAACATTCACAAGAGTGGATTTATCCTTTAAGGTATATCCTAAGAGATACATTAAATTTATCCATGAAGGTATTAAAAGGCCCTTAAAGGAATCTCCTGGTAGATACCTCGAGGTTGAACTTTCTTAGGATTATTGGGGTGTATAGGGATTCAATGAGTAAATAGGTGTTTCAATCAAGGAAGGTAATTATCAATACATTGATTATTGTGTATAAAGTATCCTAGGTGATAAATTAAATTTCCCCATTGAAGTATGATAATGCCCTTCAAGATATTTAGAACAAGATTCCTTCAAGGGCCTTTTAATAACCTTCATGGGTAACTTAAAGGAATTACAAGGTCCTTGATGGAATTTCCTAGGAGATACTTTGAAGAGTGTTTTCATACATTGAATGGGAACATTAAAGGTATCTGGTAATAGATACCTTCAACATACATGAGTGGAATTTTCCTTTACATGGAAGGCACTACTAGGTGATATTTTGAAGGCCCTTATCATACCTTCAAGGTATCTCCTAGGAGATATCTTTCAAACATGCACAAGAGTAGATTTATCTTTTAAGGTATCTCTTAGGAGATACCTTTAAAATAGGCACAAGAGTGTATTTCTCCTTCAAGGTATTTCTTAGGAGAAACAACTACTCTAAAAGGAGAAACCTTTGGCCTAGATCTTTGAATTTCCTACATCAAACTTTCCTAGACTACTTGACTTTGTTTATCTTTGTCTGTGTAACAACTACTAGAAAAAAACATTGGTTCTAAAAACACTTATCCATGGAGGATCCAACTTAAAAGGTACATCTTGTGACAATAGAGCCTTTCTTTTCTACTCTACCCTTCCCCCTATTTTTGAAACTTCTTGGAGTGAAAATTTTCAAAGGAGATAATTTAAAGTCACTGATTATGATGCCTTCATGCTACCATCAAGGAGATAATTTCAAGTCACTCATTAAAGTATTACAAGGCCCTTGAAGGAATCTCTTAGTAAATACCTCAAGATTGAACTTTCTCACTATTATTATGGTTTATAAAGGATTCAATGAGTAAATAGGTGTTTTAATTAAAGAAGGTAGTTAATAGTACATTGATTATTATGTATAAGGTCTTTTTATAGATATTATTGAGGATTCAAGCTGTATTAATTACAAGATTCAATGTGAAACCCATCAAAATTGCATACCTCATAAGATCATCAAGAGACATTTGAATAAGGTAAATCCTTCATTACATCATTTTGTATTGAACAAGAATTACACTCGAGGGCATTGTCATGCATTAAAGGGAACATTGAAAGTATCTCCTAGGAGACACCTTCAACATGCATATAAGTGGAATTTTCCTTGACTTTAAAGGCACTACTAGGTGATAGATTAAAGGACCATGTAATACTTTCAAGGTATCTCCTAGGTGATAAGTTTTAAACATTCACAAGAGTGGATTTATCCTTCAAGTTATCTCCTAAGAGATACCTTCAAGGTATCCATGAAGGTATTCAAATGCCCTTGATGGAATCTCCTAGTAGATACCTTGAGTTTGAACTTGCCTAACCTTATTGAGGCGTATAAGGGATTCAATGATTAAATGGGTGTTTCAATCAAAGAAGCTAGTTATCAATACATTGAATATTCTGTATAAAGTCTCTTAGGAGATACCTTTAATGTCCCACTTGAATGTATGATAATACCCTTCGAGATATCTACTAAATATTCCTTCAAGGGACTTGTAATACCTTCATAGGTAACTTGAAGGAATTACAAGTCCCATGATGGAATCTCCAAGGGATACTTTGAAGGGAATTTCCATACATTGAATGGAATGTTGAAGTTATCTCATAATAGATACCTTTAATATGCATAAGTTGAATTTTCCATTACATGGAATGCAATAATGGATGATGTTTTGAAGGCCCTTGTAATACCTTCAAGGTATCTCCAAGGAGATACCTTTCAAACATGCACAAGAGTGGATTTATCCTTCAAGGTATCTTCTAGGAGATACCTTTCAAATAGTCATAAGAGTATATTTATCCTTCAAGGTATCTACTAAGAAAAAAAACTAATCTAAAAGTAGAGATTTCTGAGTTTCCTTTATCAAAATTTTCCAGGCTACTTGACTATGTTTTTTTGTTTATGTGCAACATCTACTAGCAACAAACATTGGTTCTAAAAACACTTGTAGATGGAGGATCTAACTTAAAAGGTAAATATTGAGACCATAGAGCCTTTATTTTCTTCCCTACCCTCCTCCCTATTTTGAAAACTTTTGAGAGTGAAACTTTCTAAAGGAGATAATTTCAAGTCACCCATTAAAGTATTACAAGGGCCTTGAATGAATCTCCTCGTAGATAACTTGATGTTGAGCTTGCCCATCATTATTATGGTGTATAAAGGATTCAATGAATAAATAGATGTTTAAATTAAATAAGGTAGTTAACAATACATTGATTATTGTGTATAAGGTCTTCTATAGATCTTATCAAGGGGTCAAAGTGTCTTAATTCCTAGATTCAATGTGAAACCCATAAAATTTTTAGACCTCATAATATCATCAAGAGAGAGTTAAATAAGGTAAATCCTTCATTGTATCATTTTTTATTTAATAAGAATTACACTCAAGGGCATTGCCATACCTTTAAAGAATTATAAGGCCTTTGAAAGGAATCTCTTAGGAGATACTTCGAATGGCATTGTCATATATTTAATGGAATGTTGAAAGTATCTCCTAGGAGACACCTTTAACATGCACATGAGTTGTATTTTCCTTGATCTTGGAGGCACTACTAGGTGATAACTTAAAGCATCTTGTAATACTTTCAAGGTATCTCTTAGGAGATACCTTTCAAACATGCAAAATAATGGATTTATCATTCAAGGTATCTCCTAGGAGATACCTTCAAGTTATCCATGAAGGTATTAGAAGGCCCTTGAAGGAATCTCCTAGTAGATACCTCAAGGTTGAAATTTACTAGTCTTGTTAAGGTGTATAATAGATTCAGTGAGTAAATAGGTGTTTCAATCAAAGAAGGTAGTTATCAATACATTGAATATTATGTATAAAGTCTTTTAGGAGATACCTTCAATGTCCCCCTTGAATGCATGATAACGCCCTTTGAGATATACACTACAATATTCCTTCAAGGGCCTTGTAATACCTTCATGGGTAATTTGAATTAATTATAAGGACCTTGATGGAATCTTATAGGAGATAATTCAAAGGGTGTTGTGATACATTGAAGGGAACATTAAAGGTATCTTGTAATAGATAATTTAAACATGCATGAGTGGAATTTTCCTTTATGTGAAAGGTATTACTGGGTGATATGTTGGGCCTTTTTTAGTATAATTATAGATCATGCCATCTTAGTAGACACCTCAACACAAGGTAATAATTTGGTATGATTACTAATTTGGCATCTTTTCTATTAGCTAGAGGAATCATCATAGACTTAGCACTAGTTGGTAGGTAATTATCTAGCACCTAGTTTTTTAAGGTATCTTCTTGAGCAAGTTACACATGGTGACCATAGAACAAGGGGCACAAGGTCATGGAACTAATGAAATATCAACAAAGGCTCTAGCTTAGCACCGAGTGTGCACCCTCCACCCTGGCATGAAGATGCTCTTAAGTGCTATAAAGTTGAGATAAATCTAGTTAATAGGTAAATATGAATTGAGGTAGTGAAGCTCTATAAAATTATCTCTATATATCTAGTTATGGATGCCATTCATATAAGTTTTAGCATGGATACCTTATGGGATCCACATTGTAGTGCCCAAGCTCACCTGTAAGCCTCTAGGTCATTAGTAGTTTTAGATGAGCATGGGCTTAGTTCCATTAATATGTACTTTGTTTCTTTGAATCTTGTTTAATGAATAATGGCATTGTAATTAAATGAGTGTTGATCTAGTTTATGTAGTTATAGATATGTCTTTTGATTATGAACTGATTATGAAAGGTTTACAATAGTTATAATGGTTAGTTTTAATATATGAACACTAAGTTCCAATGATATTTTAGTTTATCTCATTAATGGTATCTTATGTAGGTGATGACATCTATATAACCTTTGATATAGCTAAAATGTAAGAGAAGTCATGCACCCAAGATTTGATATCCTTATTGGGAGTGCTAGCATAAACATGAACCCTTGATATAAGCAATTCCATTTACCCAATAAAGTGCTTAAATGACACTTATCTTAGTAACATAAAGGTTTGTTCCCTTAAGATCTTAGAACTAGCCAAAAATAGGCTTTATGCCTAAAAACAATTAAACTCTACCAAAAAATATTTTACACCAATGACCCTGCCAACATCATTATTATAATAACTAAGCCTTAAGAAAAATGAGTTGTGCCATGGTGCAAATAGCCCAATGTAAGCCCTGTTATTTCTCTATGGCACTTTGAGTGAGTGCATAAGGTTTATGTCGTATATGGATTGATGTTGGCATAGTCGAGTGATAAATGTTTAGTGCTATAGGATTATTATATGCTTGCACCTAGTTTTAATAAATTGAGAACTAACTTGGAACAACTGGATAAGCACCTAATAGAGTAGATGAATTTAAACCCCAACTTTTTTACAACATTTTGCTTCCATTGTTAAGACCCATATTGAATGTTTTTTTGTAATGGTGCAAAAAATCAATGCTCTAACTCTCCTCAGGAACATCAAACACTGGCTATAAGAGGTAGAAGATATCTTTGCATTAAAAAATCCATCCTATAAAGGATAAAATCTAAGGAAGTGGGTACAAAAAAACATATTTAATGCTCTATATGAGGTTTACTTTTGTGAACTACTTGAGCATGTGTAATAATCATTAGCTTCTTATGAAACCCATAAAAGTTGAATCTATAGACAATGACTTGAGTGGATGGAGTGTTTAGATAATCTTGATAACCTAGATGCCATTTGGACTAGAGCTATAGACAAATGGTGGCAAGGAGTGTTAAATAGTTACATACTTGACTTTGTAGTATCGATATACTCATACCCTTAATAAGTAGAGTATAAATTTTTACATGATCCTAGAGGCATGTTTGTGAAATATTTTGGCATAGATCTTAAGAAACTAATGGTGGATTATAGCTTTGAAATTTTGATAATGGAAGGCTAAATTCCTTTCACATATGAGAAGCACAATGGGGAAGAAGGGGATGCATAGGTGAATCTCAATGGAGGGGGAAGAGCAAATTGAAATCCAAGAGCTTAGGAGATAGACTTATAACAAGAGTAATAATAGGATAATAGAAGATGTAGAACTTGAAAGTGCTAATATAACTTGTAGCAAGTGGGAAGGGCACGGGGAAGGATCTCTTGAATTATAGTAGTGATAAGAAGAGAGAAATAATGAAGCCATATATCAAGCTCAATAGTTGACATGTGTATAATTCTCTGAGTCCCTACATAATTTGACCATTGGAGATGAACTAGATGATCCTACCCCCTTTGAACCTATAATGCAAGCTCATGTGTTAGATTCCCCATAGGAAGAAAGAAAAGTGATAACTAACCCTATTTTAAACATAGAATTTGATCATTTTATAGACTTGGACTATAATTTTGTGACTAAATAAGTTTTTCCTTATGAGGAGATAAGTGAGGATAACTCTAGACCTTTGGGTGCTAGCTCAACAACATAAGATGTGAACACAAGTATTCTAGCTCAACCAATATCAACTTTATAGATTGGATAATAGCCCATAAGAAGTGGCCCAGTTTAATATGTTATTAATGAAGTGATTTCATCATATTTGGAAGCAATATTAATAATAGTGACAATGTCTAATCCACTAGATGAAGGCATTAAAGGGCCACTACCAAGACAAGTACCAAGGGGACAAAAGCCTCAAATGCTAGCTGCCCCTACTACATATCTATCATAAGATGGCTGCATACTTGATAGAGTATTGTGGCATAGATAATGCCATATATCATGTGTTAAAATGTGAACTACAATGGTGTTCTTAGTGTATACCCAATCTAAGCACAAGACAACCCAATTTGTGATAACTTTACTTGATCACACCCATAGTTGGTATAGGAAATTTGATCCTAACTAGGCTATGGTTAATTTTAACACTTTAAAGGAAGCATCCTTGAAATAATTTGATATGCCTAAGTTTTAACAACAAAAAATCATCATGATCAAGGAAATTAACCAAGGTATATTTTAAATCATGTGTTTATATGATGCCAAATTCAAAACTCTTCTTTCTAAGCTTCTTTATGATATCACCCCTCCCAGAATGTGAAATGGTTTGTTAGGGATTTCTAGTACCATTTAGAAGAGAAATTTACATGAACACATTCATAAACCCTCATAAATCTCTTGAAGTTTCACTCAGAGCTGAGGTAGTCATAAGCATCAACACTAGAATTAGCCCATTCATGGAGGCATAGGTTACATCTATATCTAGCCAACTCTAGAAACTTACCTCTAGTTTGTCATAAGATGCTCAAAGTGGATTATAGTGAATAAATTATGAAATGGAATGCCATAATAGGAGTAATTAACCTCAAAGGAATGTGTGCACATTGCTTCAAATCTATGAGGTTTGTTATCAAGAACATGATGTTTTCAAATACCCATTGTTAAAATACACCAATCAAGCTAACATAACCATCTATTATCAATTGTGCAATGCTTACACTCACACCGAAATTGAATTTCAAGTGATTGATGAGATGAGTGATAACATGGAAAGAGGTGCATGGTAGGCCATTACTATAATCGAGGGATAATTTAATCAAGGAAATGAAGGCTATGGCCAGTAAAATGTAGGCTATGGGATGCAAAGAGGTGCTAAAGGGAAAGGTAAAAGATGCAATGGAGGAAGATTCCCATCATGATCATGTTACAAGTATGGTTTTATTGAGCATGATTTGCACAACTGACCTACACATCTAATGTGTAGGTATTGTCTAGGAACACATAAGGTTGAGGAATGCCCCAACTTGTATAGAAAATTGACTCAAGGTAGGCTTAACATAGACAAGGGTAAAAGAATGATCAAGCACAAGCCTAAGGAAAATAAGTGGAATATAAAGGTATAACTAACATGCATGGAACAAATCAAATTATAGGTAACTACTTGTAGTGAATTTACCACTCATACACTAGTTGCACTAGTAATAGAGTTATGCATGTAGTATGGGGAATAAAGCCACACTAAGTGTATAACATGGATTGAACCCAAAGTTAACCTTACTTAGACCCTACATAATATAATGATGTTTTTTAGTAGGCCATGAGTGTAATTTAAAACATCTAAGGAGAGATCCAATTGGAATGAGACCTATAGGCACAAACTACTACCTCCTAAAAGAAGCAAGATAACTAGGAGGTTGAAGTACAATAGCTAATGGAGATCTTGTGACTCTTATAGATTGAAGGGATGTTGCCCCTATTGAATAATTTAATTTTAGAGTATTCAAGGTCAGAGCCAGTTGAGGTTGTTAATCCATGCATGGAAAGAATGTGAGAATTTAGGCATACATAGAACACATAGTATGATCAATAACTCTTGGTGAATGGCACCATTGATAGATGGTATGTATGTGAGGTCCTCATAGACATAGGTATTGAGATCAATATTTTTACAAAGAATGCATGGGATAAGATGGGTATGCCATCCTTGAGGCCTTCCCCTCATGTATTTTTTATGGCCAACAAATCTAGGATAAAACTAATCAAAATTCTAAAAATAACTATTATAGATATTATGGGCACTAAATTCCATGCTCACTTTAAAGTGATCAAGTTTTTGAGAAAGATAATTAACCAACACTCCTAGGAATACCATGGTACTATGCGAATAATGCCAATATGCACTTTAGAAAGCACTATATGACCTTTGAAAATGGTAAGGAATGGGTAGGCATTCCCCTCGCGAGTGACCAAGGACTCCTTTATGTATAAATTATTGATCTTGAGATGAGATCAACCATATATACAACATCATAGTGCAAGGCACCAAGAATATCAACCCCAATGATCAATTATTGCTTTCTTGGGAAGATGGATAGTCAGCTTCAGACACCACCAACATAGCTTGAAGTTGATGGGTCAAAGAAGCTTACAAAACCACTAGTTGAAGGTTCCACTTAGTGAGAATGAAGGTGAAAAAACATATGAGGACTAGCTAGGCCCAAATTGATTGCACTTCACAAAGAGGGATCCTTTAAAATATGAATAAGAGAAACAAAAAATTTCACTTAAGCAAAGGTAAAATTGTAGTGCTCTCAAGATACGAGGGGAGTAATCCTATAGAAAAGTATGTCCACAACCTAGATTTGTGTGTCATAAAGGAAATAATATGGATGGGTACACTAGTTTATAATTTGATAAGCACTACCACTCATTGGTGGGAAGCATAAAGACCTAGCTTTCTAACTTGGGAAGATGTAAAAGTATCCATCTACACTAGATAACAAAAAATTTATGAGGAACTAGACATTTTTTCATACTCTAGTGATGCAGACCTAATATCACACATACACTTATGTCAATAAACATGGATTGAATGCAACACAAATTCCCCAAAGAACCTATGGGTGCATGCCATCTATAGATCCTTGAAGACATAGATTCAAGCTTGGTATTTTAATAACAAAATATTCTATGAGATAACTAATTAGGATGTCTTAAAGGATAAGTTTGTACACACCTTCTCCTTTTCCTCACATAACCTATAATTGATCAAGCCATTACAAGTAATTCAAAGGGTAGTGTTTAAGGACACTAAAATCTTAGGGGAGTTCCTACAAGATATGTTCAAGGAGAAAGGATTAGTGTTCCAAAATTTATTTGAGGATTAGACACTCAATAGTGACTCGAGTGATGAAGATACTAATATATAAAAAGCATGAAATTGGATGTCCTTGATAGGAAAGAGAATGATCATGCACCAAATAGATGATAGTGACCTTGATAAGGAAGACCCTACTCATATCAACATCAAAACAACTGAGTGGAGTAGGCAATTGTGGACACACATTAGGAGAGGAATTCAAAGGGTAGTGTTTAAGGATACTATAATATTAGGGGAGTTCCTACAAGATATGCTCAAGGAAAAAGGATTAGTGTTCTAAAATTTATTTGAGGAGTAGACACTCAATAGTGACTTGAGTGATGAAGACACTAGTAAATATAAAGCATGAAATTGGATTTAATTGATAGGAAGAGAAAGATCATGTACCAAATGGATGATAGTGACCCTGATAAGGAAGACCCTACTCATATCAACATCAAAACAATTGAGGGGAGTAGGCTAGTTTCAAACACACATCAGGAGAGGAATGAGCCCTATGGCATGCTTCTCAATACCACCCAGGTTGATATCATCATGGAAGGGGGACCAAATATGGCTACTTTGGGTGTATATTGGTCCTACATAGAGCTGACACAAATTGTGGATCTCTTGAAAGAGTTTCAAGATTTGTTTTCATGCAATTATCAAGACATAAAAGGCACCCACCCATCCCTTGGAAAAATTAACATAAGGCTAGTGGATGGCACATGGTCTATCAAGAATTACCCCTATGTAATGAACCCCAATCTCCATGATAAGGTCAAATCAGAGATTGATGGCATATTAGTTGTAGGAGTAATCTACCTCGTGCAAGAGTCAGAGTGGGTAAAGCCCATGGTTATTATAATTAATAAGGATGGGCACATCCACATTTGCATGGATTACCAACTATTAAATTTTGCCTATATCATTGACCCCTTCACGACTCCATTCACTGATGAAGTCTTAGATGGATTTGTAGGCTATAAAATCTACCCTTTTACTGATGGTTTCTTTAGATAACATCAAGTCCAAATTAAAGAGGAAGATAGGCCTAAAGCAACCTTTGTGATAGAATGGGGTTTTTTTCCCTATAATGTGATGACCTTTATGCTCTAGAATGAGGTTATTTTACCTATAATGTGATTCCCTTTATGCTCAAGAATGTGTTAGTCATATTCTCTAGAGTGGTCATCACTATATTCAAGGATTTTGTTTATAAGTTATTCTAAGTGTACCTTGATTATTGGACTATGTATGGGCTCATGAGAGACCATTATAATAACTTATGCCTCATGTTTGAGAGGTACTGACAACTAAAACTATCCTTAAACCTTAAGAAGTGCATCTATGTGACCCCTTTTGGCACCTTACTTGGGCACATCATCTGTAAAGATGGTCTGCTCATTGATCCCATATAGATTACCATTATTATATAGATCTAGACCCATTCCATGTAGAAAGGCATTCATGCATTTCTTAGCCATTTTGGATATTATATAAAGTTTATAAGGAGTTATGAAAGGATTTTCATGCTGTTAGAGGAGATTTTACTCAAGGATGGCCCGTTCTATTGGGGCATAATGCAAAAGGATGCCTTTAAAACTCTAAAGCTCAAGTTGGTTAGCATGCCTATTTTACAACTTCCTAACTAGAGATTATATTCTTCATACATTTTGATTCTTCTAGATGTGAAGTTGGCACTATTCTAGTGTAACCTAATGAAGGTAAGATGGATCATCCTATCTCCTTCACAAGTTAAAAACTAACCCAAGCAGAGTAAAATTCTATGACTACTAAGCATGAGGTGTTAGTTCTAGTTTATACCCTTCAAAATTTTAGATAATACTTTTTGGTAACCTCATTCATCTTATTCATAGACCATGAGGTGCTTAAGTACCTCATAAATAAGTCTATTCTCCATGGGAACACTTGTAGATGGATAGTTTCATTTCAAGAATTCCAATTTTTAGTTGTCATCAAGCTAGGAAAATAGAAATTGGGCATATACCATTTATCCTACATCAAATATGGTGATGCATCAATGATTATTAAGGATGACATGCTAGATTTGAAACTTTATAGAATCTAGTGCATCCCTGAGGACTTGCCAGAGATAGATGCTTTTTTAACATTTGGATATGTGCCCTAGACTATGACAACTAAAGAAAAGAAGCAACTCACACTACCCCATTTTAGATCATCAGTGGGGACCCATACAAATTAAGCCATAATTAAGTCCTATGCTAATGTGATTTGGAACATGAAAAGGACTTTGTCTTACAAGAAGTGCATGAGGGGATAACAAGAGGCCATTATGTTGGAGATACAATAGTGTGCAAGGTGTTGTAATCAAGCTTGTGGTGGCCAAGTCTATTCTAAGATGTAAAATAAATACACCAAGTCATATTATATATGACAATGAATAGGGAATCCCAACCACTAGATTGAGATGCTTCTCATATCCATTATTTCCCAAGCACCATTCAAAAAATAGGCCATTGATTTTATTGGGCCAATCAGTCCAATATCAAAGTGTATAAGCACAAGATATATTTTGGCTGCCACCAAATTTTTCATGAAGTGGGCTAAGGCAAATCCAACCAAAAATTGTATAGATACCATAGCCACAAGGATCTTATGGGAGAATATTATAAGTCATTATGGGTGCCCACTCAGTTTGACTAGTGATAATGGTACACACTTCAATGAAACTATGCACATCTTGATGGAAGAATACATGGTGGTGCACCATAAGATAATGCCTTATCATCCATAATTAAATGACATAATTTAGATATTCAAAAATATCTTGGGGATGTGACTCATGAGGATATGTGACATTGGTCAAATAAATTAGGATGATCAAGTGTTAGTAGCACTATAGGCATATCACACAACCTACAGGTAATTAAATAAGGCTACGTCATTTCAACTGGTGTTTGGCACTGAGGCAGTTATACCAATAGAGTTCTTGGTACCATCACTATAAATTATTTTGTATTAGTCATTTAGATGACCAAGAATAATTAAGTACAAGGATAGAGGACTTGGAACACTTGGATGAGGTGCATACCCAACCAAAATGGAGCCAACAAATAGAGAAGGCACACTAAAAGTTATGAAATGATAAACATATTAAGTACAAGGTACTAACTAAAGGATAATTATTCTTTCTCTATGATTCCAAGTACCTCAAACACTTGGGAAAGCCACAAATTAGGTGGATGGGTTTATACATCATCAAAAACATATTAGAAACTAGTGCATGCAAGTTGTGCACATTATTAGGTGAAATACTCCCTAGGTATTTCAATGGTAACTAATTGAAGCCTTATAGGCAATATGATGGCACCCAAGCCATCAAACACCAACTTCCCAATCACAAGTTAGTTGTGTTATGATGACTGGGATGATGTTTGGTGTAAGCTAAACATTTCCTTGTATTTTTCATTATTGTTCTTGAAGAGTGAATAAATGATACTTTGAGGCCCATAAGATAACTATTATATCACTTCCATGTATAACTCCAATCAGGTGAGTTAAGCATGGATTATTTTTAAGCACCAAAAGATAGAAACCTAAGTTTATAGGTGCATAAAACTTGATAGACTTTAGAAATCTAAGTACCAAGTGATGAAGAGGGGTATACATGATGCTAGTGTATATATAATGCAAGAGAGGTGCATAGGATACTATGTGTGTAAGACACTTAGAGATTAAAGTGATAGAGGACTAGTGCAAGGGATTTGTATGAGGTAGGATAGGCCAAAGCAAGAGATGAAAGTGAAGATAAATTAATCAAAATAAGAAACTATGCTTGAAATATAAGCACAATAGGAAATGAAAATGGAACCATAGAGGCTAAATCATGCACATGTGAGGCACTATTCCTAGGTTACCATAAGAAGGAAAAGGTCACACTGAGTGAATAAAGCATAGGAGGTAGGTCATAAAGATAAGTTGGCATCCACCCAAAGTTAGGAAATAAGTGACCATCTGAACTACATGTCACTTCACCAAAAATATATTAGGATAATTTATTGAGGTGATGGTGGAGGCACAAAGATCTACATTGAATGTGTAGGTGATAGTGGATTTTTGTAGATTTTGTAGGATTTTTTGAAGGCCATAAACTTTAGGCACCACCACATCATTAATCACCTACAATTAAGAAGGTATTTGAATTAAGAGTATAAAGTACCAACAAGCTAACTAGTTTAGTTATAAAACTCAAGATTATTTTGTACCCAAAATGTAGTGCATAGAACCAGAGCTGAACTAGAGCCAAAGAAAATACATGCTACCAAAGTGAAACCTTGAGAACCCACAGATGTAAAAAGAGAATGATTGAATAGATAAAGGAATTGTGTTCCCTTTGAAATTGGCATAGCGAAGGGTGGGGATCAAATTGAGTGAAAATTAGACAACAAAAATATTGAGTGATGCCAAGGCCATCATTAATGGTAAGTAAAGCTCAAGAACCAAAGTTTAAGTCATATATTTAATGACTGAGATGAGCACAAACAATCATTATAGGATTCAACAAGTTAAATAGACCTTAATTCAACACCAACCAATTTAGAATGGGAAATAAATGCATAATCTCTAGTCCATCATAGATATAGAAGGATGGAAAATGGGTGTTGATAGTGGAAGAGACAACCACTATAAATAAGAATGCGTAGCTAGTGGAAGGAGTTAGAATCATTGAGGTTGATCCAGAGGCACTTGAAAATATTTCATACCAAGAAATGCAATTTCCCATAGAGGTTTTGGTAGGAGAGAACTAGGCATATTTCATACATACCTATCGACTAAAAGAATACAACCACTATACCTTAAGAAATACACAAGATCTAGTGAAAGATTGGGTGGTTGATATAGGGGAAAAAATAAAAGAAGGCATGATATTGTTTGATGTATCCATCTGAGATAGATTGGTGACTACCAACATAACTCAAATCTATGAGTTGACATGTTTTGGGAAGTGAGAGGAATTCATGTAGTTCCTCCTATCATGAATCTATGAAGATCACTTCTACTTTTTGAGGAGGTACATGCAGTTTCTAGAAAGCCTTATTAGCTAAATTACCAAGCTCCCAAACTCCAGTGAAGACATCCACTAGATGGTGGTAGGTGATGTTAAATTTGAAAGGGTCATGAAACTCTTAAGTCAATACAAGGAAGGATTCATGTTCCCTATAAAAGATATCAAGGACCCTAGCATGAGAGTGGTAACATGCCTTGTAAGTTCAAAGAATTTATTTGGAAATTGGTGGATGGACATTACCAAGGCTTACCAATGCATAACCCATCACATGGTATAGAGGGTCAAGTTTAATATATCAAATTTCATTGTATAATAAATGATAAATAATGTACTTGAGTGTCATACAATGTGATAGACCTTTAGGTGGGGGTCGATGCTAATTCTAATTATGATGGAGCGATTAGCATGCCTGATGGTGATGAAAACAATCTTTGGGTCTTCTTGGTGTTCCCTAATGTAAAATTACTTGAAATTTACTTGCCCTCCTATATTCTCCCAGAAATACAAGACCCAAGTGTTAGTGTGGTGCACAAAGTACATAGAGGCATTCAATATGGAATGGATAATCCATAAGGAACTCCCTTAAAACATGTTTAGAAAAATAACCTTTGTCATTATGAAACACTTTTGTGTAATGTGTTTAGCACTCATAGATGAAGATCCCTTACATGTTTTATACCAAGTACTTCAAGGATGCACTAAGGAGAATTCTTAATTCATAATATCTACACATCCTAGTGAAATCCATGTATTTGGAAGGAAGTAGGTTGTGGTACCAATATGTGCCCTCAGTAGGGAAAGCTACCAAAGATGATAAGGATGACTTGGATTACATCGACATCCATCCCCTCTATGAATAAGTGATTCTTGGGAACATACACATGTTAATTATGAGATGAATCTAGGAACTAAGGGCATGTACCCTGAGAAAGATGATGACCTACCCCTCCACATCAGTAAAAAAAGAAAAAAAAAGGAGTAGCATAGAGAATATCTCCCTAGAAAAAGTAGGGAGAAACACTGGAGGAAATTTAAGAGCACCTCAGGTTGAAGATCACCTCCAATGAAAAAGGAGAATAAAAATAAGTCTAAGGGGTCTTTTACAATACCCATAATAACCTTTGTAGAGATGGAGGCATAAGAGGCACGTGAGGAAATAGAAGTGAAATAGGTGTGTGAAGAGATGTAGGAAAAAGTAAGGATGAACATTTACATCATCTAAAGAATAAATAATAGAAGAATATATTAATGCCAAAGAATTTTATGAGGCCTTCTAAGGTGACACTACTAACATGCTTAGAGAATTAAAGAAGTCAGTAAGTGCCTCACTAGAAAAACCCAACACACAACCTTCGCAGACTAAGGAGAAAAAAGAGAGAAACATGGAGGAAGATGGGGATGAGTGAGGTATAATTTGATGAGCCCAAATTATGGCTCATTATTGACATGGAAATTCCTTCATTTCATCTCTCTAAAGATATAATATTATGTAAATAATAGACTTTTAGTTTACTATAACATGAAAAATAGATACATTATCTCATTATGTCAAACCAAAGATTGAGTTACTATGTTATCATTTATACCTAACAGGAAGCATGTTTTAGTGTTTATGTTGAAAGAATACACAATAAAGATGACAAAAGCAACATTTGGAAGAAGCTCTAGTTGTGGGTAAAGTTTCTAAAGCTACAGACTCACTCAACCAACATTTATGGACTCTACAGAACCAATTCTATGGACTTTGTAGAACTTCTTCTATGGAAACTGTAGACCCAAAATCTATGAACTCTGCTGGTCTATTTATACAGGCTTTGTAGATCCAAGATTTGGGAAATATGGGAGTTACAAGAAAAAAGGGTGGATACAGTTGGATCACATCAAAGGAATATTTGTTTTCCATTTTAAAAAATATTTAATTTTGATACAATTTGTACATATTTGTAC
This sequence comes from Torreya grandis, assembly GCA_037957365.1. NCBI lineage: Eukaryota > Viridiplantae > Streptophyta > Pinopsida > Cupressales > Taxaceae > Torreya > Torreya grandis. Next base: position 2,863,835 of record JARHVA010000249.1, read on the forward strand.
CATAAAACTATTATAGGGATAGTATAACTATTTTATGATAATAGTTAGATTCTCTAAGATTATAATCAATCTAAATCTCCTATCTTTGGGGAGCAACAAATTGACTAGTAGTGTTATTTTTCCACATACTATCTTTAGCCTAAGGTATGAGCATATATATGTAAATTTTCATTTTGAGTAAAATAATAATGAACATAGTTACATTTTTATCTCCAAGAATATTGTAAACTTTTTAACTTTCATGAGTTAATGTATAATTATTCCAATTTTTAGTATTGATTAGATTACATTCCTGACTCTAAGAAGAGCAATGGACCACTCTCCTTGGAACCAATAATTTCTATATGGTATTTATATTTATGTTAAATTAATTATCCATTATTATATAATAAAAATATCTTCTATCATTGCATGTCTTAGTCATTCATAAAATAGTAAATTCTAGGTTTACATTTCAATAATATTTCATTTTTCTAGCAAGTGTGAATCAAGAGTTAAATCTAAATTTTTAAGCAAAGTGTGAATTAGATTTAGATTTATAGTTTCATTAAGTGTGAATTAGATATAGATTTACATGTCCATGAAAGTGTGAATTACATTTAGATTTACAGTTTTACCAAGTGTGAATTAGATTTAGATTTATAGTTTTAGCAAGTGTGAATTAGATTTAAATTTGCAATTTCAAGTAAGTGTGAATGTGTTATTTGATTTCAAGAAAATATTTGAATTATTTAAATTAATGGTTAAGTTTTATCAAGTAGTTTAGAAATAATTTATCAATCTATAGATCTACCATCACCAGTTCTATTGCATACAATTTTAGACACCAACACTGGTTTGATAGACATCAATTTAAAAGATTGATTAAATGAAGAGTTAAATGATACTCATCATTTTTTGTGCCATTGCTATGGAATGGTGTTATTACAAGATTCATAACTTATTAGAAAGGATTGTCTAGGTGGTAGTAAAAAAATAAAGTTCTTAGTATAGCACTATCCTACATAGCCTGGTGAGTCGAGTCAGGATACTTCAGTATCTTAGGCCAGACATCTAAGTTTCTAGATGTTGATAGTGTGAAATATGAATACCTCTTTACAATTTTTGGATTTTATGGTTTTAATAATAAAAAATTATGCACTGTAGATTAATTTTTTTTTCATAAATTAGCATTTATTTCTCTACATGCAAAACAAAACCCCCAATAAAATTCTAAAAAAATTATGTTTCAACATAGAGATTAAAAAAGATGATTTGTACTGAGATTCCCTCCAAAATCAAAAGTAAAAATATCTTCAACATCTTTTGTTGAAACCCCTTCTTCTGAAATATAGAGAAAGAAGTCACCTCACCATCTCTAACTGAGAGCCATAAACAAGCTATGAAATCACATATTTAGGATTCCCTTGAAATTCTATTTGGAATTAAAACACTACCACAACCAAGTCTTATAGGAAGAGTTCATCTAGAATCTCTCATGGGAAGAGAATATATTGAAGCTATAAAAGACTTAGGAGAAGCATTTGAACAAGATGAGGAATTTAAACAACCTTTAACTAGCCATACAACCATTCATTGGGAAGTTAATCCTAGTTTTGAAGAACCATCAGAAGACATGGATCAACAACAAAACCAACAAGTTGCATCACTAGGAAGGAATTTTTCCTTTCCCATTGTTTTGAATCCTAATGATCAAAATAGCATGAAAAATATTTCCCTTGCTAATTTGCCAAAACTTTTGGGGAAGATCTACATAAGACCCTAATCAATTTTTGTTTGAATTTAAAGTACTTTGTCAAACTTATGACTATACAACAGACAATCAAAAACTCAAGTTATTCCCATCTACTGTCAAGGATGCAGCCATGATATGGTTCATAGGATTACTAGGTAACTCCATTCATACATGGGAAGACAAGGAAACTAAGTTCCTAAATAAATATCAAGATTATTGTAGGGTAAGAGAGAAAATAAGATTTTTTTTAAATTAAAGAAAATGAAGATGAGTATTTGGAAGACTATTTGGATAGATTTGTCTTTATTCACAAAAGAAGTAGTTATCCACTTACTGAGGAAGTCTTCAAGCTTGTTTTCCTCAAGGGATTAGATGAATAAGTTAGGGATGCATTAAATCTCATGGGAGGTGGAGAAATAAATAAATTAGCCTTTTATCAAATTTCAAAACTCTATACCACTTACTCTTAGAAAAAACTAGGATTGAGGAAATGGAAATTAGGAAAATCCAATGAGTTAGGAAAACTAATGGAATAATTTACTAATCTAAAAATAAACATTTTAGTCTAGTAAAACACTACATTGGATGGCCTTCCGGATAAAGCCAATACAATAGAACCTCTAGCTATATACTATCCCAAGTGTAGGCTAAAACATGCCCTTAGAGATTGTCCCTTGGATAGAACAAACATTTCCTCTTGTGTAATCTATGAAGGAAAATACCATGAAACAAATAATTTTACCCTTTTTCCTACTCTAAAAAATTAGCTAAAATCAAACGTTCAATCCATTACAGAGGTAAATAATGTTCAAAGATAAAATTTCTTTCTACAACCATAGATCTAAGGACATTTTGGTGTAAGAAATCCAGTTAATACATGGATAACACTCTAGAATGTCTTTGCACCTCCATCTATGTGGGGTCAACCTCAAATTTCCCCAACTCAAATGTCATGGCTTGGACAAGATTGGGTGTCACCTCAACCATAGATGTTACCACAACAACCATGGGTGCCTCTACAATAATCACATCCACAATGGAATCTTTAATAGAATCAATAATGGACTCCATATCAGCAATACAACCAACCAAAAAGACCACCTCAATAGCATACCATCATGTCACCACCTATTTTCCAATATCTAGAACAAGTCAATTAGCCTCCAATGCCTACTCAACCAATATCTAATCCAAAAAATAGACCACCAACACCTATTTATGTTAATTAACAAGGGGACATAATGAATGTGGGAGATATTGATTATTCTAATATACAACTAAGATTAGGAAAAAAATAAAAGAACCTCCAATTCTCATTTATGAATTACTTAATGAAAAAGAAGAAACAAAATTGCTAAACAATAAAGAAATATATGTCAATGAAAATTTTGAAAAAAAAAAGGAAAACACCACTACACCAACAGTTCCTTTTCCTGAAAGATTGAAGGGAGATGAAATAAAACAAGAATCAGACTTCATCCATAAATTTCACAAGATCAACATTGACGTAGCCTTGTTATAAGCTATTTGAGACACTCCATAATTAAAAAAACTCATCAAGAACTTGTGTGTCAAAATACCTAGAAGAAATAAATAGTACCCAAAAACCATACACATTGATGGTAAAGTAGCTAATTTATTAGTAGGAAAGTTGTTAATACCCAAGTATGCAAATCTAGGTAATCTAGTTATAATAGTCACAATAGGAGGAAAGGAAATTCTTAATGTTCTAGTGGATTTATGGGTACCTATCAATGTCATGACAAAGGACACTATCCAAACATATCCCTCATGGAAATGTATCCTACATCTACCATTCTCCAAATGGTGGATCAGTCTATAACCAAACCAAAAGGAAATATAGAAAATGTTGTAGTACTTATTGACTCTAGGGAATATCTAGTTAATTTTATGATACTACAACCTAAAATAAAAAATTTGGGATATCATATAATCTTAGGAAGACCATGGATAGCTACTGTAGCAATATTGATTGATTGGAGGTTAGGAGACATGACCATTTCTAATGGTCTAAGATCCAAATGCATTTACTTGTATCCTCATACAAAACCATCAGTAACCACATAAAAAAATTGGGTAGACAAGTTAAATAACAACACAAATGATCTATCAACCTTGGCCATGATTAGAATTAAAAAGAATTTAGAAGAATTAGGTGATATAAGAACAGGTTTAGAATCTATGGACTATGCTATTTTAGAGTCTATGGATTCTACCAGTCCAAAATCTATGAATTGTGCCAATCTATAATCTATAAACTATGCAAATTTACCAATGGCCTATTCTCACAATTCTCTTGATTCTTCTTCATCATATGACCATATGATGATCCAAGCAAGTCTATGTAATTGTATAGAAACATAACAAACATAGTTATTAAGTGCATTCAATTATCCATTAGCATGAGCTATTCCTCTTGAAGATGGGTTTGTTAAAAATGTAACCACATTACATATATTACTTACCCATCATTCTCATCTAAATTCACTAATCAATGAATTTAAACAAGTGGAATCCAAATATACAAACACAAAACCTCTCATGATATTACATAGGAAAGTCTTGAACATCAATAGTTGGTTGACAAATGATGAGGAGGTTCAAATTTTTAAAGTCCTAGAAAAACACACCAATAATTTTGCTTGGGATTATACTGAGATGAAAGGGATTCATCCAAGTATTTTTACAAATTACATTTATATAGAGTTAGTAAAACTAATGAGATAGCTAAAAAGAAAAATAAACCCAACATTAGTAGACATAGTTAAAATAGAAAATAAAAAATTATTGGATGTAGGATTTATTTATCCTATTTTAGATAGCCAATGGGTTTCACCATTGGTAATTATGCCAAAAAATAATGGGAAATGGAGAGTGTGTGTGGACTACAAGGAATTGAATAAATCATCTTTAAGGGATCATTTTCCTTTGCCCTTCATTGATCAAGTTCTTGACAATTTGACAGGGAAAAAATATCTCTTTTCTAGATGGATTTAGTGGATATAACCAAATTACAGTTGTAGTTGAGGATCAAGACAAAAATATGCTCACATGTCCTTGGGGAACCTTTGCCTAAAAAATACTTCCCTTTGGACTTTGGAATGCTCCAACAACATTTAAAATAGTATTTTTAACAATATTCTCTAACCTCACAAATGAATGTGTAGAGGTCTACATGGATGATTTTACAGTCCATGTAGAGACCTATGAGGAAGCTCTTATCAAGTTGGAAAGAGTTTTGACTAGATATGAGGAGAATCAACTATCATTAAACCATGAAAAATTATTGTTAATGATGGATCATGGAATAGTGCTAGGACATCATGTTTTAAAAAGGAATCCATGTAAACCCAAAGAAAATTAAAATAATGTCCAACCTCCCTATTCCATATACACAAATAGAAGTTAAGAGTTTCCTAGGCCATGCTAGTTATTATAGATGTTTCATAAACATCTTCAACAAAATATCTATTCCAATGTTTACTTTGCCTACAAAGGATAATGAGTTTATATGGAGTGATAATTTCCAATAAGCCTTTGAGACAATCAAAGAAGATCTCAACATTATTTTAGTATTAAGAGGACTAGATTAGACACAAGCCTTCTATATATACATAGATGCTTGTAATACAATAGTGGGTGTAGTCTTGGGATAAAAAGATGAGAATGGTCATATGTATGTTATTTATTACAATAGTAAAAGCATGACTCTTATTTAAAGAAATTACACCACAACTAAAAAATAATTTCTTATTATAGTCTATGCAATAAATAAATTTAGACATTATATAATAGGCTACAAAGTGTTTATCTATATAGATCATTCAACCATTATGTATCTTACCAACAAACCAATTATGGAAGGAAGAATTATCGGATGGTTGTTGCTCTCACAAGAATTTGATATCACTATCATATATAAACTAGGAAAATTTAATGTGGTTTCTAATTTTTTGTCCAGAATCATCACATCAGGTGAGGAAGAACTAGTAGAAGATGATTTTCCAAAAGAACAATTGTTTTCTATCTTAGTAAGATCTCCATGGTTTGCTAATATAACTAACTACCTTGCTACAAGGAAGGTTCTTCCACACTTTTCACATAAATAAATAAAACATTTAATCAAACAAAGTTATTCTTTTAAAAGAATTAATGTTCAAACTTGGGCTTGATCATGTGTTTCATGGGTGTGGCACAAATGATGAATCATATGACATCATCAAGGCTTATCATGATGAACTAGGTGGAGGACATTATTAAACCAAAAGAACTATACATAAAATCTTTAGAGAGAGATATTATTGGCCTCATCTTCACAAGCAAGTCAAGAAATATGTTAGATAGTGTGATACATGTCAAAGAATGGGAAAACCCACTCTTTCAGTTGAAATGCCTCTCTATCCTCAACTAGTTTTGGAACCATTTGAGAAATGGGGAATTGACTTTGTAAGACCTATGGACCCCCATTCTAGAGGAAATGCGTATTTACTCATTTGCATAGACTCTATCACCAAATGGATATAAGTGGAAGTTTTGACTCATGCTCAAGAAGAATCTATGGTAGACTTCTTATACTTCAAAATTATGCAAAGATTTGTTGTTCTAAGGGAGATCAGATTGGGGACCTGAGTTCATGTAAAATATGATAGAATACTTCATGAAGACTTATCAAGCTTAGCATTAGTAGTCTTCTCCATACCAACCACAAGCTAATAGATAAGTTCAAGTTACAAACTAGAAAATTATAAACTATTATAATAAATATTATTAGTACCAATAGGAAAGATTGGGTAGCCAAAGTACCAGAAGTAGTTTAGGCTTATAATACTACTTAGAAAACAACTATCAACTTCTCACATTATGAGCTGGTTTATGGTAAGAAACCTCTATTTTCTATTGAGTTTGAATTGAAAACATTAAAAATAGCATCAATAGTAGGAATTGAATTAGAAGAAGCATAAAAAGAAAGACTCATGAAAATCAATCAACTTGATGAAATGAGAATTGAAGCATTATAGAGGACTAAATTGGTGAAAAATTAGAGGAATATTTGGCATGATTCACACATCAAACCAAAAAAGTTTCAAAAAGGAGATTGGGCATTATTATTTGACTCAAAATTTCAACAATTCAAAGGGAAAATATAGACAAGATGGCTGGGACCATATCAAATAGAGGAGGTCTTTAAAAATGGCTATGTCAAGTTAATACCCATTAATGACAGTAGGACTCTTCTAGTCAATGGGCATAGACTAAAACTTTACCAGACGTCTCTTAACAAGGAGGAAATTGTCTAGACTATGCAATGCTAGGTAACTTTCCTAGAAGAACTTATTTCTTCCTGGAAACTTGTTCCTTGATGTTACTCTTCTGGATCATATATATATATATATATATATATATATATATTCAATAGTAAAAATCATTTTAAGGACACTATTGAAAGTACATGATGAAAACTACCCTATTGGTTGGTCATGTATTGCATAGTAGGGCCTTGGTTAGAAAACTAGTAATGGCTAGCCAAGGGGAAAAAACAAAAAATAGAGACTTAGATCATGAAGATCATGATTAAACTCCACATGTAATAAATCTTATAATTGATCATTAAAATATGCTAACTAATTCATGCAAATCTACTTGTACAAGACAAATGGCATAAGAAAGATAAGATCTGAGGTATGACTAAATCAGTTATAAATTTTTATTTACTCATGTTTTAGTACCTTAGAAGTCTTTTGATTTAAATAAGATTCACTTTATGGAGATGACAAAGTATAAATGGTTAATCATTTATTCTATAAAGAGGAGTAATCATAGCATGTAAAGTGAGGTGTGAAGGTCCACCTGTCATAATTGATCAAACATAACCCCTCACATCATTATCATTATGATAAGGCTATGGGATCATCCTATCAAAAGCATTAAATCAAAATGGTTTAATCATTATATGGTAGAATATTATGATGGTAAACATAATAACTTTCCCCCCCACATGAGTAATTAAACTACCCATGCCATGCTATCATATTAGTAATCATGTCATCAGCCAAGTCATAACAATAGTTAGTAGCTCCACTCTGTATATGCCAAGTACATGGATAAATGCATGCAAATTCATGATTATGCTATGCCTAGACTATGTGATATTAACCCTACATTTATAGCATGCCATATAGGTAAATATGGAGTTTATTTGAAGTGTTCTCTATGGATTTCAAAATGGGATAATCATTGCAAAACATTTCTTGCATTTAGTAAACATTTTCATAGTCAGAGAGTAGTCTACTTGTCATCTTCATAACAAAAAAACATGGGGTAAAATATCAGGTCAGAGCCAAAGAAGGCTACCAAGTTTCTTAGTGATAGATCTTCTATATTATTATTTGAGGCAAATATCTAGCTACCATTCATCCAAAAGTTTTAGGGCTTCCATGAACTACTGGTAAGTGAATTTGTGAAAAACCTTACTCCTAATTTTTATACTATTGAAGGAATAGTTATTCTAGTATTTAGTCAAGTTATCAGTAAAATCATTGAAATTATAGATGAAGGAATGAAAGTAACAAGAAGAGTTCCATTTAATGATCTAATTGTCCTGTTTAATGGTAATGAACAAACTAGAGCTGCATTTTTAATTAATTCAAAAGGGAAAGCTAAGGGAACCCATATAGACTCACTTTTAGAGCCCTATCAATTTGTTACATCATGGGTAATTAAATATGTTATGTGTGAAGGGAAATGTATCCTTTTTGGAGGAGAAGCCATGAAAACCCTACTACATTTAAAATATGGTAGATAAAATCCCCAGTATAAAATTAACCTTCCATATTTCTTGTATGGTGCCCTCCAAGTAATGACCACCACCCCTAATTATTCCCTTAGGCATCATGGCCTCATTCACATAATTATTTATCATCATTTCCTATAAAAAGGGAAAGAAGTTTGGGAAGCCTCTAAAAATATAGTCATTAGACAATTTCTATCCCCACTTGTATAGGAAGAAGTTGGGATATCAGGATCAAACTTGTCATAGAAGCAGTCTTCCACAACTACCCCAAAACCCAAAAAACAAAATTCAAATAGAAAATAGAAAAGAAATAGTTAGCAACTATCAAAGAAACTCCTCCCTCTTCAACTAGACTTACAAGGTCTCAAGCTACTAAAAACCTCACAAGGCCTCCATAAGAACCTTAGGAACCAGTTGAGGAACCAACCCTCCACTCTAGAAGAATAAAATTAAAATGAAAAGTTACTCCCGCACTAAAACCTGAGAAGGATAAAAACTTAACAACAAAATAAAAACCAAATGAAGTTAAAAAAAATAAGAAAATAATAATGAAGTTAATCCTTCTAGATGAAGATGAACAAGAAGTAGCAAACACTTTGGATAGTCTTAAACAACTATCTCAATCATCAGTACAACAATCTATAAGAGAATAAGAGGCTCTTGAAATAGCTCCTATAGAAGAATAAGAGGAAAGCCTTTCCATACAACCATTGGAGGAATCAAGAAACTCTCCAATAAAAACATAAGAACTAGAACTTGAGCAAAGTAACATAGCAGAAGGACAACAAGCTCCCTTGGATAAAGGCAAAACTCCATACGCATTTTAAGAAGGAGAATCATCCAGCCCAAAGAGTCCTATCATGCAGTTAACAAAAGAGATTTTTAAATCCCAAGAATGGATCCAATAATAGGCAGCTAATATTATAAACATAATTATAAAACTACACACTAAATATTAGCTTAATTCTAACTTAGTACAAATATTGGAAACAATATCTTCAAAGTTTACTTTGGAAATTAAGGAACAAAAAAACAATAGAATATAAGGAAGAGGAAGAGGTCAATACATGGATATATATAAATAATCTTGAGAAAGAAAATAGATTGTTAAAATAAAAATTGGTGAAATTTTCTTAGACATCTCTTGTTGTTATTCCTAAATTTGATAGTCAACCTACTCCTAAAGTGTTTGTTGATTAGGGATGTCAGAGTAGTTATCCATACATTCCTCCACTAGAAATATTGCATCAAGCTCAAGAGGAGTTTCAAACACTCAAGTAGGATAATAAATATTTAATTACTTATAAAAAATTAATGGTAGATGAAAAACAAGAATTATAAACTAAACACCAAACTTTAGAGGAAGGTTTGTAAAATGCTTGCTAATTGGGACATGTTCTTTTAGCCTGTAGACAACCCTCCTTTGCATATAGTTTATTTTTATTTGAATAATTATATAGATGGTAGATTTTTAGAATATATTTTCATCTTCCTTAAAAGATTTTGGATCCTGCTACATTCTTGGAAATATTTTACAAATCTGAGCCTGATAATCAAGATCTTCTTTGTGAGTTCTACCTGATTTTATATTAGGAGAATATAAACACACTAAATTATTGATTAATTTACATGTACGGGAAGGCCAATTGAGATCCCTCCATTATAATTTCAAAAATAAATTAGCTTGGAAAGGTAGGTTTGAAGATTATACAAGGCATGCCAAGACCATATGACTATGTATTATACCAGCTTATCCCATTTCTAGAGCAATCAAACAAGATTTCATGAGTGCTTATTATAAGCCTAGTGTTAAAGATAATTATTTGTAAGCCTTATAAAATTGTATATTTTCATTTGATCTATTTATAAGACAAAACTTTGATTCAGTTCTTGTTGTTGGTGTTAAAATATGGGAATATTTACCTATCTCTCTCAAGAGATGTGAGGTTATATCTCCTAATAATTTGAGATGGAGTAAAAGAAGAGATAAATTAGTCCTTAATGAGATTTTATCAGCATTGAATTCTAATGGAAAAAAACTATGGATTGGAATGAGGTATAGACCCCCTTTGTTACTTATACCCATTCCATTAGAACCAGACAACCCAATCAGATGAACAATTTGATATATGGAAAGAAATGGTTCAAATGTATAAAGGCTTTACCAGTGATGTAGAAAATCATATTGAGGATGAATTTGATGATTATGATCTAATAAAAGGCATGGAAGTTAGATTCAAAAGTGATGACACTAGTTAAATTTTTATAGTGGGACTTGCAAAAGGTAAAGTCTAGGGGAGATGATGAGCCCAAACAATGGCTCATTATTGACATGTAAATTCCTTCATTTCATCTCTCTAAGGATATAATCTTATGTAAATCATAGAATTTTATTTTACTATAACATGAAAAATAGATAATTTATCTCATTTATGTCAAACCAAAGATTGAGTTACTATGTTGTCATTTATACCTAACAAGAAGCATGTTTTAGTGTGTTGATGTTGAAAGAATACATAGGAAAGATGACAAAAGCAAAATTTAGAAGAAGCTCTAGTTGTGGATCCAATTTTATAAAGATACAAACTCACTCAACCAACATCTATGGACTAACCACTCCTATGGACTCTGTAGACTAATTCTATAGACACTATAGACTCAAAATCTATAGACTCTATAGGTCTATTTATATAGACTTTGTAGATCTGAGTTTTGGAAAATATGGGAGTTACAGGAAAGAAGGATGTCTAAAACTAGATCACACCAAAGGAATATTTGTTTTCCATTTTAAAAAGGATTCAATTTTGATACAATTTTTACATATTTGGACCATAAAACTATTATAGGGATAATATAACTATTTTTTGATAATAGTTGGATTCTCTAAGATTATAATCAATCTGAATCTCCTATCTTTGGGAAGCAACAAATTAACTAAAAGTTTTTTTTTTTTGCATACTATCTTTAGCCCAAGGTATGAGTATAAATATGTATGTTTTCATCTGGAGTAAAATAATAATGAATATATTTACTTTTTGATCTCCAAAAATATTGTAAACTTTCCAGCTTTCATGAGTTAATGCAAAATTTTTTTAATTTTTTAGTATTGAGTAGATTACATTCCTAACTCTAATAAGAGCAAGGGCCCACTCTCCTTGGAAACAAGAATTTATGTATGGTATTTGTATTTAAGTTAAATTAATTCTTAATTATTAGATAATCAAAGTATCTTTAATCATTGCATGTCTTAGTCATTCATAAAATAGTAAATTATGGGTTTACATTTCAATAGTATTTCATTTTTATAGCAAATGTGAATAAAGAGTTAAATTTAAATTTTAAATAAAAATGTGAATTAGATATAGATTTAAATTTCCATGCAAGTGTGAATTAGATTTAGATTTATAGTTTTATCAAGTGTGAATTACATATAGATTTACATTTCCATGTAAGTGTGAATTAGATTTAGATTTACAATTTCAGCAAGTGTGAATTAGATTTAGATTTATAGTTTCAACAAGTGTGAATTAGATTTAAATTTACAATTTATAGAAACTGTAAAAGTGTGTTTGGATTTCAATTAGAGAGTTGAATTAGTTAAAGTAATGCTTAAGTTTTAACAAGTAGTATAGAAAGCATTTATCAATATATAGATCTATCATCACTAGTTTTATTGCATATAGTTTTAGAAACCAATCTTGGTTTGATATACATCAATTTGAAAGATTTATTAAATGAAGAATTAAATGAAACTCATCAAAAATTCTGAAGTTGTTGGTTGTAGAGGAGAGAAGGGATGCCATGAGGAAGAAAGGCATGACACAAGAAGAGATTGATAAAGTTGAGGCCAAGGAAAGGAAGGCCAAGGAAGAAAGGGTCGTAACATAGGCTACATAAAGGAAGGACAAGAAAAATAAGAAGGCCTAAGAAGAAAGGGCCAATAAAGAGAAAGAAGAGAAAAAGGTTGCTTCAAGTGCAAAACCAATTAAGGAAATAGTAGTGAAGGTGCCTAGCACCCCCACCATCATAGCAGAAGAAGCTGCACCATAGGCATGCCCAAGTGAAAATTGAAGTGCCAGGGGTGCAAGGTGATGGAGCTATAATAAATTAACCAAGGATCTAAATTAACACCTGGTGTGCACCCTCCACCCTATCACAAAGATGCTTGTTAGTGCTATAAAGCTGAGCCCAATCTAGTTATCAAGGATATGAGAATTAAGGTAGTGAAGATCCATAGAATTAACTCTTGATATATAGTTATGGATGTTATTTTTATAAATTTTAGCATGGATACCTTTGTGGATCCAAATTATAGTGATGAAGCTCACCTGTGAGCCTCTAGGTCATTAGTAGTTTTAGATGAGCATGGGCTCTATTTCATTAATATGTACTCTATTTCTTTGAATCTTGTTTAATGAAGAATGGTGTTAAAATTATATGAGTATTGATCTGGCTTATGTAGTTATAGTTATGTCCTATGATTGTGAATTGATTATGTAAGGTTTATAATAGTTATAATGGTTAGTTTTAATATATGAACACTAAGATACAAAAATCTTTTAGTTCAAACTATTAATGCCATCCATATATAAGTTATGACATCTATATAAACTTTAAATTCTCTAAAGTGTAATAAAATTCATGCACCCAAGCTTTGATATCCTTGCTAGGAGCGTTAGCATAAGCATGAACCATTGATATAATCAAATTCCCTTGACCCATCAAAGCCATGAATGACATTAGCTTAGTAACATAAAGGGTTTTGCCTTTGAAATCCTATAACGAACACAAAATAAGATTTTCACCTATAAATAGTTAGACTCTACCTAGAACAACTTTGCACCAATGAACCTGCTAACACCATTGTTGCAATAACTAAGTCCTGAGAAGAATGAGTTGCACGATATCATAACTAGCCCAATATGGGCCTTGATTATTTCTCTGTTGTGCTTTGAGTGAGCACATAATGTTTACAACCTATGTGGATTGATGTCAACATAGTTGAGTGATAAATCTTGAGTGCTACAAGACTATTATATGTTTGTGCCTAGTTGTAACAAGCCAAAAACTAACTTGGAACAACAAGATAAATGCCTAACGGAGTAAATGAATTGAAACCCTGACTTTTATACAACATGAAATTTTGAAGTCCCTTGTAATACTTTCAAGGTATCTCCTTGGAGATACCTTTTAAAAATGCACAAGAGTGGATTTTTCCTTCAAGGTATTTACTAAGAGATACCTTTCAAAATGTCACAAAATTAGATTTCTCCTTCAATTTATCTCCTAGGACAAATAACTACTCCAAAAGGAGTAACCTTTGGCCCAAATCTCTGAGTTTCCTATATCAAACTTTCCTAGACTAATTGACTATGTTTTTCTATGTGTGTGTAACATCTACTAGCAATAAATATTGGTTCTAAAAACACTTGTCCATAGAGGATCTATCTTAAATGGTAAATTTTTAGACCATAGATCCTTTCTTTTTTTCTCTACCCTTCCCCTTATTTTGTAAACTTCTTAGAGTAAAACTTTTTGAAGGAGATAATTTTAAGTCACCCATTAATATACCTTCATATTAACCTAAAGGAGATAATTTCAAGTCACCTATTAAGGTATTACAAGGCCCTTTAAGTAATATCCTAGTAGATACCTTGAGATTGAAACTACCCACCCTTATTCCGGTGTATAAAACATTCAATGAGTAAATAGTTGTTTTAATTAAAGAAGGTAGTTAACAATACATTGATTATTGTTTATAAGGTCTTATGTAGATCTTACTGAGGGGTTAAGGTTTCTTAATTCCAAGATTCAATGTGAAACCCATAAAATTTGTATACCTCATAAGATCATCAATAGAGAGTTGAAAAAGGGAAATCCTTATTGCATCATTTTTTATTGAACAAGAATTACACTCAAGGGCATTGCCACACCTTCATATAATTACAAGGCCCTTGAAAGGTATATCCTAAGAGATGATTTAAAGGGTGTTTTCATACATTGAATTTAATGTTTAAAATATTTCCTATGAGACACTTTTAACATGCACATGAGTGGAATTTTCCTTTACCCTGAAGGCACTACTAGGTGATAACTTAAAGTACCTTGTAATACTTTCAAGGTATCTCCTAGGAAATGCATTTCAAACATACACAGGATTGGATTTATCCTTCAAGGTATCTCCTAGGATATACCCTAAAGTTATCCATGAGGTTATTAAAAGGCCCTTGATGTAATCTCTTAGTAGATACCTTGAGGTTGAACTTGCCTAGGATTATTGAGGTGTATAAGGGATTTAATGAGTAATAGGTGTTTCAATTAAAGAAGGTAATTATCAATACATTTATTGTTGTGTATAAAGTCTCCTAGGAGATACCTTAAATTTCCCCCTTTAATGTATGATAATTCCCCTGGAGATATATACTACAAGATTCTTCAAGGGCCTTTTAATAACCTTCATGTGTAATCTACATGAATTAAAAAGTACTTGATGGAATTTACTAGGAGATAATTTCAAGGGTGTTGTCTTATATTGAATGGTAATGTTGAAGGTATCTCATAATATATACCTTAAACATGCATGAGTGGAATTTTAATTTATGTGGGAGGCACTACTGGGTGATATTTTGAATGCCGTTGTAATACCTTCAAGGTATCTCCTAGGAGATATCTTTCAAACATGCACAAGAGTAGATTTCTCCTTTAAGGTATATCCAAGGAGATACCTTTCAAATAGGCACAATAGTGGATTTTTCCTTCAAGGTATCTATTAGGAGCAACAACTACTCCATAAGGAGTAACCTTTGGCCTAGATCTCCAAGTTTCCTATATCAATATATCCCAGATTACTTGACTTTGTTTATCTATGTGTGTACAACAACTACTAAAAATAAACATTGGTTCTAAAAAAAATTGTACATGTAGGATTCAAATTAAAAGGTAAATCTTGAGACCATGGAGCCTTTCTTTTCTCCTCTACCATTCCCCTTATTTTGGAAACTTCCTAGAGTGAAACTTTTTGAAGGCGATAGTTTAAAGTCACCGATTAAGACACTTTCATGTTACCATAAAGGAGATAATTTCAAGTCATCCATTAAGGTATTACAAGGCCCTTGAAGTAATATCCTAGTAGATACCTTGAGGTTTAACTTGCCCACTATTATTGTGGTGTATAAAATATTCAATGAGTAAATAGGTGTTTCAATTAAAGAAGGTAGTTAAAAATACATTGATTGTTGTGTATAAGGTCTTCTATAGATCTTATTGAGGAATCAAGGTGTCTTAATTCTAATATTCAATGTGAAACACTTCAAAATTTCATACCTCATAATATCATCAAGAGATATTTGAATAAGTTAAATCCAATCCTTCATTGCATCTTTTTGTATTGAAAAATAATTACACTCAAGGGTGTTTCCATACCTTCAAGGAATTACAAAACCCTTGATAGGAATCTCCTAGGAGATAATTTGAATATAATTGTCATACATTTAAAGGAATGTTTAAATTATCTCCTAAGAGACACCTTCCACATACACATCAATGGAATTTTCCTTGACCCTGAAGGCATTATTGGGTGATAAATTAAAGGACCTTGTAATACTTTCAAGGTATTTCCTAGGAGATAGTTTTCAAACATTCACAAGAGTGGATTTATCCTTAAAGTTATCTCCTAGGAGATACGTTTGAGGTATCCATAAAGGTATTATAATTCCCTTGAAGTAATCTCTTAGTAGATACTTAGAGGTTGAACTTGCCTAGCCTTATTGAGGTGTATAAGGGATTTAATGAGTAAATGGGTGTTTAAATCAAATAATTTAGTTATCAATACATTGACTATTATGTATAAAGTTTCATAAGAGATACCTTCAATGTACCCCTTGAATGTATAATAATGCCCTTTAAGATATCTACTATAATATTCCTTCGAGGGCCTTGTAATACCTTCATGGGTAACTTGAAGGAATTACAAGTCCCTTGATGTAATATCAAAGGGATAATTTTAAGGGTGTTGTCATACATTGAAGGGAATGTTGAATGTATCTCATAATATATACCTTTAACATGTACAAGTGAAATTTTAATTTATGTGGAATGTACTACTAGGTGATATTTTGAGGCCCTTGTAATACCTTCAAGGTATCTTGGAGGAGATACCTTTCAAACATGCACAAGAGTGGATTTATCCTTCAATGTATCTCATAGGAGAAACCTTTCAATGAGGTATAAGAGTAGATTTATCCTTCAAGGTACCTCTTAGGTGCAAAAACTAATCTAAAAGTAGAAACTTTTAGCCCAGATCTCTGAGTTTCCTATATCAAACTTTCTTAGGTTATTTGAATATGTTTTTCTATGTGTGTGCAATATCTACTAGCAATAAACATTGTTTATGAAAACACTTGTCCATAGAAGATCCAACTTCAAAGGTAAATCTTGAGACCATAGATCCTTTATTTTTTATCTACCCTTCCTCCTATTTTGAAAACTTCCCAGAGTGAAACTTTTTTAAGGAGATAATTTCAAGTCACCCATCAAAGTATTACAAGGGCCTTGATCGAATCTCCTAGTAGATACCTCAAGGTTGAACTTGCCCACCATTATTGTGGTGTATAAAGGGTTAAATGAGAAAATAGGTGTTTAAATTAAATAAGGTAGTTAAAAATACATTGATTATTTTTTATAAGGTCTTATGTAGATCTTATTGAGGGGTCAAAATGTCTTAATTCCAATATTTAATGTGAAATCCATAAAAATTGCAAACCTTATAATATCATCAAGAGAGATTTAAATAAGTTAAATTCATCATTGCATAATTTTGTATTAAATAAGAATTACATTCAAGGTCATTTCCATACCTTTAAGTAATTTTAATGCCATTGAAATGAATCTCCTAGGAGATACTTCAAAGGGCATTGCCATATATTTAAGGGAACATTGAAATTATCTCCTAGGAAACACCTTTAACATGCACACGAGTGGAATTTTATTTGACCCTAAAGTCACTACTAGGTGATAGCTTAAAGTATCTTATAGTACTTTCAAATTATCTCATAGGAGATACCTTTCAAACATGTAAAATAATGGATTTATCCTTCAAGGTATCTCCTAGGAGATACCTTCAAGTTATCAATGAAGGTATTAGAAGGACCTTGAAGGAATCTCCTAGTAGATACCATAAGGTTGAACTTTACTATCCTTATTGAGGTGTATAAGAGATTCAATTAGTAAATAGGTGTTTTAATCAAATAAGGTATTTATCAATACATTGAATATCATGTATAAAGTCACTTAAGACATACCTTCAATGTCCCCCTCGAATGTATGATGATTCCCTTTTATATATCTACTACAAGATTCCTTCAAGAGAATTGTAATACCTTCTTAGGTAACTTGAAGTAAATATAAGGCGCTTGATGGAATCTTTTAGAAGATACTGTAAAGGGTGTTGTGATACATTGAAGGAAACATTAAAGGTATCTTGTAATAGATACCTTCAACATGCATGAGTGGAATTGTCCTTTATGTGGAAGGCATTACTAGGTGATATGTTAGGCCCTTTTTAGTATAAGTATATATCATACCAAATTAGTAGACACCTACACATGATGTGATCAGTTGGTATGATTACTATTTTGGCATCTTTTGCATTAGCTAGAAGAATCATTGTAGACTTAGCACCAGCTGGTAGGCACTTATCTGGCACCCAATTTTTTAGGGCATCTACTTGAGTAAGTTACACATGGTGACCATAGTGAAAGGGGCACAAGGTGATGTAATCAATGAAATATCAACCAAGGCTCCAACTCAACACCTAATGTGCACCCTCCACCCTAGCATGAAGATGTTCCTAAGTGCTATAAAGTCAAGATCAATATAGTTAATAAGGAAACATGAATTGAGGTAGTAAAGCTCTAAAAAATTAGCTCTATATATATAGTTATAGATGTCATTAATATAAGTTTTAGCATGGATACCTTTGGGGATCCACATTATAGTTCTCAAGCTCACATGTAAGCCTTTGGGGCATTAGTAATTTTAGATGAGCATGGGCTCTGTTCCATTAATATGTACTTTGTTTCTTTGAATATTTTTTAATGAATAATGGAATTATAATTAAATGAGTATTGATCTATATTATGTATTTATAGTTATGTATTTTGAATATGAATCGATTGTGTAAGGTTTACAATAGTTATAATGTCTAGTTTTAGTATATGAACACTAAGTTATAGCAAGCTTTCAATTTAGTTCATTAATGGTATCCCTATGTAAGTGATGAAATTTGTAGAACCTTTGATATAGGTAAAGTGTAAGAAAAGTCATGCACCCAAGCTTTGATATCCTTACTAGGAGTGCTAGCATAAGCATGAAAACTTGATAGAAATAATTCCCTTGACCCATCAAATCACCTAAATGGCACTTAGCTTAGTAACACAAAGGTTTGTGCCCTTGAGATCTTAGAACTAGCCCAAAATAGGCTTTATGCCTACAAACAATCAGACTCTACCCAGAACAATTTTTCACCAGTGAAACTGCTAACATCATTATTGTAATAACCAAGGCTTGAGAAAAATGAGTTGTGCCATGGCACAAATATCCCAATGTAGGCCCTAGTTCTTTATCTGTTGCACTTCAAATGAGTGCATAAGGTTTAAACTTTATATGGATTGATGTGGCATATTCAAGTGATAAATGTTGAGTGATATAAGATTATTCTATGCTTTCACCTATTTTTAATAAGCTAAGAACTAACTTGGAATAATCAAATAATTTCCTAACAAAGTAAATAAATTAAAACTCTAAATTTTCTAGAACATTTTACTTCTATTGTCGAGACCCATGGTAAATTTTGTTGTTATAATGGTGCAACAAATCATCAATCTGAATCTCCCTTAATAATATCAAGCACTAGTTACAACATGTGGAAGATAGATTTACATTAAAGCATCCATCCTATAAAGTATAAAAGCCAAGGAAGTGGGTCTAGGAAAACCTATATGATGCTCTATATGAGGTTTTATTTTGAAAAAAACTTAAGACTGTGTATTAATGGGTAGTTGATTATGAAACCCATAGAATTTGAATCTATGGATAATGCCTTGAGTGGATTAAGGAGTTTTTAGAGAAGTTTTAGAACCTAGATGCCATTTGGACTGGATCTATAAATAAATGGTGGCAAAGAGCATTGAAAAATTATGTACTTAAGTTTGTAGTATCGACATACTCCTACCCTTAAGAAGTAGAGTATCAATTATTACACAAGCCCAAAGTTACATTTATGAAAGAGTTTGGTACAAAGCTTTATAAATTGATGGTGTATTACAAATTTAAAATTTTGAGAATGGAAGGCTAAAATTCCTTTCACATATGAGTAACATAAGGGGGAAGAAGGGGATGTGTAGGTGAAGCTCAATGGAGGGGGATGCAAAAATTGAAAACCAATAGCTTAGGAGATATAATAAGAAGAAACATAGGCTGATGGAAGATCTGAAATCTAGAAGTGCTAAGAGAACTTGTAGTGAGTGTGAAGGGCATGGGGAAGGATCTCTTGAATTGTAGTAGCACTAAGAAGAGATAAATAATGAAGCCATAAATCAAGATCAATTGTTGATAGGTGTAAAATTCTTTGATTCCCTACATAATTTTACCATTAGAGATGTGCTATATGAACCTACCCCTTTAAACTTATGGCACAAGCTCATACACTGGATCCCCCATAAGATGAAAGAAAAGTGATAATTGATCCTATTGTTAACATAGACTTTGAACATTTTGTAGACTTGGAATATAATTTTGTGAATAAAAAAGTTGTTCCTAATGAAGAGATAAGTGAGGATACCTA
Source organism: Torreya grandis (assembly GCA_037957365.1). Taxonomy (NCBI): domain Eukaryota; kingdom Viridiplantae; phylum Streptophyta; class Pinopsida; order Cupressales; family Taxaceae; genus Torreya; species Torreya grandis. Next base: position 2,884,223 of record JARHVA010000249.1, read on the forward strand.
TACACCTTTAGGTGTTATCTCAAAAACATAGCATATGAATGTTATTATTCTAGCTCAACCAATGCCAACTTTTTAGACCAGGTAATAGCCCAAAAGAAGTGGCTTAGTGCCATAAGTTAGTAGTGTATTGATTTCATCATATTTGGCACTAATAGTCACAATAGGGATAACACATAATCCACTAGATGGAGGCATTAGAGGACCACTATCAAGAAAAGTTCCAGGGGGATAAGTGCCTCAAATGCTATCTATTCCCTACCACATATCTATTATGATATGGCCATGCACTTGATAGAGTATCATGGCATAGAGAATACCATAGAGCATGTTATAAAATGTGAAATAAAATGGTGTGATTGGGGTATAACCCAATCTAAGCACAAGGTAACCTAGTTTGTGATAACTCTACTTGAGCACACCCATACTTGGTATAGGAAATTTGATCTTGACTAGGCTATGGTTGATTATGACACTTTAAAGGAAGAATTATTGAAAGAATTTGATTTACCCAAGTTTGAATAATAGATAATCACCGTACTTAAGGAAATCAACCAAGGTCTATGAGAGAGTGTGTGTCTATACAATGCTAGATTCAAAAATCTTCTTTCTAAGCTTCCTTATGATATTTACCCCTCCCAGCATGCATAATGGTTTTTTAGGGGATTTCTAGTACCATTTATAATAGCATTTTTCATGAATACATTCATACACACTCACGAAGCTCTTGAATCCACACTTAGAGCTAAGGAATTTAGAATAATTGACACTAGAATCAACCCATTCATGGAGGTTTAGATTGTATTTATGGCCAGACAACTCCAAAATCTTTTTTTTAGTTTGTCACAAGATGTTCAAAGTAGGTTATGGTGCATCAATTATGAAATGAAAGTCCATAATATGAATAAATACCCTTGAAATAATGTGCATACATTTCCATAAATATATGAGGTTTGTCATGAGGTGCATGATGTTTACAACTACCCTTTGTTACAATGCACTAATCAAGTTAACACAAGCATATATTGTCAATTATGCAATGCTTACACTCGTACCACAACTTAATTTTGAGTGATTGATGAGATACATGAGAACATGGAAAGAGTTACATGACATGCCACTACTATAATTAGGGGGAAAGTTAATGAAGGCAATGAAGGCTATGACTAATAAAATGTAGGCTATGGTATGCAAAGAGGTGCTAGAGGTTGATGTAGAAGATGTGGTGGAGGAAGATTCCCATTATGATCATGTTACAAGTGTGGTTTGACCAAGAAATATTAGCACAACTTTCTTACACATATAATGTGTGGGTATTGTCTAGCAACACAAAAGGTTAAATAATGCCCCAAATTAATAAAAAATTAACTCAAGGTAGGCCTAACATAGATAAGGGCATAAGAATGATTAGGCATTAGCCTAAAGTGAAGAAGTGGACTATAAAGGTACAACTAACTTGCATGGATCCAATCAAAGTGTAGGAAGCTACTCATAGTGGACTCACCACTCAACCAATAGTTACACTAGTACTAGAGTTATGCTTGGAATATAGGGAATAGAGCCACACTGAGCATATGACATGGCCTAAACCCAAATTTACAACTTAAATTGACAATGTGTGCCTAAAATATGTTTTACATCAGGCCATGAGTGTAATTCAAAACCTCTAAGGAGAGTTCCAACTGGCATGAGACCTAGAGGTACAAGTTGTTTCCTCTTGCAAGAAGAAAGATAATCAAGATGTTAAGGTACACAAGCTAATATAGATCTTATACCTCTTATAAACTGAAGGGATGCTAACCCTATTTAAGAATTTGGTTTTAGAGTATGTAGGGTAAAAGCTAGTTAAAGACTCTATGCCATGCATGGAAGGAGCATAAGAATTTAGGAATACATAGAATTTAGATTATGATCAAAAAATCCTAGTGAATGCCACCATTGATGGATGATATGTATGTGAGGTTCTCCTAGACATAGGTAATGAGATCAATATTTTTACAAATACTACATGGGAGAAGATGGGTAGGCAAGCCTTGAGGCCTTACCCTCATGTAATTTTCATGGCCAATAAATATATGATGAAACTAATTATAATTATAAAAAACACTATTATATATATTATGGGAATTGAGTTCTATGTTAAAATTAAAGTGATCAAGTTGGCTAAGCAAGCTAATTATCCAACACTCCTAGGAAGGCCATGGTACTATGTGAATAATATCAATATGAATTTCAAGAAGCACTATATGACATTTAAAAATGGTAAGGAGAGGGTAGTGATCCCCCTCTCAAGTGACCAAGGACCCCCTTATGTTTTAAAGTGTTGATCTTGAGGATGAGATCAACCATATCTACAACATCATGGTACAAGGTGTCCAAACCACAAACATAGCTTTAATTTGATAGGTCAAAGAAGCTTATAAAACCACTGGTCAGAGGTATCACTTAGTAAGCATGAAGGTGCCAAAACCTATGAGTACTAGTTGGGCCCAAATTGATTACACTTCATAAAGAGGGGTCCCTTACAATAGGAAGAAGAGAAAAAAAAAATTCACCCAAGCAAAGATAAAGTTGTAGTGATCTTGAGATATGAGGGGAGAAATCCTATAAAAAATATGTCCATGACCTATAGTCATGTGTCCCAAAATAAATAGACATGTGTCTTAGATTCATATGTCCCAAAATAAATAGTCAAGATGTAAAAGTAACCATCTGCACTAGATTCAAAAAAAGCAATGAGAAACTAGACATTTTTGCATACTCTATTGATGTAGACCCAATAATGCACATACACTTATGCAAATAAACATGGATTGACTATGGAATAAATTCCCTAAGGAACTTATGGGTGCACACCTTATACATAAATTTGAAGACATGGGTGTGATCTTGGTATGTTGTTAAAAAATGTGTCATGAGATATCTTATTGGGATGTCCTAAAGGATAGCTTTGTGCACACCTTCTCCTTTTCCTCACATAATCTAGAATTGATCAAGCCATTGAAAGTAATTCAAAGGGTAGTGTTTAAGGACACTATAATCTTAGGGGAGTTCCTACAAGATATGTTTGAGGAAAAATGATTAGTGCTTCTAGATTTCTCTGAGGAGTAGACACTCAATAGTGACTCAAGTGATGAAGATACTGATATCTAGAATGTATGAAATTAGATGTCCTTGATAAGAAAGAGAAAGCTCATGCAAAAAATGGATGATAGTGACCCTGATAAGGAAAACCCTACTCATATCGACATCAAAACAATTAAGGGGATTCGTAAGTTGAGGACATACATTAGGGGAAGAATGATCCCTACTACATACTGCTCAAGACCACCTAGGTTGATACAAACATGGAAGGGGGACCAAAAGTGGCTACTCTAGGTGCATATTGATTTGACATAGAGTTGAAACAAATTATGGATCTCTTAAAGGAGTTTAAATATTTGTTTCCATGTAATTACCAAGACATGAATGGCACCCACTCATTACTTGGAAAAATTAGAATAAAGTTAGTGGATGACATGTGGCCTATAAAGAAGCACCCCTATAGAATGAACCCCAATATTCATGTTAAGGTCAAAATGGAGATTTATGGCATGATAGATATAGGATTAATCTACCTAGTATAAGATTCAAAGTGGGTGAGCCCCATGGTTGTTATCATTAATAAAGATGGTTGCATCCACATTTACATGGATTATCAACTATTAAATGCTACCTGTGTCACTAACCCCTTCCCAAATCCATTCAATGATGAAGTCTTAGATGGAGTCATATGCTACTTATACTTTCATTGATTATTTCTCTAGATACTATCAAGTCCAAATTTAAGAGGAGGATAGGCCTAAAACAACCTTTGCAATAGAATTGGGTTGTTTTGCCTATAATATGAAGCCCTTTAGGCTCAAGAATGTACCAGTTGTATTCTCTAGAGTGGTCATCACTGTATTTAAGTATTATATTCATAAGTTACTCTAGGTGTACCTTGATGACTGGATTATGTATGGGCTCATGAGAAACATTATGATAACTTGTGCCTCATGTTTGAGAGGTATAACAACTACAAAAATCCTTAAACCTTAAGAAGTGCATCTTTGTGACCTATTTTGACACCTTACTTGGGCACATCATCTAAAAATATGGTCTAATCATCGATACCATAAAGATTACCATTATTCTATATATCTAGACCCCTTCCATGCAAAAATACATTTGTGCCTTTCTTAACCATTGTGGCTATTATAAAAAAATTATAAGGAGCTATGAAAGGATTGCCATGTTGTTAAAGGAGATTTTACACAAGGATAGACCATTCTATTGGGGAATAACAAAAGAGGATGCCTTTGAAAATATAAATCTCAAGTTGGCTAGCATGCTTATTTTATAATTTCTTAGCTGGATGACTCTATTTCATGTCCATGTCAATGCCTTTAGATATGTAATTAGCACCATTCTAGTGCAACCCAATGAAGGTAAGATGGATCATTCTATCTCCTTTTCAAGTCAAAAATTGACCCAGACAGAGTAAAATTACATGAATACTAAGTGTGAGGTGTTAGTGATGGTCTATGATCTCCAAAAATTTAGATAATACTTGTTGGTAACCTCATTCATCTTCTTCATGGACCATAAGGTGCTTAAGTACCTAATAAACAAGCCCATTATCTATGGGTGCATTTGTAGATGGATAGTTATATATCAATAATTCCTATTCTCAAATATCATCAAGCTTGGAAAATAAAACTTGGGCCCAGACCATTTATCCCATATCATCTTTAGTGATGCAACCATGCCTATTAAGGATGACATGCTAGATGTGAAAATTTATAAACTCTAGTGCATCCCTAAGGACTTGGTGGAGATAAATGTTTTTTTAACATTTAGATTTGTTCCTCAAACTATGACAACCAAAGAAAAAAGTATCTCATACTTCCACATTTTAGATCATTAATAGGGAGCTATATAAATTAAGTCATGATGAAGTCATATGCCAATGTGTTTTAGAGCACAAAAAGTAACTTATCTTTTAATAAGTGTATGAGGGGATAGTAGGAGGCCATTGTGTTAGATATCTAATAATGTGAAATGTTTTGGAATCCGTCTTGTGGTGGCCAAGTCTATTCCAAGATGTAAAAGAAGACACCAAGGCATGTGATATATGTCAGTGCATAGGGAAACCTAACCACCAAGATTAGATTCCTCTCATCCCCATTCTTTCCCAATCACCATTAAAAATATAGGCCATTGATTTTGTTATTCCAATCACTCCAATAACAAAGTGAAAATTTACAAGATATATTTGGCTCCCATCAACTATTTCACCAAGTGGGTCGAGGCAGAGCCAACCAAAAACTGCATAGCTACCAAATTCAAAATTTTTTTTATAGGAGAACATTATAATTCATTATGGGTTCCCAATAAATTTTTATAGTGATAGAGGAACACACTTCATCAATGAAATTGAGCACATCTTGTTGGTAGAATACATGGTGGTGCACCATAAGATAATGCCTTATCATCCACAAGAAAATGACATAGTTGAGGTATTCAACAAGATCATTGGGATGTGACTCATGAATATATGTTATGTTGGTCAAATATATTGGGATGATTAAGTGTTATTATTACTATAGGCATATCATACAACCTATAAGCACCCAAATAAGTCTACATCATTTCAACTAGTGTTTGGTACTGAGGTAGTTCTACCAATAGAGTTCATGGTACCAACATTGTGCATTGTGTGTATTGGTAATTTAGATGACCAAGAATCATTAAGTACAAGGATGGAGGACTTGGAACACTTGGATGAGGTGCACACCCAAGCAAGGTGGAATGAACAAATAGAGAAGGTATTCCAAAAGTTATGACATGACAAACATATTAAGCATAAGGTACTAAATGAATGAGAATTATTTTTTCTCTATGATTTCAAGTACCTCAAGCACCTAGGAAAGCTAAAAATTAGGTGGATGGGTCTATACATCATCCACAACATATTGGAAACTGGCACATGTAAGTTGTGTATGTTGTTGGGTGAAATGATCCCTAAGTATTTCAATGGTAACCTATTGAAGCCTTATAGGCAATAGGATGGCACTCACACCATCAAACATTGACTTATTAATCATAAGTCAATTATGTTATGCTAAACTATATTATGTTTGGTATATTCCAAACATTTCCTTATATTTTATGCTTTTGTTCTTGTAGAGTGAATAAGCAATTATTTCAAGCACACAAGAGAACTATTTTAGCACTTCCATGCATAAATCTAGTTAGGTGAGTTAATCATAGATGGTTTTTAAGCTCTTGAAGCTAGACACCTAAGTTTTTGAGTACATATAACTTGCTATAATTTGTAATTCTAAGCACCAAGTGATGAAAAGGGGCATATAGGACACTAGTTCATATACAATATAAGAGAGGTACATAGGATGCTAAGTGTGTAAGATGCCTTAAGATTAAAGCACTAGAGGACTAGTGCAAGAGATTTGTATGGGGTAAGATAGTCCAAGGCAAGAGATGAAATTTAAAATAAATCAATCAAGACAAGAAAGTATGCTTGAAATAGAATCATAATAGGAAAATAAAATGGAACCATGGAGGATGAATCATGTGCATGTGAGCACTACACTTGAGTTTCCATAAGGAAGGTGAAGGTCACACCAAGTGAACAAAGCATATGAGGTAGATTGTTAGGAAAAGCTAGCATCCACCCAAAGTTAGGTGATAAGTGACCATTTGAACTATGTGTCACTTCACCAAAAATATAGTTAGGAGAATTTATTGAGGTGATAGTGGAGGCATAAAGATCTACATTGAATGCATAGGTGGTTGTGAATTTTCATAGATATCATAAGATTTTGTCAATTATAAGAAATTTAGGTGCCATCATACCATTAATCACATATAATTAAGAAGGTAGTTGAATTAGGAGTATAAATTAGCAATAGGTCAACTAGTTTAAGTTACAAAACTCAAGATTAATTTTCATGCAAATCATAGAGCATAGAACTAGAGCCAAAGCAAATGAATGATACTAGAGTGAAAACTTGATAACCCATTTATGAAAAAAGAGGATGATTGAATAGATAAAGGAATTATGTTCCCTTTAAAATTGGCATAGAGAAGTGTGGGGCCTAAATTGAGTAAAAACTAGATAGTAAAAAGTTTGAGTGATGTTAAGGCCATCATTAATGGCAAGTAAAGCTTGAGATAAAAAGTTGCAGTCAAAGATCTCATGACTGAGATGAGCACTAAAAATAATTATAGGTTTCAACAAGTTAAATAGAACATGCTTCAACACCATCTAATTCAAGATGGGAAAGAAATGCATAAGGTCTGGTCCATCACAGGTGTATAAGGATGCCAAATGGGCATAGAAAATGGAAGAGACAACAACTAAAAATAAGAAAGCATAGCTAGTGGAAGGATTTAGCATCATCGAGGTTGATCCATAGGCACTTAAAAATATATCATACTAGGAAATGTAGTTTCCTATGGGGGTTTTGGTAGGAGAGAACTAGGAATCTTTCATACACACCTACTGACTAAAAGAATACAACCACCACATGATAAGAAATACACAATACTTATCAAAGTATTGGTTGGTTGATATGAGGGCCAAAATATAATAAGGCACAGTATTGTTCAATATCTCTATCCAAGATAAATTTGAGACTACTGACACAACTCAAATATGAGTTATCATGTTTTGGGAAGTCAAATAAACTCATATAGTTCCTCCTCTTAAACATATATATAGATCACTTATACTTTTCAAGGATGTGCATGTGGTTGTTAGAAAGCCTTATTGGATGAGTAACCAAGCTCCCAGACTTTGGTGCAGACATTCACCAAATTGTGATGGATGATGTTGAAGTTCAAAGGGTCATGAAAATCTTTGGGTACTACAAGGGAGGATTCATGCTTCATATAAAAGATATCAAGGACCCTAGCATGAGGGTGGTAGTGTGCCTTGTAAGTTCAAATATTTTCCCTGATGGTTGGTGGATGGACATCACCAGTGCCTACCTATGCATATCCCATCACATGGCATAGGGGGTCAAGTTTAATATATCAAAGTTCATTATTGAATAAATGATAAAGAATGTACTTGAGTGTCATACAATGCAAGAGACCTTTAGGTGGGCATTGATGCTAATTATAATTATGATGGAATAGATCCACATGCTTAATGGTAATTAAGACAATATTTAGGTATTCCCAAGATACTAGGACTCCCCAATGCAGAAGTACCAAAACTTTACTTTCCCTCCTACATTCTCCTAGAAGTACAAGAACTGAGTGATGGGGTGGTATTTATATTACATAGAGGCATTTGGTATGGAATGAAGCATCCCTAAGGAAATCCCTTATAAAATGTATAGAAAAACCTTTTCCATTATACAAAACTTCTATGTAGTGTGTTTATCACTCATAGATGACAACAAATTAGGCTAGTTGAATCTCCCTTACGTGTTTTATACCAAGTAATTTAGGGATGTGATAAGGAGAATTCCTAATGCATAATAGCTAGACATCCCAATGAAATCCATGGATTTGAAAAGAAGAAATTTATGGCACCAATATGTGCACCTAAGAGTGAAAGATACCAAAGATGAGGAAGATTACTTGGATCACATCAACATCCATGTCCTCTATAAAGAAGTGATACTTGGGCACATCCAAATTTAATATATTATGAGATGAAGCTAAGAAGGAAGGATATGTTCCTTGAGAAGGATTATGATGTACCCCTCCAGATCAGTGAAAAATGAAAATTGACACTAGTAACATAAAGAAAATCTTCCCAAAAAAAGTAGGGAGAAACACTGGAGGAAATTCAGGAGTACCTCAGTTTGAAGATTGCCTCTAATGATGAAGCAACTTCCTCTACACCAAAGAAGAAGCATGTGACCCTCATACAAGGTATTGATTTACTTAGAAAAAAGGAGAAGAAAAATAATTCCAAGGCACCTATTTCAATCCCCACAATAACCTTGGTAGAGATGGAGGCACAAGAAGAACATGAGGAAATAGAATTGCAACACACACATGAAGAGATATAGGAGAAAGAAGAAAGTATGAACATTTACATCATATAGGAAGAAATAATAGAATAATATCCTAATGCCAAAGAATTTTAAGAGGCCCTCTAAGGTAGAACTACTACCATTCTTAGAGAATAAGAGATTCCAACAAGTTCCTCACCAAAAGAACCCACCACATAACCTCCATAGACTGAGGAGGAAAAGAGAGAATCATGGAGGATGTTGGGGATGAGTGAGTTTGAAATAATAAAGGCATTGGTTCTAGAGGAGATAAGGGATGCCATGAGGAAGAAAGGCATGACCCAAGAAGAGATTGATAAATTTGAGGCTAAGAAAAAGAAGGCCAAGGAAGAAAGGGCCTTAACACATGCCAAACAAAGGAAGACCAAGAAAAAGAATAAGGCCTATGAGGAAAGGGCCAATAAAGATAAGTAAGAGAAAAAGGTTTCTACAAGTGCAAAACCAATTGAGGAAATAGTAGCAAAGGCACCTAGCACCCCCACCATCATATCAAAAGAAGATGTACCATAGGCATGCCTAAGTAGTGAAGGGGTGCCTCAAGACAAGGAAGATGATGCTGGTACCTTGAAATAGAAATTAGAGAGAATCCAAGAAACTAAGTATAAAGAGGAGGGAAAATTTGGCATTGAGGAAGAAGAATTGGTAAAAGGGGACAAGTCCAGGTAATAACCCTTACTAGAGCAAGAAAAAAGAACCTCATAAGAAATCACCAAAGAAAGTTCTATCACCAATGAAGAGGGAGAAGATAAGATGGATTTGGTTATTACTAAGGAAGAAGGCACTAAGACAAGCCTAAGATAACATGCACAAAAGGGGTAAACCAATGAATATTAATACATGTTTGAGTACATGTCCCCATAACTACCATAACTAGGATGCACCAATAGCTATCATTTGATTTTGATAGTTATATGGATGATATTCATTTAAAGGTGATGTATAAGGCCATAATGGGTACAAATAAATTAGATGAAGGGAATGATTCCATTCTCATAAACCCCCATGTAATGAACCTAGTTAGGTTTGAAAACATGCTCATTTGGATGGCATCCTAAGTAGTGTAGAGTAACATCATCAATGATGTTAGGGCCTCCAAATGGAAGAATATTGCTTTAGATATAGAAGAGGAAACAAAGGATAAGAATTTTAAATTGCAACAAATATTTGAGTGCATAGAGGCAACCGAACCATCCCTCTTGGATGGTTTTAACACTTCAAATCTTTTAGAGGTTGACAAGGTATGCATGCTAGTGGAGAAGATGATCCCAGGGTTAAAGGCAGAGTTGTAACAAGTAGAAGAGGAGGACCTATGCACCATAATAACATAGGATATGGTTTCAAATCTCAAAGAGGTAGAACACCTCTTTTCCCAACTTCAAGAGGATACAAATTTAGCTAATGCCACCTTTTGAAACTTATCTAACTAGGCATCAGTCATATATGCATGCTTTCAGAAGGCTAAGGGGGAGAAGGAGTTAATGGCATAGGTATACACTATGATTAGATTAGAGTGCACCTAAATAATGGGAAAGGTCAATGATTTGAGCACACATATCAAAGACTAGGAAAAAATTGTAGAATCACTCTTCCACTCCTTACAAACCAAGGCTTGTGAATAAAGAGAAATCCTAGATAGAGGAATAGTAAAAGATAAGCCAAACCTTGAGGCCTTCCAAAAATAATTAGAGAATATGGATATGATCACACTTAGTGCCACCTCCACAGAGATAGAAATCACCATTAAGAAACTAAATCTTTCTATCAAGGGATTTGAGGACTACAAAACTAAACTAAAGGAGATCACACCTAAGTTATACATGCCAAGTGGAATAGAAATTTTGTATGGGGTAATATTGTGAACCTTTTTATCAAAGTATGGATCATGACAACTCAATAAAAACCTTGATGCAAGGAAATCACTTGGTATGATTTATGTTTTGGCATATCTTATGCCAACTAGAGGAATCATCACAAACTTAGTACTAGTTGGCAAGTAGTTATCTAGAACCTAGTTTTTCAAGGCATCTTCTTATGTAAGTTGCATATGGTAACTGAAGTACAGGGTGTGAAAGGTGATGGATCCAGTGGAATGATCAACCAAGGCTCTAGCTTAGCAACCAATGTGTACCCTCCAATCTAGCATGAAGATGATCCTAAGTCCTATAAATCCAATCTCAATCTAGTTAATTAACTCTAGATATATAGTTATGGATGCCATTTGTATAAGTTTTACTATGGATACCTCTGGGGATCTACATTATAATTCCCAAGCTCATTTATGAACTTCTAGGTCATTAGTAATTTTATATGTGAACGGGCTCTATTCCATTAATATGTACTTTATTTCCTTTAATCTTGTTTAATGAAGAATGGCATTGCAATTAAATGAGTATTGATCTAGCTTATTTAGTTATAGTTATGTCCTTTTATTGTGAATTGATTGTGTAAGGTTTACAATAGTTATAATGGTTGGTTTTAATATATGAATACTAAGTTCCAAAAATATTTCAATTCAGCCCATTAATGGCATCCCTATGTAAGTGATGACATCCATAAAACCGTTGAATTATCCAAAGTGTAAGAAAAGTCATGCACCTAATCTTTGATATCCTTTTCAGGAGCATTAGCCCAAGGATGAACCATTAATATAAGCAAATTACCTTGACCCATCAAATCACTTAAATGATTCTTAGATTAGTAACATAAATTTTTGTGCCCTTGAGAGCCTATATCTATCCCAAAATAGGCCTTACACCTACAAATAGTCAGACTCTACCTAGAACAACTTTGTGCCAATAAACATGTTAATACCATTATTGTAATAACCAAGTCCTAAGAATAATGAGTTGTTTCATAGCACAACTAGCCTAATCAAGGCCCCAATTCTTTCTTTTCTATGCTTTAGGTAAGCACATAAGGTTTATACCTTATGTAGATTGATGCTGACATAGTCGAGTGATAAATGTTGAATGTTGTAGGATTATTCTATGCTTATGCCTTGTTATAAAAAGCTAAGAACTAACTTAGAACAATACGATAAGCATCTAATAGAGTAAATGAATTGAAACCCAAAATTTTATACAACATTATATTTTTATGTCCCTTATAATAAATTCAAGGTATCTCCTTGGAGATACCTTTCAAACATGCACAAGAGTGGATTTCTCCTTCAAGGTATTTCTTAGGAGATACCTTTCAAAATAGAACAAGAGTGGATTTATCCTTCAAGGTATCTCATAGGAGCAATAACTACTCCAAAATGAGTAAGATTTGGCCCAAATCTCTAAGTTTCCTTTATAAAACTTTCCTAGATTGCTTGATTGTGTTTAACAGTGTGTAAAATAGTTACTAGCAAAAAATATTGGTTCTAAAAATACTTGTCCATAGAGTAACCATCTTAAAATGTAAATGTTGAGACCATAGATCCTTTCTTTTCTACTCTACCCTTCCACTTATTTTGGATAATTTCTAAAGGAGATAATTTCAAGTCACCCATTAATATACCTTCATGTTACCTTCAAGGAGATAATTTTAAGTCACCCATTAAGGTATTATAAGGGCCTTAAAGCAATATCCTAGTAGATACTTTGAGGTTGAACTTGCCCACCATTATTATGGTGTATAAAGGATTTAATGAGTAAATAGGTGTTTTAATTAAATAAAATATTTAAAAATACATTGATTTTTGTGTATAAGGTCTTTTATAGATCTTATTGAGGGGTCAAGGTGTCTTAATTCCAAGATTCAATGTGAAACCCATCAAAATTTTAGACCTAATAATATCATCAAGAGAGACTTGAATAAGGGAAATCCTTCATTGCATCATTTTATATTGAATAACAATTACACTGAAGGGAATTTGCATACCTTCAAGGAATTACAAGGCCCTTGAATGGAATCTCCTAGGACATACTTCAAAGGGTGTTGTCATACATTGAATGGAATGTTGAAAGTATCTCCTAGGAGACACCTTTAACATGCACATGAGTGGAATTTTCCTTGACCTTGAAGGCACTACTTGGTGATAACTTAAAGTACCTTGTAATAATTTCAAGGTATCTCCTAGGAAATACATTTCAAACATGCATAAGAGTGGATTTATCCTTCAAGGTATCTCTTAGGAGATACCTTAAAGTTATCTATGAAGGTATTAGAAGGCCTTTGAAGGTATCTCCTTGTAGATACCTTGATGTTGAACTTGCCCATCATTATTGAGGTGTATAGGGGATTCAATGAATAAATAGGTGTTTCAACTAAAGAAGGTAGTTATCAATACACTGATTGTTATGTATAAATTCTCCTAGGCGATACCTTAAATTTCCCCCTTGAATGTATGACAACACCCTTTGATATATCTCCTATAAAATTACTTCAAGATATTTTTAATAACCTTCATAAGTAACCTAAAGGAATTATAAGGTCCTTGATGTTATTCCTAGGACATACTTTGAAAGGTGTTGTCATACATTGAATGGGAATGTTGAAGGTTTCAACATGCATGAGTGGAATTTTATTTTACATGGAAGGCACTACTAGGTGATATTTTGAAGGCCCTTGTAATACCTTCAAGTTATCTCCTAGGAGATACCTTTCAAACATGCACAAGAGTAGATTATCCTTCAAAGTATCTCCTAGGAGATACCTTTCAAATAGGCACAAAAGTGGATTTCTCCTTCAAGGTATCTCTTAAGAACAATAGCTACTACAAAAAAAGAAACCTTTGGCCTAGATCTTTGAGTTTTCTATATCAAACTTTCCCAAATTGCATGATTGTGTTTGTCTATGTGAGTAATAGCTACTAGAAAAATAAATTGGTTATGAAAATCCTTGTCCATGGATAATCCATATTAAAAGGTAAATCTTGAGACCATAGTGCCTTTTTTTTCTACTCTACCCTTCCTCCTATTTTAGAAACTTCATAGAGTGAAACTTTCTAAAGAAGATAATTTTAAGTCACCCATTAAGAGACCTTCATGTCACCTTCAAGGAGATAATTTCAAGTTACCGATTAATGTATTATAAGGCCCTTGAAGGAATCTCCTAGTATATACCTCAAGGTTAAACTTGCCCATTATTATTGTGGTGTATAAAGGATTCCATGAGTAAATAGGTGTTTCAATTACAGAAGGTAGTTAATTATACATTGATTATTGTGTATAATATATTTTGTAGATCTTATCAAGGGGTCAAGGTGTCTTAGTTATAATATTCAATGTGAAACCCTTCAAAATTTCAGTCCTCATAAGATCATCAAGAGAGAGTGGAATAAGGTAACTCCTTCATTGCATCATTTTTTATTGAACAAGAATTAAAATCAAGGGAATTTCCATAGCTTCAAGTAATTATAAGGCCCTTGAAAGGAATTTCCTAGGAGATAATTTGAAGTGTGTTTTCATACATTGAAGGGAACATTGAAAGTGTAGACATGTAAATTTGGCCACCAATGGCTTTGCATCAGACTATTAGACCAATTCTTACCAATCATTGAACATCTAACCTAATAATCTATATTTGTCTCGAATTTGGATTTATAACCTTGCATTAAATCAATTTAGAATATTAAATCAATTAAAAAGGAAAATACACACATTAAATTAATCAAAATCAAACAAATGACATGCTTAAAAAGAATTAATTAACTTGCACACATAATCAAAATTAATTAGCAAGTTAAGTCAATTTTAAATCCGAATTGAGTTCACCCAGGAGCTAATAAATCAATTAAATCAATTACTAAAAGAGAAATTCAAGATCATCTTAGAAAATTCTAGAAGCTACTCATTATCTTTGTGAATTATCACTTTTGGAAAATATCTAAAAATATATCCTAGGAATATGCCAAACTCAACCAAGCTTAATAAACTCAACCATGGTAAGATTTAACTCATTCCAAGGGATTTGAAAGCCTATAAAATCAAGACTAGATCTCTTCATTTAGAGACCCCAATTAAAGTAGAGTTATAATCTAGTAATAGATTTATGAAGCTAAAAGCCTAGTGTTATAATAACAAAATTGAACCAAAGCCATCAAGCCATTGAATCAATCAAGCCATCAAGCCATCAATCAAACCAAGCATTCAATAATGATTCATAGATGAGATTATGTTAGCCATATGCAATTAATGAAAACTTCTTTTGCATAGATTGAGCAAGCCAATAGAATTACCATTTGGAGCTATCAAGGATTTGGTAAAGAATTTGTGTTTTTATGTTTATATTTCTCATTTCTTTTCATGTTTTGTTGAGTTTTCATTTGGTTTATTAATTATTCTCCTTCCATGATTAGGAATAAAGGATATTATATTGTTAGTGAATTGATTGCATGGTTTTATGGACTAAAACTTGATCTAACCTTCTCTCTTTGTAAAATTCCTTGATGACAAAAAATATCTCCTAGGAGACACCTTCAACATGCACATGAGTGGAATTTTCCTTGACCTTAAAGGTACTACTAGGTGATAACTCAAAAGACCTTGTAATACTTTAAAGTTATCTCCTAGGATATAATTTTATACCATGAAATGGAGTGTGTTTATAATTCAAGGTATCTCCTAAGATATACCTTCAAACTATCCATGAAGGTATTAGAAGGCCCTTGAAGGACTCTCCTAGTAGATACCTCGAGATTGAAATTGCCTAGCCTTATTTAGGTGTATAATAAATTTAATGAGTAAATACATGTTTAAATAAAATAATGTAGTTATCAATACATTAAATATTGTGTATAAAGTCTCCTAGGAGATACATTCAACATCCCCTTAGAATGTATGGAAATGCCCTTCAAGATATCTACTAAAAAAATCCTTCAAGGGACTTGTAATACCTTCATGGGTAACTTGAAGTAATTTTAAGGTCCTTGATGGAATATCCTAGGAGATACTTTGAAGGTAATTATCATAAATTAAAGGGAATGTTGAAGGCATCTCAAAATAGATACCTTCAACATGCATGAGAATAATTTTATCTACATGGAAAGTACTATTGGGTGATATTTTGAAGGCCCTTGCAATACCTTCAAGGTAGCTTCTAGGAGATACCTTTCAAATATGCATAAAAGTGGATTTATTTGTCAAGGAATGCACTAGGATATACCTTTAAAATAGGCATAAGAGTAGATTTCTCCTTCAAGGTATCTCCTAGGAGAAAAAAATAATCTAAATCTAGAAACCTTTAGCCCAAATCTCTAAGTTTCCTACTTCAAACTTTCCCAGACTACTTGACTATGTTTTCCTATGTGTATGAAACATCTACTAGAAGTAAACATTAGTTATAAAAACACTTGTGCATAGAGGATCCAAATTAAAAGGTAAATCTTGAGACCATAGAACCTTTCTTTTCTACTCTACCCTTCCCCCTATTTTGGAAACTTCCCAGAGTGAATGTTTTTGAAGGAGATAATTTCGAGTCACCTATTAAATTATTACAAGGCCCTTGAATGAATATCCTTGTAGATACCTCAAGGTTTAACTTTCCCACCATTATTGTGGTGTATAAAGGATTTAATGAGTAAATAGGTGTTTTAATTAGATAAGGTAGTTAATAATACATTGATTATTGTGTATAAGGTCTTCTATAGATCTTATCTAGGGGACAGGGTGTCTTAATTCTAAGATTCAATGTGAATCCCATCAAAATTGTAGACCTCATAATATCATCAAGAGATATTTGAATAAGATAAATCCTTCATTGCATCATGTTTTATTAAACAAGAATTACACTCAAGGGCATTACCATACCTTCAAGGAATTATAAGGCCCTTGAAAGGAATCTCCTAGGAGATACTTTGAAGGGAATTGTCATACATTAAAGGGAATGTTGAAAGTATCTCCTAGGAGACACCTTCAACATACAAATGAGTGGAATTATCCTTGACCCTAAAGGCACTATTGGGTGATAACTTAAAGGACCTTGTAATACTTTCAAGGAATCTCCTAGGAGATACCTTTCAAACATGAATAATAGTATATTTATACTTCGAGGTATCTCATAAGAGATACCTTTGAGTTATCCATGAAGGTATTAGAAGTCCCTTGAAGGAATCTCCTAGTAGATACCTCAAGGTTGAACTTACCCAGCCTTATTAAGGTGTATAAGGGATTTAATGAATAAATAGGTGTTTCAATCAAAGAAGGTAGCTATCAATACATTGAGTATTATGTATAAAGTATCTTAAGAGATACCTTCGACACCCCCATTGAATGTATGAAAATGCCCTTCAAGATATCTACTACAATATTATTTCAAGGGCCTTATAATACCTTCATGGGTAACTTGAAGGAATTACAAGGCCCTTGATGTAATATCCTAAGAGATAATTTAAAGGGCATTGTCATACATTGAAGGGAACTTTGAAGGTATCTCATAATAGATACCTTCAACATGCATGAGTGGAATTTTTATTTGCATGAAAGACAATACTGGGTGATATTTTGAAGGCTCTATTAATACCTTCAAGGTATATCCTAGGAGAAACCTTTCAAACATGCACAAGAGTGGATTTATACTTCAAGGTATCTCCTAGGAGATACCTTTCAAACAACCACAAGAGTGGATTTCTCCTTCATGGTATGTCCTAGGAGAAAAAACTACTCCAAAAGGAGTAACCTTTGGCCTAGATCTCTGAGTTTCCTATATCAAACTTTCCCAAAATACTTGATTATGTTTGTCTATGTGTTTGAAATAATTCATAGTAATAAACATTGGTTCTAAAAACATTTTTCCATAGAGGATCCAACTTGAAAGGTAAATATTGAGAACATAGAGCCTTTCTTTTCTGCTCTATCCTTCCCCCTATTTTGGAAACTTTTCAAATTGAAAATTTCCAAAGGAGATAATTTCAATTCATCCATTAAGATACCTTCAAGTTACTCTCAAGGAGATAATTTCAAGTCAACCATTAAGGTATTACAAGGTCCTTGAATGAATCTCCTATTATATACCTTGTGGTTGAAATTAACCATTGTTATTATGATGTATAAAGGATTCAATGAGTAAATAGGTATTTTAATTAAAGAAGGTAGCTAAAAATACATTGATTATTGTGTATAAGGTGTTTTGTAGATCTTATGGAGGGGTCAAGGCATATTAATTCCAAGATTCAATGTAAAACCCATCAAAATTGTAGACCTCATAACATCATCAAGATAGAGTTGAATAAGGTAAATCCTTCATTGCATCATTTTATATTGAACAAGAATTAAACTCAAGGACATTTATATACATTTAAATAATTAAAAATACCTTGAAATGAATCTACTAGGAGATACTTCAAAGGACATTGTCATGCATTTAAGGTAATATTGAAAGTATCTTCTAGGAGACACCTTCAACATGCACATGAGTAGAATTTTCCTTGACCCTGAAGGCACTACTAGGTGACAACTTAAAGGAACTTGTAATACTTTCAAGGTATCTCCTAGGAGATACTTTTCAAACATTCATAAGAGTGGATTTATCATTCAAGGTATCTTCTAGGATATACCATAAGCTATCCATGAAGGTATTAGAAGGAACTTTAAGGAATCTCCTAGTAGATATTATTGGTGTCCTAGGTTGCACCCTAGCTGAGAAGGGTATTGTTCAAGTCCTCTTTCTCAAATCTAGTCTAACAAGGAAATGAACCTAGGCTATGGGTCACCTAATCTTGGGTTAGACCTCTAGATAAGGACAAATTCCTTTTGGGTCTATCACCTATACTAAACCTAATCTATCTTCTTACTTGGAAAAGGAGAGAGAAATTAACAATAATCCATGAAAGCATGTAAAAGGTGGGCAATACACTACATATTTTGATCCTTATATTTACACAAGACACAATATAAGATGCATTCAAGACTATAGAAGATCACTTAATTCACTCTTTGATCAACCCTCATATAAGTATTTCACCAAAAGGCATGGACTAGCTATTGACCTAGTATAGGAAGGTAGTTATCCACTTCCAAATTAACCAATAGACTATATATGCACTTAGAATGACTTGTGGGAGCTAACAAAACACTATTTGGAGGTGATAAAACTTACATAGAGGCAAATAAAACAAACATTCACTTCACCACATCAATAAAATCATGAAACACACTTTGATTTAGCTTGAAAATAGAGGAATTAAATCTTTTATTGCATCAAATAGGTGTTACAGTATAAATCTTGGTAGAGTCTAGTCACAAGAAAGAGAGAGATCCATTTCAAGATATATAATCATGTATTTATAGTACAATGGGATGAGAGAGATGGGAATCATGCATAAAAGGATGGATAAGGGAGAATAATGACCAAGATTTCCATCATTCCAGTGTTAATGCCATTAGAAAAGACCATAATGCCTAAGATCAATTTTCGAAGGTGGCCATAAAAAATGTATCAATCCATTTGAATCTATTTCTAGATTGTATTGGTACACCTTACTATTGCAACAATATGATCAAGTCATTTGAAAGATAAATTTTGATGTCGATGTGGTTATAATAGCTAGATCAATCTATTAAGATCTTGTTCTGAAATTGATTTCTCCTTACTAATTTCTCTTTGGCATTTAGGAGTGGATAAAAGGGTCTTAATCAAGCTATTGGATTTGGCCATGAACCTATCAAAACTAATGTGTCTACCTCCATGGCTTCCTTTTGAAACATTTGCTCTAGTTTAACCTCAACCATATTTGAGCTTCATTTAAATACCTAAGGCTTCAAATTTTGATATCAGCTACTGATATTGATATAGGACTCTCATATTGTGATAATTATTAGCTTTGTAATCATCCTTAGGATATTGATGTTAGTCTATCTACTTCTATACTTACTCCATGTGATGGCCTCACATTTATCCCCAAAATACACTAGATTTTTGACCTCTCACTCATCATTGATCAACATCCTCTTGATCAAATGTGCACCATTAGATCTGATTTTTTGTGCATTATCAATCTTTCTCTATATGAATGAACATGATCCATAGATCTTCTACAAGTTTAACATGCTTAAGACACTTGTCACCTACACATTTGCTCTTAGGATCCACAGACCTTTTAACCCACCACTCACCATTAGATATACTTTATATAAGTGAACATGCACCATAGATCTATTTGGGACCATTTATGTCATCCTTTCATAGTCATTATTGGATCTTTTGATTTGATTGAATGTAGATCACTGATATTGTTCCATGCACTTTTTAACTTATTGACCTTGCATGTGTTATATATCTTCTACCCAAGCTCTTGATATCTTGATACCTATAAAATAGACATCCTTAGGATTATTTAAATCCAAATGGTTATTTTATAAGGAGTTAACTTGACATCCTCATGCATGTATTGCTCTACTAGATTAACTTTGAAGCTTTATATCTTGAGATAAAATAGACATCAAGATATGAAATTTGAGAAAAATGTTCAAGGCATGAAGAATATCATGCCAATGTAATATTTGATCCTAGTCAATCTCCACTTTTATGAGATTAAAAACTATAATAACCTATTATAAAAGACCATAATTCCTAAGATCACTTTTATAAGGTGGCCATAACAACTGTATCAGTCCTTTTCAATCTATTTCTGGCCTACATTGATGCTCCTTAAAATTACAATGGTGGGATCAAGTCATTTGAAAACTAAATTCCAATTTCATTATGTTAATAATAGTTGGATCAATATATTAGGATCTTACTCTAGAATTTTTTGTTCCTTACTAGTTCATCTTTGGCATGTAAGAGTGGATAAAAGGTCATAATCATACTACTAGCTATGGTGATGAACCCATCAAAACTAAAGTGTATGCCTCCATGGATTCCCTTTAAAACATTTTATATATTTAAATATTGACCATATTTGATCTCAATTTAAATCCCAAAGGCTTAGACTTTTGATATCAACCATTGATCTTGATTTAGGATTCTCATATTATGTTAATTATCAGCTCTGTATTCATCCTTAGGATCTTGATGTCAATCTATTTGATTTCACACTTGCACCACATGGTGTCATTGAATTCATCCTTAAGATATCTTGAATTTTTGACCTCTCACTCACCATTAATCAACATCCTCATGATTAAATACACACTATTAGATCTTATTTCTTGCACACTATTGATCTTTTTCTATATGAATGAACATGAGCCATAGATCTTCTACTAGTTTAATGTGCTTAAGACACTTGTCACATGTGTATTTTCTCTTAGGATCTACCAACATTTTAACCTATAAATTTCCATCAGATATACTTTATATAAGTGAATGCATACCATAGATCTATTTGGGCCCACTAACATCATCCTTACCCATTCACCATTAGATCTTTTGATCTGATTAAACACAGATTGTTGATCTTGTTCTACACAATTTTTGACTTATTGACCTTATGCATGCCATAGGTCTTCTACCCAAGCTACTGAGATATTGACACCTATTATATCTACATTCAACCTTATTATTATTTGAATTTAAATGGTTATTTCACAAGGCCTGAACTTGATGTCACCATGCATGTCTTACTTTGCTAGATTAACTTTGAAGATTTATATCTTGAAATAGAAAAGACATCAAGATATGAAATTTGAAGATAATGTTTAAGTCATGAATAAAATCATGTACATGAAATTTTTGACCATGATTAATCTCCAAATTACTTTTATGAGATGCACAATTGGACTAACATATTCATTTTTGCAAGGCTTGCCATGATAATCTAGCTCCTAAAGATCATCAAATTCACACTTTAATCTTGATCAAAGTGTGTTAAAAAATATTGAAAATGATATGTGATCCCTTATTGAATTCCATATACTCCTTGTGATATTGGATCACTCTTAAATCAAGACCCTACTTAGTTTTTTATTCTAGATTAGGTAAATTTTGGTATGTAGGCCAAGTTTGGCCAACATATTTGGTGACTTAGCTAGGTATCATGCATACTATGGTTGAGAAATAAAACCATTTACATGAATATTAAACTCACCAATAATGATAAATCTAATCCATGACTACAACAAACCTTTTGACTTACAAAGATAATGAATTCCACCAAAATAGGCAAGGAAACAAAAAAAAATAGGGAAACTAACTAAATAAAGCAAAACCAAACACACTAATGTGTTAGTAAAACACTTAGAAGAAAGCCAAATCAAACTAAATATGTATAGGGAACTTAATTTCCTTAATAGCAATGTTTCAAATGTATCCCATTGACTAAGATAGGAAGCTCCTTACCATCCATATTTTTAAGTTGAAAGGAATTGTGGGATGTATAGGTAGAGATTATGTATGGACCACTATAAAGAGATTAAAAATTTTTATGCCTCCCTATCTTAGCTCTGTCCTCATCCCACTTGAGGACCAATTCTCCTTATTTAAAACTTATTCAATAAGCTCTTTTGTCAAAAAATCTCTTCACCTGTGCTTGATGAGCTTCCATGGCCAATATAGAATGATTTCAAACTTCCTCTAGTTCCATAAGCTTAGAATAACTAATATTCATAGGTTAATTATCCAACAACTCAAGTTGATGCATCAATTCTAGGATAGGAAATTCAAGAGAAATAGGCATTCTTACTTCATTACCATAAACTAGCTTATAAGGGGAGTTCGCTATTGACTTCTTATAGGTGATATTATCATCCCACATAGCTGACTTCAATTTGAGATGCCATGACCTATAATTATCTTCAATGGTCCTTATTAGGATCTTCAATAGGTTCTTATTAGTGGACTCAGTAAAGACATTTCCTTGGGGATAGTAGTTTGATGAAGTGCTGAGAAAGGCACTATGTTTAACTACCCATTTTTTGATTTTAGACCCCATAAAGGCCATAAAATTATCAAAAATAATAGTTTAAGGGATTCCAAACCTAGTAATTAGACCTTCATATAAATATAAAACATTGGTATTGTTTATTTCCTTTAATGCCACTGCTTATGTCCATCTAGTGAATTAATATGTGGTAGTTAGTATCCATTTATGACCCAAAATTAAAGGTGGTTAAAAAGACCAATAAAATCCAATCATCATTGGATAAATGGTTGATCCACTAGAATTTGTTGGAGAGGTAAGGCTACAAGTTTCACTTTTCCTAAAAACATACCACATTGTCTGCATTTCCTAACCCATGCATAATAATCACTAAATAGGATAGGACAATAATATCCTTCTCTCATGATATTGAGGGATGTGGTCCTTATTTAATAATTCCCTCCACCATGTACATCATGGAACTCTTCAATCAACCTTTCCTTTTGATGTTGTTTAATGCATCTTAACAACATACCATTGATATCTTTATTGAATAAAAAACCATCAACAAGAAGAAATATAATAGATTACAATATGAAATATCTTCTTTTTGAAGGAGTTAGGTGAGAGGGATAAATACCATATTATATATATCTTACCAAATCATGATACTAGCGAGAAGGTGAGGTATGATCAACTACAACTTCTTCCTCAGTTGACACCATTACCACCTCATTGGCTTATTTTAAGTCTTGGGATGGATTTTCAAAAATTCCTTTACCTCTAATTAGATTTGTGACTTTGATCTAAACATGATACTCCATTACCTTTGTTATCCAACCAAATCTTTTCTCATTTATGTTCTTTTTCAAGAGAAACTCCTTGATTCTTGTATGTGCAACCATTAGGTGTATCTTATTATTAGATAATAAGTATCTAAATTTATTGAGAGACCTTATGATTGAGAGCACATGCTTTTAAATAAAAGAGTACCTTATTTCATATTCTTCCAAGCCTTGACTAAATAAGGCTATTGACTGATCTAAGGCCTCATGGTTCTACTACATAAAAATGTCTGAAATAGTGTCAATGTTAGAATAGGAATATGGAATGAAATCCTTTAAAAATTATGGGTTCATGAGCTAGAAGCACTAGCCATGACTTTCTTAATTTACTCAAAACTCCTTACTCTTTCCTTGACTAGATAAATGTTTGATTATTCTTTATCATGGTTGTAAGTGGCTTAGCTAAAGTGGTAAAATATGATATGTATCTTCTGATAAAATTGAACTCACCTAAGAAAATTTGCAAAGCTCTTTTGTGCTTGGGCAAGGAAAGTGAAAGAATTGAAGCTATTCTTTCAATATCTATGTTTAAACCATGATTTGAAACTATATTTCCAAGGAACTTACCTTCATAAACTAAGAAGACACACTTTTTAGAATTCAGGGATGCCCCAAATTTCCTATACCTTTCAAACACTTGCTTAAGGTGAACTATGTGCTCACTTTCATACTTTAAAAACACTATTATATCATCTAATTAGAATAGCACAGACTTATTAACAATCCCCTAGAATGCCATATCCATGTCTCTCTAAATATTTTTTACAGTATTGGATAGATCACAGGGAATCTTTTTATATGCAAATGTCCCCCACTTTATGGTGAAGGCTATCTTGAATTGCTATTTTTACTTGACCAAAATCTAGTTGTAACCACTATATCCATCTAAAAAGGATAACCTTTCTGTACTTGTAACCAACTATAAAATTTGTTCCATAGATGGTAGTGGATAGTGGTCTTTAAGGGAAGCCTTATTCAAATCATGAAATTTAGCACATAGTCTAATTTCACCAATTTTTTCTATACTAGAACAAGGTTTACCACCCAAGTTGAGTGCTTGGTTGGAAAGATAATAGCTGACTTAATGAAATTATGAATCTCAGATCTCATCAAAGTCTCAAGCTTAGGATTAATAGGCCTTTATCTTTATCTTACTGTCTTAGTTTCATCTTCCAGCTCAAATGGTGTGTTGAGCTAGACTTGGGTCAAATCCCTTGAGATCACTATATTTCCATGCAAATACATCAACAAACAAAACTCAATGAAAACTTCTTTTTCTATATAAGTACATACCTTACCTAGCTTTAGGTTCTTACCAAGTGAAACATCTATAATGGTATAGTGTTATTCCTTTGTTGACAAACATGATTTTCCTTTCCTTAGCTCATTATAACCACTAAATATGTTTTCAAGCATGGCCAATCACTTGGGAACTTTTTTTTTCATATGCACTATTTGATTACCATACTACAAGTATTTTGATTGATTTCTTGAGGAAAACTTAGCTTCCTCTTGTAAGAATTTGACAATCTGATTGTCATCTTCAAACACATATAAGTTACCATTTTTATCTATAAAAAAGGCCTTACAACCAACTTAATGTGTGACTAGAACTTTTCACTTCTTATATCATCTAGGAAATTGTGCCCCAATGGCAACCAACCTATCTACATTTTTGTTTTCATCTCTTAGTATTACCTAAATGTTAAAGGCCTGAAACTCTTCAAGTAAGTACCATACCCTATGCTTATAAAATTTTATAAATTATTTTTTCATACATTAAGACCTCTCACTTGTTGAATTACAAGTTCACTATCACCAAAGACTTGTAAGGCATTTATTTTCATCTTCCTAGCCCATTACAAACCATGAATGACTACCTCATATTCTACATCATTATTTGAACAACAAAATTGAAACTTAATATATGATAAGAACCTTTGATTTATTAGATAAATCAACATCATTCCATCCCTGATGCCATGATTATTCCTTGACTCATCAAAGTATAATTTCCAAATATCATCACTAGATTCATCATCCTTCATCAAGGCATGAATTGGTGATATTTATCATGCAATAAATAAACACCAAGAAATTATTATTCAATTAGATTATAAGGATCATATTCATGTGATGTAGAGGAATACTCATAAAGTAAAAAATATGTAATCACATATAACGGTGATTCAGTTTCCTCTACACTATCTTCTATCACCTCATCTAAGATGAGGCAATTGGTGTTCATAACACTTGGCATATATGGTTCCAAATGGAGCTATGTAATAGGTTCAAAATGTATGGTTACCTTGGTATCATACCTAGTCATGAACATCAAATATGTCTAATTAGCTAATAAGTATCCTCTAAACTTTGAGGTAAAGTCCCTTTAT
Organism: Torreya grandis; assembly: GCA_037957365.1. Taxonomy (NCBI): domain Eukaryota; kingdom Viridiplantae; phylum Streptophyta; class Pinopsida; order Cupressales; family Taxaceae; genus Torreya; species Torreya grandis. The sequence goes on from JARHVA010000249.1 coordinate 2,910,258, forward strand.
AGACACATGGAAAAATAGGGAGACAAGTCCACCATAACTACATCCTATTTAATGGTAACATTGGGACAAATATGTATTGTTAATTTTGTTATAGGTAAAATAATTGAGGGGGTGGGAGAATTAGTGAGCCCAAATATTTCAATTTAAATTCCAATCCTTTCAAACTTATTAAACAATCAACATATATCAACTTGATTGAGTAACATTAACAATAGTGTTCATTTATTCAATGTGTATACAAGATAAACATAAAACACATAGTTCCTATGGGAAACCCTCATGGGGAATAAAATCCACTCTTAAGCTTATAACACATAGACTACTTGTACTATAAGAGATTAAAAATAAAAGACTAATCAAGTGCTTCTGATCAGGATTTAGTGAAACATCAATTTCATAAGGAACACATACCCTTAAGATGATCAATCATTCTAACCACCTTTTGGTCAGGTCCTTCTGACCTAAAACCTTAGGCAAGTCCTTCTAACCTAAAGCCTTTAGTAAAACACGTATTTCATAAGGAACACCTTCTCCTAATTAAGATCAAGTCCATATTACCTCATATGAAATGAAAACCTTCACCTTTGAATTGATGTCTTCAACACCTGATGATGGACCTCTGATAACACATCCCCCTTCACTTTTTCACACACTCACAATGCATCTAAAACCACCTTTTGGATCACTCTACACTTTGATCATCCTCATTTTGTAAGATCACTGTAATAACATCATTAATATGACCTAAGGGTTATAAACAAAGTCCTTAATTTTATCTTCTTATCAACCCATCTATTGGGCACATCCACTCTTTTATGTCCTTCACTTCAATGCTCACTACACTACACAAACATATCTAATTCATACATAACCAACTCCTTTAGTTTCACTATTTATAGATCCATCATAATTATCAATTTATTATTTGGTCATTAGACTTTTATTAACCATTAAGTCATCTATCACATTGATATATGTATTAATATAATTCACAAAGGTCGACCATAGCATCTATGAGTCATCCTTAAGCAACAACTCTTTCAATTAAGCCATACTAGCCCTTATAGGTCTCAAAGAGACCTATTCACTCCTTTATCACCTAATCGATCAAAAAAAGAATATATGACCACTTTCAAGTACATAGGTCCACTCGACATAACACCTTTAACTTCCTCAAATGATCACTGTCAACTCTACTCACCTATACATATGCTCAAACAACTCAAACAATGACCTTATACATAGGAACACCATGAAAAAACACATAGTCAACTTTTTAAGCTTTTTTCATACTCAATATAGATTGATCATACCTCTAAAATCCATACAGATGATCCTTATGGATTCCACAACACTCTCCAATAGGTAGTCATCATGAAACATCAACACAAGATCAATTATCCTTCTTAGGTCACTTATAGTCCATGATCAAACACATAGTAAACTTTGAATATTCATAAATTTTATTATAAACACTTTCATACATTAAAATATATATTTACATATGTACCTTAGAGTCCTCTACAAATTATATTTTTACACCATGAACAAATTATGCATGTATCAAAAGATATGGCCCAAAACCTAGACACTGGTCTTTCCTTTATTAAATTCAAATATTTGAATTCAAACAGTCATAGTTAAACTTTATTCACTTAAAACATATATCATGCCCTCACATCTTAGATTAAATACACACCATCAATCTTCTTCAAACTTGAAATCATAGTGTGCCAATGCACAAATGTTAAACTTTGAACAATTGGCCTTATCTCATGCAATCTTGCAATCTTGATCACATATGCTCCATCAATATCTTCAATATTATCCTTTAAAAATGCTAGACAACTGTCACTTTAACCTATTGAATTTAATATTCATTGTTGATATTGATCTATATGAATACCTATGAGTTGTTATTTCTTAAAAGAAGCTTGATATTTACCTCTACTCAATTTTAAACTATGAACACTTGTCCTCATCTTTCTACTTCATAACATCTTGGATAAAACATGCTTTGTTGATATTTACCTTGTGAAAAATTGACTATGGTGACCATTTCAATATACCTGGAAGGCCATCTTTGCTCCTTAATAACTTTTTCTCGTCAATCTCACAACCTAAAACTTGAGCCATATGATCTCATATAGGAGAATCTATTCATGCAGCACCCTGATCCTAGAACCTTTACACATGCAATATATAATGCAATTAATCTTCTCATTCATATTTTTTATCCATAGAGCCAACTATGCCTAGAACTACTTGGAAGGTCAACTTTGCACATGCATATCTCTTGATGTGCTTCATCGTATGACCTAAAATTTAGAACATATTAATTAGGTAAAAAACTAAAGAAAACCATATGATTAAATCATTCTAAAACTTCCACACATATGAAATATGACTACATAGAAATTCCTACTCAACTTTTCTTACTACATAAATTTGGCTAAGTATGGGAAAACACTGTCAAACTACCTAGGAGCCAACTTTACACTTATATATCTTTTGTTGTGCTTAGTCACATGACTTGAAATTTAGTGAATATTAAATAAGGACTAATTTTATCACAACCATATGACTAATTCCCCCTTACTCATCCACAAATGGAAAATATGATGTCAGCAAATTGCCTACTCAGATTTTTTGCCACTAGACCCAAAATGTATAAATGAAAACAATGATCAACCAAATGAAATACACTCGTGAAAAAAAACACTAAAATCATATAAAAATTCTAATGAGACCTAATTAACATTATCAATACTTTATATTCATCCCTAATCATCTCTATCCATGATAAAATAGAATATTAACCAAGCCAATTTCAAGCATACTAGGACAAGTACATTGCAAATTTTGTCATTATCACTTTAATATCAAGACATATCATCAAATTAATTATAAACCTACATGAAAACACCATGAAATTAATAAAAACTCTCCAAAAATATCCCCATTTTTCATTAATGTCAACACACATCATACAACTCACCTTCCTTCTCTCTCTTTAAGCACTCTCACAATAGTAAATTTCTCCATCTTTGACATAATGACAAAGTGGGCACCAAATGATCCCAAGGACATAAAAATAATACCATTAGGATAATACAATCTTATAAATATATTACAAACTCCCCCTTACCTTGAGCTTACCTCTTATTACCTTGACAACTTCCTCTTGTAATATGCCAACACTTCTTCAACCAAACACTACAACCAATGAAGAAGGAACACAAAAAACACTAAAATATAATAAAAATCACCAGTAAACATTTGAGAGGGACTCACCTTAATATTTATGAGTAGTTTCACCTCATAATCACCTTGATATCTCCACACATCATGAAGAACCACCATATAGGCTTACTAACTTTCTCTTTCAAATCACCTCAAGGACTACCAAAAAAACTTCATGCCAATCACAAAATATAAAAAATTCTAAAAAAATATTGATAAATGACCTTGAAATACTCATTCCTTGTTCTTTTGGATAAACTGAACGAAAAACACTCTTCTTCTCACTAGGCCTAACTAGTCTCCTTGTATCCCTACCTGGAACTTACAGAGCCCATAACTTTCTATAGACATAACTTCAAGACCTAAAAATTCATATCTAGAGCATTATAATATGACCCCTCAAGTACACTATCTTGAATCACATATCTCATCATCTAACATACTTCCTTCACAAACCTACTAGCCAATTAGGTCTCTATTTTGATAAAAAACTTTAATAACTTAAAATCCATAAACCTTCAGATCTTTATGAAACTTGATTTGAAAACCCATTTGGCCCATTATACCTATTAAGAATCCTTAAAACTCAAATCATAATATAAACCATTTATATATCAGATCATAATACCCTAGAACCTCAAAACAACAAATTCAATAAACCTCATTTTAGTCAACGTCCACCTCTAAAACTTCTTGTACACCTAGAGATAACCATTACACACTTTTGGACCAAGATTTGAACTTACACATATTTGAGAACCCATACATCTTATAATCCATTTTAGGCCTACTTTCTCTTAATTAAAAAGATTGAGAAAATTGAGAGCACTTAAAAATCATAAATTGGCACAAACAAGATCATCAAGACACAAAACTACCTAGAAATCATCACAAAGAAGTGCACATACCTTTATAAGCATATAACTATTCTTGACATTACATCAATCTCATTAATCCACTTAGAAACACCCATTTTAACCCTATAGATACTACATACATAGTAACACTTACTTTTCCACTGAGAAGAGTCTCTTAAGAAGCATAGATAGAGACACCCTGCTTCACAACGTCCTATAATAGTATGAAACTAGGAGTTGCCCATAACTCCTCATATTCCTTCTCTTCCTTGGTCATCTAATACTTGTAGTTATTTTTCTTAGGCTTAAGAGAATCAAAATGCTCAACCACTACAACATTCTCCTTCTCTTTTAAGATTGAATAAACAATATATGGAGACAACAAAGATTCATGAAATATCTTTTCATCTAAAGAATCTTCCTTATAGTTTAGAACCTCATCACTAGGCACTAACAACTAATTTTATTTTCATGAAACTTACTCAACAATAATAGTATGTTCACTTGGATCCATACTTACCTCATAAATATCATCAACTAGTACCTTGGTATTCTTCTTGAGCTTGGTTTATTCATTCTCAACATGAGCAGATAACGATATCCCTTGACACTCTTCAACTTCTAAAGTATTCTCCACCATAGCAAATAGATTACTTGGACTTGTAGACTCATAAAGATTCATACTTATCACCTTTGTTTTCCATGAGTTAACTTGACTTCTTCCTTGCACTTTAGGATCCTGATTAAACTTATTCTAGCTTGTAGGCCTCTACTTGCAGAATCTAGTAATGTGACCTCTATTTTGACAATTGAAACACATCATACCTTTTTCAAGAAGCTCATTCTATCTTACTATATTTGGGAAAAATATTTTAATATGTCCTATGTCATAAAAATTCTAGCACTCAATATTTATTAAACTCAACTTGCCTTACCTTAAATGGATAATGTTTTTAAAAGTCTCCCATAGCCTGACAGTTGAAGCACTCAACCTTGCTCACACCTTTTGACTGATTTCCCCCATCATAGTTCCAAGAAAATTAATTTCTAAAAGGTCTTTTTCATTCTCTATCTCTATACCCAAATTGATTATAAGTATAGAAATAACCATTAAAACTTGTATACCTCATGCATTTAGTGTTTGATCTAATTTGTCTTTATTCTACCAACACCTTCATTTCTTATCTAAATATTTATCTTCAAAGGCTGATCCATATTTCTCTCATTGACATTCATGTCAACTTGATAAGTAATTTAGGATCTCTATTAAAACCCAATATAGATCTATCACTATCTGACTTTTGACTCTTTAGGAGATCATCTAGATCATTATAACTTTTCTAAAACTTGACAAATGATTTCACCTTTATTACAGACTTCTCTAACTCTTCTTTCAAAGACATAATCTTAGAATCATACCTTGATCATTCTTCTTCTTTGGCTCTTAGACTTGCACACATAGATTACAACTTAGAATTTAGAAACATGACATCACCTTTATGTTACCTAGAGTATTCAACCAATCTTGCCTCAAAAATATTGAATTGATCATCATAATCCTTGATTTGTGACTTCATATTATTTTTAATCTTCTTCTCAATGTTTAGTTCTTCAAGAGCATTCATCAATTAAGTCTCACAGTCTACCTCATCTTTATCATCATTTGAATCACTCCAAGTAGACTCCTTTTGATATGAACAACTTCTTTCCTTATCCATGAAGAGGGATTCATCTTCAATAGGACCATCATATTCATGATCATACTCTAAGTCACTATCTTCACTCTCATTTAATGAGATACAATATTTATTGGTGTAGAGACTCTTTTTGTTATTGAAGGACTTATTCTTGTTGTCATACTTTCTAAATCCTTTCTTCCTGTTATTAGACATGTGTGTCTTCTTGTCTTCATCTTGGTCTTCATCATCCTTTCATCATCATTATTCTTATACTTATGAGGTCACTTATTATTAAAATGTCCTACCTCTCCAAAATTGAAGCATTTGAAGGGTAATTTACCCTTATACTTGCTTGAACCTATTTTCAATTTCCTTGTAAACAAGGCAATTAGTTCATCCTCATCAATACCAGAAATGTCATCCTTGTTAGGTTTCTTATCCTGGAACTTTTTATTTGGCTTCATTTCTATCTTGAATGCTACTTCCTTCTTTGGTGGTATATCATAATTTACTCTCATCTCATAGGTAGTAAGTGTGCCATGCAATTGATCCATCTTTAACTAAGTAAGATCATGAATTTCTTCTATAGAAGATACTTTTGGATCAAACTTAAGGGATAGAGACCTTAATACTTTTTGAAATATAGTATCCTCTTCAAGGTTATCTCTAAGACCCATGATGATGTTCATAATATCATCAAATCTCTACATAAAGCATGCCACAAAATCTTCTTCCTTCATCTTGATACTTTCAAATTACCTTATGTGAATTTATGACTTAGCAAGCTTGATCTTTGAATATACTTGATAAATGTTTTGTATTTTGTCTCATATCTCTTTATCATATTCATAGTGGATTATCTTGGTAAACTTAGTCTCTGTAAGACCATAAGTAATGGCATTAATTTCCTTATAATTATTCTCAAACATCTTCTTGTCTACATCACTAGATGGAGGAGTAGTAGGAAAAACATAACTATCCATAACATATTGCCATATATCAAACCCTAGGGTCATAATGTATGTCATTATCCTTACACTCCAAAAAGCATTATTAGATCCATTGAACATAAGTGCTTGCTTGGTAGAAAAACTTTCTTACATTTGATCACTACCCATATTGTACCTTGGATACCTTCAAGTTGTCAAGTCTTTACCAAAAGACATGTTCTAATACCAATTTTTAGAGGTATATTCATTGAGAGGGAGGGGTGAATCGATGATCCCATATATTTTTATTTCAATTCTAATCCTTTAAAACTTATTAAACAATCAACATATATCAACTTGATCAAGTAAAATTAACAAGAGAGATCATTCATTAAATGCATATACAAGATCAAACACATAACACATAGTTCCTATGGGAAACCCTCAGGGGAATAAAATCTACTCTTAAGCCTGAAACACATGGACTACTTGTCCTATAAGAGATTACAAAAATGAGAATAATCAAGTCCTTATGACCAAGATTTAGTGAAACATCAATTTCATAAGGAACACCTACCCCTAAGATGATCAAGTCCTTCTAACCACCTTTTGGTCAAGACCTTTTAACCAATAACCTTGGTCAAGTCCTTCTAACCTAAGGCCTTTAGTGAAACACCTTTTTCACAAGGAGCACCTAACCCTAAGGAAGATTAAGTCCTTCTAACCTCCTATTAAATTAATAACTCCACCTTTGAATTGATGTCTTTAATACCTAATGATGGACCTATGATAACATAACCCCCTTTACTTCTTCACACACTCATAATGCATCTAAATCCACCTTTTGGATCACTCTACACTTCATTCATCCTCAATGTAAAATAACACTATACTAACATCATTAATATGACCTAAAAATCATACACATAATCTTTAATCTACTCTGGTTATTGACCCATCCACTAGGCACATATACTCTTCTTTATCCTTTGATTCAATACTCACTACACTGCACAAACACATCCAATTCATACATAACCAACTCTTTTGGTTTCACTATTTAAATAGCCCTCATGATTATCAATTTATTTATCATCCATTAGACTTTCCTTAATTCTTAAGGCATCTATCACATTGATACATGACTCAATGAAATTCACAATGGTTGGCGTAACATCTATGGGTCATCCATAAGCAACAACTCTTTCAATTAGGCCATACTAGCCCTTATAGGTCTCATGGAGACCTATTCACTCCTTTAGCACTTCATCAAGAATAACAAGAATGTATGCCCACTTTTAAATGCATAGGTCCACTCCACATGACCTCTTCAACTTCCTCAAATGATCACAATCAACTCTACTCACCTTTGTGTATGCTCAAACAACTAAAACAATGACCTTGTAAATATGAACACCATGAATGAACACATAATCAAATTATTAATCTTTGTTTATACTCAAGATACATTTATCACACCTCCAAAATCCATACAGATGATCCTCATGGAGTCTACAACACTCTCCAATATCTAAGCCATCATAAAACATCAAAACAACATCAACACAAGATAAATTATCCTTATCGAGTCATTTATAGTCCATGATCAAACATAGTCAACTTTGAACCTTCATAAATTTGAATATACACACTTTCAAAACTTCAAATCTATATTTATAGATGCACCTTGGAGTCCTCTATATATTTGATTTTTACACTATGAGAAAATTATACCTATATCAAAATAAATGGCCCAAAAACTAGACAATGGTATTTTCTTTGTTAAATTCAAATATTTGAATTCAAATCATCATAGTTAAACTTCAGTCACTTAAAACTCATCTCCTTCCCTCACATCTTAGATAAAATATGAACCATCGATATTCTTCAAATTTTAACTCATAGTGTGCTAATGCTCAAATGTTAAACTTTGAATAGTTGAACTTATCTCATATAATCTTTCAATCTTGACCACATATACTCCATTTATCTCTTTAAGATTTTATTTGCTTTAAAAATTCTAAACAACTATCACATTGAATTATTTGATTTCATACACACCATGTATCTTTATTTGTACGAATGCCTACGAGTCATTAGATATTAAAAAAGATTGGTCTTTACCTTTGCTCAATGTTAATATATGAACACTTGTCCTCATCTTGTTACTTCCTGACATCTTAGAGCAAACACGCTCTGTCAATCTTTACCTTATGCAAAATTTACTATGGAGACCATTTAAATCTACTTGGAGGACATCTTTGCCCCTTAATAAATTTTGCCTCAATCAATCTAATGACATAAAACTTGAGCCATATGATCTCCTCATATAGGATAATCTATTCATGTAGAAACCTACTCTTGGAACCTTTGCACATGCAATATATAATTCCATTAATCTTCTCATTCATATTTTTCTTCCATAGAGACAACTATGCCTAGAATTACCTGGAAGGCCAATTTTACACATGCATATCTTTTGATGTGCTTCATCACATAACATAAAATTTAGTTTATCAACTAGGTATACAAATAAATAAACCCATGTGATCAAATCATTTTGAAAATTTCACACATGTGAAATTTTACTACATAAAAATGCTTATTCAACTTTTCTTACCACATGCAAATTTGGCTAAGTATGGGAAAACACTATCAAATTGCTTGGGAGCCTAACTTTGTACTTGCATATCTTTTGTTGTGATTAGTCACATTACATGAAATTTAGAACATAATAATTATGGACTAATATGATCAAAACCATATGAAAAAAATCCCCCTGACTCATCTAAATGTGGCAATTATGACATCAACAAACTGCCTACTCAAATTTTCTACCACTAGACCCAAAATGTCTAGATGAAAACAATGATTAACTAGCTGAAATCCACTCATGAACACAAGCACTCAAAGCATAGAAAAATTCTTATGGTAACTATTTCACATTATCAATACTTTATATTCATCCATAATAATCTCTAACCATTCTAATACATAATATCAACCAAGCTAACTTTAAGCATACTAGGACAAACACATTGCACACTTTTTCATTGTCACTTAGACTATCAAGACACTTTATCCACTCACTTGAACACCTCCATGACAACACTATGACATAATTGACAAATCTCTAAAAATTTTCATATCTCTGATGATTCCCACTATCTTTTTTGGTGACCCATATAGTTTCAACACACACTTAGTATTTGGATCATAGACAAGACCAAGCTTATCTATAATTTGCTTAGGCATTATAGTACTACTGGCTCCACTATATACAATAAAATTATGAAATAAAGTATCACCAACTATTAAAGAGAGGTATAATGGAGGATTTTTACTTTACTTCAGCTTTGTCCACCCTTACGACTGTATGTGTATGCTAATCTTGTTGTTTAGTTTGCTAGTCTGAATTAGTTAGGACAACACCTTATTTCTCAACTAGTTCTAGAGACACTTTGAGAGTAGAAAGATCTTAGATGAGAGTATCCTTTTATATTATAATAGCTATGGAATCCCACATGCTAATACTAACATTTGATTTATTAATTTGATTTACTATGCTGAATGAAGCTCCACTGACCTTTAGCTACACCTTTTGAACCACTAGTTATTCATGGACTAGAAGTATTTGAGGAACTTTTTCAACCTCTATAGTGATTTTTTTGTGTTTTAGGGGTAGTAGTTTAATATTTGATATTATATTAAGGGAAAAAATTAGGATAAATTGAATAATTTCTTACATCTAGAACCACATCAATAGCTCTCTTTTTAGCTCTAGTTAGAGCTATAATTTGACCATTTACATTATTAGTCTAAACTTGATTGAATGCTACATGATCATCCATCTATCAATTCACATTAATGGCATCAAGTTTCCTTTAAACTTGTTATGTTTGACCTTGTGATGCTAAGATCACCTCTTGGTATTGATTTTATTGAAGAGAAAATTCTTCAATTGTCATCTGTGACATAGTAATATTTTGTGACACTAAGGCTTGATTTTGAGCATCATTAGGATTAGGTGCCTGCCAACCTATATCTTTAATCAAGTTATTTAGAGGAGTTGTGGGAATAATAGCTCTTGAATTGGAGGGTACATTAGGATCAAGCATTGCATATGGTTTATCTTGAGTTATGGCCCCTTGTAATTGGTAGGGTGGTCTATTTTTTCTAAACCCTTGGTAAGGAGGCCTTTTATTACCAAAGGGATGATAAGTGGTTTGGTTTTTTGTTGATAAGGCTTACCCTAGTACTATTGTTTCTTGAGTTTAACTAGTTCATTCTCAAAATATTATATCAAACTTTTTAAATCCCCAATCTCACTAGCTTGACTAGAAAGAGCTACAACTTGAGATTGTGGGTATGGAATAAGATATAAAGGTTGGATTTTAGGGACTTGAGAGAATGCCATAGGCGTCACTTCTTGGAATATAGGCATTGGGGGCTTTAGATAAATCTTGCCAACTTGTATCAAGTTGTTCTTTTCTCTTATTTCAACCTCATAAGAATTTGGTAAGGTATTACCACCCACAGAATGTATCATCACACTAATATCATAATTAAGGGCTTTCAGATAATACCATAAGGCATATTCTAGGGATGGTATAACCACTGTAGGAATCCTAGTCCATGTCTTTTGGAATCTAAGGTTAAAATTAGACATGAACTCATGGGGAGTTATTTGAATGGTATTCAGTTTCTCAACTAAAGATAGGTGATCAAATTTGTCCTCAAATTCCCTGACTAAGGTCGCAACTAGCTCATTTCATGTATCTCTAGAATTTAATGGGATATTCCTATACCAGTGCAGGGATTTTATTTTTAAGGAAACAACAAGCAGTCTAATAGTTAAATTATCTTGAATAATATTATGAATTAAATAAAGGTTGGAAACATCCTGGATGTGCTCAACAATAGTTGTCTAATCTTCTCTAGAAAACAATGGGATGATTTTAAGAGCAGACATAGGAATATCATCATACTGGTCTAAGTTTAATAGACTACCTCTATTTAATAGAATAAATACTTGATTTATGATGGCTATTTGGGTAGGGGGATTGCACCACTTAAAAAATAGGATGACTAGGGGATGAATATTTATTTTGAGGATAAGGTATTATTTTATTAAATCTTGCTCTCTTATATGAAATAGTAGGTAACTCAATGAATTCAAGGGGAATACCTTTACTAGTTGACCTTGTAGTAATCTTTGGCATGAGAATGTTATTTGACAACTTGAATAACCTTCAACATTTGATGATGGTGGATGTATCTTGATACTATATATGCTTCTCCTTAGGCTCCAAAATTCATTTATCCTAAGGATAATGGGTTCCATCAGGCATGACATAACTATTGGCATTCTAGGTTGTACCCTAACTCAGAAGGGGATTGTTCAGGTCCTCTTACTCAAACCTAATTCAATATGGGAATGACCCTAGGCTATGGGTTACCTAATCTTGGGTCAGACCTTTAGAGAAGGCTAGATTAATTTTGGGTTTATTACCTATATTAAGCCTAAACTAGAATCTTACTTGGAAAAGTGGAGAGAGATTAACAATAATCCATGAAAGCATGTAAAATGGGGGTGATACATCAAATATTTTGATCATTATATTTGTGTAATATACATTATAAGATGCATTCAAGAATACAGAAGATCACTTCACTCACTCTTTGATTATCCCTTACATAATTATTCCATAAAAAGGCAAGGACTAGTTATTGAGTTAGTATGGGAGGGCAGTTGTCCACTTACAAACTAACCAATAGACTGTATATGCACTTAGAATGACTTGTGAGAGCTACCCAAACATTGCATGAAGGTGAGAAAACTTAGATAGAGGTAGGGAAAACATACATTAATTTGACCACATCAATTAACTCATGAAACACACTTCAATGCATTTTGAAAATAGAGGAATTTAGTCTTTGATTACATCAAATATGTGTTACAGTACAAATCTTGACATAGTCTAGTCATGCCAAAGAGAGGGATCCATTTCAAGGATTAGAATCTTGTATTTAGAGTAGAATGGGATGAGAGATGGGAATCACCTATATAAAGATGTATAAGGGAGTATAATGACAAAGATTTCAAATCATTATGGCATTAATGCCATTAGAAAAGACCATAACACCTAAGATCACTTTTGTAGAGTGGCCATAACAACTATATCCATCCTTTTCAATCTATTTATATCCTGCATTGATGTCATTTATGCTTACAATGGTGGGATAAAGTCATTTGAAAGATAAATTTTAGTGTCAATGTAGCTATAATAGATGAAACAATCTATTAGGATATTGTTCTGGCATTGATTTTTCCTTACAAGTTCATCTTTGGCATGTAAGAGTGGAGAAAAGGGTCATAATCATGTTGTTAGCTTTAGAAAGGAACATGTCAAAACCAAAGTGTCTACCTCTATGGCTTCTCTTTAAAACATTTTCTCTGGTTTGACCTCAATCGTATTTAATCTCCATTTAAATCCCTAAGGCTTAAACTTTTGATATCAACCATTAATCTTGATCTAGCCTTCTCATATTATGCCAATTGTCAACTTCGTATTCATCATCAAGATCCTATTGTTAGTCTATCTAATTTCATGATTATGCCATGCGGTGGAATTTCATTTATCCCCAAGATACACTAACTTTTTAACCTCTTGCTCACCATCAATCAACATCCACATGATTGAATTCACACTATTAGATATGATTTCTCATGCACTATCAATCTTTCTCTATATGAATGAATGCAATCCATATATTTTATACTAGTTTAACATGATTAGGACACTTATCACCCATGAATTTTATCTTAGGATCTAGTGAAATTTTGTCCCACCTCTCATCATTAGATCTATTTATTACTAGTGAATGTACACTATAGATCTATTTAGGCCCACTAACAACATCCTCACCCACAAACCATTGGATTTTTTGATCTGATTGCATGCAGACTGTTGATCTTATTCTAAGCACTTTTTGACTTATTGACATTGCATGTACCATAGATCTTCTACACAAGCTATCAATATCTTGACACTTATCAAATTTACATTTAACCTTAGGATTATTTGAATCTAAATAATTATTTCATGAGGCCTAAACTTGATGTCCCCACACATCTACTAGATTAAGTTTGAATATTTATATCTTGAGATAGAAAAGACATCAAGATATGAAATTTGCAAAGAATGTTCAAGGCATAAATAACATCATGTCCATGCAATCTTTGACCCTAGTCAATCTCTAAAGTAATTTAATGAGATGCACAATTGGACTAACATGTTCATTTTTTCAAGACTTTTCATGACTATCTAGCTCCTAAAGATCATCAAATTCACACTTTAATCTTGATCAAATTGTGTCAAAAAATCTTGAAAATGTTATGTGGTATCTTTTTGAATTCCATATGCTCCTTGTGACATTAGATCACTCTTCAATTAGGACCTTGCTTAGATTCTTATTCTGGATTAGGCAAATTTTTGTATGTAGTCCAAGTTTGGCCAACATCTTTGGTGACTCAGTTGGGTAGCATGCCTGCTATGCTTGAGAAATCAAAAGATTTACATGACTCTTGAAATCACTAATAGTGATGAATCTAATCCATTATTTCAAGAAACCTTTTGACTTGCGAAGATAATGAATTAAACCAAAATAGGGAAGGAAACAAACAAAATAGGGAAGCTAACTAAACAAAGCAAAAGAAAACATACTAATATATTAATACAACGCTTGGAGGAATGCCAAAATAAACTATGTATATGGAAATTAGCTTCATTAATAGAAATGTTTCAGGTGTATCCCATTGACTAGGATAGGAAGCTCCTCACGATGCTTCTTTTCAAGTTAGAAAGCATTATGTGATTTGTAGCTAGAGATTGTGTATGGACCACTCCAAAGAGATTAAAACTTTGTATGCCTCCATATCTTAGCTCTATCCTCATCCCACTTGAGGACCAAATATCCTTCTTTGAAACTTATTGAAGAATCTCTTTTATCAAATAATCTCTTCACTTGTGCTTGATGAGCTTTTATGGCCAACATGGATTGACTTTAAACTTCCTCTAGTTCCATAAGCTAAACATACCTAATCTCTATAGGTTGATTCTCCAATAACTCAAGTTGATACATCACTTCTAGGGTAGGAAATTCAAGATAAATAGGTATTCTTACTTCCTTACCATACACCAGCTTGTATAAGAGTTGGCTTTTGATTTTTTATAGGTGATCCTATCAGCCCATAAATTTGAATTTATTTTGAGATGCCATAAACTCTGATTATCTTCAATGGTCCTTCTTAGGATATTCAATAGGTTCTTATTAGTGGACTCAACAAAGTCATTGCCTTGGGGATAGTAGTTTGATGAAGTCCTAAGAAAGACACTATGTTGAACTGACCATTAACTAATTTTAGACCCCAAAAAGGCCACAATATTGTCATAAATAATATTTTAAGGTATTCCAAACCTATTAAGCAAAAATTCATAGAAATCTAGAATATTGGTCTCATTTGATTCCTTTAATGCCACTGCTTCTATCCATCTAGTGAAGTAATATATGGTAGTTAGTATCCATTTAAGACCTGAGATTGAAGGGGGATTAATGAGACCAATAAAGTCTAATCCTTATTGGATAAAGGGTTGATCCACTATAATTAGTTGGAAATTTAAGGTTACAAGTTTCACCTTTCCTACAAACATAGCACATTATCTGCATTTCCTAACCCATGCATAACACTCACTAAATAGACTAGGCCAATACTAGCCTACTCTCATGATCTTGAGGGTTATGGTACTTGTTGAATAATTCCCTCCACCATGTCCATCATGGAAATCTTAAAGAAATATTTCCTTTTGATGTTATTCAATGCATCTTAACAACATGTCATTGATATCTTTCTTGAACAAAACACCATCAACAAAAAGAAATGGAATGGATTAAAATATAAAATATCTTATTTTTGAAGGAGTTACATGAGAGTGATAAAGATCATATTGGAGATATCTTACCAAATCATGATACCAATGAGATGGTGAAGTATGATCAAATGTAATTTCTCCTTAGTTGACACCATAACCACCTCATTAGCTTCTTGTAAGTCTTGGGCTAGATGCTCATAAAGTTCTTTGACTCTAATCAACTTTATGACTTTGATCTCCACATAATACTCCATTACCTTTATTATCCAACCAACTCTTTTCTCATTTATGTCCTTGTACAAGAGAAACTCCTTGATGCTTGGATGCATAACAATTAGGTATATCTTGCTGTTAGTCAACAAGTATCTAAAATTCTTGAGAGACCTTATGAATGAAAGCACATGCTTTTCAATAAAAGAGTACCTTGTTTCTTATTCTTCCAAGCCTTGAATCAATAAGGATATTGGATACTCTAAGGCCTCATGGTTATATTGCATAAGAATTATTGAAATGGTGTTAATGTTAGCATAGGTATACATAATGAAGTCCTTTGAGAAGTTTGGGTTCATAAGCATAGGAGTACTAGCCATGGCTTTCTTAATTTCCTCAAAACTCCTTACCCTTTCCTTAGACCAGTTGAAGCTCTGATTCTTATTTAGCATGGTTGTAAGTAGCTTAAATAAAGTGGTAAAATATGAGATGTATCTTCTGATAAAATTTATCTCCCCTAAGAAAATTTTCAAAGTTATTTTATACTTGGACAAGGAAAGTTCAAGAATTAAATATATTATTTTAGGATCTATGCTTAAACCATGCTTTGAAACTACATGTCCAAGGAGATTACCTTTATGAACTAAGAAGACACACCCTTTGGGATTTAGGGATGCCCCAAATTACCTAGACCTTTCAAACACTTACTCAAGGTGAACTATGTGCTCACTTACATCCTTTGAATACACTATTATATCATCCAAATCAACCAATACAAACTTGTTAAGTAGGCCCTCAAATTCCATATCCATGGTTATCTAAAAATTGGATAGACCAAAGAGAATCTTTATATATGTAAATGTCCCCATTTTTTGGTGAAAATTATGTTGAACTGGTCTTCTTCCTTGACCAAAATTTGGATGTAACCATTATAACCATCTAATAAGGAAAACCTTTCTAAACCTAAAACCAAATATAAAATCTATTTTATAGATGGCAATGGATAGTGGTCTTTAATAGAAGCCTTATTCAAGTCATTAAAGTCAACACACAGTCTAATTTAACCATTAGTTTTTTGTACTAAAACAAGGTTTACCACCCAGGTTGAGTGTTTGATTCGAAATATAATAGATGACTTAATGAGCTTATGAAGCTCAACTCTCATCAAAGGATTAAGCTTAGGATTAATAGGCCTTTGTATTTGTCTTACTGGCTTAGTTTCATCTTCTATCTCAATGGTGTGTTGAGCTAGACTTGGGTCAAATCCCTTGAGATCACTATATTTACATGCAAATACATCAATAAAACTTACACATAGCTCAATGAAAGCTTCATTTTTGAATAAGTGCATACCTTACCCAAATTTAGGTTATTACTAGGTGAAACTTCCTTTTCTTTCCTCAAATCATCATCGCCACTAAATATGTTTTCAATCATGACCAATCCCTTGGGCATCTAATTTTTGTCAATTGCACAGTCTGATTACCATACTATTGCAAGTATTTTGGCTATTTTCTTGAGGAAAACTGAGCTTCTTCTTGCAAGATTATAGCAATTTGATTTTCATCTTCAAACATGTACCAATTATCATTTTAATATATAAAATAATGCCTTAAAACCACCTTAATTTGTGACTAGACCTTTTCACTTCTTACATCAGCTAGGATACTAAATTGTGCCCCAATAACAGCCAACCTATCTACATGTTTGTTTTCATCTCTTGGTATTACTTGAATGTTGAAGGTATAAAACTCTTCAATTAATTCCCATACCCTATGATTATATTATTTAATGGTTTTTTTTCATACATTAAGACCTCTCACTTTTTGATCTGTAAGTTCACTATCATGAAAGACTTGTAGGCATTGTCTTTCATCTTCTTAGCCTATTTCAAACCATGAACTAGTGCCTCATATTTTGTATCATTATTTGAACAAAAAAATTAAAAATTAATATATGATAAGTACCTTTTATTTTATATATAAATCAACATACTTCTAGCCCTGATACCATGCTTATTCCTTAACCCATCAAAGTATAATTTCCAAAGATCATCACTAGACTCATCATTCTTCATCATGGCCAAAATTAGTGTATATTTCTCATGAAATAAATAAACATCAAGCCTTTCTTATTCAATTATGTTATAAGGATAATATTAATGTGAGCTAGAGACCCACTCATCAAGGAACAAATCTAGAATCCCATCTAATGGTGATTTAGTTTCCTCTACACTATCTTCTATCACTGCATCTGAGATGAGGCAATTGGTGTTCAAAACACTTATCATATATGGTTATAAGTGGAAATATGCAATATATTTAGAATGCATGGTTACATTGGTACCATACTTGGTATTGAACATCAAATATGTCTAATCAACTGATAAGTATCCTCCAGTCTTTGGGGTAAATTCCCTTGATAGATCTTGACCAAATTTGATCTTAAAGGTAAAAATTAGGACCCCTACATGTAAAAAATTGACTTTTAAGATGTTTTATGGGTCTAATATTTTTTCATGGGGTATATTATAAGTATTTTTATATAATTTGATGCTATATTAGCCTTGGTCTTAGTCATATTAATCCTTGTCTTTTTAAGTCATTTTAGGGGTCATAAATGTAATTAGCATAGTTTCTAAGGTGTCTAAGTGTCCTAGTTTATTTTAAAACATATAAGAAGTCATATTACATATCAAAGTGTTAGTCCCATCTGAATATTGCTGGTTATCAAACTAAAATTCAAGAAACCAATTAAAAAAGAGGGAGTTTGGCACTTGTATGGCCCATGACAGAAGCTGACATCTAGGAGAAGGTAATGGAATGTCTCTTCATATTCCTTAAACTCAATTACACATTTTAAATAATTTTTAAGTTATAATTTTGAGCTAAAATCATTGTACTCCTTTTTTACCATTTACGACACACAAAAGTGATAATCAAGTTTGTTCTTGGTATGGATAGTTGAAGAGGTTTTAGGTCAAATGCCTTTGGAAGGTGGTATTAAACATAGAGAGATCCATTTACATAACAATATTTCAAATATTGGTCAACCATTATTTATGAACCATATTTTACAAGCTGACTATGTTTTTTGGCTCACTATTTCTTGCACCCTATAGGTTTTTCTTTAGTTTGGTCATATCCTTAAAATCCAATTGGTCATGTTGATCAAAAATGATTTTTTCTCCATCATAGAATAATATATATGGTTTTTTTCATGTTTCAAGTTAATTTTATGACCAAAACAACTCACTTTGTAGGAGGGTGTGGATATTGATCTTACATTCAAATTTTACCATTTACAAAAGGATTCTTTCTCTAAAAGGGATTTAAAATGATGTATCATGGTGTTTAACTTTGATAAATTGTCATGATAACATAATTATTTCAAAATTTTCAACATCCAAGGTAAAAAACATTAAGTTTACAATCCATTGACATACATAATCAATTCCTTGCTCATTCTTACTTGCAACCATGTTGATCATGTGTGTAGAACCTATTTAGTGTGTTCATGGAGTTGTATTTGTGATCTCAAGAAGTTGAGATGTGTTTATAAGTATTAAAAAATATTTTATATCCTACAAAGAGTGTAAAAGGTAACTGTGATAGTCAAATACAACATACACAGTTTGTCATTAGAGTGTGCACCTACAGGTGCTTGAAAAAGAAAATCACATTGAAATCAGGTTATCTTGACTTGATCTAATCCTTCAAAAGTTAGAGAGGATCCATGTTAATTTTTTTATGAGGTAAAATGGTTTTTTAAGGCCTACACACCATACATGGTTCCAACTTATTGTCTACTTGCATACATGAAAATGTTCATCTATAGGTGATACTTCATGAGGATCAATCATCTTGTAAGGATGTATCTAAGTTGAATAGGATCCTTGATAATGAAAGGAGTTTATTTTAAATTTTTAAAGGGTCTAAAATAAATTGAAACCTAAAAACCATACACACTGCTCATAAGACCATCTATTATCTATGCATTGGAATAACCACCTGTAGGTGGTACCATAAATAGGAGTCTTTTTGAAGTGTTGAAATAAGTAATGAGTTTCTACTTGGGATCCTAGTGTGTTTAGGATATTATATGAAGCTCATTTAAAGTGATAAACTTATAGGTAAGTTGAAAATCACCTTCAAAATCAATGATCATGTGTTCAGGGACATAATATCTAAAACATGAAAGCAAAGATCCAAGCCATTTTTCCAAAGTCATAAAATAGAGTTTCATTGTTTTACTTAATCTTTCAGTGAAATTATATTCAATTTTCCACTTATTTATATCACTTTTAAATATATGGAGGATATATTAATAAGGTAAGATGGTTTTTAGATGGTCCAAAGTTTCATTCTTATGCTCTAAAAATAGATAGTGATACCTACAAGATTTTCATCCAAAAGAAACCTTTTCCACCTAATGCTAAAAACTAGACTATGCCAACATAGATAAATGTTTCAAATAGTTTAAAGGAGTCATTATTATCCAAGATACACCCAAGGATAATTATATAGTGTGTTTTTCCACCCATACACACCTATAGTGCCCCTATCTTTATGGACATTCACCTACAATAGACTTTAGCTCTTACATCCTTCATGAGGTGGACCTAAGAATTAGAGATATCAACTTGGGATAATGAAATGTGAGTAATAAGAAATTAGAGGATTTAAAATAATACTTGTCAGATGTTTCAAAGGTGATGGTTGCTTACAGGTCCTTTTACCTAAAAAATTTAACTACTATTGACTGTCATAGGTAACAAGTGGTAAGGTAATGTTTTCAATATGCATAAAAAATAACTATGAAGTAAATGATGTCAAAGGAAGTATAAATTAACCTAAAATAATATAATAATGTTGGTAGAAACTATACTTGGGGTTATAACGTACATGAACATCTACAGGGGTTACTTTTGAAGAAAGAATATAGAAAATACAATCAGCTGCCTTGACTGGTCTTAAGAACAATTTAAATTCAAGGTGTGAAATGGACTATATCATGGATTATAGGAGTTTTTCAAAGCTTAAATTAGTTCCAAAAAACTTGATACCAAGGTATTAATCACATAAACATTGCTTATTGGCTCACTTTTCCTGAGTAAGTAGAATTATCTTATCACTCAAGCCTAACTAAGTAAGAACACAGTTCAAGGTGTAAGCATGATTGATAAGGGTGTGAAGGCATAATTAGAACCTATAAAATGGTGGTGATCACCATTTTACACTATAATTATGTAGAAAAAATGGAAAAAATGGGCCCTAATAAAGTAATATGCAGTTCATTCTTTAAACCTTGCATGCAATCCCCTCTACATGGGTCAATTTTGGGTTTCAGAGATTTTTGAGGATCAAATGACCTGAAAAAAGTCTATATTTTTTTGTATATAATATTAAAAAACTTAAATAATCCCATAAAATATTATTTTATTCTATATAAATAGGGTAAGTGCCCTCTATTTTGTCTCAGATAGAGGTCACTCCCCTTATGAGCAAAACTTGCATTCTTAAGGAAGGGGTGATAAATAGATGGACCAAAAATTTATTGAACCTTGAAAGAAGGTTTGTGACATTTAAATACATATATGGAAACATTAAAAATACCTCACAGAAGGAGGGAACCCAATAGGATGGTTTAGATTGCTAAGGTTGTAGTCAAGCCTAAAAGGCATGGTTTTATCCTAAAAACCAAATGTGAGGTCAATGTTACTTAAAAACTTAGGTATGATTCCTAAATAATTTGAAACATTTATATTAGGGAACATGGAGTTATATAATCTATTGGGATGCATGGATAGTCATAAAAAACTCATTTTGGGCTTTAAGGTGTACACAAGCTATTAGGCATGGTTAGGACTAGTGAACAAATGAGAAGTCATCTTCAATTATAGCATGAATTAACAATCCAAATGCACTGTGGCATGTTTTTAGGATCATAATAGAGGTATTAAATCTTTTTTGTTTTGTAGAAAAAGTACAAGAAATCAATTTTTGGGCTTGAGAACCATATCATGGCCTGTACAAATGAGAATCAAGCTTGATAGGAGAGGTTTAATTGCTCATATCTCCCTTGACACTTTGAATGGATGTCAAGGAAGTTTAGGGAGGTTAATAGGGTCCTTTAAAATCATTCTTGTAAATTTTTTTTATATTTCCAAAGTTTCATCTTTATGAACAAATTTTAAGAGCAAAAACATGCATAAACCCTTGTTAAACCTTTGAAAGGACATGATGAAGGAAATGGAGATGGAAATCCACTCTAATAGAATATTTTTCCTATAATTACTATTGGAGGTTATATAAGACTCTCAAGATACTTCCAAATAGGATGAGTTGTATGAAATTGTATGGATGGAGTACAAACTAGGGTATTTTTGACTATTTTGTGTATTGTGTAGGTTATAAGAGGTTTCAATATATGCCAATCACATGGAAGGGAAGATTAGGAATTAATATAACTCCCCCATTTCAATTTAATTCCTCATAAATAATTATAAGTTCCTAAATAAGATCTCTCATCTTAGCTAGTCAAAACTGGCAAAGTGAACAAGATGGTGAGAAGTGTGAAAGCTACAAGTGGATGTATTTTTAAGGTGTATATGATGCATATAAGGACATAAAGGGTATTAAAAAGTGTCATAAACTAGATTTTATGTATTTTTATGGTAAATTGAATACAAATTTGAGGCCAAGTGTGTAGGGTGTATGAGTTATTTTGACTACAGATGGTAATAGCTCATTTTGAGAAGATTCTAGATAACCAAGACTACAACCAATGTATGGAAAGTCATGTATGAAATACATCCATCTAATTCCAATAATTAGACCTATCCCTAATAAATTTGTATATATTCAAATAGGTATAAATAATAAAGGTAGCTTTCTGAGCCAGCAAAGGGAATTCCATGCCACTTTACATAAGTTTCATGACTTGGAGAGCCACTTGTCTCTTTAGAAATTCCATGGTCCATTTAATAATATTTTACCATGCACAATTAAATAATTTTATTATCTTGACATGTATCCTTATGAAATTTGAACTTATTTTTTCTCCTCTCTCTCTTAAGTTCTATAAGAACTAGCCATTTTGGCCTTTGTAAACTATGATCCACCTGAGTATGGTGAAGCCCTGCTCATTTTTATACCATGGATCAATAAAGATAATTAATTTTTACCTCATCCATGAATATATAATAGTATGTTTTACTTGGATGATAAATCTTAATTAGTGATAACTCTTTTTTCTTTATAATGTTGTCTCATTCTCTCACCTATTTATAGTTGGAAAGCTTCTTCTTGTAGGTCATGTGAAGTGTTCTAAGAAGTGTCAAGGTTGAGTGAGTTATCCTATTCAATTATGTCATTATAGACCTATTATATAGTCCTCCTAGCCTAAACATTCACCATAACCTCATAATTAAATATTGATGTGAGAAGGTGTAGATTTCAGAAGTGTATGTTTGGTTAGTCCCTTGTTCTCATGTGTAACATGCAACTAGTTGATATTCATCAAATAATTTGGTGTATCACCTCCTTTAAGATAGTTTGATTTTAGTTTTATCTCCCTTTTACCTCATAAATTTTAGGTTTAGTAGTGATTTAAAAGTAGTACATCAAGGGTGTTATCCCTATCTACATATTCATCTCATTCTTAGGCTACCCACAACCTAGAGGTGTTTAGGTAAGACATCTCCTCAAAGGGTGAAAATACAAGTGACAATAATTTTTGGCACATGTGGTGGGACTCTTAGTCCAAGAAGTTAAAATATTTTTGGTGTTGTCTTTTAACAAATCAGCCTTTGGAGGCATCTATCAAAGATCAATGGCAACTCTGAAGTTATATCAGCTGGTCAAGCAGCCTAGGTTTACCTTTGAAGATTACTGGTAATAATTTTATTTATGTTCTTACTTACCAATGAAGTTTCATGGCTAATTTTGGTGTTGATTATTTTTTTACATAATTTGATGATGTTTATCAAGCTTATGGCATTTTGTATCAACCTTTGCATGAATTTTACTAGCCTTTTTATGATCCCTATCAACTCCAACATGATCCTTATCATCCTTCTCATGATTGTATCAGTCCTATAACGAACCTTCTCAATATAATTATTTCGTGTAAATTTTAATCTTAACTTTTAAATAAAGAGAGAAAAGAAACTTAATATGGGTATGGTTGAAAAACTTATTTATTTGTGCACATGTTGAATTAGAAGATTATGAAGAACTCCTCTTTGGCTTGGGAGGATAACCTGCATATAAAAAAATACTAAAGCAAATTTAATAGTCAGACAGGTAGTTGAGTGGATTTCCTAGTGATAGCTAGGTCCCAAAAGCAAGAGCTTCCTTGGAAGATATCAATCCACACACTTTAAAATAATTAAGTTTATGAAACTAAAAGGAAGGTAATTGCATCAATAAGTAAAATATACTAAAATTGAATACAAGGGTGCTTGCTAATAAATATGCTATAAATGATCAAATTAGTAATAAACTAATTAATACTAGTGTTAGAGGGTTGGGTTACATTTCAAAAAATCAAAAAGGGGTCTATAAATAAGCAAGAACACACAAAATTGGGTTTGGTTGGGTATAGGTGGATCGAAATAGCTTGTTGGTTTTCACTACCATAGTGACCATCAAGGGTTAGGGGTAATTGTCAGTAGTTAAGGTGACCATCAATAGTTAGGTAACCATCTATGATTAAATAGAACCATCGACAGTTGACATAACCATCGATGATTACTATTTAAGTTCTAGGATTGATAAATTATTGAATAGTGAGATCTAAAATATGGATTCTAGGATATGGGTAAGGGTTGGGCTGATTTTTAAATGGAAATAAAGTAGATGAATATTAGGAAATAAATACTTGTCTTACCATAAGTCGATTCACTCATTGATTAAGGTAGTTGACTTATTGGTGGAATATAGCTTGATTTTGATAGAGTAATGGTACCTAAGAAATTAGTATGGAGATGATGGTAAGTTGGATCTCTAATATGGCTATTGGATTTTTGATGATATTCATTAACTTACAAAATAAACTTATGGATACACAAGCTTCTGATAATAATTATAGATCCATTTAACCTCGTAGCTTTTCTCTTATTATAAGCACAAGCAAGAGGTGAAAGTCAAGGTGTAACTAAGACATATAATTATAATTTTTCCATGAAAAATATTGTAATAGGATTTAGATAAGATATATTTAAAAAATAAAAGTGAGTGGTTGTATGCTCTTGGTTAGGGAAGTGCACCTTGACCATCAATGATCAAGTTGACCATTATGGTTAACCTAACTGTCAATGATCGAGGGTAAAGGCTAAAAATATTGGTAAAGGCTAGGTTAAAATATATTTTAATCCATTAATATAGTTTAAATAAATTAACTATGATTAGGCTTGGTTTATAGTAAAAGGATAAAATTGATCTCGAGGGTGTCTAGGGGTTTTTTGACATTGAGAATTGTAGTGTGTGGATTTTTAGTGTCTACATTTTCCCCCTTTTTGTTATGTGGCTTGAATAAATGAGATACAAAACTAAAATATACTATGGGTCAAAGGTCAGGTTACCCCAAGTGTGGGATGAGGAGTTCCACCTCAAACTAGGAAATGGTGAGGCGAAATATAGTCAAGTATAGGTTTGATTAGTGGGTAGGTGATGATAAAAATGGGTGAATAATAAGTTGGGCACTAAATTGTAAACAAGAATATAAATTATGACAAAAGGGTGTGATAGATAAGATCATACATAGACTAAGTTTCCATATCTAGTAAAAATTATAAGGGTTACTGTTAAGAAAGACAAGTGACAAGTGGAATACATGACCACCTTCAGGCATTGTGATTGGTAACACTCATAAATGCAAGTCTCCTAAGTGATTTTGGTTTCAAGTATCATGGGTATCTAAGGTAGGAAGTGCTCCCAAAAATACACTAGTAGGTTGGTATGCATGATGTGGTGCAAGATCAAAAAGGGGAATCCTAGAATTATTATCACTATGGTGAAGAGATCAAGCACACAATCATTATAAAACATGCAACTAATTTGGGGTAAAATGGCCAATGGAAAGGTGGATGTGGTCAAATGGGCTGGTAAAATAAAGGTAATCCTTGGAAAATGCAAGTTTTGATTGGGTAGAAAGAAGGTGTTTTCTCAAAAAAGGGTAGCACCAAGGTGGGATGCATTAAACAAGTTAGAGAAAGGTGGGGAACCTACCCATTGAAAGTTAGGGTTTTCCCTAGGGTTGATCATCAGTGGTCACCCTAACTATTGAAAATTGGGAAGAAACCCTACAAATTAGAAGAACAAAAGTAAAACATAACTTCATTATTGCCATTTGATTTTTGGTGGTTTGCTCTAGTGATTGATTGGTGTGTTTTGTCAATTTGCATGTGTGCTTGCTAAGTTAGAGTGAAGTAGTTGGGTGATTGATTATGAGTTTGATCAAGAATGGATATGATGGAGGGTGGATGAGGATGTGGCTAGGTAGAGGTACAAGGGCTTCATCCAACTAGTGATCATGGAATGAGGTGGGTGATTTCTTGAATTTGATAGGATAGTTGAATTTACTATTTTGAAGGTTATATTGATTAGTTAGAAGTGATAAGGACAGTGTTTTGAACTAGTTTGGGAAAATGATGCCCTAAATTTAGGGTTAATTAAAAGTGGGAAAATTAATGGGTAGAATTTATAGGTGAGGGTGTGTTGTGTGTGAATGGGGTTGTAGGATAGGTCTAGGTAGGCAAAAATTTTAAAATTAGTTTCTTTATGGATTTATTTTAGAGGTTTAGGGTTCAAGTTACACCACTGGTAGTCACACATAGTGACCGTTGGTGGTTTAAATCAACAATAAATGGTTGAGTACCCAAGTAAAAAGGTACCCATTGGACCATCGATGGTTCCATGAACCACTAGCAGTTGAAGGTCTCAGCCAGTGTTTGTGGAAGAGTGTTAGTGGTTTCTATGTTATGTAAGTTTTTATATTGAAAATGTGTGTTGAAATTTTCTACTTTGAAATTGGTGTAAAAGGTAATGAATTTGACTAAGGGTTTTAATATAGTGGAAATGGTAGGTGGTTGTTAGAGTGTTGAGTAATTGCATTAGGTATCAAAAGGTGGGTACAATTTGAAAATGTTGTAGTTGGTAAAATGTTGACATGTATGTGTTATATAGGAAAAGGTGGGTGAAGTATTTGGAAAAGGATTAAATGATGTGGTAACGGTTTAGAAAGTGTGTTATAGTTTTAGGGGTTGATGGGTAAATTTTAGAAAAAAGTGATTAGGTGGGAAACTGATATGTTAAGGTTGGTGATAGGTAGAGGTATAGGTCATGTTGAGAGTTTTTTTATAGATATAAATAAGGTAATGGTTTGGTTATAATAGGTAAGTTTAGGATGGTATTTAGAAATGGAAGACTAAGTTGGCATTACTAATGTTATTATGATTTAAGAACATGATCAGATTCAGATGAGGGATAGATCCCCTTAGATGTTTGTTGAGGTGTAAGACATGATGATCATAGAGGAGTGGAGACATATGGAGATAATTGATTTGGGTGATATGATTCACTAACAATACTTACTGTAGGATGCAGGGATGATCATGGCACTCATTGTGAGATGGGACCCTACCAAAAACATATTTTTGCTACCAATGGGGGAGATGATGATTCTCCTTGAGGATATCTAATGTATTATACAACTTCCCATTTAAGGGGATCCAATATACCACATAGAGAGTGAGGAGATTAATTATCACATGGAGTTGATTTATGGCATGGATTGGGTACATGCTCATTTTCATTCTGATAGATTTAGTTATAGACCCCTATACCAAAGAGCACCTATAGATAGATTTTTGTTCACTATGATGATGATGGTTGTGTCTTGTTTTATAGTATTAGATTTTAGTAGTCGCCACTTTCCTTACAGATTGTTAAGAGTCCTAGTGGAGATGCTACTAGGGAAGACTATGTTTGGATGGGCCCCAATGTTATTAAAACATATTTATAGGGAGCTCTGGGCCTTTCAATCCCACAAATGATATGGGATCAATATCAATTTCATACTCCACTACTAAGTGTATGAGCATATACAAGTATTGAGACTAATGGGTACATATTGGGATGGATTTAGCCAAGTTCCATCTCTAATTGGGTTTACTAGATTGAGAGGGGATTATGCCCTGGTAGGTGTTGTTGGTAGTGGCTGAGATATTGAGTGGTTCAAAAATGCCTTAGATGGCTTGGTATTAGGTGATATCATGTGGAAGCCATATGTAGGCTGGCCTATTTAGCTTGGGTACATATATCATGCATTATCCCTCTAGAGATAACATTAGATTCATGGGAGGTAGGATGGTGAGTTAGAGTTGATCTCATTTGACCAAGTACAAAGATAGTTTAAACCTGTTTAGGGGATTTTACTATATTTTTTGAGGTATAAGAGGGAGGATTCTGAGTTTTTAATCCTAGAGCTATAGCTACAAGATGTTTTGGATCAAGAGGAGTTACTAGTGAGATCCCCCATAGATGATGCTTATGTGATAGATTGTTATATGGCTTGGTACTAGGCTAGGTATGCAACAACTTGTTTTGGATGGGGAGATGATAGTCAACAATATAATGGATGTGGATCTAGTTGGGGTACAAGCATAGGATGGATAGGTGATAGTGGTACTTCATATGGCACAAGCTTAGATTCTGGGTTTACAAGGATAGGTGACCACTCTACAATCTTATATTGTTATAATATAGGGTTAGGTGGCCACTTTGATAGGAGAGCAAGATTTAGTGAGGACATCTTTAGATCTAGTGACTCAAGAGAGAGATGCTTTGAGACAGAGGGTAGGAATAGTAGCATCACCAATAGTAGGAGGAGGACTACCTAATATAATTTTAAGTGGATGATACTTAGCCACCATTGAGGAGCTAAGATATTATGAGGTGATGGTACTAGCATAGTTGCCATTAGTGATGAGATATGGGGAGTACAAGGCTAGTTTGGTATGAGGGCCATCTATATCTACTCTAAAATAGTGGGCCTTCATAGTGGGTAAGGTAGGGGTATCAGGGGGACCACCACTAGATGGGAGTGCAGGTAAAGGTATAAGTATAGGTACAAGTATAAGTGGGGCCAATAGTAGTGGCACAAGTGGTACTAGTTTAGGTGTCTTGGGGGCTTAATATATTTGGTTTGTTAGTCATGGACACACACACACACACACACACACACACACACACACACACACACACACACACACACACACACACACACACACACACACACACACACACACACACACACACACACACATTTGATACTAGATTGCATGCCAATGATGTGGGATGTATATGAGTGAGAGAGACATGTATATTATATGACATGTAGATTATTATTTTATGACATGATGTATATTGATTTTGATGATATTGAGGTCATGTGATTATGTTATGATGTTTATTGATGATTGTATGTTGACGTTTGAGATGTTTATGATGCTTATTGATTAGGTATTGATGTTTTTTTATGATGATAGCTTATTATGGATGGACTTATGGATATGATGTCTTGATAAAGGATGATAGTAGCTTAGGTATGTATGTTTTTAGATATGTGATGATTGATTTGATTTTGTGATGATTAATGTGTTTATGATAATGATGAATTCATATTGAGATAGATGATCTGATGTGGAGATGTTGATAATGATGATTTAATGTAGGAAATGGTTATTATTTCATAATTGTGATGTGACTTATGGATAATTGCTTAGGATGTATATGGTGAATGGTGTGGTTGATAATGTGATTTGTTGACATGTTTATGGATATGTGAATAGATAATATGTTTTGTCTTGTGTTTTGATGATTGTGATGATCAGATGAAATGTGTTTTATGATTAGTAGTTGAATATGATACATCAATAGATTTATGTGATGTTTTGTATATATATTATGGATAATATATTTATTTATGATCATGGTCATGGATAGGATGGTTTTGATTGTTTATTTTTATATTCTTGATGTTTGAGTGTATGGATGGGATATGGATCATGAGGTTGTTATGCACATGGATTAGTGGTGTGATAAAAATGATGTTTATGAATGTTTGGATGTGATATTGGGATATAATGAAGACACATAAAAGTTGGTATAGGCAATAGACTAAATGTGAATAAAGATCATGAGACACATGTCTAATAATGAGAAGGTAAAAGAGATATGATGTGTTCATTGGTATGGACCTAAAAAAACTAAATTTGGATTGGCTTAATGAAAATAAGCCTTTCAAAATCTTAATATTAGCATACTTTGAGTGAAAATACGATATCTTGATCACATTGTGTCAAGTAAGCTCATAAATCTCATGGATATGATGTGTGGAGGGAAGATGGGTGAAATGGAACCTTCTTATGATATTATCAGGCCTCTTCTATAGGATTCATAAGAGGTAGTATAAACAAGTCTATGCATATATATAAAGTGTAGACTAATCGATATAGGAATTCTACTAATGAGAGCTGATTGTAGCTTTCTAGTCATTACCATCATGAGAGCCGATTATGTATTTTCTCATTTGTTTTGATTTTGATTTTTGCTATTTTTATTTTGGTTTTTTCTATTTTTGATTTTTCTTTAGGGTTGGGGAAGCTGATCGATGTGAGAAGCTTTCAATAAATTGCTAGCTTTGATAAACCATTTACTCATCCTTCCTTCAAGGGAGTGGTTTAATTTTATATGCTCAGTTCAAATGCTTTTGATATATATCCTTCAAGGTAGCAGTCCACCTTATGTTTTACAATATTCGATAAATTTTTACACAACTTTCCATCAAGGGAGGAGTCTGAGAATGTATGACTCACAATTTTTTTTTGGTATTTGATACTAATTTTTCTTTTGAGTGATTTTATTTGACATAGACTTTCTCATACATGCTCAAGTGGTTACCTTTATGAAGGAAAAACTAAGATCACAAGGAGGTTGCATAAGTGAAAAGAGGTTTACATGATAATGACCATGGGAACCAATCTTGAGGAGGGATGGGAAGTACCATGAGAATCATGCCATGGGTAGAGCCATGGTACCCATAATTAAATATTAGGCTATGATTATGATGGATAATCAAATGATTCAGTTATAGTTTGTCACCCCTAAAAGAGGGAAATGAATGTGATTTTCAAGGGATGAGCTTAAGTTAGACAAATAATGAATGTGACCCCTATTTAACAATAAAATGAATGCATATAGACAAATGATGAATGTGACCCTATTTAAAAATAAAATGGATGCATATGTAAAGTGTTGAGAGGCTCAAGTTTTGGCTTTGCCTTTGAGAGAGGATAAATGATATGCTTCTAATCCATACTTATGGGTTATGATGTAGGGTCCAAGCCAATTGAAATAAAATTTGTCCCATTTTACTTTTCTCCATATTAGTTACATGTTGATTTTATTTAAGGATGAGGTTTTTGATATGGAATTCTTGCATTTTTAGGTCTCTTTTATAAGTCACACTTATTCATTCTTGATAAACATGAATATGGGAAAGAGAAGCCAAATGATGCTCATCAAGTAACTCAAGTTGGGATAAATGTTCTTAATTAATTGTCTTCCAAAATAAGGTCTCACAATGATATGAAAAGAAAAGTTATTTAGAATTTAAGAGGTAATAAAACCTCATCTCCAAACACTAGAAAAAAGGTGTAGCACTTGTAGGGGTCTAGATGCTAGTATAATATACCCATAAGGCAAAAGGGATGTGTAAGTTCCAATCCTGACCTAGGGCATTGACCATTTTGGTGAGCATGTTGTTAAGAGTTTTTTGAGAGGCCTCTTCTTGTCCATTTTCTTGTGGATGATAGGGTGATGAAAAAATTAGCTTGATATCAAATACATCACAAAGAACTTGAACTTATTTATTTTTAAAGGATTTTCCATTGTCGATGATGATCTTATGAAGAACACCAAAATGATAGATGATGTGATGGGTGATAAATTCCATAATATTTTCAACCTTTGTCAAGACAAGAAGAATAGCCTCCACCCATTTGGTGAAGTATTCCATTGTGGTAATGATAAAATGGTGTCACTACAAGGAATGAGGGTTGATTTCACCACTGAGGTCTAAACCCCATTATGAAAAAAGCCAAAAATTAATGGAAACTCAAAGGCTATGGTTGGGTGCATGATGAAAATTATCATGTCATTGACACTTAGAACATTTTTTCACATAGTGACAACAATCTTGGTTAAGGGTAGGCTAGTAATAACTGAGATGGAGGATGCACTTATCCATAATAAGGCTACTAAAATGACACCCATAAATACCCTCATGTATTTATTTGATAGTGTGAGAGGATTATATTTAATAATAAATGGAAAAGGAGGTCATCAAAGCCATGTTTATAGAGTATTTTTCCCAAAAAGGTATAATGAGGGGTGATTTGAATAAATGCTCAATGGGTATTCCTAGAGATTCCGAAGGGAACAATGCCAAGGTTAAGGTAGTTAAAGGTTTGTTGATACCAAAGGTCAGGTTTGGTCTCTTCCACACTAAATATGGTTGGAGTGTTTGACTTGATGTAGGAAGGTTTGGTGAGATGATGGAAAATGGCCAATATCTTGAAGTTTGAGGGTGTTGATAGGATATGGGAAGCAAGAAAAGTCATGGTATCAGTGAACTTGTTGGTAGATCATGGGGTGGTTTGAATATGATAGTGTTCAAATGATGTCAAGAGTTTTGTGAATAACTATCTATATAGTTGTAAAACATCATTCTTACACTGGTATATGCCATTGTCTTGATTTACCACAAGTTAGGAGTCATAAAATATATTGATTGTTTTGACTCCTAAGGCCAAGGTAGTTTGGAGGCTTATTACTAGGGATTCATATTCAACCATATTATTTTTAAACTCAAAGTCAAGTTTAAAAGATAGAGGAAGGGGTTTATTAGTGAGGGGAATAAGGATGATACTGACTCTCTCACCATGCTAACACTTTGATCCATCAAATAACATGGTGACCTAGTATGTGGAATCTGCTTGAGATAGGGTTATGATAGACTCATTTGGAAATTCAAGGGGAGGGGATTGGTTGTCTATTAGAGCTGCATCAACTAATTAGTCAATAATGACTTTCCCCTTAATTTACTTTTACTAAAGGAAATCAAGGTCAAAATCTACTAAGAGCATGAGCCACTTGGCCATACACTAGTTTTGTTATGGTTTAGAGTGCATGTACTTGAGTGGGTCAATATTGGTTATGACATAAGTTTTATGGTTGAGAAGATAATGGAAAAGTTTAGTTACCATGAAGATTAGATCCAAACAAACTTTCTAAGTATGGGTATATCAAGTCTCATAGTCTAAAAGAGTGAGACTAATGTAATATATGTCCTACTCTTTGTGTTGTTCATCTTAATGGGCAAGCATCAACCCTAGGGAGTGGTCAGTGGTAGACATATAAAGGTATAAAGGTTGGTCATCTTTAGAAGGCGTGAGGATAGGTGGGGAAAAAAGGTACTCTTTGAGTGTATCAAAGGCCTTTTGATAGTAAATATTCCACTTGAAAGAGATATCCTTTTTCAAGAGGTGATGGAAGGGTTGACATCAGTTAGAGAGCTAAGAGATAAAGTGGTGAATAGATTAGAGCTTCCCTTGAAAACTACATAGTTGTTTAAGATTGATTGAGAGGATCATCTCGAGGAGAGATTTAATTTTGGCTAGATCTACCTCAATTACCTAAAGAGAAATGATGTATCTAAGTATTTTTCTTTAAAAGACTCCAAAATTACATTTCTTGGGGTTGAGGCAAACATGCTAATGGATAAGCCTTTCAAAGATAGTCTAGAGGAAGGTTAGGTGGTCCTTTTAGAGTTTGGATTATTTGAGTAGGTCATCCATGTAGTCCTTAATGAATTTATGGATAAGGTTATAGAATATGTAGGTAATAATGCATTGGTAGGTTTCACCAACATTATTAATGTCAAAGGGCATGACTCTATAACAAAAGGTACCCCATGGGGTAATAAAGGAAATTTTATGCTGATCTTCAGGGGAAATCAAAATCTGATTATAACCCAAAAATACATCCATAAGAGATAATATCTCATGGATGTCTATAAGATCAAAAAATTGGTCAATGATAGGTAGAGGAAATTCATCCATTAAGTAGGTGAGATTGAGTTCATGAAACTCCACATAGATACATGGTCCCCTTATAGCTTTGGTGATAGGTACGATGTTATAAACCCACTGGGGATAATAAATGGGTTAAATGAAATTAATAGAGAGGAGACATTAAATCTTTTCTTTGATAAGAAGGGATATGCAAGGATTCATTCATCAAAGTTTCTATCAGACAGGTTTGGCCTCATAATTGGTTATGATGTTATTGGTGGCAATGGATGGGTCGATACTAGGCATGTCGATGTATGACCAAATGAATGCAATAATACAATATTGGAGGAATGTAGAGTAGTCATAAATCTCCTTAGAGTTTAGAGATTGTCCCAACTTGATAATTTGGGGGTTATCTAGAGTACCCAAGTCAATTTCCATGGTAGATTCATTTAACATGGTTAAGGTCTCAAGAGGAAGGGATTTATGGATAGAGGAATTAGGTGTACCAAGGTAGGTGATAATGGAATCATCATCTTGGTACTAAATAGTGTGAATGGTAGGAGAGTATTCTCCTATCATTGTAGGTTAAGTCAAAGGGATTGATATAATTTCCCCTTTCTTTTAATAAGTCAAAGGTTTGAGCTTGATCATGTTAATGAAAAAAAAGCTGGGTGGGATGATGTCATCATCATCACACTCAAGTGGAGGGAAAATTGGTGAGGAAGGGGACTCTTCTTCAAAAATGGTTATAATGGGTTATTCATATTTCTTATTATTAATCTGAATGAAACCAAGGCCATGCTTGTCATTAGGTTTTCTAGTCTTGATTGAGATTAATGTGTTTGGGCCATGATCATATCATCCTAAGCTAGACCCTTTCTAGGTAGACCTGTGAAGTTATATTTTGGTGAAGCTCAGATTATCTAAGTAAGAGAAGGTGCAGGTGAATGGTTATGGTGGAGAGGAGGTGGCATGAACATTGAGCAACTTGTCAAGTCCCCTATAGATAAAGTGGGTTTGATAGCTTAGAGGCTCCAAGGAAATAATGAATCTAATGTTGGGGTCATAACCTAGTTGGTGATTGATTTTCCCATACTCTTGTGGATTAAGTAAAACATCAAGGGTAAAGAACTGATATTCTCCAAGGGCAAGGAATTAGAAGGTAGATTCCAAGGGATCAATAGTGAGTATTTATTCTATAAGAATAGATGATTTAGTAGATGCCTCTATGGAAGAAGAATCAAGGGCTTCATCTTCTATGGTTGAATGCATGCTTGTATATGGTAGAGGTGCTTTTGAAGGAGGTAGGAGAATTTCATTAGGGTGATAGGTCATTTTTCATGCTGTAAAAGGGTTTAGGTCAGCTTGTATGGTAATAACCTGACCCTCATGCTTGAACTTGACACAATGATGAAAAATAGAAGGTACACAACCCATAGCATGGATCCAAGGTCTCCCTAGCATAAAATTATACTAGAATTCACCTTTGACCATGTATAAAAGTTTAGGGAGTGTTCAAGGTCCTAGACAAATGTGGAGGACAATAGTCCCCAAGGTAGTGGTCATAGTGTTGTTAAAGGATATAAGGACAACATAAGTTTTGGACATGATATTATCTAGTAATTTGAGTTAGTCATAGGCATGGGAAGAGATGATATTGATAATGTCTCCCCCATCGATCATAACCCATTTAACATGGGTTTGGTTAATGTGGGTGGTAATAAACAGAGTGGGATTTGGGTCCTCTGGGTGGATAGATGTTATCTCTAAGTCTTTAAAGGTGACAAGGGTGGAGAGATATAAAGCACCAATAAATGCCTCTATAGGTTGGAAGTCACCTAGTTTGACCTTAATGGTCTGCATAGCCTCTATCATGGCTTGGCAATGGTGAGGTGAGGTGGAAATGAGTTTGTAGAGGCTCATCTTAGTTATGGTCTAATGGAGCTACTTAAGAATGACCCTCTAGACAGATTCAGAGGGGTTGGCCTTGGAGGTGCCTAAAATGGTAACTTTAGGTTTAGTTAAGGATGAAAAGGCTTGGATGTGGTTTGGTTTAGGGTGAAAATATGGGTATGTCAATGGAATAGATACCTTGGCCTTACTTTTATCTTTTTATTGTCATTGTGTGACCACATTAATGGTATGGATAGAAGGGAAAGATGAGATAGGAGATTGGGTAGGTTCTCCATCACTTTGATGTGAGAGTGGAGGATTAACTATGCATTAACAAATGGTTATTGGGTGCATCGATAGAGGATTCAAGGGAATTTCATCTAATAAAAGATCATCTTCATCATAGAGCTAATGGATAGTGGCCTAGAGAGATTTACAGTTCTCTGTATCATGTCTAGGTGTCCTATGATAGGAACAAACTTGACAATCATTATACGAGGTTAGTTTTAAACTAAGAGGATCAAAAAAATTTATAAGAGGTAAGGTGAGGTAAGAGATGTGAAGGAAAATTTGAAAAATCATTGATTAAGACTCAGTCAGAGGTGGGAAAGGTCTAGAGGTTATGATTTTAGTTAGGAAGTTGGGTGCTTTTGTGGTAATTGGTTTCATGAGAAGGGGTTGTGGTAAGGTAGTGCTCCTAGTTAATGGTTTTGTTTTAGGTATGATAGTGGTTGAAGGGTTTTAGGTTGATAATTTAGTTATTGGTAATTCAAGAAAGACTATTGTATCAGATAGTAAGTGAGCCAGTGTAACCAACAATGGTGGGTGACATATGTTGAAAGGATCCTAATTTTTAAGCAAAGTTAAGGGATGAGGTCCCAAGATAGAGGGAGGTAGAATCCTCTTCATGTGGCTCTTTAATAGTTTAACTCCATTGGTTAGTTTGTCTTGAGGTGAAGGCATAGGGATATATGGGTGGAACTCCACTTTCAAATATGGGTGGACCAAATTTTTCATAGGGAAGGAACCAAAAAATTTGAAGGGTTTGGTTAGTGGTTTAGTTGTTTGAGGTATTATTGTCTTGGTTGGTTGAGAGGGTGATGGGCTGTTAGAGGTTTTAGTTAGTTTAAGAGGAGGTGGAAATATGATGGATTAGTTACTTAAAGGTTTTATTTTATTGATGTAAGGGAGCCATAGCTATTGCAAGAAAGTGGCTCATCCCATATTTGGTCTTGTGATAAAATCCAAATTTTAAACTAATTTATAAAAACTTATGTATAATACTATCACTCCTTGGGTAGTGGATGTAAAGGATAAACCTATCAGTTGAGGAGAAGGGTTGGTAGACTCACATATTTCCTCAAGCAAAGTATATAAGGTTGGGATGGGTGGCTCCTCTATGAGAGGGGCTGGTGATAAGGCTTCTCTCTAGGCATAATGTCTATAGGAGTAGTGGTTTTCTGTATAGTTAGGGGAGATGGTGAATTGGGAATGGTTGTTTGCTTAGATAGGCTATTTAAAAGGGTGTTTGATGATTCCAAAGCCTCTATGAGTGAAGCTAAGGAGAAAGGAATCTCTTTGGTTTGGGTATCCGATGGAAGGGAGGGTGACTCTACCTCCTTGATAGATGAGGTGGGGGAATAAAAAGTAAGTTGGATGATGGGATCTTCACTGATAAGCATACCAAAAACATATTAAACATGTGGGCATATTGAGAACATTCATCCTAGGTGTTATCAGTTTTGGTAAGTGCATGGTTGGGAAAAGGCTTCTTAAAGATGTCGAGAGCTTGATTTTGAGTGGCATTAGGTTTATCTAACATGAGTTCCCCATTATCAATGAGGCTTTGGATAATGTTCTTGAAGGTGTTACATCGGCTGATATCATGTCCAATTACTCAATAGAAAGCACAAATTTCATTCTCATTATACCAAGTAGGTGCAATATGAGAAGAATCAAATTCTTGAGTAGGTTTGATGGGAGGAAGCTATATGAGATTAGCTTTCAATAGCTTCTCTAAAACTGAGGTGTAAGACTCTCTGAGTGGATTGAACTATTTTTAGCTACTTTGGTTTGGGTTCCTTGTGTTTTGGTTAGAGGGATTCAAAGGATTTTTCTAATTGATATTGGGTGGAGGGATAGTTTTAAGGATAACTGCATTTGTAGTTCCCTTTCTCTTAGTTCCAGTATTATCTTGGTTGCCTAGTTTGGATGAAGAGGTTTGTTGTTATTGAAGGTAGATTTATTATTTTGTAACTTTAACTTACCCTCATCAATGGCTTGTTTCTCTAACTTATGTGCCATGGTAAAAACTTCATCAAAGGTTTTGAAGCTTTGCACACATAGTGTAGAATAAATATGCTTGGCACAAGCTCAAGCAAAAATTTATATAAGTTCAGGTTGAGGAAAGGGAAATGAAAGTGGATTAATCAAGCTCCTCCAATGGGTGATGAAATAAAAAATAGATTCATCCTCAAATTACCTGATAGAGTAAAGGTCAGTGATAATGACCTTATTGAAAATGTTAATGGAAAAGTAATCCAAGAAGACATGCACTAGTTGGGTGAAATAAAAGATTAAATTCTTGGTGATGGCACTATACTAGCCAAGTGCCAAGCTAAATAAATACATGGGGAAGGTTCAGAGGAGAAGAGAACCATCAGAAGCAATCATGTAACATGCATGTCTAAATGCCCTAAGGTGCTATTGGGTGTCTTGCTTTGAAATTTAGTGAATTTTAGAAGTTCCCACTGAGGAGGATAGGGTTTTATGGTGATAAAAGGATGGATAGGTTCATTATAAATATTTTCATAGGATAATATGTTATGAGCCCCTAAAATGAATGACTTGAGGTTTGTCATCTTATCTATGAGAATCTTCATTAGGTCAGTTTGAAGGGGTGCTCCTAAAGGGTTATAAGGTGGATATTGTGGTTGTGGATGGGTGATATAATGGTAATTGGCTAGCAGTTGAGGGGATATTATATATTGGAATGTGGATGCTAAAGGTTGGGTAGGTAGTGTGTAAGGGTAGGTAGATGCTGATGGTTGGGTAGTGGGTACATGCCCTTATGGGTTAGGGATGTATCCTAGGTTGGGAATAATGGGTACCTATTGAGGGATTCCCATGGGTTGGGTATGAATATTAATTGGATTGGTAGAAAGAGGTGAGGTAGTGACCTTTATACTAATGGGTGGTGAAGTAGAAGGCATAGACACTACCAAGTTTGATAGGGGCTATTGACCAATGGGTTAGGGTTGACAGAGGGAAAGGGGGTAGTGCTAGTAGTAGATGCTCCAATAATGATTAGAGAGTGATGGGTTAATTTTTAGGTTATTCCTAAGGTGGAGGAGTCATTGTTAGGGGAAAAAGATGTAAGGGTAGTAGTTGGTTTTCAGATGTGGTCCCAAAGGGGTTAGTAGATGAAGATTCATAGGTAGTTAAAGGTTGGGTAGTGACCACAGCAATGAAAACATCCCTCACAAGGTGGGATGGCATTCCATAAAGAGGATATAGATATGGAGTTGAAATTGGGGCATGGTGATGGGAGGTGTTAAGGTCATTTTGAAGGGTAACTAGGTTATCTAAAAAAGTAATAAAGTCCATGTCTCCATAGAGAAATACCCAAGGAAAAGTAGGGATTACCAAAGGATGAGGTGAGTCTTATGATTTATAGATGTACTCCATAGATGAGGAGGTAGAAGAGGTTGATTTGGGTGATGGGTTCTACTCTACTAGGTCTCTTCACTACTAGCGAGTGAGAACCATGTAAGAAAGGGGGAGAGAATATAAAAATAAACTCACCACTCAAATAATAAAATGATAAGAAAATGATCAAGGCAATCAAGATACACACTATAATGTACATTAAGTCTAGAAGTTAGTTTTGCTCTCACTTTCAGCTTATGCATTAGTTTTAAAGAAATATGTGACTCAAAAATGGCTTGTAGAGTAGGTACTAGAAGAGAAGTCTAAAGATGGTTTCAGATTGTGTTCAAGGCTCTCAAAATAGATCTATATTGGAATTTAATGCATGGATTTTTATTTGAGGACTACCCCCTCACTTGACACACTGCAATGATAAGGGTATCAGGTGCTTTTGCAGTATATAATGAATTCCAGAGTTTCTACTCAACTAGAGAGTTGAGTGGGTTCTCCCCTTGGTAATGACCTCTAAGTAGGATTTCCAAGAAAGGGTAATGTGACCACTAAGTGATAAAATCATAGTTGGGCCTTATCTAAAATTATTTTGATGTTAAATTGATGAAAGTGGTTTGGCTAGTGTGTGCAGCAAAAGTGGTGCTAGGATGAGATTACTATGTTTTAATTCAGAGTGAACTAATATTAAAGGAAAGCAATGGATGTAATTGATTTTAATCCCAAAAGAAATTTACATTTCATTTATGATCATAGATGGAGAGGAGATCACATAAATTGCAAAAAAAAACATAAGTGGAGAGATAAAAGGTCCCACTAGGTGTGCCAGAATGTTTCACA
This sequence comes from Torreya grandis, assembly GCA_037957365.1. Lineage (NCBI taxonomy): Eukaryota > Viridiplantae > Streptophyta > Pinopsida > Cupressales > Taxaceae > Torreya > Torreya grandis. Next base: position 2,950,641 of record JARHVA010000249.1, read on the forward strand.
TAAATTTTTAGCTTAAGTTTTAAAGAAAGAGAGAAAAGAAACTTGATACGAGTATGGTTGAAAAACCTATTTATTTATGTGTACATTGAATCAAAAGATTCTAAATAACTCCTCTTTAGCTTGGGAGGATGACCTACATATAATAAAGCAATAAACATAAACTTATTTGTTAGACATGTAGTTGAGTGGATTTCCTAGTGATAGCTAGATCCCAGAAGTAAGAGCCTCCTTAGAGGTTGTCAATCCACACATTATAAAAAAATTAGTTTTATGAAACTGAAAGGAAGTTAATTTCATCAATAAGTAAGATATTGAAATTGAATACAAGGGTGTTTACTAAGAAATATGTTATAAATGATAAACTAAATAATAAACTAATTAATACTAGTGCTAGAGGGTTGGGGTATGCTTCAAAAAATCAAAAAGGGGTTTGTGAACAAGTAGGAACACAAAAAATTGGGTTTGGTTAGGTATAAGTGGATGAAAATAACTTGTTGGTTTTCACTACCATAATGACCATTGATGGTTAGGGGTAACCATCAGTAGCTAAGGTGACTGTTGGTAGTTGGGTAAATGTCAGTGGTTGAATAAAATCATTGACAGTTGACACAACTGTTAGTGGTTATTATATAAGTTTTGGGCTTGATAAATTAATGAATATTAGGATCCAAAAAATGGCTTCAAGGAGATGGGTAAGTGCTAGGTTGATTTAAAAATGGAAATAAACTAGATGAATATAGGAAACAAATACTTGTCTTACCAAAAGTTGATTAGGTGATTTATTGAGGTGGTTGACCTGTTGGTCAAATCTAGCTCAATTTTGGTAGAGTAATGGTACTGAGAGCTTGATGGTGAGATGATGGTAAGTTGGCTCTCTAATATGGCTATTAGATTACTAATGACACTGATCAACCTATAAAATAAGCTCATGGATACATAAGCTCCTAATAATAATTATAAATCCATTTGACCTCCTAGCTCTTCTCTTCTTATAGGCATAAGTAAGAGGTGGAAGTCAAGGTGTAACTAAGACATCTAATTATAATTTGTCCATGCAAAGGATTGTAATAGGATTTAAACAAGTTATATTTAGAAAATAAAAGTGGGTGGTTACATTCTCTTGGTTAGAGAGGTGCACCTTGACCATCGATGGTCAGGGTGACCATTGACAGTCAACCTAGTCATTGATGATCAAGGGTAAAGGATAAAAGGTTGGTAAAGGCTAGGTTAAAAGCCAGTTTAAGCCTTTAAGCCAGTTTAACTAAAATAACTATGATTAGGACTGATTTATGATAAAAGGGTGAAAATGGTGCCAAGGGGGTCTAGTGGTTTTTTGGCATTCAAAATAGTAGTGTGCAGATTTTTAGTGTCTACAATACTACTCCTCCTAGTCAACCTAGTCACTTCTCAAGTCAGTCCATTTTCACTTTCAAGAAAAATATATTGGGTTATGAAAATTACATGATAGATATTGACACACTATAATGACATGGTCAAGATATTCCTATTCATTTCATTCATAAGGTGAGAGATGCATTAGAGCTAGTTAAAAGTGAGTGGGCACCTATTGAGAGGGCCAATTAGCAAAGGCTCATAAGTGAGATGCTAGATGTGAGTGGCCTAGTTTCATCCTTGGAAGATAGGCTATGAATTTATGAGGGACAACCTCACCAAAACTATCATCCTTAATATCCACTTCCTCAAGATTGTTATCAGTCTTACACAATTCTTATTTATGATTCCAATCAAGCTTGTCAGAGTCATCCTTTTCCAAGTTAGCTGGAAGAGAGAGTTGAAAAGAGAAAACTTATTTTTGAATTAAATATTCATAGGTAGATTGATTTGGCTAATAATTATATGTAATAGTCCCTATCATCAGTAAAGGAAGTGGAATCTAATCCCTCATTTCCCTCTCCCATTACACCCCCACCTCAAGAGAATGCTTCTAGATATGAAATCCCAAGTTGGAGACAAGGTGGAGAATCCAATCCTAAGGATATTACAAGTTTATTGAATACTTCATCCACTCATAAAATTACATCACCACTTTAAGAAGAGATTCTTAATCCTAAAATCCTAAGATGTAATAAGATAGTGGAATAATGGGGAAAGAAAGAGGATAAAATCATAGACAAAGAGTGTAAGGTTGAGAAAGAATTTGATCATATGAAAGTCCCTCCCACCCTTCCTCAAGAGACCTATTGTTATCCATGTTATCCCTCTTGTAATTCTCATCCTCATGAAGATTCCTATGAAATTCAAAAAAGACTTTCCCAAGAAAAAACTAGCCAAGAAAATTAAAGATTTAGAGTTAAGAATGAAATTGCTAAGTCAAGGTGTGATGGAAGTTTTAGAGCCTAAAGAAGATCATATGCCTAAACACACCCCATATAACCTTCCTCAAGAGAGTGATCAAGGTAAATAAAATTTCAATGAAGTTATTGTCAAATTAAAAGAAGAAAATAAATCTATTTTATCCCAAGGTTTGCCTCCTCTTCCTCAAGATCTTCCAAGAGAATCCCCCATATTTTACTCTCAATCTAATTTTGAGTTCTATATTCCACCTCCAAAAACTAGTTCATCTTGTCCTCACTTTATCACTCTTTGCCTTAATGGACCTATGGTGTGGGAACTGCTGACCCAATTTTGCCCCTCTGGTGAAATCTCGGTCACCTTCTACACTAGCTATGAAAGGCCAGTTAATTTCAGGTTAGAAGGTCCACCTTCAGGGTTCAACAGCTCCGTTTCAAAGCATTGGCTCATTGGCCTCATTCATTGGTGTTCACAACAGCATAAGGTAGAGTCTTCAAATGTTCACAAAAGAGGAGAGGAAAAAACTGGGGCATTTAACACTAAGGCAAAAAGAGGGCAGACGTTTGCAAGAATAGATGTAGTCAGTGGCAAAATTACTGCCCACAACACAAGTGGAGGAAAAGGCCATGAAATCAGCCGATGTCAGCAAAACTGCCGTGCTCGGTAGCCTACTTGACCGGCGTCAGCAAAATTTCCGTGTTCGGCAGCCAAATTGGCCGACGTCAGTAATATTACTACGTGCAATCCATGACATTGGGCGGTAAAATCACCGCCCACAACATCAAGCGGCAAAAAAGGCCTCTAGAACATAGGAAAAGGCCCACCCAGCCACCATAAGAGCAAACTAGCACACAAAACAAGGTAGCAAGCATGGTCCCAATAGACTTATGATGTCATCTACAGTGTTTTCTCTCTTCCCAATGAAGACTCAAGCTGCCACTTGCAAGCAAAAGGCCAATGAGAGCTCCTCTTGGCTCTTTCCATATAAATACGCAGACTTGGTCATCTTTAAGGATCTTCTCCAATTTTGTAAAGAGCATAGCTCTGCAAATTCTCCACCTAAATCAATAAAATATAGTCTTTTGCCTCCATCTTGGATAGATTTTCTATGTATGTCATGAGTATTATTTGTGTTTAGTCATTATCTTCGATGCTTTCATAGGTTAATGCCAACAGACCAGTCATCTACAAGGGCCATTCCTGCAGCTGAAAGGAGAAGAGCAATATTTGAGAAGGATAGAATAGAGGAAGTTGCTCGTAAGTGTGCATTCCATATCACCTTGGTAAACCTTTGTTATGTATTTTCCATTATAGCCTCCCTGTTAGTCTTAGTAGCCTGTTTCTTCTACCAGATGTGTAGAGTATATTTGCATTTTCCTTGATTCTGAGTGTGGATGTGGAAGGTCAACCTTTATTTTGGTGTATCACCTCTTTAGTGTAGGCAGTTTGTTTTCATACATTTCTTCCCCCTTTTCATCCCCCCAGTATATAGCTGTATATTTGTTATTTTTGCATTACCTGAAACAAACAAGATACATCAGAGGGAACTAGCCCATACCTAGAGACTCTCCTCTCCTGCTTCACCATCCCACAGGCAAGAGAGGGGTTTCCATGTTGCGGGGAGAAGGTATGAACCTATTTTTCTGCCATCGGGTGCAATATCCAGTGTCAACAGTTTTGGCACGCCCAGTGGGACTGTAATTTTATCAGTTTCTAATGCAGTAGTATTTCAAGATTGATGCTAGTCCTACTACAGTCATTTCAAAGATTTCTAGCATCTGGTGACTCCACTGGTAAGAGCTCAGTTCTTTATTTTAAGACCAGTCACTTAAACTTCTATGCCAAAGGTTACCACAAGGTTAGCTTCAAGAAGGGTCCCTTTTGAATTCATTGAGCTACCTGTAAACTCTGCTAAAAGGCTCAGGTTTGAAATAACTCACCCTTATCCATTAGTAAATCCTCCTAGACTTGTTTCTAGGAACACCAACCCAGCTCAGCCATAGTTACAGCTTGTTCCAGCCATGGCATTGCCTTTTGCATCTTTCCACGTTGAGAGCCCTTTAAACCTCCCACGCTATGATCTGATTCCCAGAACGGCTCTAAAAAATGTGCCCTCTTTTGATGGAGTGGGACCTATTATAGTCATTGAGCATATCAATAATATTGCCAACCTTTGCAATATTCACAATATAACAGAAGAAAATATTGCCATCAGACTGCTAGCTTTGTCTCTGAAAGGGAAGGCCCTTGATTGGTACGGAACCTTGCCTGTGAATTCTATACATTCTTGGAATGAATTGGGCACTCATTTAACTAGTCATTTTGGGGAAAAAAGTGACAGCCTCTCTCTTTCTGAGCAGTTGAAAATTATAAAGAGAGCTCCACACGAGTACATGCAAGACTTCAACACACATTTTCAAAAGACTTGGGATAGAATCCCCGTCCTAGTAAGACTGAATCCCAGCTATGCTTTCTTGTACTATTTAAAAGCATTGAACAGTGATATTGCTATGATGATCCAATCTATGGGAGGGCACATACTGCCAGCTACTTACGACATTGCCATAGCGGCCAAAAATTGCTTGGTACAAGCCAAAAAGATCGCTCCTAGGCCCAACATGCGACTTTTCCTAGAAATACTACCCCCTATATAAACCATTATGTCCACATTAGCCCCTATGCCTGCCATTGAGAAGCCAGCTACCGTTCCGTCAAATGAACTACATGAGGTAAAAATCCTATTGCAAAACATGTCAAATGAACTTGTAGCCCTTAAGAGACAACAAGCTCAAAATAATAAGCCGAATCTAAGATATCAACATTATGGTCAAGCACCTAGAAACCCTTTTCAAGGCTATAATCAAGGATAGGGTCAACGTACTCAGACCAGGCCTTATCAAAATTATAACTCAGGCCCCTCTTCATCATCTAAAGCCATGGTGCCTACTCAGAACAATCTAGTGTAGGAATAGCCAGGTTGTTCGACCATGGGACATGGTCAAGGACAAGTTGTCCATACGAATGATATGATGAATTTTTTTCAAAATTTAGAAAATCAGGCTGCTGATCATTCTCAGTTTTTTGAGTTTCTAGTTTAGCCCAGCACAAGTAATAATCAAACTCAACCAGATTCTACTCTGATAAATCACGAAGAGGGCAAGCTTTGTGCAATTAATCATGGGGGTGCTATAGGCAATCAGGCTAATTACATTGTAGCCAACACGAGATTTAAAAGAAAAGCAGTTAGAGAAGCGCAGGATTCCCCTCAGGCAGTAACAAATACTCCATCGCACCCTTTTCAAAGGGCCCCAATTTCTAGTCAACCGTCTACACCTCCAGCTCCTCAATCTACAGCTCCAGCTGGGATCAGCCCAAAGAAAAACATGAAGGGAATCAGCCCCCAAATTAATATAGTTGATCAAATGAAGAAATTGCACATGAACATTTCTCTCTGGGATTCATTGTCTCTTCTAGGACAAAAGGAAGTATTGAAGAAAGAATTGCATGAACTAGATAGACAGGCCATCCCATCAGACACTAATAATGTCCTAATGACAAATGGGTAGCCTTCTGCTTCAGATCAGGTAAAGAAAGAAGAAAGGATTCTCCCCTTTTATGTATCTTTGATCATAGGGGATTTCTTAGTACACAATTGCATAATCAATAGCAGGGCCAACACTTCAGTGATGCCCAAGTGCATTGCTGACAAGATGGGATTAAAGTATGAAGTAATGAACAAAGGAGTCTTGTAACTAGATGGGATGCCTACAAAGACAGTTGGAATCTTGAAAGGATTGAGTTTAACATTTCATGCCTACCCGACATTCTCAATCCCCCATGATATAGTGGTAGTGGACATTCCTCCATATTTTGCAATCTGTTTGTCTAGGGACTTTACGTCTAAGATAGGTGGTTATCTAGCAGTGAATTGGTCATATCTGGTTTTCAAAACCAAGTACGGGACCAAAGTGAAAATTGAATCTGAGCCACTCTACAAGGACCACCTAGAGCCCTATTCACCCAAGGCAGCAAATGTTAGTTATACTATCATCAATCTAGAAGAGTCTCAAATAGACAAATCTTCATCTTCTACTCTTGAAGGAGTCATAGATCTACTCTTGGATGAGTGGGGAAGTGATAACTTCGAGCATGATCCTTATAAGTTTATTGAGGAAGCAAACCTTGGCATTTATTACTTGCATGAAGAAGGCACCGTCATGCCCAATATAATGAAGGAGAACAAGGAAGACCTTGGCCTGTGGCAGCTATACTTCGATGGTTCCAAAAGTAAACTAGGTGTTGGTGGTGGGGCAATGTTAGTTTCCCCTTCTAAAGAAAGGTACTTTTCAGCTTTCTATTTCTAGTTCTCTTGCACATGTAACATTGCAGAATATGAGTCTTTGATTTATGGACTTGAGTGGGCAAGAAAGAGAGGAATCAGGAAGTTGTGAATCTTGGGGGACAATGAACTAATTGTGAACCAAATAAGAGGCCTGAACCTAACCAAGAACTCCTTGCTAAAGTCTTACAAGCACAAGGTCTAGGACTTGATAGAGGATTTCCTTGCTCTTAACATTACCTCGATTCCCAGAGAATAGAATAAGCAAGCTGATAGGCTGGCAGCTGTTGGCATCCAATTTGATGTTTCAAAAGAGATAAGCAGGGATTGTGGTTCGCACCATTTAAAAGTGGTGGTTCGGCCTTCAATTCCAAAAAATGTTATGAATTGGTAGGTCTTTGAAAGTGACCAACAGATAGCTCTCTTCCTGCAAGAAGAAGCTGAATTTGCGGTCCACAATCAAGTGAAATTACAGCAGCAATACAAAAATTAGATTGTTCAATTAAAGAACAATAAACTCCCTAAGGGTCTGGTCACACTTGAAAGTATTTTCAATGGAGATGACCAACTAAGAGATGACAAAGTGTGCATCACTACCAGAGAGGAGAATTATGAAAAAGTTGAAATCTTTAAGGATAAGTTGCTAGCGCTTGGTAAGGTCTGCACATTTCAAGAAAGACAAGCTTTCATTCTATTGTGTCAGGAGTTCACTGATGTCTTCACCTGGAATTATAGCGACTTGAAAGGCTTCGATCCAAGACTCACCCAGTACACCATTGAATTAGATGAAGGCACAAAACTAGTCACACAAAAGCAGAGGCCTATTAATCTGATGATCGAACTCCTTATGAAAAAATAATTGGTCAAGTTGATTGAGTCTGGCATTATATTTCTGATCAAACATTCCTCATGGTTGGCCAATTTGGTTCCAGTTAGAAATAAAAATGGGGAAATTAGGCTGTGCATCAACTTCAGAGACCTTAATAAAGTCTCTTTAAAGGATCATTATCCCCTCCTGAACATGGAGCAGATCCTCCAAAAGGTAACCGATTCCGAATGTTTCTCCCTCCTGGATGGTTATTCGGGATATAATCAAATTTTGGTGCAAGGTTGCGACCAATACAAAATAGCCTTCACCACTAAATGGGGAATGTTCACCTACCAGAAGATGCCTTTCAGCGAGCCATGGACATGGCTTTCAGTGGTTTGATAAATAAAAATGTGCTGGTGTACCTTAATGATATAACAATTTTCTTCAAGGGGGCGGGCCAGCACATGGAACACCTCAGGTAGATTTTTGAGAGGTGCAGGGAATTTGGCATCTCCCTAAATCCAAAGAAATGTGTATTTTCTATTCATGAGGGGAAACTTCTTGGTCACATTGTGTCCAAGGAAGGTTTGTTTATTGACCCCGAGAGGGTCCGCTCCATTCTAGAGATGTCCCTACCAAAGCACAAGAAAGGCCTGCAGAGTTTCTTTGGCCAGATAAATTTCATTTAGAGGTTCATTTTGAACTTTGATAAAATAGTTAAACCCCTAACCTCTATGCTGAGGAAGGATGAAGAATTCAAGTGGACAACACCAAGAAAAGACAGCTTTGAAGCCATCAAGCAGGCTTTGACCTAGGCTCCTGCTCTAATCAGCCTCGACTTCAATAAAGACCTCAATCTCTATACCTTCAGCAATGGAGAAGTAATATATGCTATGCTTACTCAGGCAAATAGTGATGATCTTGAGAAACCACTCACCTTCTTTAGCCAAGGGTTAGAGGACTTTGAAATCAAATACACCTACGTAGAGAAGTAAGTCATGGCAGTAGTGCATAGCCTGAAGAAATTTAGATACATGTTATCAAACAACAAGATCCATCTCATGGTTCCACATCTTGGCGTCAAGGATTTCTTGACCAATCGAGACTTAAACAAGAAAAGAGTGGGATGGATCACTAAAGTAATGAAGTACGACATAGACATCCAAATTGCCAAGTTGGTGAGAGGAAGGGGCCTATGTGAACAGCTAGCAGCAGATTTGAGACAAAAGGGTGAAGACAGCTTGATGATCCATGATGCAGCCACTGTAAAATAACCAACTATCATAAGAGATTGGATGTTGGACATGAGGCATTTCTTTCTTATGGGTGAATGTTCACAGGGTCTTGGTAGGGTTAGAAGAAGGTATTTTAAACTTCAGTCCCTTCCTTTTGTCTTGATTGATGGAGTATTATTCAGGAAGGATCTCTCCAGGGTTTTCTTGAGATGCATTGACCCCAGTCAGGCTGACAAGGTATTGGCTGAGTTTCACGATGGGCCAGTAGGTGGTCATTTTTCCCCTAAGACCACAGCAACAAAAATAATGAGAGCTGGCTATTTCTGGCCCACACTTTTCAAGGATACCTATGCCTGGGTAAGGAAGTACCAAAAGTGTGCACTTTTTGATGGAAAGTAATGATTGGCTGCCTTGCCCCTACATCCCATTCAAGTTGAACAACCATTCATGCAGTGGGGCCTAGATTTCATAGGGATGATCAATCCTCCCTCTAGTGCCAGACACAAATGGGTCCTGACTGCTATGGATTATTTCACCAGGTGGGTGGAAGCCATTGCTTTAAAGGAAGTGAATGAAAGCGCAGTCCTAGATTTCTATGAGGACTTAGTGACACATTTTGGGGTCCCAGCCACTATAATTTCAAATAATGCCTTGGCTTTTCTGGGAACCAAAACTAGTGAATGGGTGCTATGGTATGGTATATACCTCAGCACTTCATCAAATTACTACCCGCAGGGGAATGGGCTGGCTAAGTCCACTAACAAAAATCTGATCAAGATTATAAAGAGGACCATGGAAGAAAATTAGAGAACTTGGCATGCCAAGCTGAAGACAGCGCTATGGGCTGATCGGATCACCCTGAAGAGAGCAATCATAAATTCTCCATATACGCTTGTGTATGTAAGGGAAGTAAGGCTTCCCATTTCACTCGAATTTCCAGCACTAGACCTCGCTCATTAGCTGCAACTGGAAGAAGGAAGTAGCATGGAGGTCAGGTTGTACGAACTAATGGAGCTCCAGGAGGTAAGGAATCGGGCCATGGTCTCTATGATCAGTCACTAACAGTAGATGAAAAGACATTTCGACAATAAATCTTCATCAAAAAATTTTGCTAAAGGAGATATTGTTTTGAAATGGGATGAAGACAGAGATAAACCCAGAAAACATGCAAAATTTGATGCCCTCTGGAGCGGTCCTTATATGATTACTCTGTACAAGTAGTATAATGTGTTCCAACTCTCTAGGTTGGATGGCAAAGAACTGTGTATCCCGGTTAATGGGATACATCTGAAGCATTGCCACTAATTTTTGGTTTGACTATACATAGTTTCCCTTGTAGTTTTCCCTATTTTCCCTAAGTGTAATTTGCACAGTTAGTTATTTTTAGTCTTGTGTGTTTCCCTTTGCGTGTGGGGGTAAATTTTGTATATTTTGATTCTGGGATCTTTTGGTCTATTATTAATTCTTTCAAGCTGCATTTGACTCTGTGCCCAATGGTTTTCAAAGGCAACTGGGTCCTAAACATAGCAGGCATGCTTCCCCTGGGAGTCACCAATTTGTTGACCCAATTTTGCCCCTCTGGCAAAATCTCAGTCACCTTTTGCACTAGCTATGAAAGGCCAATTAATTTTGGGTTGCAAGGCCCACCTTTAGGGTTCAACAGCTCCATTTCAAAGCATTGGCTCATCAGCCTCATTCGTTGGCATTCACGGTAGCATAAGGCAGAGTCTTCAAACGTTCACAAAAGAGGAGAGGAAAAAATTGGGGCATTTAACACTAAGGCAAAAAGAGGGCAGACATTTACAAGAATAGATGCAGTCAGTGGCAAAATTTCCACCCACAACACAAGTAGAGGAAAAGGCCACAAAATTAGCTGACGTCGACAAAACTGCCGCGCTCGGCAGCCTACTCGGCTGACGTCGGCAAAATTGCCATGCTCGACAGCCAAATCGGCCGATGTCAGCAATATTGCTGCATGCAATCCATGACATTGGGTGGTAAAATCATTGCCCACAACATTAGGTGGCAAAAAAGGCCTAAAGAACACCGGAAAAGGCCCGCCCAGCTGCTAGAGGAGCAAACCAACACGCAAAATGAAGTAGCAAGCATGGTCCCAACAAACTTATGACATCATCTACAATGTTTTCTCTCTTCCCAATGAAGACTCAAGCTGCCACTTGCAAGCAAAAGGCCAATGAGAGCTCCTCTTGGCTCTTTCCATATAAATACGTAGACTTGGTCATTTTTAAGGATCCTCTCCAATTTTGTAAAGAGCATAGCTCTACAAATTCTCCACCTAAATCAATAAAATACAGTCTTTTGCCTCCATCTTGGATAGATTTGTTGTGTATGTCATGAGTATTATTTGTGTTTAGTCATTATCTTCGATGCTTTCATAGGTTAATGCCAACAGACCAGTCATTTACAAGGGTCATTCCTATAGCTAAAAGGAGAAGAGCAATATTTGAGAAGGATAGAATAGAGGAAGTTGCTCGTAAGTGTGCATTCCATAGCACCTTGGTAAACCTCTATTATGTATTTTCCATTATAGCCTCCCTGTTAGTCTTAGCAGCCTAGTTCTTTTGCCAGATGTGTAGAGTATATTTGCATTTTCCTTGATTCTAAGTGTGGATGTGGAAGGTCAACCTTTATTTTGGTGTATCACCTCTTTAGTGTAGGCAGTTTGTTTTCATTCATTTCTTCCCCCTTTTCATCCCCCCTAGTATATAGTTGTATATCTATTATTTTTACATTACCTGAAACAAACAAGATACATCAGAGGGAACTAGCCCATACCTAGAGACTCTCCTCTCCTGCTTCACCATCCCACAGGTGAGAGAGGGGTTTCCATGTTGCGGGGAGAAGGTAGGAACCTGTTTTCCTACCACTGGGTGCAATCTCCAGTGTCAATAGGAACATAGAGAATATCACTTGGTTGATAAAATTTAGAATTCTTTCTTGACAAAAACATACCTCTTTGGCAGCTTCATTGGGCTTAGTCACCTAATTTCAAGATGCCTAGTCTTGGCATCACCAAGAAGGAGAAGGAGAAGGAAAATATTATATCCCTTGGGAAGAAAATTTAGGTTATGACAACTAAGATGCAACTTGAGAGCCCTTAAAAGGTTCTAAATGTTAAAGAAGAGGAAATCATTATAGGGACTCCTTTTGGTGATCACAAGTCTAATTATGCCTTCTTGTATGAAAAGAGACATGTTGAAGACTCTATTATAGTTGTCTATGAGGAATGTGATAAACAATGTAAGAGGGAAGCACTTGAAGAAGACTCTGCATCTGATCAAAAAGTGAGGTTGCAGTCCTAGAAAAATCTCTTGAGACCAAAGTGAAAGTTGTTCTTGAAGATGACCCAATACCTCAGCTTGATTTTGAATCACCTTCAAATGCGTTGGAGCTTGAAGAACACCAAATTAATGACCTCATACAACAAGAAGAGAAGATTGAAGAGGTAGTCGTTCTAGATGATAAAGAGGATAAAGATGATTAACAACTACAAATGAAGTTCCTTAAAGAGATTTTTCAAGTTGAGGGTTAAGTACATGACAAGGTGAAGAAAGAGTCTTCTATGGAGGAAAATGACCAAGATTTGGTAGAATATGGAAATCTCCTTAATGATCTAGAAGAACTTGTAGCTGAGAAGAAACCCAATCTTATTGAGAGGACTATGGAAATCAAGAAGGTATGCCTTATTGAACCACCATCATAGGTTGTAATTGAGGATCCATATGAGAAGGTTGAGGCTACTTGGATGTAAGAAGAGTTCATTTCAATAGCCAACCTATTTAGAACTACTTGGTTCTCATTTAATATCATGCCAATGAAGTTGGAAAACATCATGAAAAAGTTGGAGGCATCAATGTCAAAAATTAAAAGACTATATGTCTCATTCATTCTATCATGTCATGAATCAGGAAGGGTTTCAAACTTCCCCTTTGATCCAAGAGGGAGTTTTTGTCTTAGGTTAGTTAGTGTTTGAGTTAGTTTTTTTAGTTTAGTGTGTGTGTTCCATAAGTGCTCATGAAGCACATGTGTGTTTGCTTTTGCTTTGTGTGTGTATTTTTTATGTGTGGCTGGGTAGTCATTGGTCTTGTCTTGATCAAAGCTTGTTGTCAAGTGTCAGGTCCCCTTGTTGTGTTTTAGACTTTAAATAACTCCCTAAGCCTAATGGATTGATAAGGCTACTGGTCTAATTAACATAGCAAGCATGCTACCCCTATAAGTCACCAATTTATTGACCAAATTTGACCCTACAAGTCAAATTATGACCCTTATAGGTAAAAAATTGACTTTTTAGATGTTTTTGGGGTCTAATATTTTTTCATGGGGTATATTATAGGTCTTTTTGATGTAATTTGATGTTGTATTAGCCTTGGTCTTTGTCATATTAATCCTTATATCTTTTAAAGTTATTTTTAGGGTCATAAATGCAAGTGGCATGGTTTAAAAGGTGTCCAAGTGTCCTAGTTTCCTTTCAAACATCCAAGAAGTCATATTCCCTATAAAGGTGTCATTCCCATCTAAATTTTATAGGTTATCTAACTAAAATTTAGGAAACCAACTAAAAAAGAGGGAGTTTGGTACTTGTACGACCCATGAGGGAAGGTGACACATGAGATAAGGTCATGTAATGTCTCTTCATATTTTTTAGACTTAATTTCATGTTTTAAATTCTCTATAAGTTCTAATTTTGAGCTAAAACCATTATGTTCCCTCTTTATCTCTCTAGACACATAAAATTAATTAATATTTTTATGGTTGTTATATATAGTTGAAGAAGTTTCAGGTAAAATTCCTTTGGGAGGTGGTAGTAAACTTAGATATATCCATTTAAATAACAATATTTCCAGTATTGGTTAACCATGCTTTATGAACCATCGTTTAGAAGTTGACTATGTTTTTATGCTCACTATTCCTTGCACCCTATAGGTTTTTCTTTGGTTTGGTCATCTCCATATAATAAAATTAGTAATGATAATTTTATATGATTTTAGGTCCCTCATCAAATGATATATATGGTTGGTTTCATGTTTCAAGTTAATTTGATGGCCCAAACAACTCACTTTGTATGAGGGTTTTGATACTGGTCTTGCATTCAAATTCCACCATTTATAAAAGGCCTCTTTATCTAAAAGGGATTTGACATGATGTATCATGGTGTTTCAATTAGATAAATGATCATGGTAATATACTTATTTCAAAAATTTCAAAATCTAAGGTAAAAAACATTGAATTTGTAGTCCATTAGCATATACTGTCAAGTCCTTGCTAATTCTTACTTTCAACCATGTTGATCACATGTGTAGAACCTATTTAGTGTGTTCATGGAGCTATATTGGAGGTATAAATAAGTTAATATGTGTTTATAATTAGGAAAAAATAGGTTATATCCTACAAATAGTGTAAAAGGGAGTTGTGATAGTCAAATATAACATATACATAGTTTGCCATTGGAGTGTGCACCTACATGTGCTTGAAAAGGAAAATCACATTGAAATAAGGTTATATTGACTTAATCCAATCCTTATAAATTAATAGAGGATCCATGTTAACATTTGAAGGAGTTAAATTTTATTTTCAAGGCCCACACACCATACATGGTTCCAACTCACTGTTTACCTACATACATGAAAATGTTCATCTATAGGTGATACTTGATGAGGATCACTCATGTTGTAAGGATGTATCTGAGTTGAAAAGGATCATTGATAATTAAAGGAGTATATTTTAACTTATTAAAGGGTCTAAACTACATTGGAACCTACAAACCATACACACTGATCATAAGACCATTTATTGTCTATGCATTGGAATAACCACCTATAGGTGGTACCGAAGAGATGAGTCTTTTTAAAGTGTTGAAATGAGTGATGAGTTTCTCCTTGGGATCCTAGTGTGTTGAGGAGATTATATTAATATTATTTAAAGTTTTAAGCTATTAGGAAAGTTTAAAATAACTTTCAAAAGCAATGACTATGTGTTCAAGGACATCATCTCTAAAATAGGAAAATAGAGATCCAAGCCATATTGCCAAATTCATAAATAGATTTGCATTAGTTTCTAAGATCTCCACGTCTACTTATATTAAATTTTGCACTTATTTATAAAATTTTGAAAGATATTGAGGAAAAATTACTAAGGTAATATGGTTGTTAGATGGTCCAAAGTTATATTCTTATGCTCTAAAAATAGGTAGTGAAATCTATAGGATTATGATCCAAAATAGGCCTTTTTCACCTAAAGTTGCAAACTAGACTATGTAAACATATATGAATGTTCAAAATATTTTAAAGGAGTAGTTATTATCCAAGATCCACTCAAGGAGAATGATATAGTGTGTTTTCCCACCCATACACACCTAAAAATGCCCCCTACCTTTATGAACATTCACCTACAATAGACTTTATCTCTTACATACTTCACGAGGTGGACCTAAGCGTTGGACATATAAACTTGGGATAATGTAATTTGATTAATAACTACCTTAGAGGATGTATAAGAATAATTGTCACATGTTTCAAAGGTTATGGTTGCTTACAGTTCCTTTTACCTTAAAAAGTAAACTATTATTGACTATCACAGGTAGTAAGTGGGAAGGTAATGTTTTCAATATGCATATAGATTAATTGTGAAGTAAATAAGATCCAAAAAAGTATAAACAACCCTAAATTACTATAATAAGGTTGGTATAAACTATACCTAGTGTCAAACATACATGAACATCTATAGGGGTTCCTTTTGAGGAAATAACATAGAAAATACAATCAACTACCTTGACTAGTCTTAAGAGCAATCCAACTTCAAGGTGTGAAATGGACTAGATCATGGATTAAAGGAGTTTTTTAAATATTAAATGAGGGATGGAACACTTTATACCAAGGTATTAAGAACATAAACATTGCTAATTGGCTCACTTTTCCTAAGCAAGCAGGGTCAGCTTATCACTCAAGCCTAACTGAGTAAGAACACAGTTCAAGGTGAAAGCATGAGTGATAAGGATTTTAAGGAATAATTAAAAACATAAAATTATGGTGATCACTATTTTAAACTCTCATTATGTATAAATATGGGAAGAAAGGGGCCCTAATAAAGCAATATGCAGTCCATTCCTCAAACCTTGCATATAGTCCCCTCCACATAGATCTATTTTGGGTTTTAGAGATTTTTGAGGGTCAAATGACCTAAAAAAGGGCTGGATTTTTGTGTATATAATATTAAAAACTTTATTAATCCCATAAATCATTTATTTATTCTAGGTAAATAGGGTAAGTACCCTTTGTTTTGTCTTAGATAGAGGGCACTCCCCTTATGAGCAAAAATTATATTCTTAAGGAAGGGGTGATAAATAGATAGAACAAAAATTAATTGGACCATAAAAGAAGGTTTGTGAAGTTGAAAAAAATATATGGAAACATGAAAAAACCTCATAAAATGAGGGAACCCAATATGATGGTTTGGATTGCTAAGGTTGTAGTCAAGCCTAAAAGGTAGGTTTTTGTCCTAAAGACCAAATGTGAGGTCAATGTTACTTCCAGCCTTAGGTATGCTTCCTAAATAATTTGGAACATGTAGATGGGGTAAATTCAGGTATATAATATATTTGTATGTATGGATAGTCAACAAAAAGTCATTTTGTGATTTAAGGTATAGACAAGCTATTAGACATGGTTAGGCCTAGTGCCCAAATGAGAAGTCATCTTTAATTATAACATGAAGTAAGAATACAAATGGATTGTTAAATGTTTTTAGGGTCGTAGCATAGGTATTAAATCTTATTTTTTGTATAAAAATTATAATAAATCCATTTTGGGCTTAAGAACCATATCATGGCCTATGCAAATGAGAAGCAAGCTCGATAGGAGAGGTTTGATTTCTCATATCTCCCTTGACACGTTGCACGGAAGTTAGGAAAGTTTAATGAGGTTAATAGGGTCCTTAAAAATCATTCTTTTGATATTTTTTTTCATTTAAAAATTTCCATCTTTATGAATAAACCTTAAGATCAAAAATAGGCCTAAACCCTTGTTAAACCCTTGGAAGGAAACGATGAAGGAAATAAGGATGGAAAGCCACTCTAATGGAATAGTTTTCTAAGAATGATGATTGGAGGTTGTAGAATACTTTTTCAGGATACTCCCCTCTAGGATGAGTTGTATGGATGGATTACAAATAGGGTATTTTTGACTATTTTGTGCATTGTGCAAGTTATAAAAGGTTTCAAGAGATGCCAATCACATAGAATGGAATATTAGGACTCAAGATAACTCCCCATGTCAATTTCATGCCTATAAAAAATCCCAAGTGTCTCAACAAAATCTCTCATCTCAGCCATTCAAAAATGGCATAGTGAATAAGATGCTGATAAGTGTAAAAGCTTCAAGTGGATGTCTTTTTAAGGTGTACACGATTCCTTTAAGGCCATGGAGGGTCTAAAAAAGTGTTTTTCACTCCATTTTATGTATTTTAATGGGAAAATAAAGAAAAATTTGAGGCCAAGTGTGGAGGGTGTATGAAATAAGAGTTATTATGAATACAAATGGTGATAGCTCATTTTAGGAAGATTCTAGATAACCAAGACTACAACCAATACATGAAAAGGAATTTTTGAAACCCTTACCTATCATTACAATCATTAGTCCTATCCATAATCAGTTTTGGGATGTTCAAATAGGGTTAAATCATGAAGGTAATTTTTTGAGCCAGTGAAGGGAATTCTTTGCCACTTTTCATAAGTTTCATGACTTTGAGAACCACTTTTCTCTTTTGAACTTGCATGATCCATTTAAAACTCTTTTACCATGTAAAAGTAACTTATTTTATCAGCTTGACCAATGTCCTTGTGACCTTTGGACTTATATTTTCTCTTATCTCCCTCAAGCTCTATATAAATAGCCATTTTGGCCTTTGTAAACTATGTTCCACTTGAATGTGGTGAATCCTTACTCATTTTCATACCATGGATCAATAAAGACAACTAAATTTTACCTCTTCCATGATTTTCATATTTAATTTTACTTGGATGATTGATCTTGCTTAGTGATGACTCTTATTTCCTTAGCATGTTGTCTCATTCTCTCACCTATTTACAACTGGAAAACTTCTTCTTATAGGTCATGTGAAGTGTTCAAGTTTGAGTGAGTTAGCCTATTAAATAGTGTCATTATAGACCTCTTGTCTAGTCCTTCTAGCCTAAACATTCACCATAACCTTATAGTGAAATATTGATTTGAGAAAATTCAAATTGGAGAAATGTATGTTTGGTTAGTCCCTTGTTCTCATGTGTAACATATATGTATTTGGTAGTCATCAAATAATTTGGTGAGTCACCTCCTTTAAGATAGTTTGCTTTTAGTTTTCTCTCCCTTTTTTGTCACAAAGGTTAGGTGTAATAGTGATTTTAAAGTGGTACATCAAGGGATCTATCCCTATCTAGAGATTCACCTCATTATTAGGCTACCCATAGCCTAGAGGTGTTTTAATTATGCCACTTGGATGAGGAGAGCTAATAAATCTCCCAAAAGGGTGAAAAACCAAGTGAAAATAATAAATAATTGGAAAAATAGGCAGGAGAGTCCACCATAACTACATCCTATTGAATGGTAGCATTGGGATAAGCATGCAATGTTAATTTAATATCTTTGATGATTATCACTCTCTTTGTTGGTGACCTATCTTTTTGCAACACACCCTTAATATTTATCTCATAGATAAGACCAAGCTTATCTATAATTTGTTTAGGCATGACAGTGCTACTGGCTCCACTATCTACCATACAATTATGAACTAAAGTGTCACCAACTATTAAAGAGAGGTAGAAAGGAGGAGTTTTACTTGACTTTAATTCAGCTTTGTCCACCCTTACCACCTTATGTGTAGGACTATATTGTTGTTTAGTTGGCTGGTCTGAATTAGTTAGGATAACACCTTATTTCTCAAGTAGTTTTAGAGACACTTTGGGAGTATAAATCTCTTGGATGAACATATCCTTTTGTCTTGGAATAGCTAGGGAATCCCACATGCTAGTGTTAACATTGGATTTATTCATTTGATCTACTATGATGAATGAATCTCCACTAACCTTTGGTTGTACCTTTTTAACCACTAGTTGTTCATAGACCATACGTATTTGAGGAACTTTCTCAACCTCTACACTAATTGTTTTGTGTTGAAATGACAACAAGTTGATCTTTGATATTCTATTGACGGAAAACATTAGGATCAATTGAATAATTTATTAAATATAAAACCAAATTAATGGATCTCCTCTTAGATCTAGTTAGAGATGCAACATGACCATTTACATTACTTGTCTCAACTTGATTGAATGTTACATGATCATCCATCTACCAATTTATATTAATGGCTTCAGGCTGCCCTTAAACTTGTTGGGTTTGACCTTGTGATGCCAAACTCTTCTCTTGGTATTGAATTTATTGAAGAAAAATTCTTCAAGTGTCATCTATGGCATAGTCATATTTTATGACACTAAGGCTTGATTTTGAGCATCATTGGGATTAGGTGGCTACCGACCTACATCTTACATCAATTTATTATGAGGAGGTGTGGGAACAATAACTCTTGAATTGAGGGTACATTAGGATCAATGTATGCATATGGTTTAGCTTGAGTTATGTCCCCTTGTGATTGGTAGGGTGGTCTATTTTATTTTAACCCTTGATAAAGAGGCATTTGATTACCAAAGGGCTGATAAGTGTTTTGGTTTTGTTGTTGATAAGGCATACCCTAGTAATACTATCTCTTGAGTTGAACTAGTTCATTTACAAAAGATTATATCAAACTTTTCAATTTCCCAATCTTAGTAGCTTGACTAGAAAGAGCTAAAACTTGAGCTTGAAAGGATGGAATAATATATAAATATGGGATTTTAGGGATTTAAGGGAATGGATTAGGCCTCATTTTAGGAGTATAGGCATTAGGGGCCTTAGAGAAAACTTGATAACTTGTATCAAGATAGACAACTTGTATCAAGATATTGTATTATATTATTATAACCTCATAGGCATTTTTCAAGGTATTACCACCCATGTATTGTATCATCACACTAATATTAAAATTAGGGCATTTTAGATAGTAAAATAAGGTATATTCTAGGGATGGTCTAACCATTACAGGAATCCTAGTCTATGTCTTTTAGAATCTAAGGTTAACATCAGACATGAACTCATGGGGAGCCCTCTGAATGGTAGTCAACTACTAAATTAAAGATAGTTAATTATATTGTCCTTAAATTACCTAAATAAGGTGACACCTAGCTCATCCCATACCATTGCAAGGATTTTCCTTTAAAGGAAGCAACAAGCAGTCTAATAACTACATTATCTTTAACAATATTATGAGTTGAACAAAGGTTGGAAACATATTGGATATGCTCAATAGTAGTTGTATGATCTTATAAAAAAAATAATGGGATGATTTTAAGATCAGACACATGAATATCATCATACTAGGCTAAGTTCAATAGACTACCTCTATTAAATGGATCAAATACTTGATTTTTTATGGATATTTGTGTAGGGGGATTGCACTGCTTAAAATAATAGGATGACCAAGGGATGAATATTTATTATTAGGATAATGTATTATCCTATTAAATATTTCTCTCTTATATGAAACATTATGTAGCTCATTGAATTCAAGGGGAATATTTTTACTAGTTGACCTTATAGTAACCTTTGGCATGAGAATGTTATCTGATAACTTGAAGAACCTTCAGCTTCTAATGATGGTGGATATCTCTTAATATTTTAGATGATTATCCTTAGCTATAAATTTTAGTTATACCAAGGATAATGGGTATTACTAGGTGTGCCATAATTTTTGGCATCTTAGGTTGTACCTTAGCTGAGAAGGGGATTGTTCAGGTCCTCTTACTCAAACCTAGTCCAGCATGGGATTGAACCTAGGATATGGGTTACCTAATATTGATATAGAACTATGAATAAGGTTGGATTAATTTTGGGTCTATCACCTATACTAAGCCTAAACTAGCTTCTTTCTTGGAAAAGGGGAGAGATATTAATAATAATCCATGAAGGCATGTAAAATGGGGAGATACATCAAATATTTTGATCTTTATATTTACACAAGACACACTATATAATGCATTAAAAAATGTAGAATATCACTTAACTCACTCTTTTATCAACCTTCACATAAGTATTTCATAGAAATTCATGGACTAACTATTGACATGGTATGGAAGGGCAGTTGTCCACTTCTAAATTGACCAATAGACTATATATGCACTTAGAATGACTTGTGAGATTTACCAAAACACTACATGAAGGTGATAAAATGTAGACAGAAGTAAGGAAAACATACATTCACTTGACCACATCAATTAACTCATGAAACACACTTTGATTCAGCTTGTAAATAGAGGAATTAAATCTTTTATTACATCAAATAGGTGTTATAATATAAATCTTAGCAGAGTTTAATCATGCCATAGAGAGGGATCCATTTCAAGGCTTAGAAGACTATATTTATAGTATAATGGGATGAGAGAGATGATAATCATGTGTAATAGGATGGAGAAAGAAATAGAATGACCAAGATTTCTAATCATTCTAGCATTAATGTCCTTGGAAAAGACCATAATACCTAAGATCTCTTATGAAAGGTAGCCATAACAACCATATCAATCCCTTTCAATCTATTTTTGGCCTGCATTGATGCTACTTATGATTGTAACAGTGGGATCAAGTCATTGAAAAGATGAATTCTAGCATTGATGTGGTTATAACAACTGGATCAATCTATTAGGATCTTTCTCTGGTATTGATTGCTCTTTATTGATTTATATTTGGCATGTAAGAGTGGATAAAAGGGTCATAATCATGTTGATATCTTTGGAAACAAACCCATTGAAACCAAAGTGTCTACCTCTATGGGTTCCATTTGAGACATTTTCTCTAGTTCAACTTCAACTGTATTTGATCTCCATTTAAAGCCTCAAGGCTTTGAATTTTGATATCAACCATTGATCTTGATCTAGGCTTCTCATACTATGCTAATTATCAGTTCTACATTCATATTTAGGATATTGATATCGATCTATCTAATTTCATGCTTGTGCCATGTGGTGGCCTCACATTCATCCCCAAGATATGTTAAATTTTTGACCTCTCATTTGTCATTGATCAACATCCTCATTATTGAATGTGCACCATTGGATCTACTTTCTTGTTCACTATCAATATTTCTCTATATGAATGAATGTGATCCATAGATCTTCTACCAATTTAACATGCTTAAGACACTTGTCACCCATGTATTTTCTCTTAGGATCTACTGGCCTTTTGAACCACCATTCACCATTGAATCTACTTTATATGAGTGAATGCGCACCATAAATATATTTGGGACCACTAATGTCATCCTCACCTACTTACCATTGGATCTTTTGATTTGATTGAATGTAGACCATTGATATTATTTTAGGCACTTTTTGACTTATTAACATTACTCATGCCATATATCTTCTACCTGAGCTCTTGAGATCTTGACACCTATCAAATCTACATTGAACCTTAGGATTATTTAAATACAAATGGTTATTTCATGAGCCTGAACTTGACATCCCCATCCATGTCTTACTTTACTATATTAAATTTGAAGCTTTATATCTTGAGATAAAAAAGACATCAAGATATGAAATTTATAGAGAATGTTCAAGGCAAGAAGAACATCATGTCCATGTAATATATTACCCTATTTAATATTTAAAATAATTATATGAAATGTACAATTGGACTGACCTATTCATTTATACAAGGCTTTCCATGATGGTTTAGCTCCCAAAGATTGTCAAATTCACACTTTAAGCTTGATCAAAGTGTGTCAAAAAATCTTGAAAATGTTATGAAATCTCTTCTTGAAGTCCATATGCTCCTTATGACATTGGATCACTTTTAAATCAGGTCCCTACTCAACTTTTTATTTTGGATTAGGAAAATTTTGGTATGTAGGCAAAGCTTGGACAACATATTGTGTGGCTTAGCTAGGTAGCATGCCTATTATGCTTGAGAACTTAGACCTTTTACATGACTCTTAAACTCACCAATAATGATGAATCTGATCCATGAATGTAAAAAAACTTTTAACTTGCAAAGACAATAAATTCCATTAAAATAGGGAAGGAAACAAATAAAATAGGGAAGCTAACTAAACAAATCAAAATTAAACATACTAATGTTCTAGGACAACATTTGGAGGAAATCCAAAACAAACTATGTATAGGGAATTAGATTCCTTAATAGAAATGTTTCAGATGTATCCCATTGATTAGGATAGGAAGCTCCTCTCCATCCATCTTTACAAGTTGGAAGTAATTGTGGGATTTGTAGCTAGAGATTGTGTATGGACCAATCTAAAGAGATTCAAACTTTTTATGCCTCTCTGGAGTAGCTCTATCCTCATCCCATTTGAGGACCAAATCTCCTTCTTTAAAACTCTTTGAAGAAGTTTTTTTGTCAAATAATCTCTTCACCTATGCTTAATCAATCGCCAACATGGACTAATTTTAAACTTCCTTCAATTCTATAAGCTTAGCATACCTAATCCCCATAGTTTCATTCTCCAACAACTCAAGTTGATGCATCAATTCTAGGGTAGAAAATTAAATAGAAATAGGCATTCTTGCTTCCTTACCATACACCAGCTTGTAGGGGGAGTTGGATATTGACTTCTTGTAGGTGATCCTATCAGCCTATAGAGCTAACCTCAATTTTAAATTCCATGACCTCTAATTATATTCAATGGTCCTTAAGATCTTCAATAGGTTCTTATTAGTGGACTCAACAAGGCCATTACCTTGGGATAGTAGTTTGATAAAGTGTTAAGAAAGAAACTATGTTTAACTGCACATTAGCTGATTTTAGACCCCACAAAGGCCATAACATTGTCAAAAAAAATAGTTGAAGGGACTCGAAACCTAGTATATATAAATCTAGAATATTGGTCTCATTTGCTTCCTTTAATGCCACTGCTTTTATCTTTCTAGTGAAGTAATCTATGGTAGTTAGTATCTATTGATGAATTGAGATTGAAGGGGAGTTAATGATAAAAATAAACTCCAATCCCCATTGGACAAAGGGTTGATCCACTATAATTGGTTGGAGAGGTAAGGTTGCAAGTTTCACCTTTCCTAAAACCATAGCATATTGTCTACATTTCCTAGCCTATGCATGATAACCACTAAATAGGCTAGGCCAATAATAGCCTTATATCATGATATTAAGGCCTATGGTACTTGATAAATAATCCCCTCCATCATGTCCATCATGGAACTCTTCAAGCAACCTTTTCTTTTGATGTTATTCAATGCATTTCAAGAACATTCCATTTATATATTTCTTGAACAAAACACCATTAACAAGAATAAATCGAATAGATTGAAATGTAAAATATATTATTTTTGAAGGAGTTAACTGAGAGGGATAAAGACCATATTGGATATATCTTACCAAATCATGATACCAGCTAGAATGTGAGGTATGATCAACTACAACTTCTTCCTCAGTTGACACCATAACCACCTCATTGGCTTCGTGTAAGTTTTGGGCTAGATGTTCACAAAGTCTTTTTCCTCTAATTATATTTGTGACTTTGATATTCACATCATACTCCATTATCTTTATTATCCAAATAGCTCTTTTCTCATTTATGTCATTTTTTAAGAGAAACTCCTTAACATTGGATGTGAAACCCTTGGGTGTATCTTATTGTTAGACAACAAATATATAATTTTTTTAATAGAAATTATGACTAAAAGTACATATGTTTTAATTAAAGAGTACCTTATTTCATATTCTTTAAATCCTTGATTGAATAAGGCTACTAGCTACTTTAAGGCCTCATGGTTTTGCTGCATAAGAATGACTAAAATAGTGTCAATATTAACATAGGTGTATAGAATGAAGTTCTTTGAGAAGTATAGGTTTATAAGCATAGGAGCACTAGCCATGAATTTATTAATTTCCTAAAAACTCCTTACTCCTTCCTTAGACCAGTGAAATCTCTAATTCTTCTTTAGCATGGTTGTAACTGGCTTAGTTAAAGTGACAAAATTTGAGATGTATCTTCTGCTAAAATTGATTTCCCCTAAGAAAATTTTCAAATCTCTTTTGTGATTGGGCAATGAAAGTTCAAGAATTGAAGTTATTATTTTAGGATCTATGCTTAAACCATGCTTTGGAACTATATGTCTAAGGAGCTTACCTTCATGATATGAGAAGACACACTTTTTGGGATTCAAGGATGACCCAAATTACCTACACATTTTAAATACTTGATCAAGGTGAACTATGTCCTCACATGCATCCTTTGAAAACATTATTAAATTATCCAAATAGACTAGCACAAACTTGTTAAGAAGGCTTTGAAATTCCATATCCATGGCTCTATAAAAATTTTCTCAAGCATTAGATTGAACAAATGGCATCTTTCTATATGAAAATGTCCCCTAATTTGTGGTGAAGGCTATATTGAATTGGTCTTCTTCCTTAACCAAAATATGATTGTAACCACTATAGCCATCCAACAAGGAGAACCTTACTGAACTTAAAACTAACTATAAAATATATTCCATAGATGGCAATGGATAGTGGTCTTTAAGGGAATATTTATTCAAGTCACAAAATTCAACACATAGTCTAATTTCACCATTCTTTTTTCATACTAGAACAAGGTTTACCACCCAAATTGAGTTCTTGATTGGAAATATAATAGCTAACTCAATGAGCTTATGAAGCTCAACTCTCATCAAAGGTTCAAACTTAGAATTAATAGGCCTTTATCTTTGTCATATTGGCTTAGTTTCATCTTCTAGCTCAATGGTGTGTTGAGATAGACTCAAGTAAAATCCCTTGAGATCACTTTATTACCATGAAAATAAATTTTAAAAACTTGCACATAAGTCAATGAAAGATTTTTTTTCTAAATAAGTGCATAACTTACCAAACTTTAGGTTCTTACCAGGTGCAACTTCCATATTATCATAGTATTTTTCCTTTGTTGACAAAGATAAATTTTCTTTCCTCAGCTCATCATTAGCACTCTATATGTTTTCAATCATGACCAATCCCTTGGGAATATTTTTTAATTTCAATTTCATAATCTGATTACCATACTACTACAAGTATTTTGACTAATATTTTGACAAAAACTCAGTTTCCTCTTACAAGAATCTAAAAATTTGATTGTCATATTCAAACACCTAATAATTATCATTATTATCTAGAATAGATAGACTTACAACTACCATAATGTGTGACTAGACCTTTTCACTTCTTGCATTAGTTGGGATACTAAATTGTGCCCCAATGCCAGCCAAACTATATACATGTTTGTTCTCATCTCTTGGTATTGCCTGAATGTTGAGGGACTGAAAATCTTCAAGTAAGTCACATACCTTATGATTATAATATTTTATAAATGGGTTTTTATGTACATTAATACCTTTAACTTGGTGAAGTATAAGTTCACTATCACCAAAGACTTGTAAAGCACAGACTTTCATCTTCCTAGACCATTATAAACCATGAACTAGTGCCTTATATTTTGTATCATTATTTGAATAACCAAATTGAAAACTAATAAATGAGAAGTACCTTTGATTTATTGGAGAAATCAACATCATTCCAGCCCTGGTATCATTCTTATTATTTGAACCATTAAAGTATAATTTCCAAAGATCATCACTAAAATCATCATCCTTCATTAAGGCCAAAATTAGTACATCTTTATTATGTAAGCAATAAAAACCAAGCCCTTATTATTAAATTATCTTATAAGGATCATATTAATGTGAGATAGAGTCCCAATCATCAAGGAAAAAAATTATAATCCCATCTAGAGGTGATTTAGTATCCTCTACACTACTTCTATCACCTCATCTGAGATGAGGCAATTGGTGTTCACAACACTTGGCATACATGGTTCCAAAGGGAACCATGTAATAGGTTCAAAATGTAATGTTACCTTTGTATCATACCTGGTCCTAAACATCAAATATGTATAATTAGCTGATAAGTATCCTCCAATATTTGAGTTAAAGTCCCTTGACAGACACATGGCAAAATAGGGAAACAAGTCCACCACAACTACATCCTACCGAATGGATAGATTAGGACAAGTATGCAGTGTTAATTTCATGTCTTTGATGATGCCCAGTATATTTTTTGGTGATTCATCTAGTTGAAACACACCATTATTATTTGGCTCATAGACAAGACCAAGCTTATATGTAATTTGCTTAGTCATGATAATGTTACCGGCTCCACTATCTACCATATAATTATGAACTAAAGTGTCACCAAGTATTAAAGAGAGGTATAAGGGAGGAGTTTTACTTGAATTTACTTAATATTTTTCCACCCTTACCACCTTATGTGTTGTTAATATTATTGTTTAGTTGGCTGGTCTGAATTAGTTAGGACAACACCTTGTTTCTCAACTAGTTTTGGAGAAACTTTAAGACTAGAGATCTCTTAGATGAGCATATCCTTTTGTCCTAAAATATCTAGTGAACCCCACATGATAATTTTAACATTTTATTTCTTCATTTGATCTAATATGTTGATTGAATCTCCACTAACCTTTAGCTGTACCTTTTGAATGACTAGTTATTCATGGACCAGAGGTATTTGAGGAACTTTCCCAACCTCTACACTAATGTTTTTATGCTGTAGAGTCAATAGGTTGAAATTTGATTTATATTAGTGGAAAAAACTAGGATCAATTTAAGCATTTCTTACATCTCAAACCACATCAATGGCTCTCCTTTTAGATATCATTAGAGCTACAATTTGGCCATTTACATTGCTAGTCTCAACTTGATTGAATGCTACATGATCATCCATATACCAATTTACATCAATTTCATTAGGATACCCTTAAAATTTTTGGGTTTTAACTTATGATGATATGCTTACCTCTTAGTTTTAATTTTATTGAAGAGAAAATTATTCAAGTGTCATTTGTGGTATAGTAATATTTTGTGACACTAAGGCTTGATTTTGATCATTATTGGGATTAGGTGACTACCAAAATGTATCTTACATCAAGTTATTCTAAGGAGGTGTGGGAAAAATAGCTCTTGAATTGGAGGGTAAATTAAGATAAAGGGTTTCATATGGTTTAGCTTGAGTTATGACCCTTTATGATTGGTAGGGTGGTCTATTTTATCAAAACACTTGATAAGAATGCCTTTGGTTACTAAATAGATCATAATTGTTATAATTTTATTTTTTATAAGGCCTACCTTGTTACTACTATCTCTTGAGTTAAATTAGTTCATTCCCAAAAGATTGTATCAAAATTTTCAATTCCCCAATCTCACTAACTTGACTAGAAGGAACTATAACTTGAGCTTTTGGTGATGGAATAGGAGCTAAAGGTGGGATTAGAGGGACTTGAGGGAATGAAATAGGCCTTATTTTTAGGAATATATGCATTGGGGGCCTTGGAGAAATTTTTATAGATTTTATCAAGTTGTTCTCTGCTCTTATCACAACCTCATAGGTGTTTGGCAAGGTATTACCACCCATGAACTTTATCATCACATTAAAATTAGAATTAAGGGATTTTAAATGTACAAGAAGTTATATTTTGGAGGTGGTTTAACCATGATAGGAATCCTAGTCCATGTCTTTTAGAATCTGAGGTTAAAATTAGCCATGAACTCATGGGGATCTCTCTAAATGGTAGTCAACTACTCAACTAAAGATAGGTGATCAGATTTGTCCTCAAATTTCTTAACTAAGGTAGCACATAGATCATCCTACATAGATATGTAATTTAATGGGAGATTCCTATACCATTTTAGGGATTTTCCTTTAAAGGGAGCAATAAATAATCTAATAACTACATTATCTTGAACAATATTATGAACTAAACAAAGGTTGGAAACATCTTAGATGTGCTCAATAGCAGTTGTCTGATCTTATCTAGAAATGAATGGGATTATTTTTAGAGCATACACATGAATATCATCATACTAGGCTAAGTTTAATGGACTACCTCTATTGAATAGAATAAATACTTGATTTTTAATGGCCATTTGGGTAGGGGAGATTACACCACTTAAAAAAATAGGATGACCAAGGGATGAATATTAATTCTAAGGATAAGGTCTTATCCTATTAAATATTTCTCTCTTATATGAAATAATAGGTAACTCAATGAATTCAAGGGGAATACCTTTACTAGTTGACCTTGTATTTACCTTTGGCATGAGAATGTTATCTAGTAACTTGAAGAACCTTTAACTTTTGATGATGGTGGATGTCTCTTGATACTATATATGCTTCTCCTTAGCTCCAAATTTTAGTTATCACAAAGATAATGGGTCCCATTAGGCATGCTATAACTATTGGTGTCCTAGGTTACACCTTATTAAGAAGGGGATTGTTTAGGTCCTCTTGCTCAAACTTAGTCTAAAATGGGAATGAACTTAGGCTATGGGTCACCTAATATTAGGTTAGACCTCTAGATAATGCCCACTCCCTTTTGGTTCTATCACATATACTAAGCCTAAACTATATTTTTGATTGGAAAAAGGGAGAGAGATTAACGATAATCCATGAAAGCATGTAAAGGGGGGTAATACACCAAATATTTTGAACCTTATATTTTAATAAGACACACTATAAGATGAAATAAAGACTTCAAAAGATCAGTTCACTCACTATTTGATCATCCCCCACATAAGGATTTCATAGAAAGGCATGGACTAGTTATTGACCTGTAATGGGAGGGAAGTTTCCCACTTCCAAACTGACCAACAAACTATATATGCACTTAGAATGACCTATGAGAGTTACCAAAACATTTCATGAAGATGAGAAAAGTCAGATAGAGGGAAGGAAAACATATATTCACTTGACCACATCAGTGAACTTATGAAACACACTTCAATTCAACTTACAAATGGAAGAATTTAGTCTTTTATTATATCAAATAGGTGTTACATTAAAAATCTTGGAAGATTTTAGTCATTACAAAGAGGGGGATCCATTAAAGGCTTAAAAGCCTATATTTATAATAGAATGGGATGAGAGAGATGAGAATATTACATAGAAGGATGGATAAGGGAGCATAATGACCAAGATTTCTAATCATTATAGTGTTAATGCTATTTAAAAAGACCATAATGCCTAAGCTCACTTATGGAAGGAAGCTATAACAAATGTATTAATCCATTTCAATCTATTTCTAGCCTACCTTAATGCTCCTTATATTTGTAATAGCAGGATCAAGTCATTTGAAAGATAAATTATGGGGTTGATGTGGTTATAATAGCTGGATCAATCTATTAGGATCTTGGTCCAACATTAATTGATCCTTATTGGTTTGTCTTTGGCATGTAAGAGTGGAGAAAAGGGTCATAATCATGTTAATGGCTTTGGTGATGAACCTATCAAAAATGACGTGTTTACCTCCATGGCTTCCATTTAAAATATTTTCTCTAGTTTGATCTCAATTGTATTTGATCTCTATTTAAATCCCCAAGGCTTTAACTGTTAGGGTGTGGAGCTAAAAGCTTCACCAAGGAGCAGAATTTAACAGGTTCGGGTCTACACATACACCGACGTCGGTCAGGAGCGACCGACATCAGTCAGGTACAGTTGCAGAGGCATCAACGTCGGCAGTGGGTCGGCTGACGACGGTCATAGGTGAACAGGCAGGAACTGACGTTGATTACCTGTGTGTCCAAAAAGTGATTTCCGAGGACAGAAGTGAGTGTTTGCATGATGAGTTTGAGTTGTAGTCTCAAGCTCGCGTCTCTATTATTAGCAATATTATTTTTAGAGCCCTTGTTCAAGTGGCTTAACTGTTTGTTGTAAGTGCATGCTCAAGTTTCCTAATTCTATATGTAGGAAAGATCTTCTTAGCTTAGTATGTTGAATAATGTTGAATTGTATGAGTAGAACATTGTGAATGTTTGAAGGACAGTACAGAGTTGTATCAATCCAGGTTGTTGGAATTGATTGTACTTGAGAGAGAGAGCTCTTGAGGAATAGAGATCTAGTGAGAGATCTTGTGCATCTAAGAGAGGTGTGGAAGAAAAAAGTTTCTTCAATTGTATTCCTTTTGTAAAGAGTTTTAATACAAGTTTTCAGGGTGGTTTCTTGTATCTCTTGTTCTGTGCTATTTATCATTCTAGTTGCTTATCTATCTGATTTATTTCTACATTTATTGCTTTCACAAGTGTAATCATTGTTGGTTAA
Organism: Torreya grandis; assembly: GCA_037957365.1. NCBI lineage: Eukaryota > Viridiplantae > Streptophyta > Pinopsida > Cupressales > Taxaceae > Torreya > Torreya grandis. Next base: position 2,981,607 of record JARHVA010000249.1, read on the forward strand.
TCCCCAACAAGTGGTATCAGAGATCAGGTTCACTAATAGGTGGTTCAGATCTGTGTAGTGTGTTTGGATTACAGGTTGCTCACAGGGGTTTCTGCAGGGATTTCTGTTTGAGTGGGAGAAGCAATGGCAGAAGAAAGTAAGTTGAGAATGGAAAATTTTAATGGCAAGAACTATCAACATTGGAGAATGTAGATAGAGGACTATCTGTATCAGAAAGATCTTTACTTACTGTTAGGTGGGATTGCAAAGAAGCCCAAGGACATGGAGGATGAAGAATGGGAAGTTCTTGACAGAAAGGCTCTGGGGTCTATAAGACTGAGTCTAGCATCCACTGTGATATCTAATTTGTCACAGGCAAAAACAATGGTAGAGTTAATGACTACGTTAGCAAATTTGTATGAAAAACCCTCAGCTTCTAATAAGGTATATCTTATGAAGCAGTTATTTAATTTGCATATGCAAGAAGGTGGACATGTATCTAATCACCTGAATGATTTCCATGGTATTGTTAATCAGTTAAGTTTAGTCAATATTGTATTTGATGATGAAATAAAAGCTCTTTTAATATTATGTTCTTTGCCTGAAAGCTGGCATGGGTTGGTAATGGTAGTTTCTAATACTGCATCTACTTCAAATATTTTAAAAGTAGAGGATGTTGTTAGTGTTATCTTGAATGAGGAAATTCGCAGGAAAAGCACAGAAGAGACATCTGGGAACGCTTTAAATCTCGAGAGCAGGGGAAGGAAAAAAGAAAGGAGTAAGAGGAGATCAAGATCTAAGTCTAAGGGAAGAGGCAGATCCAAATCCAGAAATGGTAGAAGGCCATGATGCTAGAACTGTGGAAAGTTGGGGCACATAAGCAGAGATTGCTGGTCAAAGCCTAAGGAGGACAATCAGCATGAAGGAAAGGAAGAAGCAAAGGTTGAAGGTATTGCACAAGATGCTTTAATTTTCTCTTTGCATAATAATATAGAATCTTGGGTATTATATTTTGGTGCATCTTTCCATGCTACCCCTAACAGAGAATATTTCAGTGACTATATCCATGGAGATTTTGGAATAGTGTACTTAGGGGATGATGAGCCTTGTAAGATTATTGGCAAAGGTAAAGTGTGGCTAAAGATGTAGAATGGCAACACATGGGTGTTGAGAGATGTGATGCATGTTCCTAGCTTGAAGAAAAATTTGATTTCTGCAGGAAAGTTAGGGGATGAGGGTTGTATAGTAACTCTCACAGTAGAATCTTGGAAGGTGACCAGGGGTGCACTTGTTATGGCCAGAGGTAAGAGAGAAGGTACTCTCTATTTGTGTAATTGTGTTACTAACAAATCTCCTTCTGTATTATCTACTTTAGATGTGGATGCTAAATTGTGGCACTCAAGGCTTGGCCACATGAGTGAGAAGGGGATGTCAATTCTTAAGTCTAAAGGTATGCTTTCAGATTTGAAAAGTATGGATCTAGAATTTTGTGAGCATTGTGTATTTGGAAAACAGAAAAGGGTTAGTTTTCTCAAGACTGGGTCTACTAAGAAAAGGCATAAGTTGCAACTTGTTCACACAGATGTGTGGGGACTGGCTCAGGTAGCCTCTATTGGAGGATCACGGTACTATGTTACGTTCATAGATGATGCTACAAGAAAGATATGGATCTACTGTATTAAAAATAAATTTGATGTTTTTGAGACTTTTAAGATTTGGAAAGCTATGGTTGAGAATGAAATAGGTAGAAGATTGAAGTGCTTGAGATCTGACAATGGCGGTGAGTTCTACAGTCTTAAGTTTAACTGGTATTGTTACACACACATAATCCGTAGGCAAAGGATGGTTCCAAGGACACCTCAACAAAATGGTATTGCTGAAAGGATGAACAGAACAATCATGGAGCATGTAAGATGTATGAGATTGCATGCTGGGTTGCCCTTAGAGTTTTGGGTAAAAGATGTTGACACTGCAGTGTACTTGATTAACAGAGGACCCTCTACAGCTCTAGATGGTGGAATTCTAGAAGAGGCATGGACAGGTAAAAAGGTAGATCTCTCATATCTCAAAGTTTTTGGTTGTGAAGCCTTTGTGCACGTAGATAAGGAAAATAGAAAGAAGCTTGATGCTAAGTCTATGAGGTGCACGTTTATTGGCTATGGCTTAGATGATTTTGGTTTTAGATTTTGGAATCTAGGAACTAATAAGGTAATCAGGAGCCATGATGTTGTTTTCAATGAAAAAGTGATGTATAATGATCAGATAAGGAAGCTGAATCAATCTGGGTAGAGCAATGAGGAATTAGACGAGGTGATGGTCCAAAATGAGCTCGCAGGAAAAAGAAATAATCACTTACAGGAAAACATAGAGACCAACATCGGCAGGTTAGGAACTGGCGTCGGCAGTACAAAAACTGATGTCGGTCATACAGAGACTGACATCGGTAGAACAGGCACCGACATCGGCTAGGAAGAACCGGCATCAACCAGTAATTGGTCTACAGGTGGCTGAGGTCGGTCACTGTCAGAAGATTTGGGTGGACAGCGTGTTGAGAACAAGTCTAAAATGCCCATCAGGAGGTCAGAAAGAGTAAGTAAGCCTCTAATTAGATATTCTCCTTCATTATATTATTTATTGCTAACTGATGGTGGAAAACCAGAGAGTTTTGAAGAAGCATTACAGGTAGAGTCCAAGAGTCAGTGGGAGCGTGACATGGTTGAGGAGATGGAGTCCTTAAGAGAGAACCAAACATGGGATTTGGTTGAGTTGCCGGCTGGTAAGAGAACACTGAAGAACAGATGGACCTACAGGTTGAAGGAAGGTGAGGATGGACAGATGAGATATAAGGCTAGATTGGTAGTGAAAGGATTTGCACAAAAGCCAGGTATTGACTTTGGTGAGATTTTCTCTCCTATTGTTAAGATGACTTCTATAAGGGTTGTATTGTCTTTGGTTGCTTTTGAGGATTTGCATCTTGAGCAGCTAGATGTTAAGACAATGTTTCTTCATGGAGATTTGGATGAGGAAATATACATGGAATAGCCTGAAGGATTTGAGGTCAAGGGTAAGGAGAAGTTGGTGTGTAGGTTGAAGAAAAGCTTGTATGGCCTCAAGCAAGCTCCTAGACAGTGATATTTGAAATTTGACAGGTTTATGACTGAGCATGGCTACAGTAGGTGTCAATCTGACCATTGTGTATATTTCAAGAGATTTGATAATGGTAGATATATTATTCTATTGTTGTATGTAGATGATATGTTGGTTGTAGGATCACACATGCAGGATATCTCTGAGCTTAAGGTGAAATTAGCTCAAATGTTTGCTATGAAGGATTTGGGAGCAGCAAAGAAAATCCTTGGCATGAGCATTAAGAGAGATAGGAAAAATCACAGGTTGATATTGTCTCAAGAGAATTATGTGGACAAGGTGTTGAAACGGTTCAATATGCAGGATGCTAAACCGGTAAGCACACCTTTGGCTAGACATTTTAAGTTGAGTAAAGAACAATGTCCTAATTCACATGATGAGGTAGAGTACATGAGTAAGGTTCCATATTCTTCTGTGGTAGGGAGTTTGATGTATGTAATGGTGTGTACTAGACCGGATATTGCCCAAGCAGTGGGAGTTGTAAGTAAGTATATGGCCAATCCAGGTAAGGAACATTGGAAAGCAGTTCAGTGGATCCTTAGATATCTGAGAGGAACCAGTAGTAGACACTTGTGCTATGGAGGTTCAGATACTTCTCTACATGGTTATATAGATTCAGATATGGTAGGTGATTTGGATGGCAGGAGGAGCACCACAGGTTATGTTTTTACTGTAGGTGGAACAACAGTTAGCTAGATATCTAAGTTGCAGAAGGTTGTTGCCTTGTCAACTACAGAAGCAGAGTATATTGCAGCCACAGAAGCTAGCAAGGAGATGATATGGATGACACGGTTCATGGAAGAGCTTGGAAGGGAGCGTGGGAGTTGCAGATTGTATAGTGACAGTCAGAGTGTAATCCATTTGGCTAAGAACTCAGCCTTTCACTCAAGAACCAAGCACATACAGCTAAGGTACCACTTCATACGGCAGGTATTGGAAGATGGTGAGTTGAAGCTAGAGAAGATCCATACAGATAGGAATCCTACTGATATGCTAACAAAGCCAGTTACTAAGGAGAAGTTGAATCTTCATTCAACTTTTGTTGGTCTTCATGATTGAGTTGAAGATGGAGGAGCTAGAAGATGTTGCTGTACAAGTACTGGTGTAGCTGTTTATCTCCAAGTGGGAGATTGTTAGGGTGTGGAGCTAAAAGCTTCACCAAGGAGCAGACTTTAACAGGTTCGGGTCTACACAGACACTGACATCGGTTAGGAGCGACTGACATCGGTCAGGTGTAGTTGCAGAGGCACCGACATCGGCAGTGGGTCGGCCGGCGACGGTCACAGGCGAACAGGCAGGAACCGACGTCGGTTACCTGTGTGTCCAGAAAGTGATTTCCGAGGATAGAAGCGAGTGTTTGCATGATGAGTTTGAGTTGTAGTCTCAAGCTCGCGTCTCTATTATTAGCAATATTATTTTTAGAGCCCTTGTTCAAGTGGCTTAACTATTTGTTGGAAGTGCATGCTCAAGTTTCCTAATTCTACATGTAGGAAAGATCTTCTTAGCTTAGTATGTTGAATAATGTTGAATTGTATGAGTAGAACATTGTGAATGTTTGAAGGATAGTACAGAGTTGTATCAATCCAGGTTGTTGGAATTGATTGTACTTGAGAGAGAGATCTCTTAGGAATAGAGATCTAGTGAGAGATCTTGTGCATCTGAGAGAGGTGTGGAAGAAAGAAGTTTCTTCAATTATATTCCTTTTGTAAAGAGTTTTAATACAAGTTTTCAGGGTGGTTTCTTGTATCTCTTGTTCTGTGCTATTTATCATTCTAGTTGCTTATCTATCTGATTTATTTTTGCATTTATTACTTTCACAAGTGTAATCATTGTTGGTTGATCCCCAACATTAACATTTGATTTCAGCCATTGATCTTGATTTGGGCTTCTCATATTATGCCAATTATAAATTCTAAATTCATCCTCAAGATCTTGTTTTAAGTATATTTGATTCTATGCTTGTGCCATGTGGTGGCCTCACATTCATCCCTAGGATATGTTAAAATTTTGACCTCTCACTTGTCATCAACTAGAATCCTCACAATTTATTATGCACTATTGGATCTAATTTCTTGCATACCATCAATCTTTATCTATATGAATGAACATGAGACATAGATATTCTACCAGTTTAATGTGCTTAATAAATTTATCATCCATGCATTTATTCTTAAAATCTACTAACCTTTTGACCCACTATTCACTATCAGATCTACTTTGTATAAGTGAATGCACACCTTGGATCTATTTTGTCCCACTAATGTCATCATTTCCTACTCACCATTGGATCTTTTGATTTTATTGAACATATACTATTAATATTATTCTAGGTACATTTTAACTTGTTAACCTTGTGCATGTTGTAGATCTTCTACCCAAGCTCCCAAGATCTTGATACCTATTAGATCTACATTCAACCTTAGGATTATTTGAATCCAAATGGTTATTTAATGAGGCCTAAACTTGATGTCCCCACACATGTCTTACTCTATTGGATTAACTTTTAAGTTTTATATCTTGAGATAGATAAGACATCAAGATATGAAATTTTTAAAGAATGTTCAAGACATAAAGAACATCATGTCTATGAAATATTTGACCCTAGTCAATCTCTAAAGTACTTCTATGAGATACACAATAGGACTAATGTATTTATTTTTTCAAGGCTTTCCATGATGGTCTATTTCCTAAATATATTCAAATTCACACTTTAATCTTGATCAAAGTGTGCCAAAAAATATTGAAAATGCCATGTGGTCTCCTCTTGAAGTCCATGTGCTCCTTGTGACATTGAATTACTCTTCAATCAGGACCCTGATTAGCTTCTTATTTTAGATTAGGTAGATTTTGTTATGTAGCCAAGTTTGGCCAATAAATAACTCAAGGTTGAACTTGCCTAGCATTATTGAGGTGTATAAGGTATTCAATGAGTAAATATGTGTTTCAATAAAATAAGGTAGTTATCACTACATTGACTATTGTGTATAAAGTCTCATAAGATATACCTTCAACATCCCCCTTGAATATATGTCAGTGTCCTTCAAGATATCTACTATAATATTACTTCAAGGTCCTTGTAATACCTTCATTTGTAACTTGAAGGAATTACAGGGCCCTTGATAGAATATCTTAGGAGATACTTATAAGGTCATTATCATACATTGAAGGGAATGTTGAAAGTATCTCATAATAGATACCTTCAACATACACAAATGGAATTTTCCTTTACATGGAAGGCATTACTAGGTGATATTTTGAAGGCCCTTATAATACCTTTAAGGTATATCTTAAGATATACCTTTTAAACATGCACATGATTAGATTTCCCCTTAAAGTTATCTCCTAGGAGATACCTTTTAAATAAGCACAAGAGTGGAATTATAATTTAAGGTATCTCCTAGGAGATACCATCAAGTTCTCATGAAGGTATTACTTTCACACTTTTTACTTTGTAAGGAACATAATTCCAAGTTAGCCTCAATTGACATGCGGTAGTGTTGCATGCATTGGTCACTCAACCACAAAGTTTTGATCTTTGTCGTGAATCTTTTATCCTTTAAAAATTATTGTGACCTAGTGACCCAATGAAAGTCTGCCACTTGGAACCTAGTCATGGCCTTCCAAGCATCCTATTATTTTCTAAAGTCTTATAACCTTGTGATCTTATTTCATCATGACACTTGGTACCTATTCGCAACATTTAAAGTCTAAGGAAAAGTTTCAAATTCTATAAACTAGTAACCAAATGAGAATGTGCTACTTGTCATTCAAAAGAATTATAACCCAACAAGAGTATGACACGTAGCACCTAATTGTAACCTTTTGAGGCCCCAATTTCTTTCTAAAGTCTCATGATAAAATAATCCAATAAAATCATTCGATTTGGTACTTGTTCATGTCCTTTGTACCCCCAAAACTAAGGTTTAATATTTAATATATCAATACAATGATCATATGACAAAATGACACCTGGTAGCTAGTCACTTAAATCTTGGATAGATTACTACATGGAAACAACCTGGTAGTTGAAATCAATAGGATGAGGACATGTGTACCCCTATCTTGCAAGTTCTTGGTAGTTGGAATAAAATTTAGGATCCACCTAGGATTTAATTTAAATCAAGTTCCATGATAAAGTGATCCAACCACATAATGAAAATACTATGAGTGCATGATAAGGTAGCACCTATCACTCAGTCACCTAATCTTGAATACCTAGATCCTATTTAGAAGCCACATGATAGCTAGGACCAATAGGATAATGACACATGGACCCATTACCTCATAGTAATACATAATCAAAGGAAGCTACTCAACCTAGTGAAGCACGAGCCAATAAAAGGGTACCACTTGGTAAAATATCATGCAACATACTTGAGCAACCCAATACTTGAAATAAAAGGATAAGGTACACATGGTAATGAAAAGTGTCAAATGCATGCTATTTGTGTGAATTGAATGCTAATAGGACTCATTCTAGTGGTTATAAATCCAACTTACCTCAAGGGAAAAGTCAAGCCTATGGTGGGAAGACACATTGACAAACTGAGAGTGGTGATTGACTAGTTCCCAAAATTGGATTTTCTAAGGCATTAAAATAGAAATAAAGAGCTACCTTAGATTGAATCCAAAGTAATTAAAATATAATTGACATTTATGGCTCATATTTTGTATTTCAAAATTTTGCAAAAACCTAGAGTTTAAAGTTTGAAATCTCAAGGCTTTGCATTCACTTTCAATTGCTATATATTGAAGAACTTTGAAGTAGTCTATACCATTTGATAAAGTGATTTTGTGCATTCATATAGAATTAAGATAATATATAAGATAATCAATTAAAATTTAAAATCCATATCCGAAGTAGGAATGCCTAAAATTTCCAAGTAAGAATAGGTCCTATTTCTCTATTCATATGAGATAAACATAGTCTTTTGAGACAATGTTTTCAATACCATTACATTGGCCATGGATGAAAAACACTAAAATGAATAATATACCATGTGGAGATGATGGTATAATAGGATAGTGATGATGAGGAAGATGCAAGTGTTTTAGAAGAAAGGTATGACATCTTGGCACTCAAGTCTGTGGTATTGTACAAAGTTTCATCCAACCTAAAGGTACTCCTGCATGTGGATTCTTTCAACCAAATATTCATCCATTATTGGTGTATAGATAATATGATCAAATATATAAATTTGGGTAATAATATAACCTTTATATATGGGTTATTATTTTAGGCCTACTATGATTGACCCAAGCCTAAAATTATTTATTAAAAAAAATTGGAACCCAATGGCTCAACTCGAATAACATCCAAGAAGTATTGATAAGTTGGGAAGAAAACCTAGGGAGGTTTATTTGCAAGTATAAAAAAATAAATTACCCATCACCCAATTCAATAAGGGGGTGAGGATGGGGATGTCCATGATGAATATGTTACATGGAACAAAAGACATTGACCATATAGATGATAAGTGGGTTCCACTCCTATCCATGATCATAGATTAATCCACCACTCCCCCTCTTAGGGAAATAATTTCTTGTAATTTATATTCCAAAATTAGGAAGACCATGGCAAACCAAAGAAATCATTTTTATATGATGTCCTACTTGGTTTATGCCATTTATGCCACTCTGAAGTTCGTTGAGTTTACCAATTAGGATCCAAACTTGAAATGGACCATTCCCCATGTCTTCATGAAGGTTAGAATTTATAGGTATAGGCAAGAGATGTGGGATATTTATAAGTAGTTCCTACCTAATTTTATACATGACCATCCATTAAAGGACTATGCCCAAGTTATTAGAAGAGATCAAGGTAACACTTAACACATTGGGAGCCTACTAGTACTACCCTAACTATAATGTAATAAAAGTTGAGGGGATTAGAAAAACCCAATTTAGGTTGCCCATCATAGTGATAAATAAGCTAACTGAGTAATATATTGATTTATAACTACTCATAGGAGTAGATGGACTATGGAAAATAAGAAGGAACTGGTCTATCCCTAATTAACCAACATTGATTGATTTTGAGTTGAGACTTAGTACTTAGTCATGGATTTTGACAAACATATGTCTATATTTAGTTTATAAAAAGACACTGATAGGGAATGGGACCCTACACACTTAACATTTAGTCACTACATTAGACATAGGGTAACTCTTGATATAACATACCATCATGAGCCTAAGGAGGGAGATCAATTTTACCTCAATGTGGCTAATGATGCAAAAGTCAAGCAAAGGCTGAGGGATGTGAATATCACATAGGTGAAAGGAAGAATGGATGGTAAAAAGTTTTTTTGGTGTCCAAATAATAAGATACTCAGGATAGATCATCAACATCTCTAGTCCATACTACTAGTACTGGAAAATAAGTCCTAATAGACCTATAACTTAGTCAAAGAATACTCTAAACATTATATCCCACTTTAGAGAAGGGAGGATCTAGTTTAAGGGAACAATTTGAGTAGGATTCCACCTTAGGGGTCTCATATGGTATCCTATAATAAATAAAGGGTGCCATCTCTACATAGGAAACACCTTTAGTAGAGGCAACATTAACTCCTACACCAACAACTTTAAGTTAGCGATTGCCTCCACTTCCTCCTAATGGAGAAGGGTCAAGTATGATAGGTCAGGAACATATTTCATTACCTCCCTCTTTATTATATAAGCAACCCATGAGAATATTTTTTTAACCATTGAATCTAAACCATGTCAACCTCCTACTTTATAGGCCCCTCACCAGAACTATAATTAGGCCTGTAACCATGCCATTTCCCACTGTCACCCCTTTTAGTATATCATCCACCTCCATCGTTTTGGTAATGGATAATTCTCCCCCATTCATGCCCAAACCTATACCTAGACTTGGTTTACAATTACCTAAGAAGAGGCCCACTATCATCATCCCACAAGTTTCCCTATTTTTTGCTAGTTATTCAACTAGCACTAGTGCTTCTTCATCCCCTAGTTCTATGTTTATATTGGTCATGACCATTGATTCCTCCTAGATGTCTATCTTCTAAGGTCTAACTCTAGCTCAGCCATTACCTCCATAAATAGATCTTCCAATTGGTTCTTTAGACAAGACATGGGTTAAGTAGATAAAATTAGATATGAATATATACAAAAAACACCATATACATAAGGTGATAAATATATATAAGGTGATTTATACTTATATATATATATATATATATATATATATATATATATCACCATATATACATAAATAAAAAACACCATATATAAGGTTATTCAATTCTTGTTACACTGGTCACTGAAGATAAACATTATAATGATCTATTCTACCATGTAGAATATACTATAAATATAGATAATGACAATGAGGAAGGCTTCAATGATCAATAAGATAGGTTGGATATCCTAGCACTCAAGTTTGTAGGATTACATAAGGCTACATCTAACTCAGAGGTACTCCCCTATGTGGACTTAGTCCACCAAATGTTTCTTCAATCAAGGTGTGTAGAGAATATTCTCTAAGTTTTAAGACATTAGGAACCTTGTCCCCTAATAGTGTCATATATCTAGTTCCCTTGTAACCTTCTTAGGCATATAAAGGCCTATATATAAGATCACTACCCCTTCATTTTACCTTAGAACATAATTTTATGGAAGTAATGTAAAGAAAGGGAAGAATTCTTGTGATTTTCTCATTGTTTCATTATTTTCATATGTTCCTATTTCTCAAGATTTTATAATAACACATGTTTAATTTCTTCAATGGTTAAATTTGATAGTAGTTATTTGAATGTATCTTGTTAATTTGCACTTTTATCTATTCTAAAAAATTATATTTAAATAAAACTGGGGGTAAAAACTTTTATTCAATCAAATGTAAAAAAACAACCAGAAAGCCAACCAAATCGGCAAATAAGAGCTACAAACCACAAAAACATTACTCACTCATACCTATCTTATCATCGGAAATAATTATATCCAATACTTTTTGAATATCATTCGGCAACTGAGCTATCTCAACCACTTTTCGCTCCACCATCTCCTCCGAGGCCCATCTAGCCAAACAATCCACTGCCTTGTTCCATTCGCGCAAAATGTGATTAAAAATAACCGTCTCCATAAGTGAACTAATTTGTAAAATTTGCTGAACCACCAAAGAAAGCTACCAATTCACATTGGTAATTTGCCGTTCCTGGATCATATTGATCAAAACCAGCGAGTCAGCCTCACAAATTACTCTTCGCCATCCCATCTCATAAGCTCTTTTTAGAGTGACCAAGATAACTTGGCCCTCCATCCGATTAATCATCTGTTCTCCCCTACACTCCGAGAAGATGAAGATAACATTAGTCGAAGCATCACACGCAATTCCTCCAATACCAGCCGAACCAAGATTGCCACGGGAGGACCCGTCAGTATTAATTTTTAAAAAATCCACCAGAGGGGGTGCCCACCTCCCACTTCTCTCCACTTTATGTGACCCTCCCCAACTTCTTCTGACACATGCAGAGCTTGGTGTCAACCCATGCACCCCCAAGCTGCCAATCACTTTAGCATCACTCCTTGCCATGGGCAAAGCGACTTCACTCTTGGCTTCCACGGACTCCTGAACCATTCTACTAATCCTGCTCTAGACCTGTGTAATCTCCAACTTGGTATCATTAAAGATCCTTCTATTTCATTCCATTCAAACCTACCACAACAAGAATATGGGCCCTGCATACTAGACTTCTTTCAAGAATTGAGCTCCAGGAGGCGGGTGATCCAGCTACTGCCAAAAATCAGGCAGAGATAAGGGGCGAATTCCCCTGCATTTCCATGCTTTCCACCAAGCGTCCCAAAGCTGAACAATAAAACAACAAGAAAAAAATAAATGGGATGCATTCTCCTCCTCTGTGCCACATAGGACACAATGAGATGGCCCCACAAATCCTCTTTTGCGCAAGTTATCCCAGGTCAAACAACGGTTCCATGCCAATGTGCAGACGAAGAAGTTACATTTCGGCCACGAGAACATGCACCAAGTCTGCTTCCACCAAGTAACCTCCCTTTCTTCCCCAAATTTCTATGCAACCAACTCCTGGTACCCTGCAGAAACCAAATATTTTCCTTTTGGGTGAGGAGACCAAGCAAGTTCATCGGTCCCTCTGAGGGCACAACAGCTACGCCTAGCTAAAATCCCCTTCAATTCTTCGCATTCCACCTCCATATCTCTGACTGACCAATCCTCAGGGCTTTTCCATCTTGCTTCCATAATTTGATCCTGATGAAAAAACAACTTGAAATCGCTCACCTTAAACCAGGCCACTGCACAAAATCTCTGAGAGAGAGCTTGAAGATGTGGGTACTACTGAGTTATAGGGGGAAAACCATCCCACGAGTCATGCTAGAACTCCACCTCTGTCCCTCTTTTGCAAATCCAAAACAACCCTCTTTTTATCAGTGCCACCCCTTCTTAATAGTGTCCCATATAACTGACCCCTTCCCTGTCATATGATATCTTGGTATGTCCTTGTGTGAGCATCCCAAAAAGTACTTATGTACCAAAAATTTGGCCCATATGCAATCCTGCTCAGTGCACCATCTCCAGTAAAGCTTAGCCACAAGGGCTGTACCAGCCAGAAAGGATTGTCTAAGCCCCAAGCCTCCCAATCTTTTCAGACTATAGACAACATCCCAATGGATGAGGCTCCATTTGGTTGAGGACAAATTCCCAGCCCACAGAAACTATCTCGCAAGAGAATACAAATCTTTCACAAAGCTAACTGGCGTCACCTGTAGCATGCACCTATAAAGGGGAAGTGCCTGGACCACCGATTGAATCAGCTGGATTCTACCTGCAAAAGATAACCATCTATGAGTCCAATGATTCACCTTGGTCCTAAATTTATTCAGTATACCCTGCCAAGACTCCTTGGATTGTCTACCTGTGGTGACAGGGATGCCAAGATAAGTAATCGACAAACTGCCAATTTGAAATCGGAGAATCTCAGCCACTCTCCATTGAATCGCCAGAGGCATATTGAAGAAGAAGATGGATGATTTTACCTCATTAATAGCCTACCCCGAGGCCACGAGAAATTCATCCAAGCACCTCCGAATATTAGTAGCCTCTCTAATGGTGGCTGCTCCCATCATGGCTACATCATCCACAAACTAGAGGTGAGAGAGAACAGGAAGCTCACCATCCCATCTCCATCCCAAAATCTCCCCATCCCTCGTATACTCTCTGATCCTACATCCTAAACCCTCAGCCAAGAGAAGAAACAAATATGGGGATAGAGGGTCACCCTACCTCAAGCCCCTAGTAGCCCCAAACAAGCTTGTATGTTCACCCCTGACCATGACTAAAAATGAGGTCGATGTAATGCAACTCATAATCCACTCAATCCAATCCCTCTCAAAGCCAAAAGCCTATAAAAATTTTTGAAGAAAGGACCATCTCACCCTATCATACACCTTTGACATGTCCAACTTAATGAACATTGCCTTCTCTCTGGATCTGGACATCGAATGGACCGCCTCTGTCACCATCACAATACCATCCAAAATCTGCCTACCCTCCACAAAGCCACTCTACTCCTCCGCAACTAGCACCTTTAGGCATCTCTTTAGTCTTTCGGCAATCACCTTCGAAATGATTTTATAAATAACATTACATAAGGAGATGGGCCGAAACTGGCTGAGACGATCCGCTCCCTCCCCCTTTGGAATGAGAGCCAAGAAAGTAGAATTCAAAGCCCTCAACATCTGTTTGTTAGCTTGTGACTCCTAAACCACAACAAGTAAATCCTCCTTAATAATCTCCCAAAACTCCTGATAAAACTCAACCAGAAACCCATCCGGTCTAGGTGCCTTACCTTTTTTCATCAGAAGAACAACCTTCCTCAGCTCCTCCATCGAAACCAGGCACCTAAGCTGAAACTTCATGTCTTCTAAAACTATAGATGGAATACAAGATAGAATCAAGTTCTCCTTGGCCGCATCTCGCTGCCCATCTTCCCTGAAGAGGGTGCTGAAATAGTGTTCAGTCTCAATGCAAATGTCTCTCGTGGAGGAAACCACCTCACCTCTCTCCGTGAGCAGAGAATTTATCCCATTACTGTGATTCCTGGCTTTGACCAAGTTGAAGAAGAAGGCCGTATTCCTATCTCCCTCCTATAACCAATCAATCCTGGCCTTCTATTTCCAGAAGATTTCCTCACGTAGTTCCCACTCCTCTAGGGACCTCAACGCCTTTCCCTCCTCCTCCAACAACGCCCAGGTTAAACCATCCTCCCTTATCCTTCTAGTGACAACATTTAGTTCCTCCTGCACCCTAGATTTATCCTGGAAGATGTTGCCAAAGCTCTGTCTATTCCATCTTTGAAGCCTGTATTTGACAAATTGGAGCTTCTTAGCTAAAACATACATGGCTATTCTAGTCTTCGGCCTCCCATCTCTCCACCATTCACCCATACGGCCAAACAAATCCTGGTCCCACAACCACATGAGCTGAAGTTTGAAGGGTGGCTTTTGTGCCTTAATAGCCGAAGCGATGTTTAGCTTAATTGGCCAGTGATCCGAGCCACGCCAATCTAATATCTCAAAGTTGAGCGTCCATCTGCTACCCATCCAAAAATAGGAAGCCAAAAATTTGTCAATCCGCTCTGCTATAAAGGTGTTATCCAGTCTTCTATTATTCCAAGTAAAACAACCATTACTTGGCTTAATGTCCACCAAGTTGTGTTCCACTATCTTTTGGTTGAGAAGAGTAGAGGATAGTTCAAGCCTGCTATTACCACCCCTTTTTTTTGATAGGTCTAGGATCGCATTAAAATCTCCAGCTAGGATCCAAGGCAGGTAAGGATATTCCTGACGGATCCCCTTAATATTATTCCAAACTTGGAGTTTTCCCTACAAATCCGTGGGAGCATAAACATTCGACAAAAGTACATACTCACCTAAATCCATGCACAAGGCAACCATAGATAGCAGCGATCTAGAGGCCAGCCAAATCACCGAAGTGACCTTCCTTGGGTTCCAAAAACAAGCCAATCCTCCAGCCTTCCTGTTGGCTCTAATGCACTGACACGCCCCTTGTCCCCAAATACCTGGGGCAATACCCATCATATAATCCACAGAAACTTTTGTCTCTTGCAAAAAAATAATGTCCAAATGCTGGTTCTGAATTAACTCATGAATAGCTTTTTGTCTGGGGTCGCTATTCAAGCCCTTCACATTCCACGAGACTGTGATCATTTTGAAGGGGGAAAGAAGTGTGCATCCAAGGTCTTAATCAACCCTGATTCAACCAAATTCTCCCCAATCATCTTGAGTAGGTCTGTATCCTTCCTTCTCCCCACTCTCCCACTCTTTTCTGTGCTTCCTTTCTTGCTATCCTTTTGAAGAATACCCAGACTGGGCAGAGTCTTCCCCTTCTTTTCCTCTTCTTTCCCCCCTAGCATTGACTCCTTTCCCTTAGCCGCTGCTTGGTACTTTTCTTCTATTAAAATTTCCAAACTCTGCACTCTCCCTTGTCCCTCCAAATCCTTTGGCAAGGGCATTCCATCTGCAATTTCCGGAAGGGGAAGGTCCTCCTGAACCGCCAGGCCATCCTCTTCCATTAGCTCCTCTCTCCTGGTAGTACCTGGGTTAATCTCCTGCTATCCCAAATCTTCCAAGATATCAAATCTGTTAAAGGAGTCCGCCTCTTGCCTCTCCATCAGTGTTCTCTTATGTCCCTTGTTTCTACTCTTGGATTTAACCTGCAAAAACCCTTCAGGGTCCTTCCCCCCCTCCGAGCCAAGCTTTTTGCCTTTCTCCTCAGCTGAAGTCCTATTCCTGTATGGCAAAGAAGAGGGCTGCTGTTCCTCCCTTCTACTTTTGGGACATCTTCTTACCAGATGTCCATATTCATGGCATAACTGACATCAAAAAGGCAAGGTTTCGTAATCTAATTGCTGCACCCAAGAGTACGATCCTACACACATGTCCAAAGCATCTGGTAAAGGCCTGCTTAAGTCAATCTCAACACATATTCTGGCATATGTCATAATCTTCTTCCCTAATGTTTGTGATGATGACCCAACCGGTTTCCCTATCATCGAAGCTATCATCAACAGAACATCCTCCCGACAACATTCAATCAGCATTCGTGGGAGACGGACCCACACAGGAACCCTGTTTGGAAGCTCCTCTGTGGGGTTAAAGCCAGCATGCCACGGTTTTAGAAAAAGCCCAGCCTAATTGTAGAAATACGGTCCTCCTTCAAACACACGGTCTCTGTCTTTCAGACAGTTGAAGGTGACCATAAAGAAGCTGTTAGCCAACAAAATTAATTCCATTTCCCCTGTGGCTCCCACATCTTGCTAGCCTAGCTTTCCAGAAAAGGTAAAGAAACTTTTAATCCCAAGAATTTACAGTACAGGGAGTGCTTGGAATAGTAATCCACATCCTCCGATATCATGTCATATGGAATAACCAATTTCGGTCTCTCATTACACCGTTCCAGGCAGCCATTAACCTTGGTGATTCTTGACCCTCCAGCTGAGCCAGAACCTTGCATTCCTGAAGTCTGCTCTAGACCACCTGTCCCCTTCAACTTCTCAACCTGCCCTTGGGTGCTTCTGCCTACCACTTCACTAAAACTCCTGTCCTTTCTCAAAAATTCCTGACCCTGTCACTCCATTGCTACCCCCCAGCACCACCTACCTTCCTCCTTATTATCTCTACCCTACCCCCACTCACCAAACGCCCCTCAGCACCTGTGCAGAAATAAAAAAATGCCTACCTATAGCCAGGGCATGGCTGCCCTAGCTGGGACGTGAGCTGCCATACTCGCTCAGCCTCTCCATCCAGCAAAGGTCTCATATATAATTAGACAACATCGAATGTACCCAAATTTCCTTCTAACAAAGTATATTATGTATGATCTATTTTCCTTATATTTTATTAACGAATGTGATTAAAGTAATTTGTTTTAAGCAAATACTTTATAGCATACTTTATAGATGTATGCATTATATCTACCCTAGAATCCATACTACATTTATGATATTCTAACTCTAGCACTATGATCCCATAGATTTTAGTTTTATTTGCACTTATTCAAAAGGAACCGAAGGAGATCTATTAGTATATGTTCTTGAAAATAAAAAATTCTTTTATGTTTTACCCTACTTTCCCATTTTGAATTTTTTAAACATGAATAACTTTAGATTAATGATCACTATAAATATCCACTTGTTCATTTAAAGTTTGGGCATATATTGACAAAATATAAAAGTAATTTTACATCATTACTATTGTGGCATATATTTTCACCCTTTGAGAGGGTATTTAGGCTCTCTCCAACCTAGACACAAAATGGGAACACCTCTACGCTATGGGTATCCTATAATGGAGGTTAACCTCTGAGTTATGTTTTAGCTCCCTAGGTGTATCAATTAGGATTTTAGAAAACTTCTCTAAACTATTGATTGATAAAGAAAAGGGTTAGAAAGAAATGAATGAAAATAAAAATATGTGATACACCAATATTTTACACTCCTCCTTTCTCTAAGATACACACATATGATAGCTAAGAACTCATACACTCACACAAAATCCATAACTAGCTTGTTGCATAGGTGTTTATTAATAAGGCTCAAGGAAATAAGACAAATGAGGAAGGGATGATCATATCCATAACCTATATTCACCTCATGACTGATATATCACATCCTAAGACTTAAAAACATAAAAATATCTTGCATAGAGGCAAGAGAGAGAGGATAAACACCAAAAAATAGAGATATTTCACAAAGTATTCATGCATAAACTCAACTAAACACAAGATAGAATCATAGAGAAAGGTAAATTAACTCTTATATTGATGTCAAGAGATGTTTTCATTAAAAAATGGGCAAGGCTAATCCATACCATAATATAAATTATTATCTTACAATGAGAAAAAGGAGAGATACATAGAAGAAAATGGAAGAGAGAAGAGAGGGAAATGAATGATGACTTGAGTGATATCATCCTACATGGAAAAAGTATTCATTATTATATAATGAGTATTAAATTATTTGAGTTTCTTACTCTTTCCACTTAAACTCTCTTACTTTCCAAATTCATCACATCTCCCACTTGGTCTTCTAGAATCCTTTAAACACTTTGTGAAGGCTTGTCAAATCAACACAACATTATAGCTACAATTTAAAAAAAAATTGATCATACATTTATCTAGTTTAAAATCAACATAATTTTCAAGAGGGATAAGTAATATTTCAAACACAATAAATGGTATCAAAAAATTATCTATGAATCAAAATATATGGCTGAAAAACCAACATGCAGTCACACACAGTCACATCAGCACCTTTAGGACATGGAAAAATGAAAAAACATAGAGCAATATATGAGTAAAACTCATCATATCTTATATTTATAGAAATATCTTGAAAATATGCACAAAAATGTATTTTTATTTTTTTTTAAATATATAAATAACAACTTCAACTTTCCCTCTGAGTATTTTTGGTAAAATTTTTACTGAGTGATAAATCTTTCGAGAAGGGTCACTTCACACCATCATAACTTTTCACTGGAAACTTATACAGCTATGAAATAAAATGCATTACCTTTTCATACCAGGATACAATAATAAAAAATTTAATGAAATTTAGAATATATTTTATCCTACACAAATGGGATTTAAAAGTGTTCATTAGGCATATTTAACAACTGGGAGATGTAGAAAATGACTAAGTAAAAATCAATGCAAAAGTTGATTTTCATAGTTGTGCATTCTACACATTATATCTAATATGTGTACATTATCTTTCCCATTACACTATAATGAAATTTTTCTATCACCATGATAAATTTGAAAAATATTTTACCTCCTTTACCACTATGAAAATGATCTTGAAACATGTGCACTGGCTACATCTAAAAACTAGAAACACAAAAAATTTACTAAGTAAAATTAAACTCAGAGGCCAATTTTCATATCTAAAAATTTTGTACGTGAGAGAGAATTTATAAAAATTATTTAACCCTAACATTATTCCCATATTTATCTACCATTATTTTAATGTTTTAAGGTGATTGGATTTGATTTGATCCTACACAATGGTGTTTGAAAAGTGCTATGCAAGTTGATTTGGCACATGGAAACACACAAAAATCTGGGCACTAGGTAGTTTTCATAACTATGATATTTTCAAGTAAATAATAATTATCTATGACCACATTAACCATTATATTACCCTAACATTTGATACCATCATACAAGTTTTGGAGATAAATGAGCATGATTTATCCCTATAAAATTGCTTTTGAAAAGTGATGTGTAGTTTAATTTGGCATCGAGAACTCTAAACCTTGAAATTTGAAAATTTGAACCTCTCCACTTTTTGATTGAATTTTTTTATTGAGGGATGTGTAGAAATGTCATATACAATACAAAATGTCAATGAATGGTTTAGGATAATGACATAGTCCATATAGGTAAAAGTTTTATATGTAGGCCAATTTTGGCCAACAATAATAATATAAAGCAATTTAAGATAGATTGTGTCACTATTGAGTTCCTTATATCCCTAAAGTAGAGCCTATTTTTAGGTTAATATATATATTATTTTAATTTCATGTTTTAATTCCCCTCAATTTGTTTTAAAATATTCCCCTATTTGAATAGGGAACATTTTTTAGTTTTTAGGACATGAGAGATTTTTCCACCAGTAGATGTCAAGTATTTGGTTCTCTTGAAACCAATGTAACCATATTATGAATGAAAAAGGCCAATATATATGGGTTTTCACCTTAAATTTTACTTAGAACAAAACTTTTGTGAAATTAATGCAAACAGAGAGAAAAAGTCCTAAAATTTGTTCATTGTTTCATTACTTTCATATTTTCTTATTTATCAAGCTTTACTAATGGCATATAATTTCATTTTTATATTAGTTAAGTATGATAGTAGTGTATTCAATGCATCATGTTAGTTTGTGCTTCTTGTTATGCTAACAAAATCTATGTATGCTCTATTTCCTTCAACCCTACAAATAAATGTATTTAAAAGCAATTTATTATAGGTAGCTATTTTTAAGCATACTTATTAGATATATGCATTATATTTATACTAGAATCCTCATTGAATTTATGATATTTTGAGTTTAGAACTAGGATATCATGAATGTTAGCTTTATTTTCACTATTATTAAGAAAACTAAAGGAAACCTGTTAGTCCTTTATTTTTACAATGCAAACATTCTTTTTTTCTCTACCCTACTTCCCTTTTTTATTTTTTTAACAAAAATAATTTTAGATTAATGCTCACTATAAATTCTCACTTATTTTTTTAGAGTTTGGGTAGTAAATTAGTAAAATACGAAGCAATTTACATCATAAAAATTGAAGAAATTTCAAATAGATCATGTTGTTACTGAGTTCCTACTGACTTTACAGTAGGGTCTAATTAAAAACTGAAGGTGGTAGCCACACAATCATTCCAAAAAAATTGAATTAATTTACATTCAAAGTATTCACCATCTCCTCCTCACATTCAAAGGATTCACTATTTCCAACATTTATAGGGAATTAAAAAAAGGGATTGATCATATGGTGAACATAGGGGTTAGGGGTGATTCACATAAATATTAGATGAGTGATGTGGATCTACCAAAAGGGGCCACTCTTATTATAAAAAATGAAAAACCCCTCTGACACATGTGATATGACTAATTTATAATTTTCAATATCTATTTCATGAATAATAAATCACAAAATTAGGTGTTATTTAAGGATTCACTAATTTTAGACTCTCTTCCTCACATGCAAATGATTCACTATTTCCCACATGTACAAGGAAGGAAATAAAGGGTTTGATTACATGGAGAATATAGGGGTCAAGTGTGATTCACATAAAAATTAGATTAGTTACTTAGATCTCCCAAAAGGTCATGCATGTGATATGAATAATTTAAAATGCTCAAAATCCATGCCATGAGGGACTAGAGTGGGGTCCCATGTTAGGGCTAGCTAATTATTTTTAAGCAGGCACTGTTGATAAATTATAGGATTTTTTTTCCTTATTATTAGTCTCATGATTTTTAAAATTTCGTGTAATACAAGGTGCTAAGAGAAATTAGGAACATTTTAATACAAAAATTTTGTTTGAAAAAAAATGATTAGATGCAAATGATAGCTGACAACTAATAAAAAAGGAGAAACCATACAAATAGTCATCCCCCTGTTGCTTCCCACCCCTTAAAAACTTCTCCCTAAATAGTATTTCTCCTATTTTTAAGGTGCATATATTTTATAAATAGTTTTTAAATATATAATGATGCATGGGACCCTTCTACCCATGAATATAGAAGCATGACGGAAAAGTTTACCACACTAAATAATAATGTTAGGTGTTATTCAATCATTCATTCATTAAAGTTTATGATGTGACATGAGAGAAAATTTTACCACCCTAAATAGTAATAACCTAGAATAGGCTAAAAATGACCTTTCAACTTAGTCTAAAATGGAAACAATTTGCAGTATCCTAAATAGAGCAAATAGATGAATGATGTGAGGAGATAAAGATAGTGTGAAACCATTGAAACCATCTCACATCACAACACTTGTTTACTATGATTATTTTCTTATAGTTAATAAAAATGTCTGATTTCCCCTCACATTCACCATTTGGGTCCCTATTGAATATAAGTAAGCACTAAACAATCCAAATAGATATCAATCATTTCATTATCTTAGCCATTTCATAAATAAAAAAAAATCACACATTTTAGATATAGTAAAATAATAGATTAAATAGATTAAAAACTTGACAAGAAAAACCTATAGAAATGACAATGAAAAATGGGGTCAATGCTTCCACCACTAATGCCACAGTTAACCTAACACTCAATAAAAGAATTTTTTTTTGGACTTCTAAAGGGAGAGAGAAAATTGAAAGAAAAAATAATGAAAAGAGAAAAAGATAAACTTAACCCTAATTACAAAGCACATGGGAATTTTTAATTCTATAATAATTTAAAAGTTTATATAAAAATTTGTAACATATAAAATTATTTAAAAAAATATTTTTATATTTAAACATATTAAACATTTAAACATATATTATTTAATAGAAATATTTAAATATTTAAACATAAATAAAAATAAATAATAAACTAAATTTTTGAATATAAAAATATTTACAAATTTTTATTATTTATTATAATTATTCTTATTAAAAAAATTATTTATATTTGTTCATTAAATTAAATGATTAAATTATCTAATATGGATTTGACTACTTAATTTTCTGCCCCCATAGAATACCTCTGAGATAATTTAATTCACCAATTTAAATACCTATGACAGTGTTCACCTTTCTTGACTTTACAAACTAATATTTGGAGATGAATTTGACCTCAAAATGATATTTAAAATAAGTGACACAAAATCATACCTATTAACTCAAAGACCTATTGGGAAAGTGTTTTGTGGGATTATCTAAATTATGGTTATGTGAGGGCATAAGCAGTCTACACCATACCAATCTATAAACATTAATTTTTTTTAATGAAAATAAGGTGTGATATCTCAATGTAGATTCAGGGTTAAAATTTTTTGGCCAACAAACAAGTACTTCAATTTTGAAGCCCAATATTGGGGTCAAAAATACATGGCCAAATCACATCCATGTAAAATCAATTAAATTTAAGCAGGAAACTATAAGCCAAATAACATTACTCCTCTTAAAATAAATATTTCAATACAAGAATCACAAAAACTTCATTTATCAAGATTATAAAAATTATATTACTAATGAAACATAAGAATTAATTATATCTCTTAGGAAGCTTTTTGAGAGAATTTTGACCATTAACTGGTACATCCCAAGATGATCAATACCATTTTTAGCTACCTTAGAACACTAACTATATATAGTATTTCTATATTTAGACTTTCCATTTATAGATTATACCTAAATGTAGATTTGTATAATTTATGGAATTTCATACCAATAAAATAACAATCGACTTATTTGGGAGGCTTTTCAAGGGAATTTTGATGATTAATTGGTATATAGCAAGATGATCAATTCCATTTTCAGTTATGAACTTGTTTGGCCATTTCTAAGGCATTCTAATGACTGATTGGTCTATTTAATGATGACCAAGATCATTTCCAACTATCACAAGAACACTTTCTATTTATATAATATGTCTATAGATATATTTCCATATATTACTATATAGACTTGAATCCTCTTATAGATGTCTTTAGATATAGATTTGAATTTGAGACAAAATCTTGTAAATCAAGGTAAAGGAACCAAGGTAGGTTTTTTTCACAATCCTCATTACAAATCATTAAAGCATTGGAGGAAAAAAAATCTCTCATTGAGAAGAACACCTAAAAGGCATCCAAATTATGTGCTTTATTCATAATATTTCTTACATAACCCTCTTGCATTAGAGGTATCATTTCATCTCTTACCACCACACTTTGTGGCACTAAAATTTCCTACTTATGAGAAATAACTAGATGACCCTGAGCATGACTAAGAAATGAAACTCATTACATTAAACAAGCTAAAGTTTGAGGCCACTACATTAGCCTCACCTAATACATGAAAGTTTAAGATCAAGTCATCTTACAAAGTTAATCTAAATGAACAAAAATGTGATACAAATAAAAAGTGAACATGGTGAATCTATAATGAGATATATTACAAAATGTATCACATAAAAATATTACTAGATTCACAAATCCTCCAGTGCTTCTTATTATGAAGTTGGCTGAGTGTTAACTCATATCTCTCCCTACACCTGTAATCAACCCTTGAGCATATTTGGTTAACCCCCAACTTATATGAGTCCCAATAAATTACACTTGATGGGTCTCCTACCATGGGTTTTTTTATCACATCCAAGGGATCATTATAATTAGAAAATGTTCAATAATCTACTACAAGACATACAATGAAAATTATAGAAGTTAAAATATGGAAATAGAAATAAAATTATCATCATGGAACTTTGGAACCAATGGTAATGATTTAGAAATAATAGGCTCTTGTATAATAAGTGGAGTTTTATTCACATTTTTTGAAGATATAACATAAGAAAATTATCTAATAGGGATTTGAATCCTTAATTTTTAGCCCCCCTAGAATACCTTTGAGATAATTTAATTCACCAATTCAAATACCTATGAGGGTGAGTCACCTTTGTTGAATTTACAAATTAATATTCAGAGATGAATTTGACCCCAAAATGGTAATTAAAAGAAAGTGACACAAAATCATACCTAGTAACTCAAAGAGCTCTTGGGAAAGGATTTTTTGTGCTTATCTAAATTATGGTTATGTTAGGGCATAATAATTCTACACCATACCAATCTATAAACATTAACTTTTCATTCATGAAAATAGGGTATGATATCTCAATGTAGAGTTTGTGTTAAACATTTCGGCCAACAAATAGATAATTCAACTTTGAAACTCAATAATGAGGTCAAAAATACATAGACAAATCACATCCATGTAAAATCAATTAAATTTAAATAGGTAAGTAAGCCAAGAAACTTTACCCCTCTTGAAAAAAATATTTCAATACAAGAATAAAAAATCTTCATTTATCAAGATTATAGAAAATATAGATGAAACACAATATTTAATTATATCTCTTGAGAATATTTTCAAGGGTATTTTGATAATTAAATAGTACATCCCAATATGATCAACGCCATTTTCAGCCACCTCAGAACACTTAATATATATAGTATTTATATATATAGACTTTCCATTTATAGATTGTGTCTAAATGTAGATTTATATAATTTAAGGAATTTCATTCCAATAAAATAGAAATAGAATCATCACAAAAAAATTAACTTGATGGGTCTCCTACCATGGGTTTTGGATCACATCTAGGGGATCATCAAAATTAGAAAATGTTCAATAATCCACTACAAGACCATATAATAAAAATTATAGAAGTTTAAATATGGAAATAGAATTAAAATTATCATCATGAAACTTTAGAATTGATGGTAATGATTTAGAAATAATAGGCTCTTACATAATAAGTGGAGTTTCATCCACATTTTTTGAATATGTAATATTATTAATAATATCTTTAAAAGAAACAAGTGGTGGTGGTATAATAGTAGGCATACACATTGGAATATATGGTGTCTTTCAAACATATATGCCCACTTCAAAATTTTGTCATATTTCTAAACCCAAAATTCATCTTGGTCACTTCTTATTTTTTTTAATGCCATTGTAACAAAATAAATTTCTCCATTACAATCACCAAGACAAAACCTGATCACCCATAACTGAGATTCTTATCTAATGAATATAGATTCCCCCTGATCAAAACCAAGGTAGTTAAAATTTTGACGTACAGATTATGCTAAGAGGATAAATCTTCACATGAAGAATGCAAGCCATAATAGACTAAATCATTGCATGGTGATTTATATCTCAATAAGTTTGTGCCCACAATTACTTTAGATAAAATTATTTTGACATTGTCATGGGTTTAGAGTAACTAGTAGGTTTAAATGTCGATTTATACTCTTGCACTTCACATAACCCCACTTACCAACACACACACAAAAATTATATTAGTTATTATATAAATATTGACATATAATATATATCATAATATTTTTATATATTAAAATGATGAATTACGTATTAATATTGTATATAAACTATATATTTTATATAATATATTTTGATATTAATAAATATTATTATATCATACAATATATATGTTAATATAGGTTATAAATCAATATTATATATTATATATTTTAGTATAATTTATTTCAATACATCTATATATATATATATATATATATATTATTTCATTGGGTAAACAATTTGGTTTTATAAGGATTTAGGAACCATAAACATGTTAAACAAAAGAGTAGTAGGTCTCAAAGGCCGAAACAACAAAAAATAAGCTAGTTAACCCCTTAGACAGTGAAATAAAAAATAGATCAGGAGGGGGGAATCTCTTATGGTTCCTTTTCATCTTTAGACATCTTCTCAAATATACCCCACTTATTTTTGGAAACTTTTTTCCTCATCCTATTGCTAGGTCCTTTAGCATCATCTCAGGGGAGGATCATATGTGGCATTTTTTGTCCTTATACTTATAAAAGGGTTTTATTGATTGGGGTCATGCTAGGGATATCAAGTGGAAGAGTCTCTATTGCATTCAATAGATGATTAATATAAGTTTATTTCACCTTGTTAGAATGGATAAAAAATTACATAGTCATGTCCACTTGCCTATGCAGGGCATTCCATTCTTGAATGAGACTAGCCAGGTTTAACCTAGCTTCTTGCAACCTTTTGTTGAATATATCCAATTGCTCTTTATTATTTTTCATTTCTTTAATAAATATAAATTTACCCTTCCTAATGACCTCTATGAATGTATCCTCATCAAAAATAACTATTTTGGGCTTAGGGACAAATAACTTTAATGGGAGGTCGTCAATGAGGGTTTTGGATAGGTTAGCTTGGGGGGTATTGGTGGAAAGACGGTAGGATCTTGAGGTAGGGTCATCCTCCATGGAGTCCTCTTCAGATAAGGAATCCCTAGGGGGACCTCCCTACCTTGTAAGGTTTGACGTTTTTCTACCAACAATAGTATAAGTTTTTGATGTAGTATGGGGTTAGATTCATAAATTTGGTGGGAAAGAGTTGTGTATTTCAAAGACTTTATGAGGTTAAACATGAGACTAGTATTATATCCCTATAAATTTTTTAACATTAAAAAGTGGTGGGAGAAAATTAAAGTATACTTACCCTTGAAAGTCAAGTACCTCTTCACTTAGAGGAAAATCTATGACCATTACCATGAAAGATCAACACTAGGAAAACCATTCTTATCCATTTTGATAAAATTATTTGTGTAGGATAAATGACATAGGAGTTCTTAATATTTAATTTTATCATTGTAAGACTTCACCCATTCACATGTCATACTTGTGGCTTCACCTATAAATCCCTTCATGACTTCAATCTTAATTCCCTGCATCTACACCATATGTTTATTCCAGCCAACAATAAAATCCCTTATAACATCAACATCATGCTTGGTAATTCTTAGCATTAGTTCCATGAGTCTACCCTAATGTAATTTTTTTTAGACTTTTTTAAGCCCCACACCTTAGAATAGGGGGTAAGATATTATCTCTCTATGTTTCCCCCCATTAGTTCTATGTTAGTAGACCCGAGGAAGATGTTTAGTAGGTTCTAGAACAACTTGGTTTGAATGACTTGAAATAAATTTGGAAAGAATGCTGCCTCCCTCCTTTGGCAATAAATCCATCTCACTTTTTCATAATGATGATTCATTATTTTTAAAACCCATAACTTTATGAGAGATGTTCATGCATGTGTCATCTTTATTGTCATTCTAGTCCAATGTACTTTCATTTCATATATCCGATTGGATGCTTTCGAGGATGTGGCCTCCTTCATGCTATAAATAATATATATTATAATAGTATAATATATTATTAATAGTACATAAATAATATTATATTTTTAGCAAAACTAAATGAATTTTTATGCCTTTAATGTATTATATAATTCCATGTAACATGAAAATGGGATAAGTCTCTACTTTATTTAAAATTCATTTGCAGGAGGGGGTTAAAAATGTCCTCACATGTATGGATTTAAAACTCTGTGATACTTCACCATGTACATAACATATGAGGTATATTACTTCAAAGAAAAAATCTATCAAATATTAATGTTTGATAGAAATTAAATTAAAAAATTTCAATCATGTATCATTAATTTGAAATCACATATCATTAAACATTAAATTTGGTGTTACAGACAACACTTGGCACATGACAGTGGGTAGTAAAGTAGATGGACAATCAATTTAAAGTAATAAAAATGATTAATTTTATAGCCCTTTAAACTTGGTTATAAAATTTCTATGAACCATTAAATTACATATAAATTATACAAATGAATCTTTGTTCTACTTTACAAAATGATGATCAAATTTTAGTTAACCATAAGGTATTTGGAGCTGTAATTTGAGCTAGTCATATGTAATTTTTATGTTGATCTGATTAAAATTAAGCTAAAATTTATTTATTACCAATGAATCTCTATTCTAGTTATTAACGGTGAATTTATTTCTCCACTCAAATATTTTGGTTCATTTTGAAGTTTGACTATGAGATGTCTTTCTTGACAGATCTTTTTATACATGAAGGTACCACAAATTGAGATGGAGAATGGTTCATTAGTTTTCATAAACAGGACTGGTTCTTTTTTAACTCATGTATATTATGGCTTCATTGGCTATTTTTTGTAATGCATAGTAAGATGAATGTATTCGTGCACCTGTAGTTAGATATAGTTTTTTTCTTTTTATAGATGTTATAAACTCTTTATTTCATATTCTCAATTGACTATTTTGGTGTGGGATGAACATCCAATTTCAATATTAGGCAAATCTATTTTCTTTCTTTTTTTCTCTCATTTTTAAGAAAAAATTATATATATATATATATATATATATATATATATATATATATATATATATATATATATATATATATATATAATATATATATATATTATATTGAGTATCTTAGTTTCACCCAAGAATTCTTGAAAGTGTATATCTCTAACTATGACTTATAAATATGAGTTGTTTCATTTGACTAAGACTCAAAATAGAAACAACTACCAGATGGTTGTGTAGCATTGATTTAAATCTATGAAGTGAAGATGAAGATAAAAAAATCATAAAACCTATTAACCCTCCCACAATTCTATAAGAACCCCCATGTAATTAGGAGGCTTTGGTCACACATATAATAGAAAAAATAGAGATTGAAGAATTAATTAGGCCAATGAGGGATCCTCATTCAAACAACCCTTGACATAGTTCTTTGGAATATACATTAGAGTCATTAATGTAGGTGAATTTGATTAAATGGTAACATGTCAAATTGACAAATGGGAATATTGTAGAGAGATGTAATTCCTACTATGATAGAAAATTGTTAACAGTTAGTTTGACTGATAAAAAAGAAAAAAAGAAAAAATGCTCATTATTCACTAATCCAAAAACCAATGTGACACTTCTAATATAATTTAAAAATTTTCCAATCCACTACTACCACCATAAATTGATGAGAAATAATTTTTGGGACTAATGGTGGATGGTTTATAATGTCCCACCTTCTAAAACAATTAGTTTTCTTCATATTTTTTTAGGAAAATTTATTTCAAGTTTAATATCCCAAATGAAATTATTTATTAATTTTATTATTAAGAGTTTTAGGGCCAATAAAAATGCTTTCGACATGATAGGTTGGGTACATATCATGTGCCTAATCAACATGTGAGAGTCTCTATCAAATAACCACTTTAGCCTAAGACAATCCTCTCTAAAATGAATTATGTTGTAGAGATTGATAGTTTACATTCACTTAAGGCATTTACTGACACCCTTGTGTAACATACGAGCTAATTTTCCCATACTGATGCTTATGAGAGTGGACATGGAGATGGTCTAACTAACATTGTTATTCGACCACACTAATGCATATCCTATGGTGTTTTATACACTAGAACTTAAACTAGATGATGAGAATTATTTTATGTAAACCAACTTTGGTGGTATTTATAATTGGATACATGATATGGTTTTGACTGATGATTTTTTGAAACATACATTTGGTTTAGAAATCTTGCCTGCACCTTTGCAAGTATCTTTTAAATTTGACATGTAATTTTTTTGTTCGACATTTTAAATTATAAATAGTGTTTAAATGATAATAATTATTATACATAAATTATAATAATATATATGTATTTTTTAAGGTTTTAATAAGAGACAATACCATTTTTTTCCTAGCTAGATTGTGAATCGTCTTGTATCTCATATATTACTATAACTACTTGGTTGATGTTTATATATACAAAGTTAATTTTGAATGTTATAAGTTATCATTTATGTAGATGTATGTAATTTTATATATATTCTCAACTAATGATGATATTTATTGTGTTTCATTGTTGACATCATTTGAGACTCCTCCATCTATATGGGTAGGAGCAAACATAGGCATTGCTAATGTGGTTTCATTTGTGCAACAACATACTAAGTTGTGAGTTGAACTTGTAAATTATGTTTAAGTGTAAATATGGATTTTTTTAAATAAATTTCCTGATATAAGAACCCCCATGTTTACATTTTATATTCCTATAATAATTATATATGTACATACATATATTTGACCTTGTAATTATTTTGTACATATTTTTATTTAAATTTCATTATTTTATTGAAACTCTGCACATAGATATAATAATAGCCTCAAATTATTTGATCATAAGGCACATGTTATCAAAATAAGCTAATCACATCCTTTAATATTTGTATCTCACTATGTCACTAATCACATAGAATATGGTTGGCCTTTAGTTGATAATGGATAATTTTTATGGGTTGCATATGTCCGTATATTCTTGTGGTAGTATTGAGCATATATAGTAATATTTTCAATTCCCAAGTAATGTCTTCCTATCATAATTTTAAATAACTACTAATGTTGTACTTCATATACATAAAGGTGTGTTTCACGTATTTGCATTTATGGAGAGGCATGGAAATTTCTAGATTCACCATGGAGTGACACTATGATAATTATATTATGTGATGTATTAGTTCATTATATTATAATATTCACATGGATGAGGTTTACTAAAAAAATTAATTAGTCAGCGATACATAACCATTTGATAGTTATTACTATTTTGAGTATTAATCAAATGAAACAAATCATATTTACAAGCCATGGTTAGAGATCTACACTTTTAGGAATTCTTGGGTGAAACTTAGATAATTACCACCATCAATGGTTTATGGTTGTTTAATTCAATATCAGGGGCACATAAAGTAGTCAAAATTATATGAAGTATGAAATGTATTTATGAACATTTGATTGTAGTTCAAGTGGAATATATAAACAACTCTGAACATGCATGCCAAGTCATTAAAATTGATTTAAAGGTGGAATTGTATACACAAATTGGCATGGTTCATTTTGGTAAATTGTAGAGGGATTGTTGTTATTCCTATGGTTGGAGGATAGAACTTTATCTATATTCATAGAGATTTAGACTTGTAGAAAATAGTCAAAATATTTACAATGAAATTGTGATAGTGTTTAAATATTTTTATTAGTATGGATTTATTTCTTCTATTTATCACCACTTGAATATGAATAAGAAATTTAGTAAAATAACATTCCATTAAAAAATGTTTCGTTTTATGAGGAGGCAAAAACTAACCACCTGGAAAAGTATTTAAACATAAATTATTTAGTAAAAATATTTAAATATTTAAACATGATAAATAAAAATAATTAATAAACATATTTTTTAAATATAAAAATAATTATAAATTTTAATAATTTATTATAAATATTCTTATTAAACAAGTTTATTTATATTTGTTAATTTACATGATTAAATTGTCTAATAGGGATTTGACTCCTTAAATTTTATCCCCCTAGAATACCTTTGAGATAAAATTCACCAATTCAAATACCTATGATAACGAGTCACCTTTTTTGAATTTACACTTGTGACTCTATCAGTTAATTTAAACACTTATAGCACAATAGACATCTGACATGGTCAGATATCAAATATGATAGAGACCAATATAAAGGACATTCCTCTTTCAAGTCCATTAATCACTTCAAACATTAAGTGTACAACAAGTGAGAATATATATTCATCCCCCTTAATGTGAACTTCAATAAATACTTTGAACCAAGATGGGAATTTTTCACAATCCTCATTACAATTGATTAAAGCATTAGAGGAACAAAATTCTCTCATTAAGAAAAACACCTTAAAGGCATCAAAATATGGTTCGTTTGATTCACAAAATTCTTTCATAACCCTCTTGCATTAGAGATATCATTTCAACTCTTACCACCACATTTTATGGCACTAAAATTTCCTACTTATGAAAAACATGAAGGATGACCTTATACATGACCGAGAAATGAAACTCTTTGCTTTAAACAAGCTAAATTATGGGTCCACTACATTGGACCCATCTAATAATTTTATTTAAATCAAACCATCTTAAAAATTTAATCTGAATGAACCAAAATGTGATACCAATAAAACAATGAACATGGCAACACCACATTAAGTTGTATTACAGAATGCACCATGCAAAAAAATTATTAGATTCAAAATATGTCAACCATATCTTATTTTGGTAGTATTGAGAAACTCAAGTAATATTTTCAATGCCCAACTAATTGCTTCCTATCATAATTTTAAATAATTAGTGATGTTGTACTTCATATACATAAAGGTGTGTTATTATTTTGTATTCACATTTATGGAGAGGTATGGAAATTGGATGGATGTACCATGGAATGACACTATGATAATTATATTATGTGATGTATTAGTTTATTTTATTAAAATATGCATATAGATGAGGTTTATTAAAAAAATTGATTAGTCAATGCTACACAACCATCTGGTAGGTTTTTTTTTTGAGTCTCAGTCAAATGAAACAACTCATATTTATAAGACATAGTTAGAGATCTACACTTTTAAGAATTTTTGGATGAAACCTAGATAACTACCACTATAAATGGTTTGTGGTTTATTAATTTAATATCAAATGCATATGAATTAGTCAAAATTAAATTAAATATTAAATGTGTTTCTAAACATTTGATTGTAGTTTAAGTGAAATATATAAACAACTCTTAACATGCATGCCAAATCATTAAAATTGATTTAGAGGTGGACTTGTAGACAAAATTTGGCATGGTTCATTTTAGTTTATGTTAGAGGGATTCTTTTTATTCCTATGATTTGGGGATAAAACTTTATCTAGATTCAGAAAGATTTAGACTTGTGGAAAATAGTCAAAATATTTGTAATGGAATTGTGATAGTGTTAAAATATTTTTATTAGTACAGATTTACTTATATTTATCACCACTTGAATATAAATAAGGAATTTAGTAAAATAACATTCCATTCAAAAATGTTTCATTTTATGAGGAGGTAAAAACTAACCACTCTGGAAAAACATTTAAACACAAATTATTTAGTAAAAATATTTAAAGATTTAAACATGATAAATAAAAATAAATAATAAACATAATTTTTAAATATAAAAAATTACATATTTTTATCATTTATTATAATTATTCTTATTAAATAAGTTTATTTATATTTGTTAATTTACATGATTAAATTACCTAATAGAGATTTGACTCCTTAATTTTTATTCCTCTTGGAATGCCTTTGAGATAAAATTTACCAATTCAAATACATATGATAGAAAGTCACCTTTCTTGAATTTACACTTGTTACTCTATTAGATAATTTAAATAATTATAACAAAATAGACATCTAACATGGTCAGAGATAAAATATGATAGAGACCAATATGGAGGATGTTCCTCTTTCAGGTCTATTAATCACATCAAACATTAAACGTACATTGAGTGGGAATACATATTTATTCACATTAATTTCAACTTCAATGAATACTTTAAGCCAATTTGGGGCTTTCTAAAAATCCTCATTATAAATAATTAAATCATTGGAGGAAAAAAAAATTCATTGAGAAGAACACCTAAAAGGCATCCAAATATGTGTTTGATTCACAATGTCTTACATAACCCTCCTATATTAGAGTTATCATTTCAACCCTTTTCACCACACTTTGTGGAACTAAAATTGACTACTTATTAGAAACATGAAGGGTGACCTTGAGCATGACCAAGAATTGAAACTCCTTGCATTTAACAAGCTATTAAATTATGGCCACTTCATTGGCCTCATCCAATACAAAATTTAAGATTAATCCATCTTACAAAGTTAATCTGAATGATAAAAAATGTGATACCAATAAAATAATGAACATGGTAGTGTCACATTGAGCTATATTATAGAATGCAACACACACAAAAATTACTAGATTCACAAAGCCTCTGATGCTTCTTATTAAGAAGTTGGTTGAGTGTCAACTAATATCTTTACCTATATAGGTATAGAGTTTGATATGAGTAAACTTATGATAGGCTATCTTTATACCTCTCATTTAACCAATTAATATATTGGTGTCATTTTCTACTACGGCCAATGTCTAAGGCTATATGCAATGAGACCATTAGATATTGTAGTTTACAATTCACTATTTAGGTGGTTTACTTTTGCTATGGTGTCTAAATTCTAAGAATAGTAAACAAGACTCTAACTCTATTTTTCATAAAATTAAATATAGAAGGTTTTCTAACTGAATATATCCTATGGAATTCAAAACATCAACATCCAAAACTTAAACATCTAGAATAAGACATTGTGGTGTCCTCACTCGACTTGCCCAACTAGGTAGGATAATGTGATATTTTAGAATGAAAGAATACTATTTACTATCACTTAAAATTCTCTTTACAAATTCTAAATATGGAGATAGGTTAACAAACTTTACTTCCTATGAAATTGAAAGACACAATCTTAAATAAATAAAACTCACTTGAATTCAATTAAAACAAACTTTGCATGTAATGGAAACACACTTGAATTAAAGGAAATTCACACTTTGATTTGAAAAGGAAATCACACTTTGCTTGGAAAAGGAAATCACTCTTGGATTTAAAATAAATCACTCTTATGTTTTAAAAGTAAATTACACTTTTTAGTAAATGAATTATACTTGAATTAAAGAAATACTTATAAACTATAACTTAAAAGTATCGATTTGTCTTGATCTTCAGAGAGAAGTGAGCCCTTGTTCCTTCCCCATAACAGGAATGAAATTACTCAATAATGAAAAGGAATGATGAACTTTATTTCATTATTAAAGGAACATATACAAATATGCAAAACTATACTGGAATGTTTATTTTGATTTCTAATTGATTAATTAACTTCAAAAACTTTTCTAACTCTTTTAACTATCTAGAATAAGAAGGAGATATGTATTTAAATCACATCTCAACATATATTCATATAATAAAAAATTTGGTGATCTAAATGACCAATTATACTTTTTCAAAATATAGAAAATTTGTCAATCAGATCTCATGTTTATAAGAATGAATTAGAAGTGACTCAACTAACAATAGATGGAAAGTAATAAAATAGATCTAAAGATATTTAACCAATTTTACAAAATAGAAATAAAAATATATCTAGATCATTTTAAACCATTACAATGAATAGTAATATCTAAAATAAGATATCTAAATATGGAAAGTCTGTTTATATACAATAGATATTTTTAGAATCATTATCTCAATCTATAAGATCTAGTTGGACATCTTTAGAGCATCATGCCTGGGCATATTTAGAGCATTCTATATAGGTATTTAGAACACCCTCAGAGCATCTTTGAAGCATGATATCTTTGGAGCTCATTCATCAAATCCTCAAAATTGTAACCAAAAAGAGTTACCAAAACTGTTTGATGTTTTCTCAAAATTATCTTGCCATAAGGATGTATTTTTGTACACAAAACTATTCTCATATCATCCAAGTTTGACACAATAATAATATAAATAATAAAAAATGTATCACATACAAATAAATGACAAATTTCATTCATTTCCTTCTTAGATAAGACATTAACTATTAAATGCAATGCAATATATAACCAAAAGGCAAAACTTATGGATAGTTTGTGTTAAATATAATGGGCTATATAGAATGCTCATCAACCTCTTCCATGGAGATATTAATATGATGAGAATGCATGTTGAGATTTCCACTATGGCCATATGAATGCTACTAACAAATGTTTTTCCTTGTGATATAAGCTTGAAGACTTATATGATTCCCAATAAATTACACTTTATGGGTCTCCTACCATAGGTTTTGGATCACATCCAGGGGATCATAAGAATTAGAAAATGTTCAATGATCCACTATAAGGCCATATAATGAAAATTATAGTACTTCAAATATGGAAATAGAAGTAAAATTATCATCATGGAACTTTGGAACTGATGGTAATGATTTATAAATAGGCTCTTGCATAATATTAAGTGGAGTTTCGTCCACATTTTTTAAAGATGTAACATTAATAGTATCTTTAGGACAAACATGTGGTGGTGGTATACTTGAGAATGCATCAACACTAATCATAGTAAGAGTACATGGAATATATAGTGTCTTTGGAACATATATGTCTACTTCAATTTTTTATCCAATTTATAAACCCAAAATTCTTCTTGGATGCTTTTAATTTTATTAGTGCCATTATAACAAAAATAATTTCTCCATTGTAATCACCAGGACAAAATGTGATTAGCCATAATTGAGCTCCTTATCCAATTAATATAGATGCACCCTAATCTAAACCAAGGAAGTGACATTTTTTATGGAAAGATTATATACTAAGAGGTTATCTCTTTACATGAATAATGCAAGACATCATAGACTAAATCATTACATGATGATTCAGATCTCGATTGATCTGCACTTGCAATTACCTTTAAAGATGAGCTTATTTTGAAATTATCAAGGGTTTGGAATTACTAAGTTTAACTATCAATTATAATTTTACACTCTTTCTCTTTACATAACCCCTCTTACCAATACATATATACATACATTACATGTCATGATGTGTGTGTGTGTGTGTGTGTGTGTGTGTGTGTGTGTATTATGTGTATGTGTGTGTATCTATCTATATATGTGTATGTGTGTGTTCTATATTTATATGTGTGTGTGTATTAATATCATATTATTTTTATATATTAAACTAAGTAATATTATATATAAATTATATAGTTTATATAATATAAATTTAAGTATATTATATTGATACATATAATATATAATTATAATTTGATTTATAAACTATATTAACATATTTATTAAATAGTAATATTAAAATATATTATATAATATTATAATTATATATTAAATTATATAATATATTTTTTTAGTATATATTTTAAATAAATATTATATATTTTGATATTATATATATATATATCATTTTAATATATAAAATATATCACTTGACTTCAATTTGATTTGACTACTCCCAAGGTGCATTTGCATTCAAAAATAGGTGGGAGTCCCTAGTGAATTTGAAATTCAAATTTATTTTTCAACATGGGGTCCATATAATTTTAACACATTCTTAAGAGGAACAAAAACCACTAAACATGTCTGACCAGATATATTCCTATTCCTAGTTTTTTCTAAATATATGTTGTAGAGCACTGAAAGATAAGACCTTAGTAGGTTTTAGAGTGTCTGAAGTGTTGACCATATTTATTATTGTCATTTTTATAGATCCTTACTTTTAGGTATTTAATATTAATAGTTTTTAATATATTTTTTTACTTTATCTAAAATTTGTGATTTATTTGTGTTGACTTGGCCCTTTCATTCATTGTTTAACACTTAATGTCATGAAATCATTAATATTTAGATAGCTTACAAAAATTATTTTTATAAAATGGATGAAATAATGAAATGGTGGAGATTAAGGTTGTCTGCACTTACTTTTATTGATCAATATTTATTTCCTTGTGTGTGTAAAACTAATAGGTACCCAAATGATGAATGTTAGGGTGATTCAAGATGACTTTTTTTAATAACTATAATAAAATAATCTTGGTAACTAATATATTTAATAGTTTTAAATTTGAAAAATTATAGATAATCACCTAGACCAACCAAAAGGACCAGCTTATAACTTGACAAGGACCCATTGATATCGAAATGCTCTTTCCATTTGGAATATGGTGAGATTAAGTTCATCTAATTTAAATAGAGTAATTATAACTATTATAACATGTAACTTCACCCTTGTACAGGATTTATTCAATCTCTCCCACTCCTAGTCACAATATTGGGATAACCCTAGGTTGTGGGTATCCTATAATAGGGTTAAACCTTTGGAAAATGCTAGATTCCTCTTGATGGATCACCTAAAATAATGTTATTACTTGGAAGAGGGTTAGAAAGATTAAATAGGAATATTAATAAATATAATAAGGTGATGCACCAAATTTAAATGAGGCTCTCATATGCTTGAACCCACACTAGATCAACATAAGACAATACTAGCTCACATAATCTCATAAACTAGCTTATTACATAAGTATTTCATAAATTAGGTTTAGGAAGCAATGAATGAAAGCAAAGAGGAATTATAAGACTCACACTAAGCATTCACTAATGGAAAAAAAACACAAGTCCAGACCTACAATAGCTTGAAAACACCTTAAAAGAGGTAATCAAGAAGGACAATGGATATGGAAGAATTTCCTTCACAAGGTCATCATGCACAAGCTTACTAAACACTAATCTAAGGCAAGAGATAGGTAAATAAAGTATTTTATTACATCAAGAGGTAGTTCTTAAAATTTTTGACAGTTATTGTTCTTGAATGAGAGAAAATAATTTCTTATCAAAAGTGAGGGAGTTACAATGTGGAAAAAAATAGGAGATATAGGAGAAAAAGGGGAAAGAGAGAGAGATAACATGTCAACCATAAATGAGATATCACCTTTCATTGAATGCTCTACCATATTTTGATCCAATTTGTGTTAATACATCATATACAAAATAACCTTCAATTTTTCCAATAGCTTTTGAATCCTTTCATTTATCAAGCAACACACTATAAGATAATAAGATGCTTAAAATGATGAGTCATGACCCTATTATGAATAAAACCCCTTGAAAACCCTAAAAAACTATTAAATTCTCTAACTAATTTCTCCAACCACTAGATCTCCATATTGGGATTCTATGCCATCTTCCACTTGACTTGCTCGAGGACAAAATCCTCAGATTTTGAACCCAACAGAACTATGACTATATCTACCTTAAGCAGCTATAGGTACCTGTTTGTCGATGATATGACTATTTTGGAAGATAAGACACTCTTTTATAAGCACAAATCTTCCCCTAATTCAATATTTGAGAATGGGTCTACTATAGATGAAAACAAATCCCATGTTTGGGTTTTCCTATAGTTATTATGTTAGTGGAAAGCCTACAAGCTGCATAGCCTCATTCTTGAGCTATGTTAGGTTTAAATAAACCTATTTTACCTCTGAACCTCGTAGAAGCTAAGAAATAATTATATGCATATATTCTCTTCAAAGAATAATTATCATAGTTGTGAAACAATATTTCAACCTTATATAATGAGTCCCACATGTTCTAAATATTTGAACCAGAGGTCCATACTGAGCTTTAATGATGGCCCTTTAAAATATTTGTTATGTTTTACCTGGACCATACTTAATCTCCATTTAAATTCTCATGGATTTGATTTTTAATGTCAGTCATTGATCTTGATTTGGGCTCTTAGATAATGAAACTTGTCATTTTTCCATGTTTTTTGTAGATTCTACAGTCTATCTTGGTCAAGTTCCTATGCTTACACCACATGGAGTCTTTGTATTCAATCTGAGGTTGTTCACCTTTTAAAAATGTTTGCACCATTGATATGCTTCTGTATAGTTTGAATGTGCATCATTAATTTTCTTAAGAGTTTACCATGAGCAAGATATTTTGTAGTATCATGCTCATCCTTAGGATTTACCAACTTGTTGACCTTTTACTCGTCATCGACCCACTTTTGTATGATTAAATGTGTTATATTGATCTATTTTGACCCATTAAATTTGTTATCACTCATAAAACATCAATATTTGTTTGGTAATATAAGATATTTCCACTTGTAATCTTTGCATTCATTCTCAAGGACATTTAAATTCAAACAAATACTTCCTATGGCTTTAACTTTATGCCCCCGTGCACATCCCACTCTACTAGTTCAACTTTAAATGCTTATATCTTGAGATAGAAAACTCATCAAGATACCAAATTTGTAAAATATGTTTATGGGACCAAAAAAATCATGTCCGTTCATTCTTTTGACTTTAGTCAACTGACCAAGTGCATTTATGAAATGTGTAACTAGACTAGCCTATTCATTCTTTCATGATGTGCCATGACAATCTGGTTCTTCTAAGATTATGCTAGAAATTGTTGTCTCTTCAAAGGCTCTAATGAAATTGTAAAACTTTTTGTAACCTATTTCATGCCCCTAAATGCTTGAACACCATCGAGACTTGTTAGATCCTTTACTTAAAAATCTAGACCTGCTTTTAGACTTGCTTCTCAAATATCAATGAATTACACTTTAAGTTTTCTTAAAGTGTTTCAAAGATTGAAAATGAAAAGTGATCTTATTCTAAATTATATCTACTCTTTTCACCACTGGGTCACTCTCTTCTATATAAACTCTACTCAGCTATTCAAACCATATCTAGGCAAAGTTTCTTATGTGGGCCAAAATTGGCCAAAAATAACATTGATTAGCAATTAAATATATATGTTTAATTCATGAGATTAAATTAAACATGATGGGATTCACTTGACATCATTTACATTTTTATATAAATTAATACATTAGGGTAATTAATATAGTTTATGTTTCCATTAGATGTCAAAATCCTATTTCAGTAGCCTCATTAGTGGAAAATATCTAGTAGTCACATCATAAGAAATAAATCCTTGTTTAAATACTCTTTGAGCATGCTAAATTAATGTGAGATTAATATGGTGCTATTTGATTAATTAATCTTGTGCTAAGGTGTCAATGTTGAATATCAAGATCATGTTAAATTAATGTGATAGAGATTAAAATGGTGACATGTGAATGATTTGTATTGTGCCAAGGTGTCAATGATGGTATGCTTTAGAATTTAATAAAGGTTTTATTCTTGACTCCAATGTCATCATTCAGGAGTGATAATTTTACCTATTTTTTTACATATCAATAGACTATATGATATTTTAGATGCTTTGACATTAGTTTTATTATCTAATTGTAAAGGCCAAAACATCAAATAAAATGACAATCAACTTTGAATTAAATCTGGCTTGTTGGGGGATCGATATCAAAATACACATGAAGATCACCCTACCATAATAGTAGGGTTATTTTGGCTGAAATGAACCTCCACTCCATAGGATTAATGGTGAGTTTATTCTTTGGAGGGATTGTATTTTATATTCAATAATTAATTTTTCAAAAAGTACATTTTTTCACATACAAAAAGCCTTAATTAAACTAACGAATTATGTATATTTAGTCATGAAACTAACAACTATGAAATCCTAGTGCTTAGACCTAGATTATCATAAGTACAATAAGTATTCTAAGATGAATACAATGCATATATCTAAAAAGGATTCTATAAAATGTTACAATAAATTACCTTAAACACATTCACTAGTAGAGCAGGATGAAAATAGAGCATACATAATAGACTTTGTTAGCCTTGATGAAAGCACAAATTGACAATATGCATTCAAAACACTAATACCACATTTTAAACATTAAATAAATGAGATCATATATTATTAACAAAGGCTGAGAAATAAGAACACATGGAATCAATGAGTTAATTATTGGAATTTACTTTCTCTTTGAACTTATTCACAAAATTATGTCTTTAGTTTATAATGAAGCAGATAACCCCTACATATAGGCCATTTGAATGCCTTAGTCAACTACAAAAAGAACCAAGTAACATGGTACCTATCAACATAGAAGGTCTCTTATATCTTAAAGTTAAATAATATTCCTTATTCAAAATATGATAATATTTTATGATATAATTTGAGGGACCATAGTACATGTTTCTTGTTCAGAAGGAACCCAATAGGTGGTTATTTTGTTCCTAAAAAGTTGGGCTAGGATCCCACTAGTATTATCAATGATGAAGCTCCTACTGTAGAATATGGAGTGCTAGTGTAGGTTGAAGAAGAAGACAGTCCAAGAAGGGCTGACAAGGTGGTGGCTCCTGAGTTGGAAGTTTATTTTTGGGCCTCAACTTTCCCTTTCCATACTTGGTAGAATATTTTTTACTCACTATTGATTAATCTCAGATCAATGATAGGATCCCTCAGTAGCTTGGATGTGAGCCCAACCATTACATCATGCCTACTTAGGATAGGTATCATATCTTCATTGATAGCCTCAACCTTATCTATTCTTTGGTTGTTAGAGGCTACTAAACCCATCATCTCTTATTCAAAATTCACCCCTTTGGCCATGTCTTTCTTTTGGAACCTTTCCATGAAGTTTTGTATTTGAGCCATGAGGGCATCCCTGCTAATGATGGAGTCATCTTTTTCATCCAAGTGCATAATTTTATCATCCTTTAATAAGGTGATAACTTTGTCACCTTATTACATAAGGGATCTCCCCAGGGACTTCATATCTTCAATCTACTAGTTCAAGTTCTTTATCCTACCAATTACATATGACTAAGCAATTCTCAAGACCTCTAAGGGAATTAGGTTTAGTTCCTCAAATTTCTTCATTATAATCAACCTCATTAGGTTTATTATCTTTTTTTCATATCCTCCATACATAACTTTTTCCTTGAGGACTTTATATTGTATATTTCATCTCCCTTTACCTTATATTGAGCCAAGGTATTTAATGTATCAAAAAATTCTTCCAAGGCCCATTCCACTCTTGTTATGTTCTACTCTAGTAAGGTGGCCTTGTATTACTACTTCAAGTCAATCATTTTTTACTGCACTCCCTTAAAATAATACAATAGCCACATCCATATTTTCTTAGAGAGTTGAGAGGGGGTCCTCTTTGTATTATTGATATTGGTCATGCCTGGCCTTCTTTATCTTTGTTATCTCAAATAAGGTTTATTTTCATTCATATAGGATTTTTTGGTCAGGATGGGTGACCTTCCTCTTGGTCACCCTCTTCATTTCTATAGACTCCTTGTCAAATTTTAGTGAAACTTGGGGAGGGTACATTATGACCTAGTCTAAGTTCTCCCTAATGGATAGTTGTATTTACTTAATACATGATTTATTTGAAGAGACACTTGGGGAATCTAATGAGGGAGGAAATGGTTTAGATGGAATCATCCCTTGGAAGGTATATGTTTGGGATGTATCAGTGATTATGACCAATATGAACATAGATCTAGGGGATGAAGAAGCACTAGTGCTAGTTGAAGAACTAGTGGAAAATAAGGGAACTTATAAAAGTATGATAGTAGGAATTTACTTAGGCAATTGTGAATTTGGTCTAAGGATAGGCCCTAACATGACTAAGGGTTAATTGGCCATTACCAAGACCCTATAAGTGGATGATATGGTGAAAAGGGTGATAGTGGGTAATCACATGGTTATAAGCCTAATTAAGGGTTTGGTTGTAGGATTTAATTTTTATTGAGGTTACTTGGATTTATAACCATCAAAATGATACTTCATCAGCATTTAATTTATACCAACAACTAACACTCATGTATAACAATGTGTCCTTCAGGTATCATACTTAACACATGCCTAACACTTGGTGTCTCTTCATGCATTCAAGTCTTTTAATTTGGATATTGAGATATTTAGGTGGGTAGTATGATATTTTGGCATGTGCCATCTTTGAATTATCTCACACCTCATTTTAATGTTACCTAGATTGACCCATTTTTTTTAGGCTAATGTGGTTTTGGGACCCCTAGTAGCTTGTCAAATGGTAAGCTTTCATTGGCTCACACTATCATGAGGTTATATTATATGAAACTCTTGATGGACCCATTTATTACTACACCTTGCTATGCCTTACCCTTAAATTAGATCACTCATCTTCAATTGTTGCATGAATCAACCTCTTTCTTCCTTAGACTGATGTGGAATCGAAACTTTTACTATTTTTCTAAGTGGCAAGTTATTATTATATCATGTTGTCATGTGACTTTATTATATGAAAATTTTAATGGACCTAAATTTCATGCCACTTTACTAAGTATCATGTTTTAATTTGATGACACAATCATTGGGGTTAATGTATTCCTTTGATCATATTATTGTTGTAAGATATGGGTATGCATGTCTTCATCCCATCGATGCCAAATTACATTTGGATTCCATGTCACATCTAGCTACCTAATATTGACTTACTACCAAGTGTCATCTTGTCATACAATCTCTATATTATTAAATTAAAATTATGTATCTTAATTATGGGTTATGACTGAATGCCAAGTGGCATGATGTGATAAGATTTTATTGTCATGATAATTAGAAAATAACAAAAGCCTCAAAATGCCATAACTAGATGCCACATGGAGTGTTCTAATTGAGTTATGGGGTCAAAATATTTACAACTTCTTCATAAGATAGAATGACATTACTAGGTGACAAGTGAAAAAATTCTATTGGATTTAATTGTCACACAATTTTTTAAAGATGAAAAGATATGTGATAAAGTCTAAAACTTATGCAACTAAGTCACTAATGCATGTGACACTATCATGTGTCATTTAAAGGTGAGTTTTCATCAAGGTTCTTACCAAATAAAAAGGTGCCATGGTTATCTCAAATCCCTTAAAAAGACCTTTGAAATCAACATGGAAGGTATTTTAAGGCCCTTTGAGGTATTTACTAGGAGAAACATTGAAGAAAAAATCAATCATGTGCATGTTCAAGGTATCTCCTAGGAGATATCTCAAAAGAAAATTCCAATCATGTACATGTTCAATGTATCTTCTAAGAGATACCTAGAAATAAAAATTCTAATTGTGTGCATGTTCAAGGTATCTATGAGGAGACCCATTGAAAGTAATACAAGGCCCTTCAACTTAATCCCCTAGGAGATACTTTTAAATAAAATTACAATCATGTTCA
Organism: Torreya grandis; assembly: GCA_037957365.1. Taxonomy (NCBI): domain Eukaryota; kingdom Viridiplantae; phylum Streptophyta; class Pinopsida; order Cupressales; family Taxaceae; genus Torreya; species Torreya grandis. The sequence continues at coordinate 3,026,469 of JARHVA010000249.1, forward strand.
TGGTCAAGGTATCTACTAGGAGAACCCTTGAAGGTACTATAAGACCCTTCAAATTATCTCATAGAAGACACCTTGAAGGGAATTTTAGTACCTTCAAGGCTACCTTGAAGGTACCTCCTAAGATATACCTCTCAAACATGTGTAAAGGTACCAAGGTATTATTATAAGGCCCTCCAAGGTACCTCATAAGAGATATATTAAAATATAATTCCAATCATGTTAATTTTAAAGGTATCTACTAGGAGACCCATTGAAGGTACTACAAAATCTTTCAAGGTATATATTATAAGATACCTTGAAGGAACTTGTAGTACCTTCAAAGGTACCCTAGTACATGTTTGAAAGGTATCTCCTAGGATATACCTTATACATTTCAAACAAGAATTAGGGTACATTCAAAGGTACTAAAAAGACCTTTAGGGTATCTCCTCAAAGATACTTTGAAAGAAAATTCCAATCATGTGCAAGTTGAAGGAATGTTAGCAGAGTTTCTTAGAATTTCTCCAAAATATGTTATTTATAGGGATAGATTACGCAAGAAGAAGTGAAAAGGCATCATAATAACATGAGTGAATTTCTAGAATCTTCAATTTTATACACAATAAAAAATATAAATATAAACTAACATGGAATTAAGAATTTTGGAACATAAACAACACAATACAAGATAGAACAAGCTAAAAAAAATAGAGTAAACACTATGCACTAGGCATACATAAAAGAATATTATGAAAACCATAAACAAGCTAATATATTAATCTATATCACACATCAGAACCATATTACATTATATCATAGAAGTATATATATATTTGCATGGCTCTATCTCTTCACATTATAGCTTTTTAGCATACAAAAAACTACTCTTTGAATTCTTATATCAATCCCTTGACTAACAAGATTGAAGACATCCAAAAGATCATATAAATGAAAAATTAATAACCTATGCACATGTGTCCATCAACTATACACCTTAAAATTTTATGAGGCCCTATTACACATCCAACACTTTCCCAAACTTAAATTGTTGTTTCATCTTGAGACAAAATCTGAACTCTAATCTTGGCTAAATGGAAAATATTAACCTTTCACAAAAGTGGAAATAATTTCTCTAAGTAAATTTATAGGTTTAAACCCTTTGAACACTACTTAGCTTCCATTTCAAATTTTTAACTAAGTAGTATACTTTCCTACCACCCTTTCTAGTTTTCCATAGACTAGCTTAACTAGGTGGTCATCCTAGTTAGGGGTTTTTGACCAACTTGGCCTTGCTATAAATGATTATGACTATATTACAAAGCATAATTTTTTTTCTTAAATTAAAAAATTGAACTACATATTTACCTACTATGAAGGTGGTGATGAAGTTTGGCTAGGCAACTATGTAGGTTGTGGCTACTCAGACTGTGCTTTTGTATCAAGCTTTCTCTTTTACAAAATTTCTTGGAGATCCTACAGTGGAATGAACTTAGGTTTATAAATGTTATGGACAATAGCTGGTTTAACCTATGAATTTCATGATTGAACATTTTCTAATTATCAAGTACTTCCTACACCATGGTAATCAAAACAAGTAGTAAAATCTGAATGACCATCAAATTATGCACATCTTTGTCTTTTGCAATAATAAAGAAGTCTCTAGCATTTGATAGCTTAAGTTAGATATATAATACAATATCATCCAACCTATCTACAGTCCTTTGGGATTGAATATCTATAAATATGTTGCACATTATTTCATTCTTCTAGACTATAGAGCTTATTCATCATGGTATCCCTGACATCTAATTTTTTTTGAAATACACAAGTCCATGTCTCTCCAATATTCATTTGATCACTCATTATAGCTTTATATTTATCCACAATTGTAAACTCTAGTTTTATAAAATCCAAAGATTTATCTAGGTGTTGCCTCCAATCAAGCATTCATTGTGTTATCTATTTAGCCTGATGCATAGTAGTATCTAAAATATGTACATATTCGTCTAGTAGTTCACAAATGCCTTCCATTTCATCATGGATAGCCTACCCTTGGGTGCACAATTTTTATGCACTCACCCAATACTTTGTTATCTGAGTCAATAATGTAGTGAGTTGTTTGTCCTCAGACATTACTTGATCACTAAGGACTTGTATAACTAGAGTAGGATAAGTTGCATTGATGAGTTACCTTGCCTTAACAATTTGATTTTATGATTCCATTTTCTCCTTTCAAATCTAAAAACAATATGTTGTTCCAAGTTTGAAGCCTTTTTAATAATATATTCTTGGAATGTAGTTACTTTTTCAATTTTTTTGGCAAAATGGAAGCTATAAAACATCTAAAGATGTCTCCAAAAGTGGAAGTAATCATGATGGATGTGGCTCAGACCTTGGTAAGAGATGGTGTCAATTGAGCCAATAGAAGTAAGAAAGTTTTATGATGAGATGATGTGGTAGGGACATCTCAAAACTATGGGTATAGGGGAGAGACTTTGATAGTGAAGTCTCCTCTAGTATCTAATTGGGTCATGTCCTTATGGGATTCTACATGTTTTTATTCTATGTTTTCCTTAGGTTCCTTTTATTTTACAATTTTTTCCTAAACTTTAGCTTAATCATTAGATGCATACTTAATGTGAATTCGAGCAGCCTCCTCAGCCTTGGCTCTGGTCACAATTTCAACCTTGCATTTTCCTTAGCCTTAGCTTTAACATCAACCTCCTCTTTAACTTTGGAATTATCCTCACCTTTTTACTTATCATCTTATGCCTCTACCTAATGCTTAGATTCGTCCTCCTAGTTTTATTCTTTAGCATATTTATCTCATGCCTCTTGTTATGTTTTCTTTTGTCTCTACATAACTTGTGCCTCTTCATACTTGTGTACTACCTCTTCATGTTCCCTTCTCTTCCTTTCAACTTCTACTTCTTGAGGTTTCTCTCTCATCCTAAGATTTTTCAACCTTCTTTTTCACTGACCTTAGCTTATTCAGACTTATTATTTTGTTATTCCTCCTTGGTGCACTATTTGTCTTGTATTATTGTGCATGTTGGGTTTTTTATATAGCTTCTTGTTCTATGGCCTCTTTATTTTTTTATTTTTCTCTACTTTTCTATTTCTCCTCTCTTATTTCTTCATAGCCTCCTCCTTAGGAACTAGGGTATTTTATGCAACATCCATTTCTTCTATTAGATCTGACATAGTTGTATTTAAAGGTCCCTACATTACATATAAATCATCTATTTTTGTATCAAATTGTGAAGTGATTTGAAGATTTAGATCCATAACCACACCTCTATGTATGAAAATATTTCTTAAATTAGTCAGAGGGGCAAGTGTATCGTTATGTCTCCTCATGCCCCTAGACTTCACTTTATGTGCACTACTTGTTATGGCTATCTCTTTGAAAGATACCATACATTCTTTTACAATGGTTGAAGGCTTAGCCCAATGATGTGTATGTTATTTTCAAAATAGTGACCATACTAGGATCCCTTCCTCTTGTAGATCTATAATCTATGTAGATGATGAACCAAATACTAGATATTTTTAGAAATATTTGGCTATAAGTTTGCACCAATTTCTTTACCTAAAATATCCACAATAGTAGATGGAAGGGTTGCATGATGTCAACCAAAAAGTCATTTATTACCTTATTTTGTACTTGGTAAGTGTGCACTACTTTATCAAGAATTCCTAATTCTCCTTATTATAGACCTCTTGGTTGATGTATTATATCATGCATTGAATAACTTCTTATTAATCAACCCTAAACTTTTCAATATCACACTCATAAGATATCCTTGGCACATACTTGTCTAACCAAGACTTGGTTTACATTCATCTCTTTCTAGTTGGTGGTGGTAAGGCTCTCTATGGATGTCCCTTCTTTTTGACTTTTTCTTGTTGTGAGGGAGATAAAAACGACAATGCTAAGGCTTATGGTTGCGTAAATCTAAGATTGTTCTTTCTCTTACCTGGCTTGTTGTGTACCTAGAGGGATGGTTTGAATAGGCTACATTGACCTCATGACTAGGGATCTTGACCTCTATACTTTATCTTGTGCTTCAAATGTGATGAAAAATGGCATTAGAGTCACAGTTGGTCATGGATAACTCATGCACCTTGATTTGAATACCACTGAACAACTTAGTTATCGATGCATGCTACCCTAAATATTACATGACAACCTATGGAATTTGAGGGTATGACCTAATCAAATCTAGATCCTCAATACTCCATGTGTTAAAACACTCTAGTTGATCATAATATTACCCTATCTTATTCCAATTGATGCCTAAAATGGAAGTAGTAGGACAAAATTCCATAGTAACATTAACTTGGCCTAGTGGTAACTTTTATTGGGCGAAGCATAAAAACACTAGTAATTGATATTATAAATTTTATGAGCTACCTAAAATTACCTTGTAAATATTAATGGTAAGCTTAGATATGAGAAAATTAGGCTAATTAAATTTCTCATTCAGGGGTATCATGCGATATATAATATCAATTACTCCTTTTGTTGCCTATTTGGCCTACTTCATCATCTACCAAAACCTCTTTGTTATACACTCTATCAGAATGAACATTACAATGTCCTCAATGGAGTCAATTAGGGTTCTTCTACCTACCCTAGTGGGAAATTTATCCTAAAAAAATGAATGAATTGGAAGTGCGGTGGACTTGTATGACAATAAGGATTTTTCATGATTTAGGAGGCTTGTGGATCTTGCCATGGTCTACACATTGATCTAGATGGTGATATCTTAGGACAAATGAATAACTCCCTATTTATATCTACTTAACAAGGTATGAATGACCTCATCCAATTTCTTGAATGTAGGTAGCTTGGTTAGCCTCTTTGTATTAGAACCTTGAAGTGGATGGTGAAGTGTAAGATCTTTTGCTTATGCACCTAGTGTGTTGATGGGGTATAAGAGTAACTTTGACCATTTCTATAAATTCAAAGGGATTTAGGTCATTGAATTTGGTTTGTCTAAGACCTAATCTAATCCCTATTTCCTCCTTTTATGCATCTATATGTGGGATCAACAAATCAATCCTATCCATGACTAAACCTATAATCTACACTATTTGATTACTTTATTCTACTAAAATATGTCTATATTTTTATGCGTAAGAGTATATTGAGAGTATATAGTAGAATAATCTTTTTCATCAAAGTTTTTAATGTTTTTCATTGTTCATCCCCTTCATATTATGGCTTTTGGCATCTAATTTTTTATTTTCAATCTCTTTAAATACAGTAACATTGTGCACAAGTGATCTTCCTTATCTTTAATATTTTATCTTTAATAGTGACCTTTTTTGTCTCCTAAATATTTAATTTACCCCATAGCATGTGTTTGATGTGACCTTGTTACTTTAGGTATCCACTTTTTTTGATGAATCCACCTATCACATCCCAACTCGATCTACCTCAAACAAGATGTAATATTTTGAAATTTCATATCATTAATGGTCTTGCATGATCATTAGTATTCTTTCTACCATACTTGTCTTATCACCACCACTTTTCTAAACTTAATTTGAGCTCAATGTAGTTACATCCAACTATCATTGATGATTTTTCACTATAATGTGAATGTACCCTATGATCATAGCCTCTTTTTGGATGTTGTAATGTGAGATTAAAGGTGGTAATGCTTAAGCCTACAACCATTTATATGTCCTAGAAATATGGTTCCCTATATATATTTTAACACAATGGTACCTTGTTACGAGATTTATTGAATAATGTAGGGTCATTTCCATCTAGTGTGTATATTCCCTAGAAATTCTTTAAACTTGTTATCATATAATAAAACTACTTGTTCCATATTAAACTATTTAGATCGCAAATTACATTCATGACATACCTTATGAATCAGTGTTCAAAAATGTCTTAAAATAATCAATTCACCATCAATGATTACAAAATGTATTTTCACTTTAGAAGGTATTTTGTTTATTATTTTTGAATATCGCTACACATTCACTCATATAGATATAACTTGATTGTCCCCCACATGCCACAATTATATAAAATCCCTTTAAATAGAATTTTAAAACAACATTGAGGGTATTATAACAACCTTCAAGGTATCCCCTAGGAGATACCTTGAAATAAAATTACAATGTGTGCATGTTTAAGGTATCTACTAAGAGAACCCTTAAAGGTAATATAAGACCCTTCAAGGTATCTCTTGGAAGATACCATGAAGGGAATTGTATTAATTTCAAGGGTACATTAAAATTATCTCATAGGAGATACATTTCAAACATGCATAAGGTTACCCTTTAAGGTATTACAAGGCTCTTCAAGGTATCTCCTAGGAGATAATTTAAAAGAAAATTCCAATCATGTACATGTTCAAGGTATCTACTAGGAGACCCCTTAAAGGTACTACAAGGCCCTTCAAGGTATCTCCTAGGAGATACCTTGAAATAAAATTCTAATTATATGCTTGTTCAATTTATCTCCTAAGAAAACCCTTGAAATTCATTGTAGTACCTTTAATGGTACCTTGAATTTATCTCTTAGGTGATACCTTTCAAACATGAATAAGGGGACCCTTGAAGGTATTACAATACACTTCAAGGTATCTCCTAAATTTTAAATTATCTTATCAAGATCTTATTCCATAAATAATCACTGAGATCTATCAACTAAAATTGCTATGCCATAATCTTCATTAACATAACTTAATTAAATCATAACATAGCTTTTAAAACTGCTATTGTATATATCAAATAACTAAGATACCAGATCAATGAAAAGAAATGGAAGAGACCACCATACACCATAAAATTATAGAACATCCCAAAGGATTTTTTATTTGTATTTGATGTCAAAATTTCTCCTCTATGATTAGAGAGGTTGATACACTTTTTATAGGATTTAGATGGAGATAGCCTCATCTCTCAAGCAAAGTTAAAGTAACACTCAACATGGAGAAAAAAAACTTACAATAGGATTCCTAAACAAGGCCTAAAATTATTAGAGGGACTACCTATGAGGTGGAAATTATAAATGGTGACACTTGTGCACTGGCAACTATTGTAGCTATTACAGTTACAAATGAAATCATTACCAATGTAGCTAAAGTTATTGTCATAGTGTGGCATGCCATTAATGGGACCATTTTAACTAGAATATGAGTTATATTTGGATAAATATTTTTAACTATAATTGACAATGGGGTGACCATGGATGTCATGGCATTATTTCTCACCTAAATTTGGAGGTAGAGAGTATGGCTAGCTTGGAAGTCAATTTACACTACCTCAAAGTCCAATAGGGTATTTTGAAAAGTTGAGGATTCTTATCCATCAAAATTTTGTGTTTCTTTAGTGATGCCCCAAGATCTATGTAAAGGTTTTCTACACTAATAACCTCATTTATAGCAAAACTTACTAGTTGTTACACTTTATAGATTGTTCTATAGATAATGCCCTCAACTTTTGCTCTGAAACTATTGGTAACTACACAAAGAAGGTCTTAAAAAATGTATCTATGTAATAAATATCTCTATGGATTGAATACATTATTGATAATTCTTTATCCCAAAATAACCACATCTTGCCTCTCTAGACTGATCAAATGTAGGACCAAAGAGTTCATGTTTTGGTGCCATTTAAGAAAGGCATCTCTCTTGGTAGCTATGTAGTTCTATGCCTAGGCAACATCAAGAGTTGATATCAAGTTCAAATGGGCATAAACTTTATTTATAGATATTCTACTAAAAAATGTAATTTATCCTCCATTTTATTCATCTTATTTTCCTCTAGATATACATCTCCCTATCGGGGCTATGACTCCCTTTTTATAACTTTGATTAATTAGATGATACTGTATATATTCACATTATCAATGATGTCCATCAGGGGTTGTATGGTGGTTATTCATTTTAATTATTCAATGGCTTGATCATATCTTTTGAACATTTCCTTAATCACCCCCTTGTAGAATCCATAAAGGTATAGGGGTATTCCCAAGGTAGAGAGCTCACATCATAGGGATGTAATTTTCTCCTTTTAGACATAGATAAGATATCTTCCCTTTATTCTAATTCCACCTCCTTCCCTTATTTAATTAGGGTCTTCCTTTTGAACCTCCTCATGGTCTTCATTTCCTTGTCAAAATGAACTTGACCACCAGTTTCTCAATGATTTCTAGGTTTCCCCTACCCTCTTATATTGTAGATTTCATATTGTAGCTTGTGTATCCATTTTGGTATATTCAATGTTATTGAATACTCAGGGGTATTTGTAAGATCTACTAGAGTGAAGGATTGTGGATTTCTTGGAGGGACCATAGGATTAGGGGAAGAGGGTCTTATTTGTGGGAAATGTGGGATTTCCCACCTCTAACTAGTGACCTTTTTTAGGGGGCATTGTATTTAGAATCAACTTTCCATTTTCTAGCTCTTTTTGGGTGGTCACCACAACATTATAGGTGTGATTATGTTGGGTTAGTGACATCCCCATTTGTGTGGATGGTTGAAATGGGGAAACAGGTGAAGTGGAAATTAAGGTTAAGACTAAGCTCTCAAATGGGACTCATTTCTATAGTTGAGGAGGGTTCGTTATGCCAAAGTAGAAGTACATGGATGGAGTAATAAGAATTTTTTTTAAGTAATCAAAGGTTAAGGAAAATGTGAGCCTAGTGGTAGTGGTATTAGGTGAATTATGGAGTGAACTAACCTTAATCTCATTCAAATAATTTAAATAATGAGAGGGAGAAACAATACTAATTTCCACTATAGTAGAAATTATAGAAGCTAAGGACAAATAATAACGAGCTAAGGTGCTTACATGTTACATATAAGAAACTAGGGGAACTATTGTGGTATTTATAATTGTTTTTTGTAGGGATGAAGGACCTATAAACACTCACTGATTTTCCACTTATGGAAGCTAGGGGTATCAAATGTACTTCATCTTTGGTGTCTCCCTCTTCTAGAAGTATCTCGGTGGAAACTAAACTAGTCCCCAAAATATTTGTACCCACTAAATAGGCCTCTTCTTATTCAATTTATTCATCCTTAAGATCACTCTCAGTAGTCTCACTGATAGATACTAAGAGTGATGTCTCAGATTCACCTTCCTATTCTCCTTCATCTAAGGGTAATTTATTTAGTTCTTTGTCACTATATAATATCTTTATAGATTCTATTATTATATAACCCTTCTATCCCTTAAATTATCCCATTGATCCCTCATTAGGTGCCTCTTTAATAGGTGAACATTGTGGCAAGGTCATAATAGTCCTGGGTTTCCTTTTTTATATAATAAGCTCCATGGTGGGGGTGGAAGTATTTATGGAGGGATGTGGGACATCAATTGATGAAAAAAGTGTGATATTAGGTGGAGATGACTAGATAGTGAATGGACATAAACTAGTATCTAAGGTGAGGAAGGAAGGAAGAGAAACTTCTTGCACTATGGTGAGTGGAGCAAAGGGAAACATAGAGAAGGATCCACCAATCCCCATAGTGGTGGCTAATACATGAATTAAATTTGAATATGGGAAAGGAGAATTGCTTGAGGAGAAGAATGAAGGAAGACAAACTTCTTAAACTATGGTGAGTGGAGGAAAAAATAACATAGGGAAAACTCCACCGATACCCATGGCATTAGTGGTGCCTTGTGCTGCAAAGGGTGGAGAAAGGATCATTTCCACTATATTAGTTGATAAGATGGTAATATATTACGGTGAGGAATGAGGAGATGCCTGAGGGGGTGACTTATCTTGTGTTACCATTTATGAAAGTGCCCCCTTAGGAGCATCTAAAACCTAGTGTTCATTTTTTATATTCTTGGCTTGCTCTTTGGTGCTTTTAGTATTATACTATATGTGCCTAGCCACTACCATTGATGTGGTGACCTTCTTCATCTTAGTGTATACCTCTACATTAATTAGGGAATTCATAAACACCTCATTATGCCAAGTGTGGAGTGTATGTATTCAATTTTTACCATTCTTATGAGTCTCTTTAGGTGTTTCCTCACATTCTCCCTAGGGTCCTATTCTTTGTAGGGTTCCCAATTGAAATCATAATGGGTTCAAGTTTTTCCCACCAATTTGAAGTGTTCCCATTTGGTGTATTTAATCCTACCAATACTAAGGGGAGTCAAGTGCATAGCTCCCTACCTCTTATTTCTTAGTTGAAAATCCACTAAGTCAGCCAATTAGGTAGTAATTTCTTGTTCTAAAACTTTATCTAGGACAAATCTAGGTAAATAAATAAGGTAGGCTCTAATGCCCTCTATCTTGATTATGGTCTAGTCTAGAAAGATCTAATAATCCCCCATCTTTCCTATGCTATTATTTATTTGATTTGAGACCCTAGGCATATCTTTTCGATAGATGACTTGGTATACCATTGGGTAGAAGATCTCAGTAATCTTGATCACGTTCCTCTTGAACTTGTGAATGTGGAGGATATTGAACCTTTCACATATCCTAGTCATAGGGAACTCTTAAAAAAGCTCCCAAGTCTCATTAAATATGCATGGATGCTTCTAGTTATAACATCCTTCACATAGGACATCATATAAAATCTACAATCTATGGAGTTGTTTAGATTAGTGATTATGCTAATGATGTTGTAACTGATGATTTCCCCTATGAAAATTATCCTTTTAGAGGTGATAATAAGGTCAATTAGGTGAATCCACACCTCATTGACATGATTCATTTTAGGGAAACCATATATTCTATTTAATAGGGCCATAAAATTTTTGACTCCAAGTTAGAAAGTGGCTATTGGGATAGTAGAAATAAGGCCTATGATTACAAAAGTACTAGGGTCATGGGCCCATTCTTATATCTTGATGGCTACATTGTTGGAATGTATCTAGGTATTAACTAGAGTTTGGTTGTATACCATCTAGGGTTGTATGTTATTTTAGTGAAATTGTAAAAAAATTCTAGAAATTTTACCATTTTTAAATAAATCAAACAATAAGTTGATGCATGGCATTACCTTGGGTTTAGCTATGATGTTATGCAGACCCACTATCTTGATTGCTAATAGGTCATCTTGGTACGTCTATGAGAATGTAGAGAATTTGTCCTTGAGACTACAAGGTTTGGACTTGTCAAATTCTTTCCCAATAGAAGATAATTTCTTGAAATCATGTTTGAGGTAAGCTTCATCAAACACTATGTCAGTATATTATACTGTTCCTATGATTGAATACGTAGATGGAGGATGTGAAATTTGAGATGAGGAGGCCATGATTATATGACTATGAAACTTTTGGTTTCATGAGGGTTCAAACTCAAGCTTACAATTTTTTATTTTGATGTAAATATGAGTGTAATTAGATCTACAAATTACATATATTACCTTTGGATTCAATGGATTCACCTAATTGAATGTAAGGTTGTTCAATTCATGTGAATTAGTGGTGTAAATGGATTTAGATCCTCACTTTTATTTTTTATATTTGAATTTAAATTGACTCATGGGATGGTGAAACTTTTATTGCATCATACTCATGGGATGGTGACACTTTGATCGTGTCAAACTCACAATATGGTGCCACTTTGTAGGATCATATTGAGTCACTTACCTAGAAGATTTTGTATAATTCCTTTCATTAAGTAAATATCCAAATGATTTGGATTATGACATTTAACATGATCTCACTTGATCATTTTCCCAAGGATTTCATACATTAATTTCAATTTTTTAGTTTATAGGTAAATAGGATGGAGAGTCACTCGCTTGGTAGACTTAAAATATTTTTTGAGTGTTGAAATGTTGTGGGTTCATGGGTGCATGCTACATGTCCTTGAATATTTAAAAACTAAATATTAATCTTAATTATTATATATTTTTCAATTATTCCATGGTGATGTCATGGAGGTATTTAGGTGAGTATATGAAGTACTTTGATAGTCTAAGTGACAATGACAAAGTGTGCAATGTGTTTGTCCTAGTATGCTTGAAGTGAGCTTCATTGATCTTCAGTTTTGGCATAGTTAGAGATGTTTAGGGATGAATCTAAAGTATTAAGCATGTGTGATGGGTCTTATCATATGTCTATGGTGGTTAGAGGGCTTGTGGAAGTGCATGGTATTCATTTGGTTCTTCATTATGATCATCTAGACATTTTAGGTCTTTAATAGAAAAAATTGAGAAGGCATTTTGAGGATGTTATATCTCACATGTGTGAAGGTTAAATGATTATATTTTCATATGTATAGATTATCCTATGTAAGATGATCACATGGTTCAAATCTCAAGTCATGTAATTAAGCAAAATAAAAGTTATATAGGTGCAAAGTTGGTCACTCAGACACAAGTTCATTAAGTTATAGCACTTGGTAAATTTATAAAGGCATATCTAATTGTCTATATTTCATCACATTTAAGATCAATGGTGAAAAATAAATTTTAGCTTAACTACGTTAACAATCTAACCTTAAAGTAGAGTCGAGTGAGCAATTTGGTAATGGTGTATCTTACATATGCAAAGGTTTTAGGAAGAAACAGTGATATGTGTTTGTTTAGTATTATACCTAGTTTATATGGTGGAAATTTGAGAACATAAATTTTATTGAGGCAAAAGATATATCTATTCAAATTTGTTCTTCTAGGCATATTATAATAGTTCCCATACTTAGCCAAATCTGCATGAAGATAAAGTTTAGGACCAAATAGAGATCCAATGGTTTATGAGAGTTCATACAAATAGATCTACAGTGCATAGTAAGTCAAATGGGTCAGAGTGTTTGATGTTTAGTGAAAGTAAAGATCAAGATTCTTATAGAAGATAGATGAAGCATGTTTATTTTAAGATGTCAGAATGTAGTGAGATGGTGCCAAGTGTTTGATGTTTAACATTGAGTAGAGATAAAGATTGATCTTTTTACAAAGATTAATGATGAGTGAGTTTTCATATTTATTGAGATCAATGGTTTGTATTAAATTCAAGAGGTCAAAGTGATAGTTGTCTCACATTCTTAAATCAAGGACAATCTTGAAGAGATCAATAGAGTGTGTGTGGTCAAAGTGACATAGGTTTAACAAGATAAAGGTCGATAATATCAATAGTGATTAATTTATATAAGATGTGAGGATACAGCATAATTTCAAAGTGTCTAAGGTTTAACTATGAATGTTGGCATTTGAATATTCAAATTGCAAAGGGAAAAACTAGTCTGAAATTATTTGGATATAACATTTGATCCATGATGAATTTACCAATGGATTTAAAAAAACATTGTAGAGGACTCCAAGGCACACCCATAAAATGTGATTAGAAGGTCTGAATGTTTGTATAGTTTCATTTATTGAGCTCCAAATTTGACTGTGTTTGACATTCATCTGTTAAGAACTTTGGAAAGATGTATGTGATTGTTTTGATGATGTTTAGATATTTTATGTTGTCTTAGCTATTGGATAGTGTTTTTGACTCCATGAAGATAATTTGTGTGGTATTTTGAGATTTTACCATTGATATTCAATATTAACATTACTGAAGAAGTTGAATATGTGTATAGAAAGGTGTTTGAGCTAATTGAGTGTTAATAAAAGGGTGATGTGATGGATATGGACACTTAAGAAAGACCTATATATCATGTGTCATGGGTCCATGTACTTGGAAAGTGTTCCTATGTTCTTAGTTTGTTCAAAGAATTATCAAAGAGGTGAATGGGTTTCCATAAGACCTAAAAAGTGACTTAGGCTTATTTGAAAGAGAGTTGTGCTTAAGTGTGACCCATGTTGGATGCCTTAATGGTGAAGGCATGTTTTGTGTCCAACAAGTAAATATTGTGGACTTGATAATTATGAAGGCTCTATAAAATATAAAATTAAAGATGGTGATTTATAGACTTTGAGAAGATATGTATGAGAGACTTGTGAGTAGGTGCTCGAAGTGGAAGCTTGTGTATACTAGTAAAGTATGTATTAAGATTTTAATAAATACCTATTGCTTTAGAGTGAATAATATACATGTGTGAGTAGAGTATATGATAAAGAGTGTATAAGATATAGGAAAGACATAGGTCAGAATGAGTACTATGTGTATGATCATTTGGTCATGCTGTTAGTATTATGATAGAATTGTTACCAATTGAAGATAATGAGAAGTGTGAAGTGATACATAAGATGGTTTTTGGATGCATTATGAGTGTGTGAAGAATTTAAGGAGGTTATATTATCAAAGGTTCATAATCAAGTGTTAAAGACATTAGTTCAAAGGTGGAGGTGTTCATTTCATAAGAGGTCATAGGGACTTGATCTTCCTTAGGGGTAGGTACTCCTTATGAAATAGGTGTTTCACTAAAGGCCTTAGGTCAGAAGGACTTGATCATCTTAAGGGCAGGTGCTCCTTTTGAAATTGATGTTTCACTAAACCCTGGTCATAAGGACTTGATCAATCTCTTATTTATAATCTCTTATAGGAAAATTAGTCCACATGTTGTAGGATTGAGAGTGGGTTTTATTCCCCATGAGGGTTTCTCATAGGAATAATGTGTTGTGTGTTTAATCTTGTGTATGCATTGAATGAATAAGCTCTCTTATTAATGTTTCTCAATCAAGGTGATATATGTTAATTTTTTAATAGTTTGAAAGGATTGGAATTGAAATTGAGATATTTGGGATTAGTGATTCACACCCATCTCTTAGTTATTGTACCTCTAATAATTGGTATTAGAGTGGATTTTTTGGTAAAGGCTTGATTACTTAAAGGTGATCCAAGGTACAATATGGGTAGTCATCAAATGCAAGGAGGTTTCCCTACCAAGCAAGAATTTATGTTCAATGGGTCTAATTATGCTTTTTGGAGTGCAAGGATGAGTACATACATTATGTTCCTAGGGTTTGATGTATGGAAATCTATTGTGGATGGTTATGTTACTCCTCCATATAGTGTTGCAAATAAGAAATTGTTTGGGAATAATTTTAAGGAAATGAATGACATCACTTGTGGTCTTACAGAGATTGAGTTCACCAAGGTAATCCATTGTAAATATTCTAAAGAGATATGGGCAAAAATGTATACCATTTATGAAAGAGATTCAAAGGTCAAGCTTGCTAGTTATGGACTCATAAAAGGCAATTCAAAAGTATCAAGTTGAAGAAAAAAGACTTTGTGGTATCCTTTCTATAAAGAGTTGATGAGATTGTGAACATCATCATAGGTCTTATAGAGAACCTTGAAGAGGATATTGTAGTCTAAAAGGTATTAATGTCTTTATCATTCAAATTTAATCCAAAAGTATCTACTATAGATGAAAGTCGTGATCTTACTCAGTTAAAGATAGATTAATTGCATGACACCCTTACTACATATGAGATGAATGTAAATGATGATATACCACCAAAGAAGGAATAAACATTCAAGAAAGAAATAAATACAAAGAAGAGGTTCTAAGGTAAGAAACCTAATAAGTATGACATTTCTAATATTGATGAAGAAGAACTAATTGCTTTGTTTACAAGGAAATTAAAAATAGGTTCAAGAAAGTATAAGGGTAAATTATGATTATAATGCTTCAATTTTGGAGAGGTATGACATTTTGTTAATAAGTGACCTTATAAGTATAATAATAATGATGATGAATAACATGATGAAGACCAAGATGAAGACAAGAATACATACAAGTATGATAAGAGTAAGAAAGGATTCAAAAATTATGACAACAAGAAGTCCTTCAAGAACAAGAAGAGTATGTACACCAATAAAGATTGTATCTCATCATATCAGAGTGAGGATAGTGACTTAAATTATGATCATAAATATGATGGTCCTATTGAAGATGAATCCATCTTCATGGTTGAGGAAGGAAGTTGATCGCATCAAAAGGAGTCTACTTGGAGTGACTCAAATGATGATAAAGATGAGGTGGATTATGAGACTGAATTTGATGAATGATCTTGAATAATCAAAAATTGAGAAGAAGATTAAAAATTAGATGAAGTCATAACTAAATTATTATGAGGAGCAATTCAATGTGTTTGAGGCAAGATTAGTTAAAGACTCTAGAGAGCATAAAGGTGTTGTCATGTTTATTAATTCTATGTTAGAATCTATGTCTGCAAGTCTAAGAGCCAGAAAATAATAATGCTCAAGGTATGCTTCTAAGATTGTGTCTTTTAAAGATGAGTTAGAGAAGTTTACAAGAAAAGTGAAATCATTTATCAATTTTGATAAAAGTTATAATGATCTAGATGATCTCCTAAAGATTCAAAAGTCAGCTATTGATAGATATGGATTGGGTTTTAATGAAGAGCCCAAAGTTACTCCTCAAGTTGACATGAATGTCAATGAGAACAAGGTATATCAACCTTTAAAGATAAATCTTTAGATAAGGAATGAAGGTGATATAATAATGAAGACAAATCAGATCAAAGAACCAAATGCCATGAGATATGTAAGTTTTAATGGTTACTATTACACATGTAAATGATTCGGTCATAGGGATAAAGAATGCAAGAGATCTATTAGAAATAAATTTTATTGGAAATATGATGGGATTAATAATTTAAAAGGTGTGAGAAAGGTTTATTACTTCAACTATCATGATGTAGGACACTTTGTAAAACATTGTCCATTTAATGTAAGGTAAGTTGAATTTCCTTCAAGAAATATTGAGTGCTAAAGTTATTATGACATAGGACACATTGTAATATTTTATCCAACTATGGTAAGATATAATTATATTTCAAAAGGTATGATGTGATTTAACTATAAAAAGAGAGGTCACATTTATAGATTATACAAGCATAGGCCTAGAAATTAGAATAGGTTCAATCAAAATCCTAGAGTGTAAGGAAGAAGGCAAGTTAACTCATGGAAACTAAAGGTGATAAGTATGAATCATGATGAGTATTTAGGTCTAAGTAATATATTTTCTATGGTGGAGAATGATTTAGAAGTTAAAGAGTACCAAGGGTTGTCATTATTTGCCCATGTTGAGAATGAAGAGACCAAGCTCAAGGAGAAGACCAAGGTACTAGTTGATGCTAGTTCTGAGGTATGTATGAATCCAAGTGAACATCTTACTATTTATAAACAAGTTTCATGAAAATAACATATGTGGTTGGTGACTAGTGATGAGGTTCCAAACTCACAGGAAGGTTTTATAGATAAAAAGGTACGTCATTAATCATTGATATCTTCATGTATTATCAATTCAATCTTAGAAGAGAAGGAGAATGTTGTAGTGGTTGAGCATGTTGCTTCTCTTAAGCCTAATAAGAAGAAGAAGAACTAAAAGTATTAGATGACTAAGGAGGAGAAGGTATATGAGGAGTTTTAGGAAATTCATGGTTTCACACTATTTAGGACATTGTGAATTAGGGTGTCTCTGTCTATGCTTCTTAAGAGACTCCTTTTAGTGGACAAGTAAGTGTTGTTGTGTATGTAATGTCTGTAGGGTCAAAATGGGTGTTTCTAGGTGGACTAATGATATTGATGAAATACCAAGAAGATTGTGATGCTAAAAAAGGTCTGTGTATTTATTTGTGATGAGTTCTAGGTAGTTTTGTGTCTTGATGATCCCATTTATGTCAATTAAATATTTTTGAGTGCTCTCAGTTTTGACTTAAGGGTAAGCAAGCCTAAAATGGGTTATGTGATGTATCAGTTACAAAATATGTGGAAGATTAAATATTGGTATATAAGTGTGTAATGGTTGTATCTAGGTGTACAAGAAGTTTTAGAGGTGGGCATTGACTAAAGGAGGTTTGTTGACCTTATTTGTTTTGAGATTCTAGGGTTTTGGGCTCTATTAAAAATTTGGTTTGATTTATGAGTTGAGTTATAATTATTATTAATAGGTTTAATGAGATGAATGGGTTGTCAAATCAATATTCATAGATATCTGAAGGTTTGTGGATTGCAAGCTATTCAAGTTTTTGTCAAAATGGAGCCCTAATTAGCTAGTAAGTTTTTGAAGGAATTATGTTACAAAGCATGAGATAGGAGATGAAATTTGGTGTGATTGAGGGAAATATGAGAGTGATATAGATATGAAGTTTTAGGTCTTGAATTTGTGTCTACAAAAATTTATGGGCTTTACAAGTTCTAGGTAGGGATACAAGGAGACTAGATAGGCCTAGTTAGAAGAAGAGTGCCTTTTGTTCAATTTTTCCAAAAAAACAAGGCATGATTATTTCAAAGTGATTTCTTAGGATTTTTTTAGGTCATGTTTTCTATTTGGTGAGTGGCATGAATTTCTATTGGTGGTCCTTAAGGTGGTTTGAGAGAGAAGGCTAGTAAGCCTATATGGTGGTTCTTCATGGTGTGTGAAGATTTGAAGATGATTAGGAGGTAAAATTGCTCACAAATCTTGGGGGGGGGTCCCTATTAAATGTTTCTTTCTGATTTTCATCAGATTTTAGTGTTTTATGTGTTCTTTTTTCATTGGTTGTAGTGCTTAGTTAAAGAGTGTTGGCTTGTAGCAAGAGGATGTTGTCAAGGCAAGTAGATGTAGGCTCAAGGTAAGGGGGAGTTTTACCTATCTTTCTAAGATGTTATTCTCTTTTTGATCATATTTTTAGGTCCTCAAGATTATTTATTTCCCAATTTGTCATTGTGTCAAAGGGGGATAAAGTTCCTATTATGGAGTGCTTGAAGAAAGAGAAGGAAGGTGAGTTGTATATTGCTATATGATGGTTGTTGATGTCAATGACAAAGGAGGATATTTTTGGAGAGTTTTTAATGATGTCATGGTGATGTCATGGAGGTGTCCAAGTGAGTGGGTAAAGTTCCTTGATAGTCTAAGTGACAATGACAAAGTGTGCAATGTGCTTGTTCTAGTATGCTTGAAGTGGGCTTAGTTATTATTCACTTTTAGCATGGTTAGATATGTTCAAGAATGATTTTTAAGAATTTGTCATGTGTGATGGGTAATAATAGAGGTCCATGGTGTTTAAATAGATTGTGTAAGTTCATCATATTCATTTGATTCTTCATTATGATCATCTAAACATTCTGGGTCTATGGAAGAAAAATCTGAGAAGGCATTTTGAGGATGATATATCTCACTTGTGTGAAGGTTTCAGGAGTATATTGGCATATGTATGGATTATAATATTTAAGTCGATCACATGGTTCAAATCTCAAGTCATGTGATTAATCACAATAAGAGTTATATGGGTAAAAGTTGGTACCTTAGATAAAAGTTCACTAAGTTCCAACACTTAGTCAATTTTCAAAGATAGATCTAACAGTTCATGTTTCATTGCATCAAATATAGATGATGTGAAATAAATATGATCTCAACTATGTTAAAAATATAAGTTCTAATTAGAGTCGAGTGAGCATTTTGATAATGTCATATCTCACATGCATGAAGGTTTTAGAAAGAAATGGTTGTATGGGTTTGTTTAGTATTATACCTAGTTTACATGGTGAAAATATGAGAACATGCATTTGATCAAGGTAAAAGACATATTTGTGCAAAGTTGGCCTTCTAGGTATATTAAAATAGTTCTCATACTTAGCCAAATCTACAAAACATTAAAGTTCAGGATGAAATAGAAATCCAATAGATCATGGTAGTTCATACATCTAGATTTAATATGTGTATTAATTCAAATGGGTTAAAGTGTTTGATGGTTAATGAAATTAAATATCGATATTCTTATAGAATATCTATGGAGAATGTTTATTCCAAGATGTCAGGATGTAGTGAGATGGTGCTAAGTGTTTGATGTTTAACATTGAGCAAAGATAAAGATTGAGCTTATTCTAAGGAATCAATAGTGAGTGGGTGTTAATAATGATCAAGATTAATGGTGCATATTAAAGTCAAGACATCAAAGTGATAGTTTTCTATCATTTTAAAAATAAGCACAATCTTGAAGAGATCGATGGAGTGTGTGTGGTTAAAGATTACCAGGATGCACAAGATGAGGTCAAAGTGAAAGAGATTTAATGAGGTAAAAGTTGAGATTATTAAAATAAGATCAACAATTTGTAATTGATATAAGATGTGAGTACATGAGATGATTTCAAAGTGTCTGAGGTTTAACTATGATCATTGGCATTTGAATATTCGAACTACAAAGGGAAAAACAGGTCTATATTTTTTTGGCTATAACTTTTGATCCATGATGAATTTGATAATGGAATAAAAATAAAAGTTGTAGAAGACTCCAAGGCACATCTAGAAAAGGTGATTAGAAGGTCTGAATGTTTCTATAATTAAAGATATTGAACTCTAAAGATGATTTTGTGTTTAACATTCATCTGTTAAGAACCCAAGAAGGATGTTTATGCTTATTTTGATGATATTCAAATGTTTTATGTTGTCTTAGCTATTAGATAGTTTTTTTGACTCCATGAGGATGATATATGTGGTATTTGGAGGTTTGACTAATTAATATTTAGTATGAACATTGCTTAAGAATTTGACTATGTTTGCATTCATAATTACTATGTGTATAGAAAGGTGTTTGAGCTAGTTGAGTGTTAACAAAAGGGTGTTGTGATGGATATGGACACATAAAAAGGATCATATATATCATGTGACATGGGTCCATGTACTTTAAAAGTGTTCATGTGTTCTTATTTTTCTCATATAAGTATCAAAGATGTGAATGGATCTCCATGGGACCTAAAAAGTGACTTAGGCTTATTTGAAAGAGAGTTGTGATTAAGTGTGACCCATGTAGATGCCTTAAGGGTGAAGGCATGTTTTGTGGATGATAATGAAATATTCTATACTTGATAATTCATGAAGGCTCTATAAAATTTAAAATCAAAGACAGTGATTTTTATACTTTGAGAAGATCTATTGAGAAGATTTGTATGAGAGACTTGTGAATAGGTGCTCAAAGTGGAGACATGTGTAGACTAGTGGAGTATGTGTTAAGAGTGTAATAGAGACATATTGGTGTAGAGTGAAGAAGATACATGTGTGAATAAATCATGTGTTGAAGAGTATAGAAGATAGAGGAAATACATAGGTCAAAGTGAGGACTATGTATATGATCATTTGGTCATGTTGCTAGTATTGTGATAGAACTATTATAGGTTGATGAGAATGAGAAGTGTGAATTGATCTAGAAGATGGATTTTAGATGCATTATGAGTGTGTGAAGAAGTGAAGGATAATATGTTATAGGTCCATCATAAAGTTTTGAAGACATCAATTCAAATGTGGAGGTGTTCATTTCATAGGAGGTCATAAGGACTTGATCTTCCTTAGGGGTAGGTGCTCCTTATGAAATAGGTGTTTTACTAATGGCCTTAGGTCAGGAGGACTTGACCAAGGTTTTTGGTCAATATAAATTGAGCAAAAGGTGGTCAGAAGGACTTGAGGAAAAGGTGGTTAGGATGACTTAGTCATCTTAGGGGTAGGTACTCCGTGTAAAATTTATGTTTCACTAAATCTTGGTTATAAGGACTTGATCAATCTCTTGTTTATAATATCTTATAGGAAAACTAGTTCATATGGTTTAGGCTTCAGAGTGTGTTTTATTACCCATGAGGGTTTCCCATAGAAATCATGTGTTGTGTGTTTGATCTTATGTATGCATTGAATGAATGAGCTCTCTTCTTAATGTTGCTTGATCAAGTTGATATATGTTGATTGTTCAATAGTTTGAAAGAATTATAATTGAAATTGAAATATATGGGCCTACTAATTCACCCCTCTTCTTAGTGATTATACCTTTGATGGAAATATGAGTGTAATTGGATCTAAAAATTGTATATATTACCTTTGGATTCAATGGATTCACCTAATTGAATGTAAGGTTATTTAATTTGTGTGAATTAATCATGTCAATGGATTTATATCCTCACTTTTATTTTTTATATTTGAATTTCAATCAACTCATGGGATGGTGACACTTTGATCATGTCAAACACACAAGATGGTGCTACGTCACTTGATTAGAAGATTTTGTAAAATGCCTTTCATTGAATCAATATCTAGATGACTATGATGATGAAATTTAACATGATATTGATTACTCACTTTCTCAAGGATTTCATACATTAAGTTCAATTTTTTAGTTTTTGGGTAAACAAGATGGAGACACTTGGCATAATCATGGAGAGTTACTCACCCGATGAACTTGAAATATTTTTTGAGTGTTGAAATGTCATGGGTTCATGGGTGCATGCCACATGTCCTTGAATATTGAAAAATGAAGTTTTAATCTTAATGTCATGGGTACCCTTGAAGGTATTATAAGGAACTTAATGGTATCACCTAGTACTACCTTCAAACCTTCAAGGGTACCCATACACATGTTTGAAAGGTATCTCATAATAGGTACCTTCAAACTTTTAGGTCCACAACAGAGGTTCAAATCACATAAAAGATCCTAAAATATAATAAGCTAATCATTTAAAATCATTTTCCTCAAAACATCAATTACTTAATATCATTTATATAATAATAAAATACATGGTTAAATAGTAACTTAAGTAGCTATTTTTTTATGCAGCTATTCCACTCTTATGCATGTTTGAAATGTATCTCCTTGGAGATACCTTCAAACTAGGATGAAACAAGAACTGAATAATGTAGTATATGATATTAAAAGCTATTATTTTTTTGGATTGACATAAACTGTGTATTAAAAAAAATGGTATACATTACCTTTTTAACATTTTTAGGTTTTAACATATCTCCATACTTATGTTATGGTATAAATATAGATTTATCTCCTACATATAAGTATAAATTGGATTGATTTTATAAATAACCTGATTAACAACTCTTCTCATGTCTTTTCCAAATGTCTAGGCTGAAAAATCATATGTCAATAGCTTTCCAATGTGGAGACTATATTTCTTTCATAAATAATGGTAAGGTCATCAGTGAAGGAAAAATACACAAAGTGGCAGGTCTAGATGTTGAATCTTTGGAACCCATAAATCTCACTTCCACATGCCACCATGAGGAAATACCTATTGAATATGCAAATGTTTTATGACTAAATCTTTTGATCTGACTCTATCACTTCCATTTCTTCTATATTTATGGATAATTTAGGGTATATATTTGATATTTTTACTATATGGAGCATAATAATGATGTAACATATCATAGACAAGTTTTCTATAGACAATGACATGGAAGAAAGACAATAATTTTCATTTAATTCTGCATATACAACCATTACAATAAGAAAACCCTTGCTTGGATTCATTTGTTTGATATATATATGATCCTACCACATTTAAAAGCCTAAGAAAAAACTTTCTTGGGAAAATGGTACATTTGTTGCACAAATGTAAAAATCTTGAAAATGATGAAATTTTGATTTTGACTATGTTGAATTCGCACAACCAGGGGAGATTTTTGGTTGCATTCATATCCCAATGTTATAAAATGAATTAAGAATTTAAATAAGGAAAGTTATACAACATTGTGAGACTTGTATTATAAAGATAACTAAAACATCTATCATTAGATGGCCTTCCAACAAAATAGTGGACATTGAGACTTGTAGAGCAATCAATTTACCATACATGACACCAAAGGATTAAAAAATTAGAATTTTTTTAGATGTAGTAGATAATGAATTCACTCCTTGCCTAAAATTCCTATCACAAAAGCATCCAAATAAATTAACTCATGCCTACAAATACTCGGGTTGAAAAGGAAATCAACTAAACACTTCACTCAGCCAAGTGGAGTATGATGAAAGCATAGATAGTGTGATTTAAATAATGTATGTAGATAAATGTTGTAATAAAAAATGTTTTCAGTTAGGATTGTCATTTGAGACGCTAAAATTTAAAAGGATAAAGTTTCTTGATTCCACCACAATAAATGGGAGGAAACATGTCTTGAATGCCCTTTCTATCAATTTGTTTAAGAAAAATAAAAACAAAACTACCAATAATTTTTAGGGTATAGAGATCTGTTTGAAAGCTTGGCTCAAACTATATGGATTAAAGAGAAGTAGCTTTTTTGATATTAAAATTTGTCACAAAAATGGGGAATGAAATGTATTCCATGTAGGGAGATTTTGACAAAAGCCACAAAAGAAGATAATGGTAGCTAAGGATTTGTTGGACCAATTGGTGGATAATTTTGTAGATGTTTCTTCATGAATAACATGTCAAGTAGATAAAAATAGCTCAGGAAATTTTTTTTGACATCTTCCAACATCTTTCACTCAATAATTTATGAGGTGCTACATCAATGCACAATTAGCAGACATGTAATATGAGCCAATATCCTAGCCAAAATTCAATAACGTGTGGGGAATGAATTTTCATGATGTGACCATTACCACACTTGATGACTTAGCTAGGTATAAAACATGCATCTTATTGACTCAATAAAAATTCTCTAGGTGCTTCTCTAGAGATTAGGAAGATCTTATCAATCAAGAATTCATGATGAACTCAAATCATATACTTTCTGCAAGACAAATGTATCACACACATAAAGGAATGTTAGAATAATACCTTTAAGAATGCCTCAGTGTCAGTCATGACAAGGTAGAATATCAAAAAAAAAATTTATGTCGATGATAATGATAAAAAGCAAAATAGTTACTAATAGAATAGTAGAGTTGTCAATAGTAGGGATTATAACACATGTTTTGGTGCAGGCAGATATGGGCATTTTTTAACCATATGTTCTTAGAGGGTGTAACTTTACTATCATCTCATTAAAAAAGTAATTCAAGGATATGGAAAAAACAATGCTAAATACTTATGGTTATCTACTATATAAACCTAGATCTTCAAAATATCCATTGTATGATGCACTTTTATCTAACAACTGCTACCCTGAATGCAAGAAATATAGAGAAAAAGTATAATGAATTGGTGCCTTCAAACTTCCTTCTAGGATATACTTTTAACTATACAACTATTATGGGATAATAAGAATAGGTACTTCTATCCATAATTATATTTTAAAAATGTCAAACCTTATATGTAACTAATATTACATTTACAAATTCATAAAATCATGTTTTTTTGTACAGGTATGTGTTGCAATATTTATCTCTCCTTGTTTATAAAGGTGTTTTCCTCGATGTCAAGGTTAGATTTTTCCCTATAAGACATACCCATGAGAACACCAATGACACATATGGAAACCTATCTAAATGTATAAAGAGGAAAGATGTATGGAGTGTGGTAAAGATGATGGATAGTTATAGGACATGTGAAAATACAAGAAAATTCATGCCATATTTGATTGAAGAGGTAATGGATTTCAAAGACAATGTTAATAATTACTAGCTGAAGGGAAGAAACAAAATAGTAGGCTTAATAAAATGTCAATGCTTTCTTCTACACATGAAGCAAGGTCAGCCCATTATGCATTTTAAAATCTCTATAAGAGTAAGAAATTGGTTCCCCCCCCCGCCCCCCCCCCGCCCCCCCCCCCGCCCCCCCCCCCCTTATTACATTATGGAGAACAAAATAAAATGGTAACCAAATGTTCTAGGAGGCAATCCAACAAAAATATATTTCAAAGACTTGAAAAATATAGAAATATCTCAAGATTCCATTATTGCAAAAGTGTTGAAGTATAAAAAAGAGTGAATAATAAATTAAATATAAATTGATTAAGTATGTATAAAAATTAAATGAATTTGATTTGATTGGAAATAGTAAGTCGAAGGATATAGCATATTACTTCCAAAACATCCATGACACAATGAAAGAAGACATGTTCCCTTCTGAAGTTGAATGTACAAGATATTTTTGGCTTAGAACTTGCCATGGCATACCCATGCATAGAGATTTGCATAATATTTTTCATGATAGGACCCTTTATTTTAGAGTGTCATCTAAAGATACATATGTTGTTCCAAGAAGAAAAAGAACAAAAAATACATTTGATCCATCTCAAGATGTGTAAATCAAAGATATGTTATTTGTCAAACCTAAAAATTATATAGGAGTAGACTACACAGTATGGGTTTCTAGAGCTAAAATAAACATTGAGATATTAAAAACAAATGGAAATATATAATGAAGGGTCAATGTAGCTTTGCTCATACCTAGTTCATGGAAAAAAATATGCATAATAAGCATAAATTTATTCAAGCTACTTGGACAAGAAATACAATCCAAACCCAACTAACACATATTTACCATCGATACTCATAGATATTATCATCTACACTTAGAATCCAAATAAAATTTGGAGAGTTCATACACTTGTTCTCACTAATTTTTTGAAAAGCATTATAATAGACTACTAGAAAGCATCACCCCACTAGGCACTATAAAAAATAGTGATAAAAGGATTGGGGAATTTTAAATGGTGTTTCCTTAATTTTGGAATTAGAAATATGAATGTTTTTTTCAAAATTTAGTCCATTTTTTGGGAATTTATAATGTTTTATTGTTTTATTTATTTATATTTATTTATAGTGTCACTTCACATTTTGGGTCTTGGAAAATAAAATTTTGCATTTGAGTTTTATATTTTCTACTATGATAATTTAGTATTTTGATAAATGTGCATTTATTTAATGACATTTTATTATTAGAACATCCAATTTAAATTTTTGTGTTTCAAAATGGTCTTCAACTTTTGCATATTACAAATAGCTAGATCACATTTTGTGAATAAAAAAAACCTCTTTAGCTTTTCAATTTTTCAAATTAAGCTTCACATTTTGCATCCTTCAAAATGGTCTTCATAATTTGCACATCAAAATTTAAAATTCAGATTTTATACATTGTAAAATACACTTTTAAATTCCCATGTTTGAAAAAAAGTCTTCAGGGTTTACACCTTGAAATGTCCCACTTACATGTCAAGATTTATTCTTCAACATTTGCATATAAAAAAATGGTATTCAGATTTTTTTATTTTTTAAATTATACTTGGAACAAGCACCCAATATTGTGACACATGGCAAAATCTCAATGACTTAATTGTGCAAAAATATGACCAATCCAAACAAAAGTCTTGAATAATATAAATACATAGAATTATGACATGTGTCACAATCTTGGTAACTAGACTATGTGGGAGATTATATTAATAATATAATAATAGAACACCCATGATCGATATGTGTCATGTAATCAAATATGAGATAAAATTTGATGGTCATAGGGACATCACCTAAATTAGCTTAAATAGATAGTTCACAATCCAATCAACTGCTAACATGTGGCATCCCAGTCATCCCAGGTGATTTAAATCGCATATCACTCAAGTGCTTGATTAATGTATGAATTATTTTTCCTTAAGAAATAAAATTCCCAAGCTTATTATCTATAAATGCATGGTCTATGAACCAGTTTGAATGGTTGTATAAATTTGATTGAATATATTAGAAAGACTAGGGCCTTCTCACTATTTTGCACATTTAGATGCATGTGCAATTTATTTGTAATAAGATCAACTAGTTTTTAATTATTTTGTATTATTTTGAATAATTTATACTTATTACAAATATATTATATAGATGTCATTTATTTTTAATAATTACAAGTAATTATTGATGAATTCCAATTTATTTATAATAGTTTTCAACTACTAATTATTTTTTATCATTTTAAATAATTTGGAATTATTACAAGTACATTAGATAGATGTGATTTATTTGTAATAAATTCAACTTAATCTTGATATAGTCCAATTTATTTTTGATAGTTTTCAAAAATATGGATTTTTGATAAGTCCATATTATCGAAAATAGTCCTTTATTGCATATTAGACACCTATGCCCAACTTAGACACCAATGTCAATGCAACTATCCAAATTTGATACAAGCATCTAAATCCATAAAATGTAAAATTATAGAATTTGATGACTATTCTAGGATCTTGTTCCAATCTACTTTCAACTTGTTTTAACATAGATATATAGAGTACTCTTATTTATAATTTATTAAAATATAAATAAGTAATTACAATTTATATTTTTAGCATATCTTAGTATTATAAATTTAGAATATTATTTATCCAAGTTTGTAAATTAATTATCCTGCTATAGATCTATTTATTACCCTTGTGCTTATTCATTTCTATTTTCTTAACCCTATAGTAACCTTGTCCCAAATTCAATTTAGGGTTAAATAATTATCTAAAATATTAAAATATAACTACAAGACATTTATGTTCCATTGAAAGTTGCTAAATTTATATAAGATAAACTATCAAAATGTTGGTCAAGTTTCTAAACTACCCATAGATATGAAGACCGTATTTTAATATTAAATGCCACCCTATAATGGAATATAAATAAAGACTATTATTTTTTGTCCTCTTATTCACCAAATACATGAAGGCCTCAATAATCCTAGAATGTAAAATGTAAAAATAGGGAAATGAAATTAGTATCTACATAATACTAATTTAAAATTTGTAATACATCAATTAAAAATAGAGAGACAAAATTGGGCATATATAGAAGATAACATCAAATAACACTGTCCATTTTACCAATGCCAATTGTAATACATGTGACCAAAAAAATAGTTAGATAAGGGAGTATTATTATTCATGATAAAGGAACATCTCTTAGGATGTTAATATTTATAGTTATGGGAAAGTCTATAATAATGCACAATGTAGATTTTATAAGAAAACTAAACCAATATACCATGGCCCATAACTTATCAATCCCAAGTAAAATTAAACCTTAATTTTCTTCTAAAAAAGAAGAGTAGATTGATACCAATGTATGTACAGTCAAAATTAGTGTTTGTGTCAACAAACAAATACCCTAGAAATAGATATATTGGGAAGAACATAGTTAAACCAATTATCACTATGTGGAAACATAGTACTAAATACAAAGTTGACAAAATTACTAACACTTAGTTCAATAAAGGGCTAAAATTTTGGAAACAATGGACTATTATTAATATTTGGTGGGATTTTAAGAAATTTAATGTTAGTAGGATTATCATTATCTGCCCAAAAGAAAAAATAACCTTCACTGAGTTCTTAAAAATCATGTTTATGATAATAGGTTGTTTAAAATTGACACACGATCCATACAAAGGAACAACATGAAATTAATTGACTAATTTAAAATAAAAGAAATAAATATGTATGTTTTATGTAGATAAGCATATATTTTTTTAGGATGGATACAATCATGAAAGATTACCTAGGTAGAGTACCTTGCCATATGGAATTAAAACATAAGCTAAGCATCATAATCATTGGTTGAAGATGCATCCATGAATGATGTGTACATCCATGAAAAATGTGTAATATAATGATCATAATATAGAATTATTCCTTAAAATAGTGTATAACACATAAAGAATTTCATGAGATCTTGATAAAACATGTGTTTTAGATCAATTTAAGTTTATAAGTGACACATACTACTATGCAACCTCAAAAATATCTTTGAAAGAATTCATTTGTACAATATTTAATGATAATAACCAAAGGGTACATTATTAGACATACTTAGACATACATTTCAACTATGATCAATGCTTCAACAAGCCAAACAAAGTGGCAGGATCACATGAATGTCAAAATACACCAAGCATGCACATATAATACAAAAATGTTCTAGTTTGAGTATAATTAACTAATGGAATATAATATTGTAGCATGAAAACCTACAAAGATACCTTTAATATGTATTAATAATGAATATTACATGTTATTTTAATCTTATTTTATATTTCATATTGTAATTATAACTATTAATATAATATTAGATTTGGCCCAATATATGTTATATTTTTATACAAAAGTAGTTGTGCTTGAGCATATAACAAACACAAGATTTTTGAGTGAAGTTTAGTTAATTTTATCTTGTCACAAAGTATCCAATGTCACTAAGTAAAAATATCAAAAAACTAAAGTATGAATATAAACAATTGAAAATTACACATAAAACAAAAACCACATGAGGCAAAGGAACTACTGTGGAGAAATGCATGGATCAAGCCCAATAACTAGGACATGAAATGGTCTGCCTAGGGATATAGGTTTTTTTGCCATAAATTTAAATGGAGTTTTAAATTTAATGTTGCATTTATAAGAGGGTTATTTTTCCATTTTATTTATTATATTTATTCTATATATTAAAATATGGCTATTTCAAATTAAGTATTATAAAACATATCAAATATATCAAATAATGTTTAATTAGTTTTTGAAAATATTATCATAGGAGTTTTTAAGTCATTACTAGTCTATATTTATAATATAAAATTTTTACATTGATATAATAATGTTTAAATATGTTTAAATAGGATCTAAAAATAAAAACTATCAAGTTCATATGAATGGCCTGGATTAGGGCCTATGAACCTAATCTGTAAATATCAAATTATGTTCACCTTCTTTCAGTATTTCACATCCTCTCTTGAATTAAAGCATTTCAACTCATGTCTCTCTAAAATGGGAAATATTTCAAGACTAAATTGATAGGTGTTTGATTTTGGGGTATGTGTGGATAGGGTTAGTGATATCCCTTTTGAATTGTAAAATCCCTCAACACATACATAGAAATTACAAGCCAAAATAAAGACATAATAATAATGATGTCAACAAAGTGCTCTAAGAGTATCTTATCTAATAATTAATAAGTGTTTAATAGATCAAATGAATCCAATCACTTATTTATTTATAGATGTTTGAATTCAAACTTATCATAAATGATCAAATGCTACACCAAGTCAAGGTTTGGAGTTTTGGGCTCTAGTAAGATTTGTTAAAATGTGTTAGTGTCACACTACCATAATTTTATTTGGTAGGAAATTGGATTTTTATTTGATAAGATTTTGAATTTATTATGTTTCAACCAAACCTTCATCACACTTTGGGCAATGTAGACATCCTTTAAATGTCCTCCTCTTTAGTTCCTAGGACAAATAATAGAGATCAAAAGAACAATAATACCAAATCAAGAATTTTAATATGTTTTGAAAGTATTCCTCAATGTACTTATCCTTCCCCTAAAAACCTTCATGATGTTATTTTAAATTTACTTAAATTTGATAGAGCATGTAATTAGTTTGATAAATCCATTCTTATAGCTAATTTTTTAGGTTGGGCCCCTACTAAAAGCATTTTGAAATCCTAGGTTCATAAATATTAAACAACCTCTCATGGTGTTAAACTTAAGGGTGTTTAAAACATGACCAAGGGTTTTTCACTTTTAATTTTATAAACATTGACCATTTTCATGCCATTTTTTCTCATGAGCCTTGGTTCATCTGTAACATACTAGTCATGTTTTCTCATTGGACCTGAAACTTAGTCATCTTCAAACATGCTAAACTAAAAAGAGGCTTCTATATTAATTTCCATGGCCTCTCATTTTCCTTATAGAGTTTTGTCTTTTAGTTGATTAATCACTTAAGGTTTTTTAAGGGGTTTAAACGAGAAAGTATTTGTGGCATGGCCTCATAAACTCATTTGCATTAAACTATATCTTTTTAAAGATATCAAGGAAACTAATGACATATAGATTGGTGACAAGAGGATCATATAGTGTGTTTTACATTAACATGACCAACACCTTTATGTGGTCAAGCCATATACCTAAAACTCCTTGAATGCTAGTTATTGACTCACTCTAATCCCACCCCACCACCCAAAACCTCTCTCAAGGTGAATAAAAGTGTTTTTACATCCAAAGACAGATGGAATATGGTTTACAAAAAGAAAATTAACTAGGAATCATGTTTGATGGGCAAGACCATAACTATTATGTACAAACCCATAAGAGGTTAATTGATGGTTTCTAAACAACTAGTTTACACTGCCCAACATTACTGCCATAACTAGTATGCACCCATTAAGTGGCAACTATGTTTTTCAATTTTTCAAAGCCAATCAATGGCTCCCAACCATCACAAGCCCCATTTGAGACAAATGTTTCAAATGTTGTGTTTGATCACAAGGCAATCTACTATTGTGAATGCAATCCTTTACCACCTCCAAAATATGGTGAATATGTTCAAGACAAATGATAGACCTTTTAGTTAAGGGAATTCATTAAGCATAACCATTAATCCTGTATGGCTAACATATTTTTAATTTTAACTGAGATTGATGAGGAAAATGCTATGCAAATCAAGGTTAATAAATAATTATTTACTCTTGAAAAATTTAAGGCCTCACTGACATAACCCAAAATTATATTATTTGGCATCCATGCATGTTTTTTTAATATGAAAATGTTGTGTTTGAAAGAAGTTAAAATTTTTGGTTTCTCCCCCACCTCTACCATCAAAACAATTTAGATTATTGTTTTTTACCAGATGTCAAATCATGATATGGGATGTGGGGGAATTGTCACCTTAATTTACCCTCTCTTTTACATCATGTTATAAGTTAGAGTTTGGATCCTACTCATCAAGTTTTGTGGAACCTATTTGACTTTAATTATCATTCCCTTGATATTTATAATATTTATGCATCTAAATACATTATGGAAAGGGTGGAATTCTAGCATTGGTTATCTAAATTTCTTCCTAATTCCTACCATATCCTATGTGGTAATTTCAACATGATTAAATCTCATGAATACAAGGATGAGTTAATACCCATACATTAATGTGTTTATGAAAGAGAGGCATGGTTTTATATGTGAAATAAACTAGTACTCTTTGGCCCAAACCACCATTATCACCTTATTTCCTCCTCATCATGGTTTACATGGTCCAATATCTATCAAGGACATGATGAGGATGAAAATAGGATTGATGAAACCATGATTATAGAGAAAAACATATTTTCATTCATCTAAAAAATTTCCTACATTAATTTTGTCATTCTATATGCTTTGTGTTCAGACTACCTTCCCATCAAGTATGAAATTTAACGGCTCTCCCCCTCTCTAAGGATCTCCAAGGTGTGGTTTTATCTTAACATTGTCTATTTGTACCACACTTGGACTAAGAAATAAATTATTATAATATAGAATCTTTCACCTTTCCCTCCTAGATATTATGGATGGATATAAAGTTGGAGAAATTCCATTAGCTAGACAACTTCCTTTCTTTGCATTGATGGTAGATGACTATGTTTTTCCATAATACCCATGAGGATTCACATAGTGAATTCATTAAAATTTCATGATTTTGAGATTTATCCTTTTAATGAAGATCTAAAAAATGAATCTATCATGTAGTAATATAAAATCAAAGTTGAAGAGCATTATCAATCAAGGGGAGATCATATTCAAGATTTAATGCACTAGTTAAAATTTGGATATAGATATTACAAAGAATTTTTGTCTCTTCTTTATTCCAAGGAAGTGACTGATTACATATTAAATTGAGATTGTGTGCTAAAATGAGAGCATACTTTAATCTAATGCCTCCAAGTTGTGAATTACAAGCTTATTAAAGAATAAGGAGTGGCATGTTCTAGGATTTATCTATGAATAGAAAAGTAAGAGCTTGATCTCCATGACAAACCCCTATGAATGCCCCCTCTTTTAAGGGTAGTTGTGAAACCTATGTAATAACTATCCTCAAAATAAGTAGCTCTACAAAATGTGTTAGATATGGGTTCTAAAAAATGCGTTCTGGATAGTTCTAAGTGTTGTCAATAGGATTCCAAGATTTTTTTGCTCAAAATACAAATAAATAATATCCATAATGTAAATGAATGTGTATAAAATAATAAATCTAAGTAACTACCTAGGGGGTTGGGGAATGATGTCCATTATAGATCCATACATAGTAGGAAGGGTTCTCTCACCTAGTGCTTGATGCAAGTGAAAGTGAATGCTAGAATGGGAGTGGACTCAGATGCCTTGAATATGATGAGATTTAAAATCTTTGAAAACTGGGATTGGGGCTAGTGTAGATGGTATTATGCATATGTAGGGTAGAATAGGGATCAAATACCTTAATTTTTCTCAACTTGTCTTTTATTTGAAAAGGCTTTTGCATCCATTTTCCATCTAGTGAATAAGGGTCAAACAGACTTGTATTTATAGTGATTTGTAGCTTATGCAGATAAGAAAATGTGCTTAAGCCAAGCTTAGGAGGGGTACACATTTGTAAAAGTGTGTGTGTGTGTGTGTGTGTGTGTGTGTGTGTGTGTGTGTGTAGAACTATGTGAGCTGTGTGTGTGTCTAACAATGAATTTAAAAATGTGGAAAAGTCTCTAGGATAGTGATAATCTATGAATATGCTAACTTAAGTGACACTCTTATCATCCAATTACCATTTTTAGGTGATTACATTTACCCCCAATTCATGTTAGAAATGTAACACAACAAAATGAATAATATAAAGGAAAATGAAACATACTTAGACTTACCTTGGTATTGAAGCTTGTGTATACTAAGTATGGGAATATAATGTGTAATATGACAAAGTACATGACCTAAATGAAACATTCAAAAATAAATCCTTACATAAGAGATGATAAAAAAATACTATGCTAAAAATAAAGTAAGAAAAGTTGAGTAAATAGAGAGGAAAATAAGAATACACCTCATTGGGTATGCAAACAATATAAGTGATAACATGTATATAGTTATCATATTAATAAATAACTCAGATTGAGTTGATGATTTATCAATACACATATGGTTAGCTCAATAACTCAATCTGGTTTTGACTTTAACATTTCCCATCCCTACTAATGGATATTGATATGTGAATATCTCGGATAAGATTGTAAGTGTGTCTAAATGTGGGTGGATCAATAACATAGGACATGACTCCATCACTAACCACCCTATGAATTTTATGCATCTATAATTGAAATTTTCAAAGTGCTAAAAGTATATAACTGAGTAAATATAATTGTGTATGTCACATGGGCACTTAGCATGTTCAAGGCCACTCAAAAATGTCAACCACCATGGATAAGGAATGAATCTGGTTACAACCTAGAATGTGATAGCAATTTTATATAGCATAGATATGACATGTATTTTTACATTCCATCTGATCAACCTATGTTTAAGTATATAGAAACTATGTGCCACACACATTCCCTGAACATACATTAAATTTGAATTAAGTATTTAATAACTAAGTATAACTAATTCATGGGAGTGATCAAAGCATGATGCCCAAAAATGCAAGAAAATGGCATGAATTTGAGCTGTATGAATGAATCTTAGCAAAGTTTATAATAATTGTCAAACTTGTCACTGTATTTATGTAATTCTATACTATAATTAGTCTAAATAATTTGGACTATCCTAAAGCTAGGGATACTAATAATATCACCCTATAGTAGACAATAGTGCCTTGTGGTTCTAGTGTTCTAATCTATACTAAGTCTAATCTAGGCGATCTAAACTATTTTTCAAGCCTTTTGTTATTTTCTATGTTTGCCCTATGTCTGAAAAATCTACGAAAGTAAGATCTTGTATGACAAATATGAATGCCCCCTCTTTTAGGGTCGTTGTACCTATGTAATAATCAATTCAAAAGAAGTAGCTTTGAAAAATGTTAGCCAAAGAATATTAATGCAGTTGAGAATAAGAAGGTAATGTAAGATGTATGTTGTAATCTAGAATTACATAAGGGTGTCAAGATAGATGTAATCAATGTGTATAACAATAAATCTAAGTAAATACCTAGGGGGTTAGGGAATGATGTCCATTACAGATCCAAAGTAGTAAGGGTAGATGCATAAGGTCCCTCATGACATCAAAAAATATGAGATCAAGAAAATACAAGTGTTATGGTGTAGAAGCATATATAGCATAAATACAAGAACATGAGACATGCAAAAGTAAATATAAGGGACATAGGCACATGCCACTAAATTTGAGATTTAAGACATATATGTTAAAATGTCCACATATGCAATAAGAAATTTGATAAATCCACATAGAAGTCAGTCAAATGTCAACATATAAAAATGGTAGGGTGGGCACATGTTTAATGCATATAAATAGAGAAGTGGCATAGAGATAAATAATAATGGAATATTCAAATTCCCTCGAAGATGGAAGAATCAAGGAAACACAATCAAGTCTAATCTAGGAAACACTAAAAATGAAATAGGTATAATTATGTATACAAATTTATGTAGATGCTATGCATATATATTGAGTCTAAATAGTGATAGCTAGTATCAAAGAAATTAGTAGCAATGGATAAATAAATGCATAAACTCAAATTTATAGTATGATGGAAACTGGTAGTGCAACTATGTAGGAAATGCCCCAAAGTGGGAGGATATATCAAATGTATAAAAATGGATCGATATATATTCCCCCAATGGGTAGTAATAACAAATATGGATTAGTGTAGTGTACTAGGTTCCTATATGTCATCACAAGCACTTAACAAGAACAAGTGAAGTATCTTTGTATGATAAAACTAATTATACTAGGATAGCTAGCAATATGTAATATCTGGAGAGTAGAGAGATGTAAACATAACAATGCATACAATCTATAAATTTTGTGTTTTTTCAAAATATATATTTTTTTTTGTATTTTAACATGTTAAATTAATTTTGTGTTTTTTGAGTATAATCTATGTACAAGTAAATGAAAATAATCAAGTAGAGAGAGAGAGAGAGAGAGAGAGAGAGAGAGAGAGAGAGAGAGAGAGAAGAGAGAGAGAGAGAGAGAGAGGCATATAAATGAAATGGAGATGGAATGGAGAGGCCATAACTATGTATAAGAGTAGGAACCATAATAACCAATGAGTCTCATGAGAGACTCACTATCACCATGACCTATGTCAAATAGGAGAACTATGATTGTGTGTGTAGTGTGAGAGGAAAACTAGGAGCTCATGATCTATTGTATAGAGTAATCTACATTTAAAACTTCATGTAAAGTGATTATATGATTATGTGGCATTGTCTATGATGCCCTATGAGTTATAGGGGTATTAAAGACCCATCTAATAAAAATAAGGAGGTATAGGTGATGTAAGTTCCATATGTTGAGAACCCATATAACCCCATAAAACTAATCTAAACATAAATTGAGTAGAGGAAGTTTCTCTGGAATTTGTGACATATCTCTGACATATGGGTCTCTCTAGTAATGGTCTCTATAGGAGAGTATGCATACATGTAGATACTATAGGATTAAACCTAACCTGCACTGATGACTCTATTGAAGAATGTGATGTATGCATAGGATCTATATTATCTATTATAATATATAACCATGCAATATCTAGTAATGGTGATATAAATATAATTGGAAACTATGATAGAATGGGTAAAGGATACTCATATGAGACACCCTCAACCTTAACCACTTGATTATCATGTATATAATTCAAGCATCGATGTAATGTAAGATGGGATGGTTTGGAGTTATTATAACCATGGTCTACCCAATAATATATTGAATATACCTTCACTAGGTACTACTAGGAACTCAATGGCAATGTGTGCTAATCTAAATTGTAATGGAAGCATAATCTCCTTGATGGAGTTCTAAATGTGTCTAATAAAACCACCAATGATTATATTTGTGGGGAATATATCCCACTCTATGTAGCCTAAGTGTTGTAAGAGTTTCATGATGTACATGCTTATGTTTTACCTATTGTCAACCATAACATTGTGAATAATATGGTGGTCTATGTATGATCATATGAAGAGTACATGTAAATTTGTGTCATCATCTATAATATCCTACACTAAAAATGTGATAAGTGGTCTAGGTGTCACTATAGTGTGATACATGCTAATAATGTTATGTAGTGGATGTATCTCCTCTATAACTATGAGACATGAATTTGGTGATGGATACACGTGGTATGTATAGTGAACACCTGATGTGCCCCCTACCTCATTTGTTATATGATTTAGGAAAGGATATAAAAATATCTTTAATGACTTAGCCTCTATTTTTTATTGTTTTGGTGCCTTTGTGGGTGTGCCCACACCATTAATATTAACCTTAATGAGATATTTTATATTTTGCTTTATGATAATAAATCTATTTGTCATGTGGCCTAGTGCCTTGTGATAATCATATAATGTATTTGAATAATAAATCTTTGTAATAGGTCATGTCATATCGACCTCTTTAATAGGAGGGAGAGATAGGACATTGTATTCTAATATTTGTTGTATAACCCATGTTGGTAACTTTAGAAGATTCTACATTGAGGAGTAGATAAAACTAATTTGGGAGATGACTTGAAAGTTGTGCTAACTATTGCATTTTGATCACTTTTATTTTCTATCCCTTACCTTGTATGGAGGTTTGTTTGAACTCTTAATAGTTGATTCTGATTCATTTGTGTATTTGAGTTTGCCCATTGATAAGATTTTAACCTCTCTTTCATTAAATATGTGGAACAAATCGATAAATGTAGGAAACTTATTAAATAATATAGATTAATGTAGTGCTAGTAATAGTCTCTATTTAAAAATATCCTGAAGTTCTCTCTGCCATGGGGCTAATCAATTTAGATAATATTATCTTATATTGTAAGACATAATATATGATATGATCATTTAAATTTTTATTTAAATATTCCATTTTTGCATGTGATATCATATCATTTATGTTGATATAGAAGTGTGATAGGAACATGTCAACTAAAGGATTGAATGTTGTGATAGATTGATTTGGCAAATCATAGAACCACTATAGGGTATAATACTTAAGACTATGTTGTAATAACTTTGTAAGAAGTCGATCATTGGACACATAGTCCAAGCATGTTGTGTGAAAGGCTCTAAGGTGATGCTCTGTGTCACCCTTGTCATCATATAATGTGAGCTTGGGTGTCAAAAAATCATATGTCAAAGGAGTTTCCACTATGTGATGTGCCAAAGGTGTATGCAAGAGAATGTTGGAATCCAATGCATGTGATGGCCTAATTTATCCCTTCTCATGATGTAACACTTTTGACTATAGAGTATGAGTCTCATGCATAATGGATTGTACATATGGAGTGGAAAAAATGGTGTAACTATCACATATGGTTGGCTAAGAGTCTTGGATTATGATATATAAGTTGGTTGAGTTAGCCCCATTAGAGGTGTAATAGTACTATTAACTAGAGGGGTTGAATATTGACCATTTTTTGTGTTTTGGAGTTTTTCTTGAAGAATGTTTATAAAATCATGTTGTATATATGTATGTTTGGACACAATGTCTTATAACTATTGCTTATTAGTTTCATCAAATCTGTTGATAAATTTTTCCATTGTAAGTTGAAAGGTAGGAGAATATGTTTTGTATATTTTGAACATTTTAAGAATAATAATCTATAGAAGTGTATGCATCTAAGTTTTCTCACCTATTTTATCTTGATGATTTTGTCACTAATTATACTTAATAACTCATTAATTAATCCCTTTCATCATTATTTTATCTTACATTATCTATTCCACCTAGTCAATAATCTAATCCCTTTTATATATCTATATTAACATTCATATTTCCCATCTAATATTAATTCCCTTGTTATTTATTAGTAACATTCTTGTTATCACCTAAAACCATATTATGCCCACTTGTGAATTTTAAATTCATAAAATAACAACTATTCATAAGATTATCTACAAGCATACCCACTAACCATGATATCATCACTTCATTAACCTAGTCTAATCATCTCCTAATCACCTTTAGATTCCCTAAAGGAATATAGAACTTTCCACCACCCTCCTCCTTCTCTAGATAGTTCTCTCTCTAGAGAATTCTAAGGAATTTTAAATTTATTGGAATTCCCTCCTTCTCTCTAGATTATTATTATTTAGATGTTTTAAATGAATTTTTAATTCATTGAAAAATCCTTCTTCTTCCTTTAATTAAACCGTTCGGATCCTCCATTAGAGCCAACTCATGAATCTTGAAAAATCATAAAAGCCTCCATGTCCAATTATCAAGAGATCCTCAAATCCATGTCTAAGAATAAATCATCAATAATAATTGATCAAGTAACATCATGATCTATGGTTGAGATTCAAACTTAGAGGGAGGAGATCAATGGATGGGGATTATCCAAGGAATTTTAAATTCCTTGGAAGCCTCTAGATTTAGAGGCTTCTAGAGAGGGAGGATAGGTTAGAGAGGATTTTATAATCCTCCAATTCTAAAATCACCTTAAGGATTAATTATTCTTACGGATGGATTAGATAGGGATTAGGTGAGGATTAGGGATTATTGGTGTAGATGATCCTAGTGATAGGTTAGTGTAAGTGGTTAGGTGGGGTCATGGGAATTTAAAATTCCCAAATTATAGATAAATAGGATTAAGATGGGATAATGGGGATTTAGGATAGATTAATGAAGGAGTGGGATAAAATCAAGTTAATATATGAATACTAAAGGGGGATGTTTGACAAATGATTAGAAAGGGGGATAAATTAGCAGGATAAATTAGAATAAATGAGATAATAAGAATTAGTGTTGACTAATAATAATATTAGTGATCATAATTTACATGAGTGAATTTAGATGCATACAAAATTTACATAAGAAGATTACAATATTTAAATATTGTAGAAAATATAACAATTTAGAAGTAATATTTGAGGACATACAGAAAAGGATACAAACCTTAAGTGTGTCTAGGGTTAGATTTTTTGATTCTAGGGTTTTTTTGCAGTAATTTAAATTATTTGTAAAATAAATTGAAACACTAAAATTAAAATTGATTTAATTTGTATAGGTTATCTAGAAAAAATTAGAAAATCAAAAGTATGTAGCCCTAAATGATTGCACAAAACTTTAGATTAATGTAAGCTAGGGTTTGAAGAAATATTTGAAGTAAGATGGGTTTACCAAATGATTTAACCTTTTTGGGTTTAACTATGAAAATCTTATGATTAGATTAAAGGGATGAGATGTCTAAATCAGTGAAATAATATGTAATAATTAAGTACTAATTTTTTATGGATTTTTACTTCTTTTGAATTTTTGAAAGTAGTAATAAATAGCCTTAAATAGAAACTTATCTAGAAAGTGACTATCACAGATGATCTAGTTTATGAAAACTAGGTTCTGGATAGTTCTAAGTGTCATCAACATGATTATGGGATATGTTTGCTCACTAGATACAAGCACCCCACCTACATAGTAGTGCCATGTTATTGTAGTGTCCTCAAAGTGGTGCTAGTGTCCCCTTTGCAAGATTGTTCCTATTTTTTGGGAGTACCAACACCTATGTTTTTAGGTCTTATTCTTGCATGCATGAAATCTAGAACTCTATGTTGTCCCTATAAAACCTAATTTAGTGTGTAAACCCTAATCTTCCTTAAAATTATGGTAAGATAAATAATTGTGTATTCATTATTAAGATAGGTTGGATATCCTCAACACCCTATTGTGAAAATATTTTATTGCATACCAATAATCCAAAGAGGGATCAAGTCCGATGTAGTTCTTCCACATAGTGCTTGATGCAAGTGCAAGTGAATGCTAGAATGAGAGTGGAATTGGATTCCTTAAATGTGTATGAGCTTTAAAATATTTGAAAATTTGGATTATGGTTGTTGTATATGGTAGTATGCACAATTAGGGCATAATAGGGATCAAATACCTTAATTTTTCTCAACTTGTCTTTTATTTGAATAGGATTTTGCATCTATATTTCATCTAGTGAATAAGGTTTAAATAAAATTTTAATTATAGAGATATGTATCTTTTGAAGATAAAAAAATATGCTTAGGCCAACCTTAGAAGAGGCACACATTTAAAAAAGTATCTTTTTGAGAGAGTTAGAGCTAAGGATAATAGCATCTAGTTGGGGACTGTGGTTGTATTATCCCAAATGTGGTGTTATTGTCCACTTGGAAGACTATTAGGAAATTTGGGTTGGGATATAATAAATCTATCTTAGGACTATGTTTGAGCTGACTTTAGGTGTCTATGGTATGCATAATGAATGGAAAAGTGTTTTAAAGTCTCTAGGATAGGTTTAGGGCTAAGCTAGGAATATGCTAACTCAAGTGACATTCTTAGTATATAATTACCACTTTTAGGTGATTAATTCAATTAGTGTAATAAATAAATTATACTAAGTTCATAACCAATATACATCCCATTATCCTTCTCAATGTATCCTAAATATCATTGGTAAGGCCCTTACTATCAGGGTTAGAATTATGGTACCCTTCATAATTCATCTTGAGAAAACTAGTTTTATTTAGAACAAATGTATCTTTGATAACA
Source organism: Torreya grandis (assembly GCA_037957365.1). Taxonomy (NCBI): domain Eukaryota; kingdom Viridiplantae; phylum Streptophyta; class Pinopsida; order Cupressales; family Taxaceae; genus Torreya; species Torreya grandis. The sequence goes on from JARHVA010000249.1 coordinate 3,068,447, forward strand.
ACATTGTTGTTTGGGAGGGAATGGAATGGGCTAGGAAGTCTTAATATAAGGAATTTATTATCAAAATTGACTTTGAAAAATATTATGATATAATAAAATAGCCTTTCATTTTTTCCATACTATAGGTGAAACACCTCCAAAATTTACTAGATCATTTGAGAAATGACTCTTGTCTTATTAGTTGGGTCCTTCATAACTCTCTTCACCTTTAATCTCTTCCATGGGATTATGGCTTAATAAAATTAGGAATAACTTGCTCCTAGATTAGATGTCATAATAAATCTATTATGTGTCATATTTCACCATTGCCTATGATTCCTTTTGATGTTGGTAGATCTAGGTGGTCAGCACCTTTGTAAAGTAAATTCCCTTAATTAGCACTTAAAATTTATAATTCTAGGAAAGATGTAATTTATGATTAAGATAGAAAACTACACTAATGGTTGGGATCCCATAATTGATATGATATATCTACCTATCAAAAGTGGTTAGGGGACTATAGAGACAAAATAGATGAATGACCACCTCCTCTACCACTACTTTTTATTTCTCTAATTATTTATATCTATGGATTTAGTTTTCTATATTTTTCACATTTTTTGTGGAAAACATTATTAAGCTAACATGTTAAATATTTCTCAACCTTGGGTAAAATGACTTCACTAGAGTGTTATCAGTCCACTCACTTTATTATATGAATAGCTTTGTAACATAATGTTATATTAATACATGGGATAATATTTTCACTATAAAAATAAAAATTTCCATACATTGGCACATGTTATCCCCATTCTCCAAAATGGGGATAACACCTCAAATTGTGTCCTTTTAGAGTAACTAGAGTCCATTTTAAAATCAAGGTAAAAATTTGAGACTCTTGGATATAGGAACACATGAATGTATCCTAAATTTTTAGGGACTTACCCAAATATTTTAATCTCTTAACTATCACTATGATCTAATCATATTATGAGAGACCTAGTTTAAAATATGAATGTATGGGATATACAATGGGTCATGGATGGGTAATGCATGTTAGACTTTTTGTATGATTTTTTTGTTAGTTCAAATATTTCATGAGTAATTAAAATGTATCTTATTCTTATGACATCATGTTAATATAATTAAAGGTACATGAGAGTGTCAAGTGAGTCAAAGGGACTTATCTCTCTTATGTGTCAATATTAGAGGTCTTCTAAGTGTTTTAACTAAAATTGGATTATGGAATCTAATAAAAATAATTTAAAACATTTCCACAAGGGAGATCCAATATATTATACTCTAAAACATGAAATAAAAATATGCCCTAGGTTTTAAAAATAATAAACAAGTATGAAATAAATAATATTATAATAAATGACCTAAGAAAATACAAAAAGTGATGAAAACACACATTTATATAAACTTGGGATTATAAGGGTGAAACCATGTTTGGAAATGATGATAAATTTTTGTTTTAAATTTATAACCCTAACCATTTCAAAGCAAATTTTATGCATATCAATTTACTATTGAATTTTACCTAGGTAGACTTAGCCATCGAGTTTTCCCTAGCTCTAATGTTCCCTAATCTGTTCTATTATGTTGAATATATATTGAAATATGTTATTTATTTTGAGTTTTATTTTATAGGTGTGTTTTCATATGTCATACAGTCCTATCTCTTAGTTTTTCTAAATTTATGAGTAGAAAATTCAATTTGATGTGTTATTCTGCTATTAACCTAGTTCACCTCAAACACAGAATGAAAAACAAAAAATTTATGGATCAATCAACTAAAATTGAGTTGTAAATATCTATCACACATGTTGGGATTAAAATCAATGTAATTATGTGTCATGTAAATATATTCTCAAACATGGGATTCAAACTCCTCTTCCCTATATATATATATATGATGTAACTACATGAAAATTCACCTAAACCTTATTTTGGTATAAGTAGATGATGCCACAATAACTTGAAGTTATTAATCATCAAGATCATGTTGTTTTTTAGGATCCCTCTCAAGTTTAACAAAGTATTTTATCAATGAATTATCTAATTTAGGGAAGGCACTCAATTTGATTCTCACTTAAACTCTATGTGTTAAATTACTAAGAATGATTTGGATATATAAGATATATACAAAGTAAAATATATATGACCTATTAATCAATACTATCTCAAAGAAGATAAATCCTACTTACATTTCCATTTTTTTATACATTATATATTTAGGGTCATTACCAAGATGGATCCACTAGACCTAACCGAGGGATATCTTACCACAATAATATCACTAGAGAGGGTTCCAAAGGATCTAGTCAAAAAACATTATGCAATAACCATATCTAGGTCTTAAGTTTTCATATTCACTAACTAAATGCAAATTAAATTCAAGTTAAGTCTAATCTAGTTCTCACTAAAGCTTGTGGCACAAAGTAGGGGTAATAAACATAAAAAAGTAAACATTAATAAAAGGTATCTACTTAAGTCAATGCATATGAAATAATAATTCATAATAAAGAAGTAAAAATTATAATTTATATAATTTCAAAAAGGAGGAAAAAATTTAAGAATACTTTACCTTCAAATACAAACCTGTTGAGCCTCAATATCTCCCTTGGCCAAAGTGCTTCATAAGAGGTTATTGTGGTATGTAAGGATAACAAGGATAAGTCATATCTAGGTTACACAACTTCTCTATGTATCCAAAATACTTCTCCATAAGACAAGATTTATTTCTCTAAGTAAAGTATTAAAACCCTAAGCTATGCTCCTCAAGTAGAATGGTGGATAGGAAGATGTAAAATATAATATTATTCTTATTGTTATCTTCCTCTTTAAATGATGGAAATGGATGTGATATATAACTAAATACAACCCTAAACAATTTTTAAAGTTTAGCTAACAAGTTCATCCTAATTTAAATTTTTATCGTTATTTGATTAAAAATATGTTAGGTCTTGGTCTAGGTCGGCCAAGGTAGATGTAGACCCATAACATGCTTTAAAAAAAAAAATACAAAGATAGTCTAGGTTGATAGTGTATGTTAAAAGTAAAAAAGGGGTTTTAGGCTTAGAAAGGGGCTAAGCAAGGTGATAAATTACTTGGAGGAGTGTATAAGAGAGGAGGCAAAGATTAGGGAAGTACATAGGAGATGTTTATGTAGATAGTAAATTGTAGTATAAGGGATAATAATCCTATGAAGCACTAATGGTTTATCCACCCCTTTCTTAGTGCACCCTTTAAGGCATGCCCTCAAAGAGATTGAGACTAGAGAGGTTATTGCAAGAGAGGAAGCATAATTAATTAATAACATATGCCCTATTCGAAGCTTATCATGTGTCATGAATATGCAACATGTGATGGTGCTTTGGGAAAAAATATAGAAACACACAATGTCGAAGCTGAATAAATTAAAGTAAGAAGAAAATAAGATAAATGAAAGGATGAAATTGAAAAACACATACCTTTGCTTACCTTAGTGTTTTAGTTAAGAAATTAAGTGAAAGAAATGTAAATTTCTCCAACATAGGGAATATTTTGTGAACTTATAGAAATGAGTGAAAATTTTAAAATTTTAAAAAAATACATGTAATATATGAAAATATTCTCTATAATGTTAGGATTCTAAAACATCTCATGGTTCAGAAAAAGAGCTAGTAGAAATAAATATATGATCAAAGAATGAAATCTAGTTTTAAATATTTGATAGATAATTAAATTATGAATATTAAATTTAAGTAGGGTGAAAATCAATTCATTTCACAATTCTAAGAAAACATTACTCTGAGAGACCCAATTTTATCATATAGAGTGACCATGGTGAAGAGATGACAACTACGATGGGGAGGACACGTAACATCTAAAATGAGTTTAACACAAGTAAGAAACTATGAATTTAAATTTTTTTTGAGTAATTTTATTTGAAATTGAGATAAATATAGAAAATTGAATGGTATGCAAAATCTAGACACCAAAATTGACCCTAAGAATTTTTTTACTAGATTAGGGTAGAACAAATTATAGGGTAAAAAGAGATCAAACCAATATATACCTAAGTCATTTATAGTAAATGTTCAAAAAATCTTTGCAATCTAAGAAAAAATTTGACTTGGTTGATTGATTTCATAAGGTGAGAGGGAAATAAGGGGTCGACTACATAGTAGTGGGCTAGCATAGTATTAATGAAGGTGGCTAACTACATAGTAGTAGGTTGACATAGTCTAAAATTGGAAGATGGACAACATAGTACCTTCTAGCTAATGTAGTTGGTAATATGTGACTGACACATTTGTTAAAAGAGGGTTGACTATGTACCAAAGGGCCAATGTAGTATAACATAACTGTAATAGGACCAATTTAGTATTAAATGGGATGATAGTGTATAAAAATAAGAAAACATAAGAAAATAGATTTAATAAGATGATGAAGTAGTTAATTTATAAAAAATTTAGAATGTATTTTAATTATTTATGACATCGATATATAATATATCCTCTTTTTTTTTATATTTTATATAGACATCAGAGATTTTGGCTCCTAGCGGATGCATCAAGGATACTAGATCTATTAGAGTGATTGGTTGATATGGATAGAGATCAACTACTTGCCTTTGGATTTGATGACATCATGGAAATGAGACATATCCCTGTAAGTGTGGATCTCATTATCATGTTCTTAGGATCATGGGAATGGTTGACCAACACTTTTTGATGAGAGGTGGAGAGGGACACCATTGAGGTGGTGATTACTCTAGAGGATGCTCATGCATTACTTAGACTTCTAATAGGTGGGAAACTAGTGATTATCGATACACATGAGTCAGAAGATGAGAGATGATCCTTAGCCTAGTGCACTACAGGCTCAAATAATATCTATTATAGATTGTAGGTGAGTTTATTTGATGTATATCTATTAGCCATTCTAGACATATAAAAGGTAGTGATATGAATTATGATAACATGAGTAATGTGTCATAAGTCATACAATAAGGTACCAATTTTTTTGATAGCCTTGTGATAGTCAATATTAGATTAGGGAGCACTCTATGATATTGTTTCTATCATTTGGGTCTAGCTCATGCATGATATGTATGGGATGATGTACAGAGGGCAAAATATGATAAGACCTATTATTTTTATTTGTGCATGGATATATGAGAAGATCACTATGTATCAACTGATGATATTTCCCCTTACAATTGATGATAAATTATCTTTCATTTTGTGATATAGGTAGGAGCATGTAGTGTGGGCCATGCCCCATGTGCTAGATTTATAAACTATCATATGAGGGAAGATAATATGGTATACCTACACTCACATATCTACCATATGGCCTAGTTGGTCTACCATTATGATAGGGTTAACATATGTATTATATCATGGGCCACTACACTTCATGGGTGGATCCTCATCTATGGGATCACATACCTAGACAACTAGGACTTCCCCATGAAGTTTCTCTTCTAATAGTGGCTATTTATTGGGCATGACGTGTTAGAGAGTTGAGAAGGAGAGAAGGAATATGGGTACATGTGGATATATTGATGATTAGGCCTTAATGTGTTAGACCATAGGCTGGTTGAGCACAAAATAGGAGGCACCAAGGATATGAGGAGGAGATTTTATGGATGTGGATGTAAGAGCACAACATGCAGCATAGTATAGGTAATAATGACCATTGCTTTCTTATCAGAGATAAAGGACACTATTGATGTAAGAAGGCAACAAATACTAGCTATCATGTAAGGGGATACAATAGTAGCTCTAAGACACAGTTGGTCAATATAGAGACTAATGAAGAGAGGAACATGGTGGGCTTAGGTGGTGATTACTAGATTTTCATTAGTGCAGAGGCATCTAATAAAAGAGGTGCTTTTATATTTTGTACTTTGTATTGTATTATATATATATATGTTGATGTTGATAGTTTCATTGATCTCATGAGTTATACTTGGATTTAGATGTGGATACATGGAGATATTTCCTTTTATCACATGTATTTATATTTTGTTGTATATGCTATGGGAAATATATGACGTGTGTTTTATATTCTAGAATTATGTGATACACATGCATGGTTAAAAAGAAAAATGAAAAAATGATTTCAAAAAATATAATTAATCAGAAAAATTAATAAACACTAATTCATGATGAGAAATGTGTAAAAAAAAATATTAATAAATATAAAAAAACCAAAGATGGTAAAAAGGAACAAATATTTGTAAATCATGTAAAGATTTTCATCAAGTTAAAACAAATAAAAATCATGCCATATCACATTAGGAAGTATGAAAATTTGTAATAAAATGGAAGGCACATGAAAAACCAATGGTATAAAAATAAAACAATTAAGTCAATCAATCATACTAGATCAAGCTGGGAACTATAAAAAGAAAGACAAAAGTGTAAAAGGAAATTAAATTAATCACACTAATTCAAGCTAGGAAGTATGAAAAATTTAATAAAATGGTTGAAAGAATACATGCAATTGGAAAATAAGAAGATATAATTGAAAGAGTTATGAAGTAAGCATTAAAAATACTAAATCAAGATGGGAAGTATGTCAATGATGTATAACTCATAATAAAACACTACTTATCTCAAATTTGATGCATGTAATTTCATTCTAACATGGTTATAGTAGGAACTAAGTATTGGAATATTTTGTGAGGAAGGCCTAGTACTATCCATGGTCTTACACTGTAACTCATAAAGGGATCACCAATGAGGTGGAAATAACCATGGGAATGATTTTTAAAAGATGTTTGTAATATGGTAATTTATGAGGAGGACATGGTCCTATATATTGTCTTAAAATTAAACTCACAAGGGGAACACCAATGAGGTGAATGGTAATAATGAAATATTTTATTATGATAATTTATGAGGAGAGCCTCATCTTATCCATGGTCTTACACTGCAACTCTTAAATGGAAACCCTAGGGTGGAATGGTTATCTAACAAAACAACATTTCTAAAGGTGAAATATTAGGAATGTGGTAATGAAAAAGGGAATGAAAAAATCATGACATAGGCATATATGAGAATACCTTAGGAAACATGAGGCATACTAGGTATAAAGGAGAGACATGAAGAGTCTAGTGACCATCAAAATACAAAGGATACCTATTCAAAATAATCAAAAAGATGTATAAGAAAATAGGTTAGATATTAAGATCAACTCATGTTGGTTATATGAACAAGAAAATTAAAATGGACCTACCTTCCCACAACATGTTCCCTGTTCCTTAGGACCTCTTATAGAGCCATCGATCTACTACAAATATTGGGTACTTGTGTGAGAAATTAGGTATCAATATTTTTTTTAATTCCCCTTTCCTAATCTACTAGCATATTGCACCCTAATGGACCTCAACTCTATCATGAGGCCAACTTTGGAGTTTTAGCTTTGATTATAAAAAGGAGACATGTTATGAATCACGTATTTTAGTGTGATTTGACTTTGGAGATTTGTATGTTACATTTTGTATCATTGTCTTTTATTTAAATTATTTGGATTTTAACTTTTATGGATTTTATAATTCCTCTGACATATGAATTTATAATAACCAACATGAATTATAAAAGTGATACACATGAATGAGCTTTAGACTTTGGTTAAAGGAAGATAAGTATCCAAAGATATGACTGACTAAATACTTAGGATTACCTATGAATTAGTATGTAATCTCAAGTTTCAACTATATGTATGCTTAGTGTGTGAAAAGGAATAAAGGAAGATCCAAAGCAGATAAAAAATAGAAGTACAATGAAACGTATTATTTTTCAATTGATCATATGGTAAAGAAAGATTACTAAGGGAATCAAGGTTTGGATAACCAAGTGAAAATAATAATTATCTATGTTTTTTAGATAATATATCAAACAATTATTTTGAAAAGAAAATAAACCCATGAAATAAAGGAACTCATAGACATAAGTGTGTAATCATGGAAGAATTAAAAGAATCCATAGGAAAAATAAAATGAAAGTAAATGAAACCTTATATAATACATAATGCATAATATAAATATCCATGTGAAATAGATAGGTGAAACCAAATTTGACACAAAGTCAAATGATATAATATATATAAAAGTGGATCATAAGTTCATTCCAAAATCATAATGAATAACAAAGTGAAATAACACCATGATGTGTTCACAAATAATGATAAATTTGCCCAGAAAGATTATCCATAACATTTGAAATATATTTATGAATATGGATCCTAATGACACCCAAAGTCTCATCAGTCCTCATGGAAAGTTGTGTAAAGACCCCTCTTCGAATCTCCTCAACTAAAAATGTAGGTGTAGCGGAAGGATCATGTTCATAAGGATTTTCATGCATAGAATAATTAAGGAGAGGAATAGGTGCCTAAATAGGAATTATATATGTGAGATTAAAATGAGGCACCACTGGTGGAGAAGGAGCCATGGGTGGGTAAGGAACCAAATGTGGGGAAGAAACCACTAGTGGGGAATAAAGTGCCATGGGTGAAGGACGATCCTTCTTATGTGGGTGACCCATGGAAGGAAGAATAACTAGTGTAGGTATTGACAAAAGGTGATCATGAAGGTTCTACTAGAGAATATGACAATAATGGGTACTGCACTAGTGCCAAAGACAATATACATCCCCATATTTAGGGAAATATATAGGTAATAACTTAGGATGAGGTATAGCCTTATCTTTGGGTTAAGTAATGATGGGATGAAATGTGTCAATATATTACAAAATATTTTAACAAAAGGTGAAAGAATGATTATTTATCACATGGAATAAACATATAAACTTGTTTTTAGACTTTGGGGGCCTAATAATAAAATAGGAAGAGAGAGAATATGGGGATGGATGATATAATTGGTAGTATCTGGTTTAATGATCAAAACATTTTTAGATATCACAATAAGGTTGATAATCCCATTGGGTAGGCATGGGACCAAGTTGTGGCAAAGGAAGAAGGCCATTACCAAAGGAAGGAGTGGCTAAAGTAGAAATTAGACTAGGCTCATTTGAATGTAAATCATGATTATAAAAAAATGAGGCTCAACTAAAGATAGAGTATTAGTAGGAACTAGACTAGGCTTAACTAAAGGTAAGGATGGGTATGTGGAAGGATTAATAGCAGTATCTAGCATCTCTAAGGGATGTAAATAGAAATATCCTTGTATCTATCAAGAAAGTAAGGACCAATCATGGAATGATCCATGAACATGCTTCTAAGAGGCTCCACTAAAATTGGAAGTGTACCATGTGATCGATCCATCTCTACCATATGAAACATAGGAATAATAGTATAATTAGAAACCATGAAGGAATTAATGAAATAATATGAATTAAAAGACCAAAATAAATAAGTATGATATATAAGAATCTCAACATCTCTATCCCAAAAAAGGCCTCCTAAAATGGGTTATCTAAAGCATTACCATCATCATAGTCAGTTGTATGTAGGTTTATGGCACAAGTAGGTATGACCTTATTGTTAGAAGTCACATGATGAATAGAATGTCTAGTCTTGGGTAAGAACACATGTATATCATCGATAAGAGGTTGATAGGATCAAGGATGTAAAGAGGGAGGATTATAGGTGATTATATGAGGGGATAGATCAAAAAAATTGATCTTAAAGTTTATCTCATCTGGTTCATTATCATCAAAATCTAGGAGGATATGTGGTATGTTCCAAATGAGTTTAGGGTGACCATTAAAACCTTAGGTAGAATTGATAGGATAATTAAAGATTTGAGATTCCCTAAATGAGATACTAGGTAAAGGTCAAGGGTAAAAATTTTAAATACATCATGTTCTTGTAATTGTTTAAAATTCCAAGGGTTGGTGTCTCCTTAAATCTTATAAATAACACCATTGAGGGGAAATTTGATGTATTAGCACACTGATGAGGCAACAACCCTCATATGATGAGTTTAAGGTCTACCAAGCAAGATTTTATAAGATAGGGGAAAGATAAATATCATAAATTTCACATGGATGGTGATATAAGGGATAGTAATGGAAAGCCACACATAAACTAAAGGAGGAATTTCCCTTCTATCATAGCCTTGGCATGTGCTACATGTGGACTTGAGATTGCATTAAAAATATCTAAGAGTTTTAATGAAATAAATGGAAGCAATGTAGGTACCTAAAACCTCATTAATAAAGGCATGCTTGACTTGGATATCACTAATATGGATGTTAACTAATAGAGGAGGATCTTCTATATGAGTCATAATCTCATCTAAAATCATGGAAGTGATATGAAACTTAAGGGAAATAGAAGTGTATATTATTTCATCAACATGTATGGACATCTATTCACATTATTGAAAGACAATATCTTTAGACCCAAATAAGGTAGTTTCATGTCATGCTAGAGGAGGCTGAGGGATGTTCATTTCAAACATCAATTGCATTAGATGGTTTTAATGATGGGGGAAATTCTCATTAATTTAAGGAAAAGTATTTGGTATGGGAGATGATAAAGTTATACAATGGGGTCCCATTCATCATAACCCATGGGGGGATTACTAGATATAGGTTTATAATGTTATAAGAGATCTTGTGAAGGAGGGTTAGAAGTACAATTAAACTTGTGTGGGTAAGATGTGGTCAATTTAGGTTAAGTATTATCAATTTGATTGAATTAATGTAGTGGGATGGTTTATTGAGGTATTTATTATGATTGGGTTGAATAAATACTATTAGAAGGTTGGGGAATGTTATCTATATGTGTATATATTGTAGGAAGAGTAAATATAGTGTGAGAGGTATAATCAAGTTGAGGTTTTGAAATTGTTTCTTGTAAAGTTAAAAGGTCCTCATGACTCAACTCCATAAGATGATATGGGGAAGTGTCTTGAATGACATGAAATGTTTGAGAGATTTGGTGCATGGGTGTTGGATTAGAGTTAATAAAGGAAACTAATCTTCACATGTTAATCATATTTAATACATTTTATTAATTATTAGTGAGGTATATAATACTTTAAACATTATTGTTAGAAATATTAGGCTTATCATTTCTATCTTGATGATTGGGAAGAGAGTCTTTGTATATATAAAGATGAGCATTAGCTTGATTTAAAGCTTGATTTTTATTTTATGTTTCATGGGATTTAAAAGCTATGTCATATGATTGTTGACATCTATGAATGAGTAATTCATGTCCAAAGTTTAGTCCAAAGTGAAACTCCATAGTAGATTATGACATTATCTAAAGGATCATGAGAGTGGCCCCAACTTTCATGGAACCAACAAAATTTGTTCAGATCATACCATGATTTCATTAGATGAGTGGGGTATTGTTCTTATGGTAGATTCCTTGGAAGATTCTTTTGAATCTTGGCTAAGAATAATTTTTTATGGATGTTAATTTTGTTTTTTTGAGAATATGTAAGATTAAGAGTGTTTTTTGGAGGGGGAGCATGCTCCATGGTGTTATTTGTAGTAATTTCTTGAATGTTATGAATAATATCATAAGTATCAGTAATTATATCATTAGTAACATGATGGTTTTTATTTTTAATAAGCATGTGAGTTCCTGCACTAGGTTGAGATGGTTCAAATTAGCACATGAGAAAATCTTATCACTTAGCTTGGTCAAGGGATTCTTCCAAAGTTATTGGGGATAAATTCTTAACCTAATATTTTAACTTGGGGTAGAGAGCATTAGTGAATATGTGGAAGAGGTTATCATCTACCATATTGTGCTCACAATTGTTAGATAAGTTATTTCATCATTTGATGAAAGCTTGTGCCATTTTAGTCTCAAGTTATTTACAATTTTATGAAGTAAGATAAGTTTTTCTCGAAAAGATCACTAGTTTGAAATTCTTGGACTCGGGAGTTAACCAAGTCTTCTAATATAGTGATATAATGGGTTTTAAGTTGATTGTACCAATCTAAAGAATCTCTTAAGAGTATTTTAGCTAATAGTTTGGTATCATCCAAGGTATTAAGTTTGACCCAATCTTTATAAAGGTTACCAAATATCTTTAAGTGTAATGTATGATCGATATACCTATTATAGGTGATGGTAGGTGTGATACCTTCTATGTTTATATTATCAATGTTAGGTACAATAAGTTCATTTTGAAGATTTTTTATCATTTTATTAATGAGTCATGGTTAAGGAATAAGGTTACCATGGAAATCCGTAAGGGTGGATGGGAGACATTTAGATTTTGCACTCCCCATGAAACCTATTGGGGTTAATTTTGAAGGTTAATGAGATGGTTTTGCATCTACGTCACTTGATTTACATCATTGGTTTGAAGAGTATTCATTTTATTGAGTGTTTGTAATAAAAGCTGGTGAGTTTGGTTAGTATTTTGACTAGTGTGTATCATGTGAAGCATTGGTATTAGTAGTAGTTATTTGAGTTATATTATGAGAATTAGCATGTACTACACTAGTGATTTGAGAAGAATTGGTAGAAAAGGAATCACTAGTAGGATGATTAGCATTGGTAGTAAGAGATGTACTAGTGGAATGATTGAAGAGAAGGGTATTTGGAAAAGGCCCACTTTAGATTGAACCTACCATGTTAGTGGATATACTTGAAATAGAGGTTGAAGAAGTCATAGAAGAAGATGTCATGGTGTGTGAATGAGACAAAATAGAAGGAAAAGGTTGAGAATCAAAGAAAGTGTCTCCCATAAATCTGTTAGATAAGGTAGGGGAGGGTGAAATAGGTTTTTATACTTGAGAAACAATCATAAGATTATAAATGTTTGAAGGGCACTTTACTCTATGTTGAGTAAATTCATTAATGAAGAAAAGCATTTCAGGTGTTTACTCTAATTCACACTCATCTTCTAAGGAGAACCAATGATTAATAACTAAGGATGAATGTGGAGGAGTTTCATCATTGGTAGTGTGAGTGCTGACATTGACATTTATTTCATCCAAAGTGGAAGCCACATGATTTATTTTAGGAAATATATTAGGATTGGTAACACTCACCATGTTTGTCAAATTTAACTTTGTGTTATCCTTAAATAGGAAGTTCATGATGATAAAAAGAAGCTAAAGAATTGATGAAAAGAAAAATTAGCTGATAAGATATAGAATCAGATAAATTGAATATATTCTATAAAAGGAGGAAAAAAATAGAGAATAAAAGGACACAGTTGGGAATTTCAACTATCTCCTACAAAACAAGAAATAGAATAGGTAATAAGAGGACATAGTTGGACTAGTTGACTGTGTACTGTTTAGATAGGGAACAAAATAGGAAATAAGAGGACATAGTTAGACAAGTCAATTATGTACTACTTAAACATGGATAAAGACAAGAAGATAAATATAAATAGTCAAATAGGATGACTATGTAATGAAGGAAAATAAGATGAATAATCTATAAGAGACTATGTTGATAGGGATGACAATGTTATGAAAACATAGAATTTTTTCAAGATAATATCTAGGAAAATAAAATTGAAGCACACAAGAAATTAGATCAATGTGTTTGATCCAATTGGAACACATAGTACAAACCTTGCACTAATCCTAGCTAATTTAAGTTTTACAATACAAAATACAATGCTCAAATACCAAGTAACAACTTGAAATTAAATGCTAACCAATTGGTCATTCTAAAGTGTTTCTAATTTATAATAAAATTTGAAATTAATGTGATGGGAAGTTGGCTATATGAAATAACGATAAAGCAATATATGGATAGCTTTAGGAAGTTTAGGATGATAGGGATCTATATTGGTGATTTTACTAGCTTGGTATTGGGTCCTACCCCCTCACTTCACAATCCTGTATAGATAAGGGTCGCAGGTGCTTTGCCAATATATACCATCAACCACATGTTTATACTTGGATAGAAAACCAAGTTATATTTCCCCTTGGTGTTGAAATCCAAGTAGGTAGGCCTTAGAAAGACAAATTTTTCATATTTTTTTGTGTTAAGTGATTTGAAATTGTGTGAAAAAGAGAAAAATAGTTTGACAAAATTGGTAATTGAAAAAACACCTAATTAATTTATGTTTATTACTCTAAGAATGCAAGCAATTGAAATAAAAAGTGAATTAATTACTATTAAAAATAGGTTACTTCTATTGACTATGAAGTGTAAAGAATCATTTTAGGTGACATTATATGCAAATAATGTAGAGCAAAGTCAACTAGGTTGTTACTATTATGTGGAAGCAAGATCTGTAAGAACATCATCAAATAAGTCAACTATGTATCTTGGATAGAAAATAGGCTATAGAACAATGTTGAGATAGTCAACCTAGTTGGCTATAGGGCTACAATTTTATAGATTGCAAACTTGTGAAAAATAATACTTAAAATGAAAATTGAAATGATAGAGAAAGTAATAATGAACCTTGGTAGGCTTGAAGATGCTTAGATTGTAAAATTTTATGTTGTGATCTCAAGTGTTGATTTAAATATTCTAAGATCAAAATCAACTAGCTTGATGAATCTTTCAGAACCTATGTGCTGAAAAATAATTTGTGAATAGAGTTAACTGGTTCGACTATGTTTACAAACCTATATGCTAAAAAAGAATAACTATGAACATAGTCGACTAGTTTGACTATGTATGTAATCTTGTAGCTAAATAAGAAGACTATATCAAGCTGATTTATCTAGTCACTTGTATTTGGAGAAGACCTACACATATATAGCATAATAATTTTGGGGTAACTATGTGTTAAAATTATGCATAGACTATTATAACTATATCAATAGGTTTGATATGGTATTGTAAAAATAGAAATATATAATATGACAATAAATTGAATGTGTGAAAAAAAACCTATAAGGGTTTGATTTATGTCAGGTTCACCAAAATGTATACAAAGGAAAATATAGATGACTTATTAATCAATCCTAGCTCAAAGAAGATAAATCCTACTTACACTTCCATTTGTCAATACATTATATATTTAGGGTCATGACCAAGATGGATCCACTAGAGCTAACCAAGGTATCTCTTATAATAATAATATCACTAGAGAGGGTTCCAAAGCCTCTAGTCAAGAAACACTATGAAATAACCCTAGCTAGGTCTTATGTTTTTATATTCACTAAGAAAATGCAAAGTAAAGTCTAATTTAGTTCTCACCAAATATTGTGGCACAAAGTGGGGCTAATAAACATAAAAAGTAAATATGTATAGAATATATATACTCAAGTCAATGCATATGAAATCCTGTTACATGGGAGAGATGTAAAAATGCTAATCTATCTACTTTAAAAAATGAGGTATAAAGTTAGGAATACTTACCTTTGAATATGAACCTACATAGCCTCAATATCTCCCTTGGCTAAGGTGATTTATAAGTGGTTATTATGGTATGTAAGGATAAAAAGGATAAGTCAGCTCTAGGCTACACAACTTATCTATGCATCTAAAAGACTTATCCACAAGACAAGATCCATATCTCAAAGAAAGTATTAAAAACCTAAGCTATGCTTCTCAAGTAAAATGGTGGATAATTAGATATTTAATATAATATTTTTATTCTTTTATTCCTCTCTAAATGATGGAAATGGATGTGTATATAGCTTATTATAACCCTAAACCTTTCTAAAAGTTTTAGCCAACATGGTAAACCAATTCAACTCTATATAATTATTTGATTATAAAAACATGTTAGGTACCATACTAGGTTAGCCAAGGCTAACTTGGACCCATAACATGCATTTAAAAAATTAAATATAGGGTTAACTAGATTAAAGTGGGGCTAAATAAGGCAATGAATTTCTTGGAGGAGTGTGTAAGAGAGGAAGAAAATCTTATGGAAGTACATGAGAGATGGTTGTGTATATATAAAATGGTAGCATAAGGGACAACAATATTACAAAGCTCTAATGGTCTTCCCAACCCTTTCCTAGTGCACCCTTTAAGGCCTACACTTAGAGGGATTGAGACTCGATAGGTTCCTACAATAGAGGAAGAATTATTAATTCATAAAGTTTTAAAATATTATGTCTATACATAAGACTTATGAAGGCATGACACATACATGGGATGACAATATAAAATAGTCATAGGAAAATCAATGGCATAGGAAATTAGGCTAATGTAGAAGGACCAAAAAAAGATACATAAGATAAATTGGATGGTTTATCAAATATTCATAGGGAATATTCAATGATACACCTATTGTTGATAAGTGTTTTAATTGATTTCAAGGTTAAGGTTTCTATTATTGATGTCAAGGTGCAAATGCATAGTGAGTAATCAATGAGATATAAACTATGTGACTGAGATATAAACTATGTGACTTAAGAGAATTTGAAGGCAACCTAATCTCTTTTAGTTGATATAGAATTTGAAGGCAACCTAATGATTCCTCTGAGGGTAATATCTTGATTTAGCTCAAATTGATTACTTTTAGTGTTTTCATAAAGAGGTTTTGATGATCAGGTCAAGAGAAGCATGTTTTGAGCACAAGGTGTCTTTAGAAGCCAACTCATAACAAGCTTGGTCATATCATGGGCATATGCATGATGAGCGTAAATAATTATATACATAGGTAAGATATTGACCAAGGATCATGAAAGGTGTGATATTTAGTTTTAAAATCATCAAGTAGTGTTTTTAAGAGAAGTTGTTAAGTCTCAAAGTGTTTGAGAAGTCCAGTCAAGACACTAATCATAATATGAAGGAACCTTATGAGAAGGTATGAACATTATGGCCTAGTGAGATGGATACACAAAGGCCTAACAGTCAGTATATGGTTATCAATCATTTGTTTTTTAAGGTGAGCCTATAAGGATAAGACCTATAGACCTAACATGCAACAAGACTAGTTCTAGACCCTACCTAATCAAATGAGATGCCATGAAGTGTTTTCAAGGCCTATGAAGGATTAAAAGTATTTTTTTATAATGTGAGAGGTTTATTTATCATGTGAGTTAGGTTGTGAGTGTATGGAAAGAGGCTTGAAGTTCATTTTCAAGACCTAATGTGACTTGTAGGTCAAAGGCCTATAAAGGAAAGAGAGAGATGGTGACTAGATGGGGTATCAAGATCAATTGCCAAGGTATAAATGAGTATTTAAGCATTAAAATAGGTATTTAATGTTTTTTTAATTGTTTTTACCAAGTCTAAGGTTAATGTTTGTAAGAAAAGGCATGAAATGTGGTTTTGAGGTTTCCTGTGTGAACATAATGAAGGATTCTCAACCTGAGAAGAAATTTCAAATACTAATTGGAATGTGTAACCTTTAAATGATAACCTAATACATTAATGGTAGAATGGGTATGGCCCTATCTCAAATTTACAAGCATTGGTTTTTGGAATAAGGGGTTAAGCTTTATGAATGATCGTTAAGACTGTAAGGTGGTTTAAACCTCTCTAAAATCCTACCTTTAACCTAATTTGGAAGATATTGATGTAAATGGTTTATAATGGATTGGATTAACTATTTTGATTATTTTATAATATAGTGGACTCTCCCAAGTACCTCTAAGTTCTATTGGTTTGTCATGTGAATGAGTGGACCCTATAATAAAAGCCTTGTTTCTCATGAATTTATTATATCAGGCAAAGTTGACTGAGTCAAAGTTGATAAATGGGTGGATGTTGAATATTAAGAATTATAAATTATGTCCATTATGGTTTTTTATAAATTTATAAACCTCAAATGTGCTAAACCATTCATGCAAGTTGACCTATCGTTAAAAGGCCTATGGTGTAGACATTGAGAAAAACTAGGCATAAGTGAGTATGAGATTAGGGATAGATCCAAATGCATGGGGATATTTATAAAGACCTATAATACGTGTTCATTTTGGTTATATTTTTTTGAGGTCATTGGATATGTTGAGAATGTTGCTCATAAGTTGACCTATCTTATGCAAATGAGACATTGAAGGTGTAAGATTTTGAGATTGGTATACAAGACCAATATTATCACTTGAACATGGTATATTTATATGTGAGATTTAAATAATTATCTCTTAGTATCATCCAAATTCATTAGGAGTCTATGAAATTTTTTGCATAGGTGTTGAATTTCATTATCATCATGACTATGTTTCAAGATAAATTGGTAATTTTGGGTAAGCAAGTTACAGTGATGAGTTGGAGGCTCTTAACCCTCAAATGAAGAATATAGTGCACATTATATATTTTTTTAAACATATATTTCATATTCATGCATTGAATAATTTTTTAGAGTCATTTTTAAAGGTTGAAACATCAAATCCAAAATGGCTTATTTGGCTGAGTAAGGACTATAAGAGAGAAAGTCAACAAATTGGTTTGTAAGACCAATAGTTGTCATTAGTTCTTGTGATATTTTTTATGGAATTTGTTCTAAGGATGATTTAAGTGTTATATTTTCAATCCAATAAGAGGGGGGAGGTGAATCAATGATGGAAAATAATCAAATTCAATTTCCAAACCCTTACAAATAATTAAACATTCAAAACAATCATTCATGAAGCATACAAATCATTCATAGTAGTGAATAATGAACATAATGCAATATCACATACACAACATAATATCTACATGGTAAACCCTCTTAGGGAGTAAAACTCACTCTCAATCTTACAAACATATGGACTACTATCCTATATAATGATCACAAATAAGAGACTAATCAAGTCCTTCTAATCAAGAACCTTGGTAAAGTCTTTCTAACCTAAGGCCTTTAGTGACATAATAGTCCCAAAAGGAGAACCTAACCCTAATATTATAAAATCCTTTTGACCACCTATTCAATCAAGTCCTTTTGACCTACAACATTGATCTAGTCCTTCTAACTAAAGTTATTTAGTGAAATCTTATTTCACAAGGAGCAAATACCCTAAGGAAGATCAAGTCCTTTAGACCCTCTTTGAAATGAACACTTCCACCTTAGAAATTATGTATTCAATACTTGATGATGGATCTCTATTTTATAACCTCTACATAAAATCTCTCTCTTTCTCAAGCAGGCCTCTCACATAAGCATATCACAAATTCTTTTCTTCGTCACTCAAATAGTTATCATATGCACACTTAGATCTCTTCACACAACTTCAAACTAAAATAACACTATACTATCATTAGAAACATGACATATAGATCATACACATAATCAGTCTTCATTTTTCATCAACCCAATAATTGGGCATACTCACTCTCCTCAAATTTCCTTTTCTTTCCAACTCTCCCAGAAATATGTCTCTCACTCCCACATCTAGAAATCACCATATTTGATTTCACTATTTATAAAGGATACTTGATAATCAACACCTTAGTTAGGCATTTGACATGTTTTATCCCTTAAGTCATTTATCACAAGAAGATTATACTCAAAACAATATTCATAGGTTGGCCATAGCATATATGGGTCACCCTTAAGGAACTATACCTTTGAATAAGGCCGTCATAGCCCTTATAGGTCTCATGTGAACCCATTCACCCATTTAGCACACCCTTGAGAAAACCAATAACATAGGACCAATTTCAAATACATGGTTTCACTCCTTATGTCACCTTAGGCATCCTTAAATGATCACAGTCATCTTATCTCACCTTTGTGTATGCTTAATCAACTCAAATAGATATCTTATACATAAGAACACCATTACTAAACACATAGTCAACTTATTAAGCATTGTTCATACTAAATATAGATTGATCACACCTCCAAAATACTCATAAATGATCCTCATGGAGTCTACAATCCTCCCTAATAGATAATTTACCATGAATCATCAAAATAACATCCATATAAACTCAATTACTCTTCTTGGGTTACTTGTAGAACAAGCATGAAAACATAGTCAAATTTGGAGCTCAATATCTTTGTCTGCATGCACTTTCATATCTTTAAATCCTTATTGATAGATGCACCTTGGAATCCTATACACATTCTCTTTTTAATAGATGGTCAAATTCTATCTAGATTGAAATATATGGTCCAATAACCATAGACAAGTTTTCCCCTTTATAAAATTCAAATATTCAAATGGTAACAGTCATAGATAAGCCTTAAATGTAATGCTCACATCTTGTGTCCTCTCAGATTACATTAAAATATGCACCATAAATCTTGTTTGATCTTTAAAACTTAGGTGCCAAGGCCTAAATCTTAAACCTCTATTAATTTGACCTCATCTTGTGCACCCTTATCATGTTCACTTCACACACTCTATCAATATCCTTGGATCAATCAGGTACTTATCAATCACATCGCATCATTTAATAAGTTTGTATGATTGCCCATGATCTATTAGATCATTATCCTTTACCTTTGTTCAGTCATTAAACCTTGAAAATTTCTTACCATATAGATTAATATGCACTGAGAGATCAATATTATATGATCTTATACAAACCATTCTATTTCCACTAGGTTGAGATCTTTAACATCATGTAAATATGACTAAGTATAGGGACCATTGCTCATCTACCTAGAAGACCTACTTTAGACCTTAATAACTTCTTATGTGCTTAGATAAATGATCTCAAATTTGGAACTCATTATCACCTTTCAAAGGAGAATCCATCCATATAACAAATATCTCATATAACCTTCACATAGGTGAGTTATAATTCCATTAAAATTCCTTCTCAAAATCTTTTGTCATAAAGCTAATCATGCTTAGAACTTGTCTAGGAGACCAACTTTGAACATGCATATCTTTTGATGTGCTTCAACGCATGATCTAAAATTTATCATAAATAAACTAGGCTCAAAACTAAACAAACCCATATGATCACCTTTTCTTGAGACATATACATATGCAATATATTCCACCATTAAAATTCTTACTTGGCTCTTCTTACCACTTTGAAAATTTGGCTATGGGAAAACATTAGATTATTTTTGAATAGACAAATTTGCATCCTTATATATTTTGATTGACTATATCATATGACCTAAAATTTGGTGCATTATAACTAGGCACAATATTGAACAAACCCATGTGACCATTTACTCTTGACTCATCCACATGTGGTAATGGTGACATTATCAAACTACCTACTCAAATTTTATGCCACTAGACCCAAACTATCTATATGAAAACTATGGACAACCAAATGAATTATAATTATTCACACATGATCTCAAAGCATATATAACATCTTAAAAACCCCTTGCACATGATATAATCACCATACTCATATCTTAAGATCTTTAATCATGTCAAAACTAAAGATCAATCAAGAAAACTAGGATAAGCACATTGCACACTTTGTCATTATCACTTAGGCTATCAAAGCACTTCATCCACTCATAAGGACACCTATATGACATCACCATAACATCAATGAGAAATCTCTAACAATTCCCCCTTTATCATTGATGTTAACACCCATATTATATAGCAATATACATATCACCTTCTTCTCTCTCTTTAAGCACTCTCAAAACTAGGAACTTTCTCCCCCTTTGACACAATGAAAAATTGGGCACCAATTGATATTGAGGACATAAAAATACTAAAAAAAATATTAGACCATCTTATAAATATAGTAAACACTCCCCCTTACCTTGAGTCTACCTTTTTTTGCCTTGACAACTTCCTTTTCCTCTATACCAACACTCTTTTCAAGTAAGCACTGCAACCAATGAATAAAGAACACACAAAAGACATTAAATATGATGGAACTCACAAATAAAAATGTGAGAGGGACTCCCCCTAATATCTCTTATTAATTGCACCACTTGAGCATCTTCAAATCTCCATATGCCATGAGGAACAAACATACATGTTACCAACTCTCAGGATACCATAAAGATCATCAAAAAAACTTCATGCCACTCACCAAACAATAAAAATGATTTCAATCAACCTTATAAATCTACATGAAACAAACATACATTGATATTTTGGAGTAAATAGAGAAAAAGCACTCTTTTTCATACTAAGCTTGTCTTAGACTCCTCGTAGCCCTACATAGAACTTGCATAGCCCATAAATCCTAGTAGATACATCTTCAATACCTGAAACTTTATATATAGAAAAGTCTCATATGCCCCTTTTATCACACTAATTTTAAACAACAATCTCATTCTATGCAACATACTTATTTCACAAACCAACTACCCAATTAGGTTTATAACTTGATAAAATTTTGAATAACTTGAGAACCATAAACATTAAATTTTATGAAAATATTTATTTGACCACCCATTTGGCCCATTTAACTTATTAAGAATCCTTAGTCCTCAACTCATAAGGCAGACCACTTTTTCATCTAAGCCCAAAACCCTAGAATCTTAAATCAAACAAAGTCAACACAACACCTTCTAGTAAACGTCCACCTTTGAAACTTATTTTACACCTAAATACAGCCATTACACACTTATATAACAAGATTTGAGATTGCACACCATTGGGAACCTTGACTTCATATAACCCATTTTAGGACCTGCAAGCTCTTAAGCATAGACTTTGAAACTTGAGAGATAACAAGAATCTCCAAATAGACTTCAACATACCTTCAGATCACAAAATCATCTAGATCACATAATAAAAATTGTATAGACCTTTCTGAGCATCAAACTATTCTTGAAATTTTATCAAACTCATTACATCACATGGAACCCCTCATTCTAACTCTATACCACATCTCCTTCACAAACCAATGGAGTAAAGTTATGAAGCTATTACTCCCCCTTAACTAAATACCTTCTAAGATCAACATAAGTCTCTATTAAAATTGACATCACACAAAATTGCTTCTCCACTAAAAGAGGTCTCTTAAAAATCATAGACAAAGACCTCCTCTACACCATAATGCTATACCATGGTGTGAAACCAATAGATACCCATAACTCCTCATATTCCTTCTCCTCCTTAGTCATTTAATACATATATTTCTTATTTTTCTTCTTAATATTACTATAAATAACTTTCTCAACCACTATAACATTATCCTTTTATTCTATGATTAGATTGACAATACATGGAAATAACATAGATTCATGACATACCTTTTCATCTATAGAATCTTCATTGTAGCTTGGAATTTCATCACTAGGTATGGATAATTGATTTTATTTACATGAATCTTGATAATAATAATATGATGTTCACTTGGATCCACACTTACCTTAGAACTAGCCTCAACCAATACCTTGGTCTTCTCCTTGAACTTAGTCTCTTCATTCTCAACAAGAATAGATAATGAAACCTCTTGGGACTCTTCAAATTTAGGAGTATTCTCCACCATAGCAAAAATATTAATTGGACTTGTAGATTCATCATGATTCATACATATCACCTTTGGTTTCCATGAGTTAACTTGCCTTTTTCCTTGAATTCTTGGAGCCTGATTCAACCTTTTATGATTTGTATGTCTTTACATGTATAAATTACTAATGTGACCTATCTTTTCATAATTGAAGCATACCATATTTTTTTCAAGAATCTCTTTCTACCTTTCTAGATTTGGACAAAATATTGAAATGTGTCTTATGTCATAAAAACTATAGCAATAAACATTTCTTGAAGGGAAATCAACTTGTATTGCCTTAAAAGGACAAAATTTTGCAAAGTCTTTCACATCATGATAGTTGAAACACTCAACCTTTCTCATAGCTTTTGACTGAAGACTCCATTCATAGTTATAATAAAATTTATTTATAACATTTCTCTTGTATTCTCTAGCCTTATAACCAAATTGATTATAAGTATAACAATAACCATTAAAATTTGCATACCTCATGGTATTTGGTTGTTTAGTCTATTTTTTATTTATTCTACCAACACCTTCATTCCTTATCTGATGATTTTTATTTAAATTTTGATCCACCTTGATCTTATTAACATTCATGTCAACTTGAGAAGTAACTTTGTGTTCTTCATTAGAACTCAATCTAGATCTATCACTAGATAGCTTTTGGCTCTTTAGGAGATCATCTAAATCATTAAAACTTTTATCAAACTTCATAAATGATTTCACCTTATTTGGAGACTTATCTTATTCATCTTTCAAAGACACAATCTTAGAAGCATGCCTTGAGCAATCATCTTCTTTAGATTTTAGGATTATAGACAAGACTTCCAATTGACAACTGAGATGCTTGATCATATCTTCATGCTCCTTGGCATCTTCATTCATTCTTACCTCAAAAATATTGAATTGTTCCTCATAGTATTTAAGTTGAGACTTCATCTTCTTTTTAATCTTCAATTCTTCAAGAGAATTTATCAAAGCAGTCTCATAGTCCACCTCATTTTCATCATCATCTAGATCACTACAAGTAGACTCCTTTTGATGTGAGCAATTCCCTTTCTCAGCCATGAATAGATCTTCTTCTTCATTAAGACCATCATCTTCATGATCATACTCTGAGTCACTGAATTCACTCTCATTTAATGAGCTACCATCTTCTTTGGTGTAAAAACTCTTCTCATGCTTAAAGTACTTCTTATTATCAATCCTTCTAAATACCTTTTTGTTTTTATCAAACTTAAAATATCTCTTGCCATTATCATGATCTTGATCATATTTTTCATCAATATCATTCTTGTACTTATGAGGGCACTTATCATCAAAATGTCTTATCTCTCCATAATTGAAGAATTTGAAAGGCAACTTACCCTTATACTTTCCTAAACCTATTTTCAATTTTTTTGTAAACAAAGCAATTAGTTCATCTTTATCAATATCAAAAATTTCATTTTCCTTGGGATTCTTATCTTGGAACTCCCATTTTATCTTCATATCTATTTTTAATGTTGCTTCCTTCTTTGGTGGTATATAATCATTTAATCTCATCTCATATGTAGAAAGAGTGCCATGCAATTGATCCATATTCAACTAAGCAAGATCATGACTTTATTCTATAGTAGATACTTTTGGATCAAACATGAGGGATATAAACCTTAATACCTATTAAACTATATTATCCTCTTTAAGTTATCTCCAAGACCTCTGATGGTGTTTAGAATCTCATCAAATCTCTACAAAAAGGATGCCAAAGAATATTATTCTTTCATTTTTAGGCTCTCAAATTATCTTCGATGAGTCTACAACTTTTCCAAATTAACCTTTGAATCTCATTCAAAAATATTCTTCAATTTATCCCATATTTCCTTGGTATATGTGAAATTAATTACTTTGTTGAACTTGGTTTTTTTAAGACCATAAGTGATGGAATTCATTTCCTTATATTTGTTCTCAAATAGTTTCTTATTTGCCACACTAGATGGAAGAATAGAAGGAATAACATAACCATCCAAAATAGATTGACATACATCAACTCATAGGGACATATTGTATATATTCATCCTAGTACTCCAAAATGCATAATTGGATCCATTGAACATCAGTGCTTTCTTAGTAGAGAAACCACCTTACACATTATAACAAGTTATTATACCTTAGATCACCTTCAATATGTCTAAACATTTAACAAAGGACCTTGTTATTATACCAATTGTTAGAGATACAATACAATGAGATGGGGGTGAATTAGTGGTGGCAAATAATCAAATTTAATTTCCAAATCCTTGTAAATACTTAATCACTCAAAATAATAATTCATGAATCATACAAATAATTCATAATAGTGAATAATGAACATAATAGAAGATCACATACATAATATAAAATATACATGGGAAACCTTCTTGGGGAATAAAACCCACTCTCAATCCTGATAACACATAGACTACTATCTTATATGATGATCACAAACAAGAGACTGATCAAGTCCTTATGATTAGGAACCTTGGTCAAGACCTTCTGACCTAAGGCCTTTAGTGAAACAATAGTTCCATAAAGAGCACCTACCCCTAAGATGATCAAGTCCTTCTGACTTAAAACCTTGATCAAGTCCTTCTAGCCAAAGGTATTTAGTGAAATCCTATTTCACCAGGAGTAACTACCCCTAAGGAAGATCAAGTCTTTTAGACCTTCCTTGAAATGAACACTTCCATCGTAGAACTGATGTCTTTAACACTTAATAATGGATCTCTATTTTTTAACCTCTACACAAACTCTCTATCTATCTCAAGTAGGCCTTTCACATAGGCATGTCACAAACTCTTTCCTTCTTCAAGTAAATATTCCTCACATGCACACTTAGATCTCTTTGCATAACTTTAAACTTCAAGAACACTATACTGTCATTAGAAACATGACCTATAGATCATACACATTGTCCTTAGTCTTCTATACTCATCAACCTAATAGCTAGGCCTAACTCACTTTCCTTAAATTTCCTTTGCTCTCAAACTCTCCCACAATAAATTCTCTCACACCAAGTCTCTCTTTCCCAATCTCTCACTCCCACATCTAGAAATCACCATCTTTGATTTCACTATTTATAGAGTATACTTGATAATCAACACCTTGGTTGGACATTAGGAATTTTTCATCCCTT
Organism: Torreya grandis; assembly: GCA_037957365.1. Classification (NCBI taxonomy): domain Eukaryota; kingdom Viridiplantae; phylum Streptophyta; class Pinopsida; order Cupressales; family Taxaceae; genus Torreya; species Torreya grandis. Next base: position 3,094,758 of record JARHVA010000249.1, read on the forward strand.
AAGTCATCTCTCACACAAAGACATAGCTCAATATAATCTTCATAGGTTAGCCATAACATCTATGGGTTACCCTTAAGGAACTACGCATTTTAATAAGGCCCTTGTATCTCGTATAGGTCTCATGTAAATCCATTCACCCATTTATCACACCCTCAAGAAAAATAAAAACACAAGACCAATTTCAAATACATGGGGCCACTCCTTATGTCCCCTTTGACATCCTTAAATGATCATATTCATATTAGCTCACATATGCATATGCTCAATCAACACAAATAGATACCTTATACATAAGAAAACCATTACTGAACACATAGTTAAATTATTGAAGTATTTTTCATACTCAATATAGATTTATCACACCTCTAAAATACTCATCAAACGGTTCTCATGGAGTCTACAATACTCCCTAATAGTCAACTCACCATGAATCATCAGAACAACATTCTTATAAACTCAATTACTCTTCTTGGGTTAATTGTAGAACAAACATGAAACCATAGTCAACTTTAGAGATCAATATATTTATCTATATCACATTTATATATCTTTGAATCCATATTTCCAAATGTACCTTGGAGTCTTATACACTTTTTCTTTTTATTGCATAGTCAAATTCTATCTAGATCAAAAGATATCGTCCAAATATCACATATTGGTTTTTCCATTTTTAAAATTCAAATATTCAAATGGAAATGGTCACAAATAAACCTTAAAAATAATGCTCACATCTCATGTCCTCTTAGCTTAGATTAAAACATGCACCATTGATCTTGTTCAATATTTAACACCTAGGCACCAAGGTTCAAATGTTAAACCTCTATCACTTTGACCTCATCTCATATATCCTTTTCATGTTGACTTCACACACTCCATCAATCTTTATGGATCAGTCAGGTTCTTATCAAGCACCACACATAATTTGATCAATCTATATGATTTCTCATGAGTCATTATATCTTTATCCTTTTCCTTTGCTCAATCATTAAATCTCAAACACTTCTTACCATCTCAATTAATATGCACTGATAGATCAATCTTGTATGATAACTTTTGCACCATTAGATCTCCACTAGGTCTAGATATTTAACATCATTCAAATATGACTAAGTATGGGGACCATTGCTCATCTACCTAGAAGGCCTACTTTGGACCTCAATAAATTATTCTACATTTAGATGTATGATTTAAAATTTGGACTTCATGATCACATTACAAAAGAGAATAAATCCATATAAAAAAATATCATAGAACATTTGTGCATGTGATATATAATTTCATTAAAATTCCTTCTCAAAATCTTCTATCATAGAGCCAATTACGCTTAAAACTTATATGGGAGACCAACTTTTAACATGCAAAGAAATTAGGATAAAAATTTAATAAATCCATATTATCACCTTTTATTGAAACATAAACATGTGTGAGATATTCCACCATCAAAAATCTTACTCGGCGCTTCTTGCCACTTTGCAAATTTGGCTAAGGATGGGAAAACGTTGAATTCTATATAAGTATCCAAATTTTCATCCTCATATATTTTGATTTAATATATCATATGACCTTAAAATTGGTGTATAATAACTAGGAACAATAATAAACAAACCCATATGACCATTTCCTCCTAACTCATAAACATGTGGTAATGGTGATGCAATCAAATAGCCTACTAAAATTTATTACCACTAGACCCAAACTATCTAGATGAAAAATATGGACTACTAGATGAATTCCACTTATAAACACAAGATATACAAGAATATATAACATCTTAAAACCTATTTTACATTATCCAATCACCATACTCATCCCTTAACATCTCTATTCATGTTAACGTTGAAGATCAATCAAGAAAACTAGGACAAGCACATTACACTCTTTGTCATTGTCACTTGGGCTATCAAAGCACTTCATTCACTCACAAGGACACCTCAATGAAATCACCATGACATAATTGATAAATATCCAACATTAATATCATATTCATGCATTTTATAACTTTAAAAGTGTTCCTACAGGTGTCAAAATTTCAATGTTCCATGACTGTGTTTTGATTCCAATTAGCAATTATGAGTAAGCTACTTACAGATAAGGGTTTGAGCACTTTTTACTTGAGTTTTGAGGTATAATTGACATGGTGATTACTATAAGGTCCTAATTATTCTCTTTATTTTTTTATTTCCATATTTGTTTTGAAATTTTGTGTTTGAGCTTCAATTTTTTTAGACAAACTTTCTAGGTTTGCACATGCCTAATATGAACAGTACTAATGATGTGATCCAATTAGTGGTTTGAGCTAAAAATTGATATGGATCTTATATAATCTTAACAAGGTTTTATTTGTATGGCATTTTATGTGTCCCTACCATGTAATCTTTTTTAATATTCTCCAAGAATATCAAAGGGTAACATATGCTAAGTAGGCCTAATGGGATTAGGTCTTCATGACACCTAAAGAATAAATAAGGCTTATTTGAGGAAGGTCAAACCTAAAGGGACTAAAAAAATTTTTTATCCATGTATATGATTTTTCCTAATATCCATTCTATGGATTACCAAATATGATCAGAGTGCTTGGGTGACTAACAAGGATATGAACAAGAAACTTGTATATATATTAGGCATTTTAAGGCCTATATGAGTGTGTGAAGAGTAAGAAAATTATAAAATATATTTAAAATATAATGAGGTATTTTAGACCATCATAATATGATATAGGATTATTAATTATCATTTTATAGAGTTTCATTGTGAAGATCTAGGTCATATGACCTAATCAATTCAAGAAGAGGGCTAATTGAGTGAAGAAGGCTAAATACTAGTTTTGAGAGGGATAAAAGTGTGTGAAGAGTTGAGGAAGGAGATAATAATATATTTTATGATAAATAATGTGTTTTTAAGGTTATTACATGTTTTATTTGGTTTATTTGGTAATAATTCATCTAGGGGTTGGTGCCTCTTTATAAGTGGGTACTTGTTAAAGCTTAGCTGAGTTGGTACTTAGCTAGTTGGGGTTGGTGCTCCATGTGAAGTTGGTAATTCAATAAATATAATGTTTGCCTTATAATACTATGGTAAATTTACATTATCAATGGTTTTTATTCCCCTTGAGGGTTTCCCACATATATATTGGTGCTTATGCTTGTTAAGATGTACATGCTTGTCTAAATGATCTATGATTTCTTAAGTAAGATTGTTTAAAGTTTTTGAATACTAATTCACCCCCACATATTATTAATTTTTATTCCAACATTGGTATTAGAGCTTCATCATTTGAATTAGGTTTAAAGGCTTAAAGGAAGATCCTATAAGCAAGGATGGCTAGTTAGCAAGCTCAAGGTGGTTTCTCTACTAGTAAGGCTCCATTGTTCAATGGATATAACTATGCCTTTTGTAATATCAGGATGAAGATATATTATTTGTGGATGGATATTTTTTTATTAATTATGTATGGATATAGTGCTCCTCATATTATACCAACTAATGCAATAGGTAAGAAATCTAGTGAAAATAACTCCAAGGAAATGCATGATATTCTTTGTGGCTTATGAGAGTTAGAACTTGTGAAGGTAATGCATTATGAATCTACCAAAGAGATATGGGAAAAATTGAAGACCATATATGAAGGTGACACTATGGTAAAGATGGCAAAGTTAGAGACTCATAGAAGATAGTTTGAAAGCCTAAAAATGAATAAAGATGAAACCATTGCATCCTACCTATTGAAGGTTAATGAAGTTTTAAATATAATTAAAGGATTGGGAGGTTAATTCAAATAATATACTATTTTTCAAAAAGTGTTGATATCACTAACTATTAAGTTTCAATCTAAGGCATATGTAGTCAAAGAGATGCAAGATTTGGATAAGATAGAGATGGATGGGCTTCATGGCATGTTGACTACCTATGAGATGAGAAATAATGAAGGAAGACATACAAATAAGGAAACACCTTTAAAAGTTAAAAATAATTCAAAATCTAAGAAGTTCAAGGATGAGAAATGCTTATATGTTGATGATGATCAACTAATAGCCATGTTTGTAAGAAATTTGAGATTTAGATACGGGAAGTACAAACATGAGTTTCCCTTTAAATGTTTTAACTATGGAAAGATTGATCACTTTGCATCTAAGTGTCCTAACCAGGATAAGTCTAATCATGATTAATAACATGATGAACATCATGGAGATGACAAGAAGACCTATAATCTTGATAAAAATAAGGAGTTCAAGAAGTATGAAAGCAAAAAAGGAACTTTCAAGAACAAGAAAAGATTCTACACTAAGAAAGATAATCCTTCTAATGTAAGTGCAATAGAGAAATTAAATTTATAAATGAAAAATAATCAAAAAATAGGATCACTAGTTAAGGATTATGAGGAGTAGATTATATTATTTAAGGAAAGGTTGAATAACGCTACCAAGGAGTATGATGAGATCATCAATCAAATTGAGGTATAGATAGAAGTATTTAATGCAAGCCAAAAGGCTAAAGTGGAAGAGTGCATCAGGTATGTAACTAAAGTTTAATCCTTGAAAGTTTATTTGAATCAAGCATCCATCAAGGTGAGGACATTTTTGAAGTTTGAAAAGAGATTTAAGGAATTAGATGATACATTGAGTAGTCAAAAGTTTGTAAGTGATAGAATATGTATTGGTTTCAAAGAAGATCAAAAGAAAGCACCTCAAGTCAAGGAGAAGACTGTTGAAGACAATAAGGTTAATATGAAAATACCTATCAAACATCCCAATATTATAAGGTATGCAAATTCATCTAATGGTTATTGTTTTGCATACAGTTAGTTTGGTTATAAAGCAAAAGAGTTTAGAAGGTTATCTAAGAATGTGTAATCATGGGAACATGGAAGGAATCATAGCTTACATCAGTCAAGAGGTATGTATAAGGTAGTTTGATATAGTTTTCATGATGTAGAACACATTTAAAAATTCTATCCTAATAAGGTTATAAGGTTATCGAGTCAAAATAGGAGGTTTGAATACTCTAGAGTGATAGAAATAAGACAAATGAATGTTTGAAAACCAAAGATAATGAATATGAGTCATGATTAGTCTACAAGATAAATTGGACTACTTGTTGTGTTAGAGCATGTTTCAAATGTGAAATCAAGTTAAGAACTCCTATTTTCATCCCACATTCATGATCAAATGGATGATCAAGATATCAAACCTATAAAGAAAATCAAGCCTAAAAGGGTATTGAAGGACATCTAGATATATGAGAGCATGGAGATCTAGGAATATCCTAAACTTGTAATGTTTTAGTTCTATATAATAAGTGGTGACTCCATTAGGCTTCATGGAGACACTATTCAGGTAGCAGAAGCATAATGGATGCTTGGTTTGAGGGGGAGATATTTAGGTTTGTGACATAGTTTGTTCTGCATTGAGAAGTGGTCTTGTAATCAAAATTCATTTGAAGGAGATATACTTAGAGTAAGGGGGAGTATGTTACCTTAATTCTTCATTTTTTGTGTGTTGAGATCTTATAGAAGGAAGGTTTCTTTATGGAATTATATGTAGGTGTGACTATAGATGACAGTTATGCTGAACCCTTTGTCATTAATGTCAAAAGGGGAGAAAGTCCAAAAAGAGAGTTTAACTTACTTGGGGAGATGAAAGAGAGAATATTGAGGAATTATTTTCCATCAATGACAAAGGGGGAGTTTTTTTTAGAAGCATTGTCATTAATGTCAAGGTGCAAATGGATAGTGAGTAGTCAATGAGATATAAACTATGCGACTTAAGATAATTTGAAGGCAACGTAATGATTCCTTTGAGGACAATGTCATGATTCAGGTTATCCTGATGACTTTCAGTGTTGTCATAAAGAGGTTTTTTATGATTAGGTCAAGGTAAGCATGTTTTGAACACTAGGTGTCTTAAGAAGCCTAGTCATAACAAGCTTATTCATATCATGGGCATATGCATGATGAACATAAATAAATATTTAAAAAAGTATGATATTATATAAGGAGAATGAAAGGCATAAGATCAATGTGTGAAATCATTAATAGTGTTTCCAAGATTAGTTGTCAAGTCTCAAAGTGCTTGAGAAGCCTAGGCATGACACTAGTCATAACATGAAGGAACCTTATGAGAAGGTATGATCATAATGGCTTGATGATATGGATACAAAAATTCATAAAAGGAATTATAGGGTTGTTTTAGTATGCATATGAGACATTTGATCACTCAGGTGTGTTTTAAGGTGAGCTTACAAGGGTAAGAGCTATAAACCTAACATGTAACTAGACTAGTTCTAGTCCCTGCCTAACCCAATGAGGTACCATGAAGCATTTTCAAGGCCTATGAATGATTAAAATTAGTGTTTTATAATGTGAGAGTTTTTTGTCATGTGATTGAGGATGTGAATTCATGGAAAGAGTATTAAATGTGAGTTTTAAGACCTAATATGAATTGCAGGTTAAAGGCCTAGAAAGCAAAGAGAGAGATAGTGGCTAGATGGGGTATCAAGATCATTTTCCAAGGAAAAAATAGGCATTTATGTATTTTTAATGTTTATTTAAGTGTGTTTACCAAGTATAAAGTCAAATTTTTCAAAAAAGGCATGGAATGTGGTTTTGAGGTTTCTTGTGTGCACAAAATGAAGGATTCTCAACCTGAGAAGAACTTTCAAGTACTCATTGGAATGTGTAACATATTGTTGAGAACCTAATAAATTCATGGTATATTTGGTAGGCTCTTATATCAAAATTTCAAGCATTTTTTTTTTGTAATAAGGGGCTAAGCTTTATGAATGATCGTTAAAACTGTATGGTGGTTTAAACCTCTCTAAAACCCTAACTTTGACTCAATATGGAAGATATTGATGGAAATGGATTAAAATGGATTATATGACATATTAATATTATTTTATCATGTATTATACTCTCCAAAGTACTTCTAGGTGGCACTGGTTTGTCATGTGAGTGAGTGGACCCTATATGAAAAACCTTGTTGCTCAAAAATTTATCATAGCAAGTAGAGTTGACTGAGTCAAAGTCATAAAATGGATGGATTTTGAATATTTATACTTATATATTATGTAAATATTGGTTTATTATCAGGTTATAGACATAAAATGTGCTAAACAAGTCATGCAATTTGACTTATCGTTAAAAGGCCTATGGTGCAGACAGTGAGAAAAACTAGGTAGAAGTGAGAATGAGATTACAGTTGTGTTGTCATTATTAGGGATGGATCAAAATACATGGGGATATTTTTTATTAAATTTAATAAATTTTCATTTTGGTTATATTTTTTGTATGTTATTGGATAAGTTGATAATATTTCTCATACGTTGACATATCTTATGCACATGAGATAGTGAAGGTGTAAGGTTATGAGATTGGTCTACAAGATAAATATTTAAACTTGACCATGGTATATTTATATTTGAGATTTAAATAATTATATATTAGGATAATCCACATGAATCATTAGTATTTGAAAGTTTCTACACAGGTGTTAAAGGTCATTATCATCATGACTATGTTTTAAGATAAAATGGTAATTTTAGGTAAGCAAGTTGCATTTATGAGTTGGAGGTTAGTTTCCCTTAGATGAAGCATCCAATTCAGATTATGTTTTTATTTGATATATATCTAATATTAATTATTTGTATAAATTCTAATATTTAGTGTAAGAGGTTGAAACATCAAAGCCAAAATGGCTTGTTTGGCTGAGTAAAGACTATAAGAGAGAAGGTCAATAGATTGGTATCTAAGACCAATAGTTTTCATTAGTTATTATGATATGTTTTATGTATGTTGATATAATTATTATGTAATATCATATTAATGTATTTTAAAACTTTTAAGTGTTCCTAAATGTGTCAAAAATTTAATGTTCCATGACTATGTTTTGAGACCAATTGGTAGTTCTGATTAAACTACTTATAGAGAAGGGTTTGAGCACTTTTGCCTTGAGTTGTGAGGTATAATGAACATGGTGATGACCCTAAGGTCATAAGTATTTTTTTTATATGTTTTTTCTCCATTTTTTGAAAGTTTTTTTTTTTGTGTTTCAATATTTTTAGACACACTTTTTGGGTTTGCACAGGCCTAATATGAATAGTACTAATGATGTAATCCAAGTAGTGGTTTAATATTAGTATAATTGGATGGAATATGATTTTTATTTTATATGTAATTTTTTTGAATATTCTCCAAGAATATCAAAGGGTAACATATGCTAAGTAGGCCTAATGGGATTAGGTCTTCATAAGCCCTAAAGAAGAGATAAGGCCTATTTGAGGAAGTTCAAACTTAAAGGGACTAAAAAAATGTTTGAAGAATGTATATGAGTTTTCTTAAGATCAATTTCATGGTTGAATAAATAGGATAAGAGTGCTTCGGTTACTAAAAAACATATGGATAAGAAACTTGTATATATACTAGGAATGTTTAGGTCTATTTGAGCATTTGAAGAGTAAGAAAAGTAGAAAAGATATTGAAGAATAGAAGGAGGTAATGTAGATGATAAGAAGAGGATATAGGATTAGTGATGAATGACTATGCATTTATTCACTCACATACACACATCAAATTTGGGTCAATATTTAGGAACCTAATTTTTAGCTTATGAATGACTATGCTTAGTGTGTACCAAGTGTCATAAAGAATGTAAAAGACAATATGAAAAATATTCTAGTACCAAAAATTAGGTTTTTACATAATACCTCTATTTTTTAGTGTGTATGTAAGTGAATGCATGCATGCATCAATTTATGAAAATAATAAATTGAAGCACACGTTTTTAATTATCTAGGGAATTATAAATAAATTGAATGATGCTAATTATAGGCTCCATCCACATGGATTTTTATTATTTATTATAAAATATAACATACTTGAAAATAATGGCTAATTAAAATAAGTATTCAATGCCATATCAATGTGAAATATAGTAAATTGAAAAACATAATTTTAAAGATGAGCATATGAGTGACTACACTTAATGTTACTCAAAATATAGTCATATAAAATGTGAAAACTGGTAACTTTAGTGTGGTTAATGACACCCAACCCATAGGTCTCTCTTGCTTTCTCTCATGACCTTCATAAGAATCTTTTCACTGATTTCAGTCATCCATGGCCTTCTAAACCTGATCTTAACTCAGAAAGACTACTCTTTCCATGGAAAATATATCCCTCAAGTCCCATTAGATCAAGACTATAGTACCCAAATTGTATTTCAGCATCAAGCCCTCTAATGTCCACTTTTGATTCTCTTGTCTAAGTGCATTTTTGCCTCTAATGGTCAATTCCTTTTAGTTATTATCCTTCCTCTTATTAGCCTAATTTGAGAAAATTCAACCCATGAATAATAGATCCTTATAAAATCCCATTCAAATTTAATTTGGAAAGGGTTAGTAATTATCATAAATCGAGTAAGAATACAATCAAAGCCATTAAGGCAATCTTCCCTATTCTCTACATATAGCTAGCTAATATTATTACAAGCTTATCTAAATATTTTCACCAAAACCTAACCACCTCAATCACACCTATTTATAGAATTTTTTTATCTTCATACACATAATTTCAAAAAGTGCATCAAGTGGGAGAACTACAAATGGCTTGATCCCTCATTGGAGTATTGGTATGTAGGCAGTGTACCCACACAAGGGGTGTGGATACATGTTCAATGCATCTTACACACACTAACCCCCCCTCCCAATGTTTATCAAAGCATAATGAAGTTTAGTGTTTGAATACTAAATAAGATCTAAAAGGAGTTTCAAAGACATATGGTAGTCAAAATTTAATAGGCAAGCTCACATTGACATAACAAACAAACCCTAAAAAACTTAGATCTCTAATACAATAGTGGAAAAAAGGACTATAGAACTAGACCCCAGTGTGTCTTATTTCAATGCTCTTGTATAATCAATAAATGAAGGTTAGAAACTAATTTTTGATAGTGCCCCAGTCCTGTACAATGAATTTCAAACCCTACAACAATCATCTTAGTTAGTTTCCAGCTAAGTCTTATTTTCTCTCCTTTATTACTATTTTTAGAAAGGTTTAAATTAAAGTCAAATTAGTAGCTTAATTATTGCATATTTATTTACTGATTCCATATTATAGACCTTTAACTAATTTATGAATAATATACCAATATTCCCAAAATTGTTAAATCATTTGATGAACATGACTTACTTTGTTTGCACATAAAAACCCTAGAAAGCCTAGGGTAAATTTATTACTAATTTTTCCTATGTTTTTCTGATTTTTACTTGCATAATAAAATTAAAAATTATCATTAAATTTTAAAATTATATAGTAATTTAAAAAAAAAAATTCCTCTAAACCCTAGTTTCATACACTAGGTCCTTTCAAATCAAGAATTTTCCAATAATTTTCTAAATTTTTACGTACATATTTAAATCAAAAATTTGCATTAAATTTTAAAATTCCTTAGTAATTTTAAAAATAATTTAATTTCAAAACCCCAGTTGCATTTAATAGTTCCTATTTTCTTCTTGAGGTATCACCTTACCTTCAAAATTAGATTTCAAAAATGGATCTCACTTATTTTCAAATATTTCTTGCATTTTTAGCAAATAATGAGATCATACTCGGTCCTATCATGTACATAAATGATGAAGTCTACCATATGTTTATACAAAGATTTATTCTTTGATTTTCACGTCTATTTTTCATAATATGGGATGATATTAATAAATCCATTGTTAAAAATAGTAAGATACCTCTTCTTCAAAGCAAAGTTTACTTGTCTTTAATATAGGGTTTCATCTCTTGCTTTCTATCTCTCATATGGAAAAAAATTAAAGTTTATCATGATAAAAACATTATAAATGTCATAGCACATGTCAAATTTTCTTATTCATTCATGCACAAATTCATGCTTTCTATCCCAAACTTGTTATCTCTCATGTGGAATGCTCTTTATAAACATACTATTATACACCTTATAACTTCAATTTCATACATTTCATTTCACATTCATGATTTATACCTAGATGCATATAACTCATTGAATAACTTTGAGTATTTCCCTATCACTACTAGAAAAAAAAAATAGTGGGTATATCTATCCCTCCTCCTTTCACACTTGGTATATCTACCTCTTATCCTTCATCTATTACTAGCTCAATGCCTATAGTAGACCATGTGGTACATGCTATCACCCAAGTTCATGAAGATAGGTAGGTTGATTACACCCATGGCTATAGTTTTATAAGTCAGGTTAGCACCCATTTTGATATATTTTCAGTTTTTGAGATCCTTCAGTGATCGGATGTTTACAAAGATGTATTATATGCAGCCCTTTGCAATACTAGTTTTCCCATTTCTATCAAACTAGCTTATGTTTCCTCTATCCTTAACATAATGCAATGGAATGAAGAGCATAGTTCCTTTGAAAAAGAGGATTTACCCCCACAACACATCATTGAATAACATATACCTATATATATTTAATTAATAATTAATGATGTGGGGGTTAAAAAAGTGTTAGTTGATAACGATTCAAGACTCAACATTTAAAACATTTCTTTTCTTAAACATCTTAATATACAACCTCAAGATCTAGACCATTTTGACATCAACATCAGAGGTTTTGAAAACATCCCATGAAAATTCATGGGTCTAAATAACACTCAATCTTACCTTAGGGCCTAAGACATTGCCAACTAATTGCCAAATCATGCCAAATGACCTCAATTATAATTTAAATACTTGATTAGCATTAGATTCATGATATGCATGAAACCACTTCTACACTCCATGATTGTCTAAAATTTATTCATAAAGGATACATATACACATGCCCAATAGATAGTGAACCTTTTAAATACTACCAGGTTGTTGAATCTCCCTGGAATTATATTTTGTACTTTAATCTCAGTAATATACCTACACAACCCACTACTTAAAATACACCATTAGACCATGCAACACATCAAATAAATCTAAATTATATAATAGAATCAACATGAAATCACTAATTTACTTCACCTTTTTCACTTAAATGTCTTAATAAGATGAGATATCATGGAAAAGGTCTTGGAAATCATGAACAAGGAATCATCAATCCTGTCGAGGCATCCACACAACATGGAAGGTAAGGACTAGGATATCAGATTACCCTTCTTCATGACAAACCTTATTCCATAGATTCAAATAATATAAAGTTTTTTCCACCCATTACATCGATAAACCACACCATTAATCATACTTCAACATTATCATTGATCTATCTTGATCTTATTGATGATATGGTTTCACTAGATATGTACACATTAGATAAATTCTCTAAATATGAATACCTCTTACAATTTCTTAGAGCATATGAGGACATCCCATCTTGCTATCATAAAAATAGATTTCCCCATCACACAAATGCCCATGCATACTTCAAAGAAAATGTAGATTCTCCCTAAGACATACTAGTTGATTCAGATAATACCATTCCTATAACCCCATACACACTAGATCATTCCACATTACTTAATGAGGAAATAAATTAATTTTAATTTTGAAACCGACCAAGATCCTTACATTGTCATGTTATCCATTTCCTTATAAAAGGAAGAGGATATAGATATTCATCAAAATTTAATATATTTTCTAGAACTCTTTTCTTGATCTCACTCAAATATGCCAAGAATTGATACATCTATAGTAATTCATCAGATTCCTTTATACCTAGATGCTAAACTAGTTAAACAAAAAATTCAAAAAATGCATCCTAAAGTGGCTCTCTTAGTCAAAGATGAGATCCAACACCTCTTAGATGCTAGATTCATTCAACTAGTAGCATACCCTGAATGGGTTTCTAATATAATCCTTGTGGTAAAGCCCAAAAAAAAATTTAGTGTTGTTTCAATTCCAAATATTTAAATAAATCATGTATAAAAGATGATTTTCCTTTACCTAACATTGGCATGATTATAGATTCCATAGCCAGATATGAAATGTTATCATTTATGGATGGATTTTTAGGATACAACCAAATCAAAATCACCAAAGAAGATAAAGAGAAAACATCTTTTATAACACCTTAGGGAACATTTTGTTACATTATCATGCCTTTTGGATTAAAAAAATCCAAAGCCACATATCAGTGTATTTTTGATGCATATCTTTCACAGCTTAATTCACCACACTACCAAGGATTATGTCGATGATATATTAGCTAAATCAAAATAATGAAAACATCACTCCATCGATTTATGACATATCTTTGAAGGACTTAGGAAATATAATGTCTGATTAAACTTAAAGAAGTGTGTGTTTAGAGTTAGATTAGGCAAACTCTTAGGCTTCATTATTTCCCATAGTGGCATAGAGGTTGACCCTAAGAAAGATAAAGTAATTATCGACATACCACCTCCCATGAACCTAAAACAACTTTGATCTTTACAAGGTAAGATCCAATAAATATGTTATTTCATAGCTCAGCTTGATGATAAAACTTAGTAATTCACTCAATTATTAAAGAAAGATACAAAGTTTGTCTGGGACCAAGCCTGTCAAGAAATCTTTGATACAATCAAGAAATATATTCTTAATACACCTATTTTAGTACCACCTATACCTAATAGACCTTTCCTCCTATATATTTAGTAATGGATCATGTATTAGGAACACTCTTAACACAACACAATGATCAACATATTGAGTGAGTAGTTTATTACATCAGTCGCACATTAGTTGATTATGAAAAAAATTAATTGCAATAGAAAAACTATGTCTAGAATTAGTTTTTGCCACACAAAAACTTCAACATTACATGTTAAATAATGAGACTTAGGTTATCACAAAAAAAATCCCTTGATGTTTCTCATTGCAAAACCACATCTCTCTGGTCACATCAAAAAATGGGTCATGTTATTAATAGAGTTTGACTTAAAAATATTTCTCCAAAAACTAATAAAGGGAAAAATCATTATAGACCATTTTTCATTTGCACCACTCCTAGACACTAATCTTATTAGTGACATATTTAGAGATGATTTCACTACCTATTCTACCCATTATGATACTTGGACCATGTTTTTTGATGGTTTTCAATGCACATCCAATATAAGGGAAGACATTTTCTTTATCGACCCTTCTAGTCACACAGTTCTTATTACATATCGATTATGTTTCTCCTACACCAATAACACCATAGAATATGAAGCACTTATTTTAGGCCTATTTATCACCCAGTCCCTCCAAATTAGATATATTCAAGTATTTGGTGATTCCCAACTTATGGTAAACCAAGTTAATGATGTCTATCAGATAAAAGAAGAACATCTTATCCCATATTGAAACATGGTAAAATGTGTATCATCATAGTTCAACTATTTTTCTATAGAGAGTATACCAAGAAAAGACAACCAACATGTAAATGTAATGTCAAGTGATGCATCTTTGATTCTTATACACATTAATGATGATCAATCTATTTTCATAATTAAATGATTATAATCACCATAAATGTCTAATGTGGATTTGATTTCACTATCCATTTTAGCCACTATACGTAGTTCTACAACTCTAGAATGGTTCTCTAATATCTATAACTTTCTAAACAAATCTATTACACCAAACACTTTTTCAAAAAATGACAAATGAAATTTACACAAATTCACTTTGTTATGTAATCATTTGTAATGTCCCCATTTTGGGTTGCTTCAATTGTAGTTGGCTTCGGCTTTCTCAGTGAATTAGCCTTGTCTGAAAGGATGTTTGATGTTGGTAAAGAGCTCATGGTCTAGAGGATTAACTTTCTGAAGTGATTTTTAACTTTTGGTGCATTCTGATTATTGGAGAGAGCGTCTATTAATAAGTCACCCGGTTGGGTCGATTTTCATTATTCAATCGATTCACTCTAGTGCAGTCAGATTTTGATTCCAATACTTTTCGATAGTTCTAAAAAAATGAGTGTATTAATGGTTATATTTTAATTAAATTACTAAAGTTTCTAATAATTTATTAAAATATTTAAGAAGGCCCTTAGTATTATAGAGCATTGGAACCAGGTTGCAATGCTTTAATTCATAGAAGCATTAAACATGGACCTTGTGTTCAAAATATCATTATTTTAATGAACAGGTCATTTTTGGAGATAAAAAGGAAGCTTCTAGAGATTTTGGAAAAATAAAAAGTATCAAAGAAGGTTGAGAAAGTCTTTTGGAATTCATTCAGTCAACATCTTTCTTTATTTTCCCAGTGTGGAGTACAACTTGTTTGCAACACTTTTCCAAGTGATGAAAACCCTTGAGGAAAGAAGGTGGATTGGACGAAAACCAAATCGCATCTCAGAGGTGAATTCATACAGAGTTCATAATTGGACTTCATTGGAGAATCATGAGTTTGGAGCAGAAGTTGCAAATCAATTTTGGAGTAGACTTTGATCAGAATTTTGGAGCAAATATATATTATCTTTGGACTGATTTGTAACAATAGGGATTTGGACAAGTGTTCAAGTATGTTTGAATCCATAAACTTGATGTAATTGCAATTCTAGATAATCTTTTTCATAGCAGCAGTCATTTGTATTCAAAACACAAAATTATTTGTCATTTGTTCATGTTGGATGGTCATATTATTGTTTGAATTCACAGTTGATGTTATTTCCATAAGGGCATATAATCGACATGTTTATTTATGCATTTGACATACATTTATTCACCACCAAAATCATTTATAAATTTAGAACAAAAAATCAAATTTCAGATCTAGGGTTTGAAAGATAGATATTCAAAATTCTAGGGCAGAAGTTGGAATCAAAGGTGCAGAAAAGTCAAATCGGAACCTAGGGTTTTGAGCAAAAAATTGAAGTGCAAAAATTATCAGAATTCAAGTTTTAAAATTGTAATTTAACAGAGCTCATTTGGGATATGTCATCATTGGTGAATAACTTTTAAAATGATCCTTAGATAGATAAATCTTTCAATGTTTGACTTCATTAGAAGCCAAAATTGCTCTTACACAGATACATGATAGTGAGTGTGTTGGTCACTTTAGTGGAAAAGTCATCTCACACAAATTGCTTTGACAAGGGTACTACTAGCCCACCATGGAAGATTAATGTTTAGAATATGAAAAAATATGTGATAAATGTCAATGACATAATAACTTACAACATGCACCATCACAACAATTGCAACTTACTCTCTCTTCATGGCCATTCATGTTATGGGGATTTGATCTTATTGGAAAAATTAACCCTAAATTTACTGATGGAAATAAGTTCATAATTATAGCCACATAATACTTTACCAAGTTGGTAGAAGTCATTCCACTTCAATATACTACAGGTGAGGACATTTGCAACTTTCTCATGACTCACATTATTTCACACTTTAACTGGCCTATAGCCATTATTTTTGATAATGGAACATCATTCAAGAATAAAATTGTCATGAAATTTTACACAAAATATAATATTAAACACACATTCTCCACTCCTTATTACCCATAAGGAGACAGTCAAGTAGAAGCTACCAATAAAACCATCAACAACATTTTGAGCAAAATAGTGACCAAATTTAGAGATATTGGCACAATCAACTATTATTTGCATTATGGGCCTATCACATAAGTATCCAAACACCCATAAGACCCATTCCTTATTCATTTGTTTATGACATTTAATCATTTTTACCATTGTAATTAGAAACCCCATCTCTTTATGTCTCCCTTAAAGATATTCTCACTGATGACCAATATCATGAAAAGCATCTACACTAGCTCGAGTAGTTAGACCATACATGCATTCAAGTAGTAGAACATCTCAAAATCTACCAATTATGTATACAATGATCCTATAACAAATTATTTGACACCATATAATTTGAAGTTAATGATCTCATTCTCAAAGAAAATCTTCACAATGCCAATGCCAAAGAAGAAATCAAAGGAAAATTGAAACCAAATTTGCTAGGTCCATACATTATTAACAAAAATATTATCCCTAAAGTGTATCATCTATCCTCACTTTAAGGAAATAAACTCAAAAATATAATGAATATTATGCATCTATACAGATTACATGTCTAGAATTTCATTTCACACATTGTATTGTACATAATTTTTCAAAATACTTGTATATAACTTTTTTTCAAATTACTTGAACATAGTTTATATTTGTTTGATTTTATATAGCTTATCTTTAATATCTTTTACATAATTTCATTATGAGTTTTTTTACATAGATTATTATCAAAATACCTAAAACAATATAACATTTCAAAATACCAAATACAAAAACATTCAAATATTTAAAAACATCAAAAACATTTTGATTGTATGTATTATCCATGATTTACATTTATACTATATGCTAGAATTACATTTGTTTTTATATGCTATTTTTTATAAATTTATCTACATTACCATTCTTCACTAGATCTTCTTTGAGTGTGTGTAGTGACATCTAGATCCTTGATCACTTCACTCTACCCATTGAGGGGGCATCATACTTCTACATCTGAGATACACATTGATATGCATACCCATTAGGGGCATCTTATACATGACTGTACCATCCATGTTTTGTCATTACTACACCACACACTATAATTATTAATTTGATGTACATTATTTACTAGCTTACATAGATTACTATATCAACATCTCACTAGTATAAATCACTTATGTATTTCTTAGGATATGCCTAGTCTTGTACTAGATGTCTTGCATACTTTCACTTATTAATTTGATTAGTTAGATTTGATTGTATTTATAGTATTACATGTTTTTATTCCTTGATTAGCATAACTATGTGTGATTGTATTTCTTATTTAATATTTTGTCTCCTATATGTGCCTTTGGACATTTACCAATGTCCTTTGCTTCTGTTCTTGTGTGCACCTTAGGACATTTGCCAATGTCCTTTGCCTATACTATTCTATGTGATTATGTCTTTCATGCCAACCTTTTTTGTTTCTAATTTGTGTGTAGGTGGAATTTAAACATTCCTTGTATACTTGCTTTCTAGTATAAGTGACATGTGCCCATGTCCCTTGTTTGCTTGGCCCCTTGGCCACTCTTATATGATTCTTATTGTTTGCCTTGTATGCTTGTTATTTGATTTACTTTTTGATTGTTTGAAATGCCATGATACACATCATGCATTATCTTTCTTTCTTGGATGACATGATGGACATCATGCTCCATCCCTCCATGACAACTAACAACTAACTCAACTTCTAGTTCTAACTCATTACATTAAACACATTATTACATTACTATATCTATCTAGGAATAACCCTATTGATATAATAATATATCATTATAAACCATGTTATATATTATCAATTATCATTGCTATATCATGTATCTTTGTAAGATAACACACTTGTAGGTTTCTTTCTTTTAAGGGCAGTCATTGCACAGTCTTCATTCCTACCCTCATAAGAGGGGGAAACAAACATGGGGTTTTTAATAGAGATAACATATCCTAATAGTAAAAAAAATAGCATTCATAACACCTAAAATAACAACCAAACATCAAACCAAATAGAATAGACCAAGTAAATAATGAAAATGTCAAAATAGTTATCAAATTTAGGCTAGGACAATAGTGTTAAGATTGGAATATAACATTGGACCCTCTAGTGTTTATTTTTTATGCTCATATCTAAATAGAAAAAAATTAGATTTTATTTAAGTAGGGATAAAAGTAGGTTCAACTACATTTTTGCACATTCAGCTAGTTCAAAATAAGTATTTTCCAATACACTTTTACTTAAAGAATCTAGATGTAGGGGGTATCATGCACGACATGATGGCTGTAATTTCTAGTTTTAGATATGTAAATTAGTATAACATCTATATTAGAATCCATGTTAAAAAAACTAGTGATTGGGCGAAATGTGCATGGCACATTTCTTTTCTTTTCTTTCCAAGTTTAGTAAATTACCCAAGCATTCTTAGTAGTTATGTGCTTTATTCCTTCTATAGGTGGTTGGAATAATTTTGGAGTGGCTTTCATACAAGTCTAACTTCCACATTTATGAGTGGCTTCCACATAATCCTATATCCCATTTTTGGAGTGGCTTTCATACAAGCCTAATCTCCACCTTTTTTGAGTTGGCCAAGAGTGGCCTAGTTTCTAGTATATATTCATCTATCCATACCACATTGTCAAATTATAGATCATTCATGGGATTTAGGATCCATCCCATATGACACATATTTCATACTAATATCAATTCATAGCTCCACTTCATAGAGTAATAATGGAGCCAAAGGACTAGCTATCCTTTGTATTCTTGAGCCACCTACTCAGAGGGATTAGATGCATAGTCTAAACATCAATTAGCACATGCATGATCACATAGATTCACTTGGTGGGTGATGATGGAGTCAAAGGGATAGACTTTGCATTATAAATCCACTTTTAGGGAATTGATCACTTAGCTCCATTCATGATATTAATCTCGGTACAACATCATCTAGCATTACTTAGCATTAATCAGTATCACTCAACATCTCAATAGGTTTTGAATTAGTTTATGTACCCAATGAAGTGTATTTATTCCTTTTTCTTCCTCTCTCTCTTACCTAGATTTTTATGTTCTTATTTTAGATATATCGTATCTAGTAAGAACTGATATACTCTTTGTTTCTTTTTTAGATTTACACTTCAAAGCGTACTCTCTCTATACACACCCAACATCACACAACTTCATGAGCTTCACCCTTATAGGTAGGTTTAGGTACTATTTTTATTTTTCCTTTATCCTATTATTTTGCTTTCTATATCATTATAATAAAAGGGGGAAATTTTAGTCATATAAAATGTGAAAAGTGGTAACTTGAGTGTGGCTAATAACACCCAACTCATAGGTCTCTCTTGCTTTCTATCATGACCCTCATAAGCATATTTTCATTAATTCCCAGTCATATATGGACTTCTAGATCTGATCTTAGCTTAGCCAGACTACTCTTTTGATGACAAATCTATCCCCTAGGTCCCATTAACTCAGGACTATAGCACCCAACTTGGACTATAATGTTGGGCTCTCTAATGTCTACTTTTGATGCTCCTATCCAAGTGCATTTTTTCCTCCAATGGTTAGTTCCTTTTGGTTCTTATCCATCTTCTTATTAGCCTAATGTGAGCACATTCAACCCATAACCAACACATCCCTATAAAATCCCATTTAAAGTTCATTTAGAAAGGGTTGGAAATTATCATAAATTAAGAAAGAATACAAGCAAAACCACTAAGAAAATCTTCCCTATCCTCTGCATACAACTAGTCAATACTATTACAAGCTTATCCAAATCCTTGAACCAGTCCCTAGCCACCTCAAGCACACCTAGTTATATCATTTTGAATCTTCATACACACAGTTTTATAAATCACATCAAGTGGAAGAACTAAATATGGCATGATCCTTAGTTAGAGTATTAGTATGTAGGCAATGTGCCCACACAAGGGCTGTGGATACATGTTCAATACATATTACACACACTAACCCCCCCTCTTTCCAAAATTTTGTTAAAGCACAATGGATTCCAGGGTTTGAAGACTAAATCATCTCTATAGGGAGTTTTGTAGACATCTAATAGTCAAAATTTCATAGATAGGCTCACACAAAACAGTGAATAAAATCTAGAAAGCTCAGATTTCCTAAACAATAGTGGTAAAAGAATACTATAGTACCAGACCCTAGGGTATCTTTTTTTGGCACTCATATCCAATAAATAAATGAAGGATAGATCTTGATTTGTGATAGTGTCCCAGTCTTACATAGTGAATTTTAGACCCTACAATAGTCGTCTCAGTTAGTTTCCCAATAAGTCTTATTTTCTCTCCCTTATTACTATTTTTAGAAAGGTTTACATTGTAGTAAAATTATTAAAAATTAGTTGCTTAATTATTTCATATTTATTTATTGATTTCATATTCTGGACCTTTAACTAAATTAGGAATAATACACCAATATTCCCAAAGCTATTAAATCACAAACCAATTATGCCACAACTTGAAAATAAAACTCTATTTTGATTAGAAAATTAGAGACAAGTCATAAACATAGTTAGTTATTCTTAGGAAGTTTTTAAAACCTAATCCACTTATTGATCAAGTAAATAATTTAACCATTTATAGTTGTCTCAATTCTCTCAAATTTGCTTAGATTTTTTACTTAACCCATTTTTTTATCTATCTTGAAAAATATTTACTGAATTTTGAAATATTTGGATCTATGCTCCCTTTTGAAGTGAGGGATTGAAAAACTTGTCTTCTAATCAATCATCATAAAATAAAGAGTTTAATGCATCACATGATATATATATATATATATATATATATATAGAGAGAGAGAGAGAGAGAGAGCACTTTGAAAATGTTTAAAATTTTGTATAATTCACATGTATGTAACCATAATAAAATAGCATCATGTAAATATCAATAGTAAGATGTATATTCTAATATGAGGATGATATATATATATATATATATATATATATAGAGAGAGAGAGAGAGAGAGCACTTTGAAAATGTTTGAAAATTTATATAATTCACATGTATGTAACCATCATAAAATACCATCATGTAAAGATCAATAGTAAGATGTGTATTCTCATACAAGGATGAAATATATGGGGAAAAATAATATACCCATTGAACTCTTCACACACACACGCACACACACACACACACACACACACACACACACACACACACACACACACACACACACACACACACACACACACACACACACACACACACACACACACACATAGAGAGCTTTGAAAATGTTTGAAATTTTTTATAATTCACATGTATGTTATAATAAAAAAATACCATCATGTAAAGCTTAGTATTAAGATTTGTATTCTCATATGAGGATGAAATTTATGGGGGAAAACAATATATCCATTGAATGCTTCATATATTCATATCTTGGTTTTCCACATGGGGTATCATACCCTTACATATCTTCTTGAGATTACTAATTATATATATATATATATATATATATATATATATATATATATATATAATTAGTAATCTCAAGAATATATGTAAGGGTATGATACCCCATGTGGAAAACCAAGATATGAATAAATTTTATGATTTTAATGTAGAAAATAATTCCCATTGTAGGGTTAGTTATCAAAAAAAGCATACACACAATATTATGCCTCAATAGATGCATGTTAAAGACCATGTCAATGTAGGTGTATACACTAAAATTTAGTATTTAGTGCTTGATAATGATAGGCTTGACACACATTTACCATGTATGAATTGATCATTGAACAATGTGTTTTAGTTAATTTCCACTCATTTCTTAATTTTAAAAGTAAATAATGAAACTATTAATAGGGTGTGTAGAAGAATAGTTGGTAAAGTGTGCACCTAAATCCAAATTATGATGGGAAATCCTCTTTGGCTAGAAAGGAATAGCCTAAAAATAATAAATACACTAGAAAAGGGTGTTTTTAGCAAAGAGATGAGTGGAATACCTAGTGTAAGCTAGATCTAAGAAGTGTATTACTTACTAGGAGGCTATCAATCCACTATTATAATAATTAAGTGAGAAATGATAAATTAAATATATAATTGCATAAGATAAATGAAGTAAAACTAAAAAAAAGTAGAATGCTAGTTAATATAAAAGTAATGAAAAGTAGCAAATCTAGTCAATACTTATGCTAAAATGGTCGAGGTCTTGTCTAGAAAATTAAAAAAGGTATTTTAATTAGGAAGAAATAGAGAAAGTTGAGTTTGAATGGGGTTACAAGGATAAAAATATATTGCTATATTTTTATGCCACAATGACCATTAGTGGTCAGGTGAACTGTTAGTGGTTTTGACTAATTGTTAGCAATTGGGTAACCATCGACTATTGAAGAGACCATTGGTGGTTGTGCTAACTGTTAGTGGTTACCTATATAATTTTGGAAATGATTAAAAAATAAGGTGTAGATTAGGTGTTTCAAAAAATCAAGGTATGTTATGGGGATAAAGGGTGAAAAATGATATATTTATGGGTATGATAGGGCATGAAGGTTAGAAATAAGAGATATCAATGAAACAAGCAAAGGATACCTAAAACTTATGGGTGGAAGGATGAAGTAATTTGGCTAGAGTGATAATACTTAAACTTTTGAAAGTGATTATAATATAGCTTTGAGTCTTCGGTGATGTTTCTTGATTTCTAAAGGATGCTGGATACCTATATGAAAGAGAGCTTAGATGCAAGATTGTGGATTGTGGATCCATTTCACATCCTCCTCTTCTCCTTTTATAGGATTAAGTTTCTAATTGGGATGGAAAAAGTTACTAATTTGATAGGGGGATAGAGTTTCCATTTCATAATGTTTTAAATCTAGTTTTAAAATAAAGTTTCCATTTATGGAGATACTTATCTCGCACAAAGCTATTAATGCTTTATAACTTTAAAGTAGGCTTGGAGACCTAACTGTCAATGGTTAGGCCAACTATTGATAGTTAGGCTAACCATTGGTGGTTGAGGGGATAGAAGAAAATGGGTTAAATAAAATTAAAATTTGGTGAATTAAATGGTTTAGTCAAATGTGTTTAGTTATGGGTTTGATAGGGTCAATTTGATAAATGAGTCTAATTGACTAGGTGGTCCACTAGATGCAAGGTCAGATGAGGGTCAAAAGTTAGTTTGACATTGAAAGCCATCATGTGTATTTTTTGAGTGTTTATATTTTACCCATTTTTATTATGTAGCTTTGATATAACAAGTTGTAGAAAAAAAATAGATTTTTGGTCAAGGTCTATTGCCTCGAAGTATGGGAAGAGGTGTTTCCCCTCAAACAGGGAGTTGATGAGGTGGAAGGAAAATTAGTTTAGGGTTTGATAAATGGTAAATGGGTAGGCACAAGGTGTGTGATATAAAAATTTTAGGTATTTGAGACACAAACACATGAAAAAAATGTGACTAAGGGTGATATTCAAGATCACACAAAGACTAAAGTTGCTAATGATGGTAAAAATAAACATGATTCTAGAGGGATATGTGATAAGGGTAACTAATCCACAACATTAGTCATAACTAATTAGGTAAGGCCTATCAAGCCATTTAGATAGGTTTTGTTTTGGTTGTAAGTATCTAGGGTAGGGAGTGATCCATTGAATCAACATAATTGGTTGGGTTATACACGAGGTGGTACAAAATTCAAAAGTCCAACATGGCAAGGTTGGTTGGTGTGGTCAAAATGACTATGCAAAATTATCATAAAACAAGTGAATGGTCTAGGTCAAATACATATAATGTCAAGGTGAATGTGGTGTAATTATTGGGTATGGGTTGGTTATAAATGGTTGAGTTGACTCCATATGTACTAGACAAGTGGATGCTTCCTACATAGTTCCATAGACATGGTACCTATCAACCATCAAGGATTTGAGATATTATGAAGTGATAGTGCTAGCATAATTACCTTTGGAAATGAGACACAGAGATTAGAAGGCTAGCCTAGTAGGTGGTTCATTTATAGAAACTCCAAGATAGTGGGATTTGATAGTAGGGTAGGTAGGGATTTCAAGGAGACCACCACCAAATGGTAGTGTAGGTGCAAATGGAGCCAACGGTAGTGGTGCAGGTGGGCCCATTAGTAGTGGTGCCCTAAGGGCCTTATATATTATATGTGTTTGATTTTTATATCATCCTATGTGTTAATGATGTGAGATGTATATGAGTGAGAAGGACATGGATACATTATTTCATATATTTCCTTATTGATGTATAGGATGATTATGCTAATTATATTGTTGAAATTTGATTATATTGATGACATATTGACATGATGATTGTGTTTAGCTGATTATGTATTAATGTATTATGATGATGATGATATAGATACATATTAGGATAATGATGTGGTTATCTTTATGGATTATGGATGACATATATGATTCTTTAGGCATAGGTTTATTGTTGACTCTTTAGTTTAGGTATTTGATGATGTATATGATGGATGATGATGACTATTTTTTTATATGATGATGTAGTTGAAAACATGATTTTTATCAAGATTTTTGTTATTTTTTAGTTTAGTTTTTGCATGATCATGAATAGTTGATAGATATATTTTGATGATGTTGTTTATAAGATGATTATGACAATGTGGTTTTTAGATTGGATGAGGATATAATATTCATAGATAGGATGATATTTTAGATTTATTGTAGGATGATGTTTGATGAGGATAATATATTTTTATGATGTTATAATGGTATGTTATGGTTATGGTTTTTGATGTTTTGTTTATGGGTAGGGTATAGTTTATTTTTGTTCTATTCATGGTTCATGATGTTATGTTTCTATTGATGAGAATAATGGTTGCATGTTTGAATAGGATACATGATATGAATAAATAATAAAAGTACATAAGGTAGGTATAGGTAAAAAACTAAAAGTGAGAAAGAAATAAGAGGTATGATACATAAGTCCATATAAACTAATGGAGGGCAAAGAAAAGGCATGATGTTTTGGGTTGGCAAGGACCTAAAAATAAGAAAACATAGTGGGATTGACTTAGTGAACATAAGCCTGTTGACTGATTTACATGAGCATGATTTGATTAAAAATGGGGTATATTAATCACTTTGTGTCAAGTAAGCTTATAGTCCCTTTATTTTAGAGAGGAATTGAAAGGAAGGGAGGTGATAGGTAGATGGTTGAATGTGAAATGGGTGAAAAGGTAACCTGATGTGGGTTAGCTTACCCCTTCTATAGGTGAACCAATAACCATAATAGACAAGTCCATTCCTTAATATTATATGTAGATTGATAAATGTGAGAAGACTAAAAATTCCATATATAAGATCTAGTTGTGGCATACTGGGATAATGCATAGATTGATCAATGCAAACAATCTATAAATGGTATTTATAGGAGCTGATTATGGCTTACTTTAATTTTGACATAGGATTGTTTGTTACTTTTATTATTTTGATAATTTATTGAAGTTGATTGATGTGAAAAGCTTTAGATTATTATTTATTAGCCATCTTCCAAGGGAGTAGTCTAGAATTGGATATTTCTAGCTATCCTTTAAGGGAGTAGCCTATTTTAAAGCAAATATTCAGGTGTTCGGCAGTTGTTCTTCAAGGTACAAGTCTAAAATACTAGAGATATAGATGCAAGTGATATGTTGGTATCCCAATTTGTCAATTTTGAATGATAGGTTAAACATGGACAAGTCTATTTAGGCTAAAAGGTTTACCTTTATGGAGGTAAAACTTTAACACAAAAGGTTAATGATAGATGGGGAAAGTGGTTCAAGAGACAACTGATCATGGGATTCAATTTGATTAGAGATGAAAAGTATCCATGAGAACCATGCCATGAGTAGACCCATGGTACCCATGCTTAGGATTAGGTTATAATTATGATGGATAATTAGATGGTTCTATGTTGTAATCCATTATCCCTAAGGAGATTAGGGATAGGTAGGTGAAAGGACATGAAAATATTATAAACCAAGGGATGAGATTAAGTTAGACACAAAGGTGAGTTATATCCTTGTTTAATAATATAAAAAACACAAATGTGAAGAATTGAAAGGCTCAGGTTCTATTTTTCCTTTGAGAAAGGAGGACAAAAGAATAAGTTCTTAATCCATACTTATGGGTTTTGATATAGGGTCCAAGATAATTGAAATTAAACTTGCCTTGTTTGCTTTTCTCCATAGTAGTTACATGTTGTTTTTCCTTAAATATGAGGTCTCTGATGTTGAACTCTCACTCTATCAAGTGTTTGTTATATGCATGATTGATTCATTCTTGATATACATGAAGATGATTAAGCATTACGAGGTGATGTTAGTTGAGTAGTTCAAGACGTGTAAGACATTCTTGATGATAATCACTCTTAGAAAGGATTTCATGTAAGAATATGAAAAGAGGGAATTTGGACCTCAAGAGTCAAGATGAGATCTGATCTAAAGATCGGAGAGAAAGGGGTAGCACCCATAGAGGTTTGAATGATAGTTTGATAAGCCCATAAAGTGAAAGGGATGTGTAGGTGCCAATCCTAACTTGAAGCACTTACTACTTTGGTGAGAATTTTTATTAAAGCCTTCCACCTATCCATTATCTTGTAGATGATAAGGTGAGGAAAAGATTACCTTGATGCCAAAAGCATCATAGAGACTTTGGAATTTTTTGGTTTTTAAAAGAGTTTCCATTATTGGTAATGATCTTATGAGGAACACAAAAATGGAAAATGATGTGGTGATTGATGAATTTAATAATTTTTTTGGCTTTAGTTGAGATAAGATGGATGGCCTCCACCCATTTGGTGAAATATTTGATAGTATTAATGATATATTGGTATCATTGTGAAGAATGGGGATTGATTTCCCCAATAAAGTCAAGACCCCATTGTAAGAAGGGCCAATAATCTATAGATACTTGAAGGCAATGGGGAAGTGTATAATGTAAGTTAACTTTTTTTTTGACATTTGACACACTTATTTACATAGTCACAATAATATTTATTGAGGGATGGCCAATAGTAGCCAAGGTTAAGGATATGTTTAGTGATGGTTAGGCCACTGAAATACCCCCCATAAATCTTATCATGCATTTCCTTAATAGCATGAGAAGATTCATGGCTATGCAGATAATAAAAAAGGATGCTATCAAAGCCATGATTATATAGGATTCCACCTAGTATGGTGTAATGAGAGGTACCCTGAATAAAATCTCTTTGGTCATTCTTTGAAAGGTTGGGAGGAATAATTCCAAGGTTAAGGTAATCAAAATTTTGGTCATACCAAATTTTAGAAGCATATGTTTCCACACTATAAATGGTAGATAGATTAGAAATAATATACAAGGGGGTGAGAAAATGATGAATGGTGAAAAATAGTTTAAATTTGATAGGTTGAGATAGAATTTGGGAAGTAAGGGAAACCATCATATCTATGAATCTATTAGTAGATCAAGGAACTGATTGAATAAGGTGATGGTTGAATGATTCTAAGAGTACATCTATGAGTTTTTTGTATCTTAGGAGGACATAATTTTTACATTAATAATATTTATTGACCTAGTTGATGATTTTTTTTGAGTCACCAAAGACATTGGTTATTTTGAATCCCAAAGCTAGAGTGGTTTGGAGACCTATGACTAGGGCTTCATATTCAACTATTTTATTGGTTCATTTGAATTTAAGTTTAAAATAAAGGGGAAGAGGTTAACCATTAAGGGTAATGAGAATCACTTTGGTACCCCAACCATTTTGGCATTTGGATCCATCAAAAAACATGGTTATTTGGTAGGTGGGTTCCTCTTGAGAAATAGTTGTGATAGACTCATCTAGAAAGGCAAGAGGAAGAGGTTGATTATCTAGTAGAGGATCTTTTTCCAATTGATCAATGATGAATTGTCCTTTAATGGAATTTTATAGAAGGAACTCAAGATCTAACTTAGATAGAAGCATGAGCCGCTTAGACATATGTTGGTTTTATTATGGCTTAAAATACATATATTTGAGGGGAGTTAGTGTTGGTGATGACATATGGTTTATGATTAAGAAGATAGTGACGGAGTTGGGAGGCCATGAAAACTAAGGTGAGGTATATTTTTTTGGATTGGTATACTAAGTTTCATATTCAATAAGAGTGTAGCTAATGTAATATATGGCTTGTTCTTTATTTTATTCTTCATGATGTGTAAGCATTACCCCTAGGGGATGGTTTTTGGTGGATATATATAGGTAAAATAGATGGTATTCCTTAGGATGGATGAGTATGAGTGGATAGATAAGATACTCCTTAATTTAATCAAAGGCTTGTTCACATTCCTTGGTCTACTTAAAAGAGGTGTCTTTCTTTAGGATATGGTGAAAGGGTTGACATTTATCTGATAACTAGGAGATGAAGTGATACTTGGATTGAATATTTGCCCTATAGGCTATGGAGTTGCATAAGGTTGGTGGGAAGAGGCATCTCCAAGATTTATCTAACTTTAGTGGGGTCAATTTTGATTCCATGAAGAGAGACAATAAAACCAAGAAGCTTTCTCGATAAGTCCCCAAAAATGCACTTTTTGAGATTGAGCCTGACATGATAATGGATTAGTCAATAAAAGAAGATGGTGAGAATAGCTAGGTGATCCTTGAAATGTTTGGATTTCCCAAGGATATCATCTACATAGTCCTCTATGATTTTATGGATGAGATCATGAAAGATATAGGTCATGATCCACTGATAGGCTATTCCAGCATTATTTAGTCCAAAGGGCATGACCCTATAGTAAAAGGTTCCCCTGGGGTAATAAAGGAAGTTTTATGATGATATTTGGGGGAAATCAATATCTAATTATATCCTAATAAACCATCCATGAGAGATAACATTTCATGACCATCTATAAGATTAACAAGTTGGTCGATGTTTGGCAAAAGAAAGTCATCCTTTGGGCAAGTGAGATTGAGGTCATGATGCAAATGCAAAGGCCCCCTATGGGTTTCATGATGATAATGATGTTGGAAACCCATTATGGATAGTTTATTGGTTGAATGAAGTCGATGGATAAGAGACACTGAAGCTCTTCTTTGATATGAAGGGCTATGTAAGGATACATCCTACAAAGATTTTGCCAAATTGGTTTAGCCTCAGGATGTGTAATAATGTTGTGGAGGGTATTAGAAGGGCCAATTCAATGTATATCCTAATAATACCAAACAAACACTATGCTATGATCTCAAAGGAAAGAAGGGTAATCTTGTTGCTCCATAGAATTTGAAGATTGGCTAATTTTGATGATATGAGGGTTATCCTGAGTACCCAAGTTGACATTAATGGTGGATTCATTCAACATAGTTTAATTCTTAAGAAGAAGATATTTATGAATATAGGAATCCCCTACATTGAGATAGGTAAGAATGGAATCATCATCCTGACGTTGGATGGTGTTGATGGTAGGAGAATCACATTTAATCATTTTAGGATGGATGAGAGGAAGGGTTTTAGTTTGGCCATCCTTTTGATAGGTCAAGGGTTATAAACTAATGGTATTGATAAAAAAGTTAGATTGGATGATATCAGAGTCCTTAGATTTGGAGGGAGATGGGGTTGGTGAGAATGGAAGTTATTCATCAATGGTGGTAATGGGTTTTGGTGATGTGGGTTCTTCTGTTGGTACAAACCCAAAGCCAAAGAGCTCATTAGTTTTTTAAGTTTTGATTATGGGTAACTCATGAGGTCCCTATTCATAAAGGTCAAGACCAAACCCCCTCCAAGCATACCATTAAAGGTAAGCTTTGGCAAAGGTTGGTTTGTCCAAGTAAGAAAAATTAGTGATGAATGGTTAGATGAATGGCATAGTGGTAGGATCAAGAAGTGGGTGATCAAGTCCCCCATAGATGTAATTTGTTTGATTGTTGGGGAGCCCAAAAGGTATGATGGTTATAATTTTGGGATCATAGGGTCATATTTGAGGTTCCCATATTCTTCTAGAGTAAGGAAATCATATAAGGCTAAAAGATAATATTCCCCAAGAGAGAGTTGTTAAAATGTGGATTGTAAAGTGTTATCAACCAGAATTTAGAATGAAGGGATAGATGAGCTAGTTGATGCTTCATCATTATTGTGAGTAGGAGTGTTTCTAGTTATGGTTTATGGGGTGGTTTTTTTAGAGTTGGTGGTGAGGTAGATGAAGGAGGAATAAGGAAATAATTAGGATAGTATGTCATATTGCAAGATGAAAATGGACTAAGATCAAATTTGATGGTAATAACTTGTCCCTCATGTTCAAATTTGACACATCAGTGTAAGGTGGAAGGGACACAACTCATATCATTAATCTAAGGGTGTCTGAGTAACACATTGTATTAAAATTTTCCTTCTATAACAAAAAATAGTTTGGGAATGGTATGAGGCCCTAAATAGATATGGAGGAAAATGATCCATAAGGTAGTGGACATGGTATCATTAAAGGAGTGAAGGGCCTATATAATTTATAACATGATGTTCTTGGGTAGCTAAATTTAGTCATATGCATGGGAGGAGATAATGTTAATGATATCTCTTCCATCAATAATAACCCTCTTGATGTGGGTTTGATTGATGTATGTTATGATGAAGAGGGGAGGATCAAAATCCTTAAGATGAGTGGGAGGTATTTTAGAATCCTAAAAGGTGATGAGGGTGGAGAGTTGGAGGGATCCAACAAAGGGTACAAGAGGGTGAAGATCATTAAGTTAAACCTATATAGATTGTAGAGCCTTGATTAACACCTAGCAATGGTGGGGTGAGGTGTTGACTATTTTATAAAGGTTCATTTTCACCAGTGTCTAGTGAAGTTGTTTCAACATGATATGATAGATGGATTTAGATGGGTTAAAAGGAAAAGGGTCTTAAAATGGATACTTTGGGCTTTGGTGGTGACATAGGTTAAGGTGTAGGTGTAGGTGTTTGGTTTTGGTTGGATGGTTGAGGGGTTGAAGGGTAAGTCCATGGAATAAATGTTATGGATTTTACCTTATCTTTTTATTGTGCTTGGGATTATCCAACCACATGAATAGTGTAGATGAGGGGGTCTACTGGGTTTGATGCTTGCTTTGATTCTTCCTTCTCATCCTTGAGTAGGAGTGGGAGAGTAGGTAAAGGTTGGATAAGTTTGGTTGATGGTAAGATTGGTAATGGGCGTAACAAGGGTTCATCTAATAATAGATCATCCTCATCATATAGGCTATGAACAAGTGCTTGGAGAGCTTTGTAGTTGTCTATGTCATGTCTTAGTACCCTATGATATTCACATGTCAAGTTATCATTAAACTAAGAGGGTTTGGTATTGGAAGGGTAGAATGGTTTGATAGGGGGTAATCTAATGGAAGAAGTTTCTAAAAACCTTTATAAGATGGTTGAGTAGGATTCATTCAAATATATTGGAGGTGATGGGTTTATAGTTTTAGGTATGGGAACCTTCTTGGTTTTATTCTTTACCATGGAAGTTATAGTTGAGGGAATGGTTTTAATTAGTGGCTTTGGTTGGGTTTGCTTGGTTATGATTGGTTTAGAGGCTAAATATTTGGATATAAAAGACTTGGATTATGAAGTTTTAGCTATAGGTGGGAAAGTGTAGGTAGATAGGTTAGTTAAAAATGATGGAGAACTAGAGGGTTTGATAGGTGTATGCATAGGTATAGGAAAGGGGGATGGTTTCTTAAAAGAAGAATAGGTAATTGAAATGGTAGAAGGATGGGGTCCTAAGATGGAAGGTAAGTGGGAAGAAGGTGGTATACTTCTAGTTCAAGGTTGAGGTTTGGGTAACTCTAATTTATTAGTTGGTTTGGTTAAGGGCTCCTTTGGTGTACTATATGGTGTTAAATCTAACTTCAAAAAAGGTGTGAGTGCTACTAGGTATGGGAAGGATTCATAGATTCTTGACTAGTTTGGTAAGAGAGGCATAAGATGATTTGGACATGTTAGAAGGTGGTTGTTTGGATGATTCATTTATGGTTTTAGAAGAGGTATTTGGTGAAGAGGTAATAATGGGTTTAAGGGTGGATTCAAGGGAGGTTAAAGATTTATATTTGTTTTGGTAAGGGAGTCCAAGATGATGCCAAAAGGTGGCTATATAAAATTTGGGTTGGGAAGTGAACTCTAAGCTTTGGAATAACCTAGAAAAGGGCTTGTAGATGGATTTAGTTCCTTGGTCATTGGTTTCAAAGATTAATCCCTTAGGTAGAGAAGAAGGATCTCTTTCTCTATCCTTATTTTTGATGGATGGTTCCAAAATTGGTGGTTGGGTAGATGAGATAGTATCCTCTTGTGGAATGGTTTTCAAAGAGTGAATGGATGGTTGTATGATAAGAGAGGTAGGTATGGTGTCCTCAAATGAAGGAATGGATAGAGTTACTTCCTTTGTTTAGGTGTTTAAAGGAATGGAGGGTAGTTCTTCCACCTAAATGTATGGAATGGAAGAAGAAGAAGAAATGGCTATAGTGTAGGTTATCTCTTTTGGTGTTTCCATCAAAGGAGAGGTAGATAAAGCTAAGGTCTCATCAAGTGAAGAGAGGGGTGGTTAATTCTTGTGTTCGAGTATCTAAAGGACTAGAGGTGAGTTTACTAATTCCATTTGGGTGATTGAAGTGATGGTATCTTCAATAATGGGCTCATTATTAATAACATTGATTGCATTTGCCTCATGAGAATGAGATGATTTGGGTTGGTTATCATGGTGTTAAGCAGAAGGGGAATTATTAGGAAAATTATTATAGAAAATGTCAAGGGACTAATTGGGAGGTGCATTGGGATTATCAAACACAAGTTTTCCACTATTAATCAAGTTTTTGATAAGACTTTTAAAGGTATTACATTTATTAATGTCACATCTTATGACTCAGTGAAAGGCACAATGGTCATTATCATTATACCAACCTAGAATAGGGTAAGAAGCATCAAATTTCTAGGGTGGTTTAATAGGTGGAAGTTGGATGAGGTTAGCTTTTAGTAATTTATCCAAGAATGATGAATAAGATTCTCTAATGGGATTATATTGTTTTTTAGGAGCTCAGTTTCAATTTTTTTGATAGGAAGGGTTGAAAAGATTGGTTTGAGGTGCTTGGTTTTGATAGTTGAAGGTGGAGTAATTTTTAGAACAACTAAGTTTGTGGATGCTTTTGTTTTGGTATTGGATTAGTTAGTAGTTTTGGTAGAGGAAGAGTAATTTGATTTAAAGCTAGAATTCTTGTTTTGTAATTTCAATTCCCCTTAATTAATGGCCCAATTTTCTAGTTTATGTGCATGGTGAATGCCTCATCAAATGTTCATAAGGTTTGAACTTAAAGAGTGGGGGCTACATGTTTGGTACAACCCTGAGAGAATATTTCAATCAAGTTAGGTTGGGGTAAGGAGAAGGAAATTTGGTTGATGAGACCTCTTCATCTAGGCATAAAATCAATAATTGACTCATCATAAAATTATTTAATGGAATAGAGGTTAGTAATAGAGACCTTTTTAGATATATTTATCATAGAATGTTCTAATAATATTTGGGCTTGTTGGGAGATAGAAAAGATGGAGTGCATGGGAAGAGCACTATACCAATCAAGGGTTGGTCCTGATAAGGACACAGGGAAAGTTAAAAGAAGGAGACCATCATTGTATGTAATTGAATAATAAGAATGATGAAATGCTCTCAAATTTTGTTAGGGGTCCTCCTTGCCTTATAATTTGGAAAACTTGGGTAATTCCCATTATGGGGGATATGAATAAATGGTCACAGATGGATGAATGGGTTCATTACAAATTTGATCATAGGATAAAAGGTTATGAGACCTGAAGATAGATGAATCCAATTTAGTCATTTTATCCATTAAGATCTTGATCAAATTTGGTTGGGGTTTGGAAGCTACATAATTATGAGGTAAATTTTATTAAGGTTTGGTGGTAGCTATGTATGGATAGGTGTTAGAAGGTGAAAAATAAGCCACATATTGGTAAGTGGTCACAAGAGGTTTAGATGGTGCCAAATAAGGGTTGATTGGTAAAAATGGTTGGGTGGAAGGTGCTATATATCCCTATGTGTTAGGGACATATTGATAGGTTTTCATGGGTACTTGTTGAGGGATGGATGTGGGTTGACTTAAAGGTAAGGTTGAGGCAGTGGGTTGAGGTTGCATAAGTTAAGGTTAGGTGGTGAATCTAGTGCTAATAGGTAGAAGTATTTAAGGGATAGATAGCACAAAGTTATGAAATATGGTTAAAGTTGGTGGATTGGTTGTAATAAAGGGAAGGGTGGAAGTAAGGGTAGAAGATAACCCCATGATAGATGGATTATAGGTAACTAGAGGTAAATTTGAATCTCTATGTGAAGTGTGGGGTGTGGTAGGAGGTGTTTGGTAAGATTTTGGATGTTGGATTGGGCTTGGGTAGTGGTAGTAGATGGGATGTTGGAATAAGAAGAGGATTGGGTCAGCAAGGGTTGGGATGAGGTAATGTCCACCATAAGATGGGGAGGCATACCATAAGGAGGGTCCATAGGAGGAATCGAGGCAATAGAGGTATGGTGAGGTAAGTTATTAAGATAATGTTGAAGGGCCACCAATTTTTTTCCAAGGAAGGTAGCAAAGTCCATATCACCCTCAGAACAACTCGGATTCTAGTAGGAGGGGGAGAAAAATGAGGTAAACCCTCATCATTAGAATTATATTCCATGGAGGAAGAATAAGAAGGTGGTGGTTGATTGGTTTGGTTTCTCAACTGTTATCTAGTAAAGACCATGTGAGAAAATAGGAAATAATATGATGAAACTCACACCTCAAACAAAGAGAAATCAAAAGAAAATAATTCAAAGCAAATAATGCATACACTAAAAGTGTGTTAAAACCTAGGATTCTTTTTAGATCACTTTTGGATTATGCCTTAGAAAGTGTGAAGAGGGAATTTGGCTTATAGATAAGGTACTAAAGATGAAATCTAAGGTTAGTTTCAATTTTTTTAGGCAATAAAGAGAAAAATTTGTGTTAAACTTCAGTATATGGCTTGGTATTGGGGCCTACCCCCTCACTTCATAGTCTTGCAATGGTAAGAGTGTTAGGTGCTTAGTCAAAATATATTGAGTTTAGAGCTTATACTCAACTATAGAGTTGATTTTTTTCTCCCCTTGGTGGTGAAATCTAAGTAGGATAGTTGGGAAGGGTTAAGGTTATTGTTAGGTGATGAAATACTAGTCAGGCCTCATCTCGAGTATGTTTTGATGTGTTAATTGTTTTATGGTTTAGCTTAAGTATGTGACAACAAGTTTGAAAGATATGATTAATTAATTTGCCTCCTAATTTACTAGATGAACTAAGACAAGCAGGCAATCAATGTATGTAAGAGGTTTATTTTAAGCCTAAAAATAAATTTTTAGATTTCATTTGATGAGAAAATAGTAAAGGAGGAAAATGGGAATTGAGTCCCACTGGGCATGCCAAAAAATTTCAGTTAATTTTGACTCATTTCTTAATTTTAAAAGTAAATAATGAAACTAGTAATAATGTGTGTATATGAATACCTATTAAAGTGCATACGTGAATCTAGATGTTAATGAGAACTCCTCTTTGGCTAGGAAGGAATAACCTATAGATAATAAAGACACTAGAAAAGTGTGTTGTTAGAAAATAGATGAGTGGATTACTTAGTGTAAGCTAGATCCAAGAAGTGTATTATTTTCTAGGAGGTTGTCTATCCACTATTATAATAATTAAGTTGGAAATGATAAAGTAAAGATATACTTTCATAAGATAAATGAAGTGCAACTCAAAGAAAGTAGAATTATAGTTAATATAAAATTAACCAAAAGTAGCAAATTTAGTCAATACTTATGTTAAAATGGTCAGGATCTAGTCAAAAAAATTAGAAAAGGTATTGTAATCAAGAAAAAATAAATAAAGTTAAGTTTAACTAGGGTTATGAGGCTAAAAATAGCTTGTTTTATTTTATGCCATAGTGACCATTGGTGGTTAGGTGAATCGTCAGATGGTTTAGGCTAACCATCGGTAGTTGGGTAACCATTGATAGTTAAAGTGACCATCGGTGGTTGTGTGAACCATCGATAGATACCTATATAATTTTAGAAATGATAAAAAAAGAAGGTTTAGATTGGGTTTTTAAGAAAATTGAGGTATGTTATAGGGATGAGCAATGAAAAATAATATATCGATGGGTCTAATAGGGTAGGAAGGTTATAAATAAGATAAATCAATGAAACAAGTGAAGGATACTTGAAACTTATGGGTGGAAGGATGAAGTAATTTGGCCAAAGTGACAGTACTTTAACTTTCAAAAGTGATTCTAACAAAGCTTCAAGTCTTTGATGATGTTGCTTGCTTGATGAAGGATGTTGGATACCTATATCCAAGAGAGCTTGGACATAATATTATGGGTTATTAATCCATTTCATTGCCTCCTCTTTTCCTTTTATAGGATGAAGCTATTAATTGGGATGGAAGAAGTTACTAATTTGATAGGGTGATAGAGTTTCTAATTCATGACATTTTAAATATAGTTTTAAAATTAATTTGTTATTTAGGGAGATACTTATCTCACACAAAGTTGTCAATGATTTAAAACTTTAAAATAGGCTTAGAGACTTGATTTTTGATGGTCAGGCCAACCATCGATGATTAGCCTAACCATCGAGGTCAAGGGGCCAAAAGAAAATGGGTTAAATTAAATTAAAAGGGGTTAATTAAATGGTTTAGTCAAATGTGTTTAGTTAGGGGTTTGATAGGGTCAAGTTCATAAATGATTCTAATTAACTAGATGGTCTACTAGACATAAGGTAAAATTAGGGTCAAAATGCATTTTGACATCGAAAGCCATTATGTGTAGTTTTTGAGTGTCTACAGAATGTCCTAATTTGACACTCTCTCACACTTTCATGTTATCATATGAGTCAACCTTTCCATTTATTTTGTTGTACAAATATATAAACCTTATTACTTCTTATAAACCTTACACATATCCTAGACAAACATCTCCAGACTCTTAGTTCAATCTTCTTGAAAACATGTTAATTCTACCAATACAATCAAAATTATTAGTTAATACTAATTTGGTTTGATTAATATTGATCCCTCTCTTAGAAATAAATGTTTTATAAAATAAAACTTATCCTTAGGGGTGACCCATCAATCTAAATTGTCAATAGGATTAGGAATTTTCAATTGGATATATATATATATATATATATATATAAACTCAAGGTCTCATTTAAATGGGACTTAGATCATATTTTTTAACATCTATACACCATTTTAAACTAATCAAATCTACCATGTTCTTCAAAAATTTCAAACCTATCACTAAGAGAAATCACAATCCAAGTTTAAAGCACTCAAAATCCAAGTCAAGGAAGGCATTTACAATTATAAAAGTCCACATCATTATTTTTATACATATAGTAAAGGATCACAATTACAAAAAAACGTAGTATGTGGGAGAACTACGTGAGGCTTTAATCCCCTCCTAGTTGTAGGAAGCATTCAATCATCAGACATGGTTGATTGGGCTCATTTTAACCCATTACACTTCCCCCATTTTTTTAGGTTTCTATCCATCATAATCCCAATTAAGGGTTTGAGAAAAATGGGGATGATGTTTAGAGATACATGTATCATTAGGGCTTAGGATCACAAACACATAGAAAATATATTCACAAGTGACCATATAGTCACTATGCTCTATTTTTTAAGGTTGATACTGACCAATAATTTAGTATTGAATAGTGATATTGACCCAATATTGTGGAACTAACACAACAAAGACAATGAATTAGTTTTAAAACTGAACAAATCACATTCTTACTTTATCATGATTTTCACTTCTAGAATACAATCATAGCTAGATATGCAATGAGAAAAATTAAGTTTCTTGATCTCTTTAGTAATTTCTATATTTAGCATATGCCCTTGTCAAATTCAAATGATCAATCTTAGTATTTTACATTTAGATGTATGCTTGAATTCCATATCTATTGATCTGAATTACATTTTAATGTTATATTTTAATTAGATTAATCTCACATATTACTCCAAATTAGGGTAAAAAATATTGGTGAACCCATACACATATCAAATAATGCAAAGCCTTAGGTTTTATATTATGTTTTCATCCTTCTATTATTTTATATATAAATTTTGATTTTCCCCATATAAAATAAAATAAATATTTTGACCTTTTGCCCTAGCCCTATGCATACTTGCATGATCCCATTCTATTCCATCAAAGAAGGCTATTTCCCTTGTACCCCTTAAATGAAGTTATAGATTAAGTGGGACCCATATAAAGCATACTAAAATTCATGTTATTTCAGATAAAAGGCATATAATGAATATTTTTATTTGATATGGTAAAAATCCTAGTTTTATAGGGACCAAGATCCAGAGTATATAAAAGTGCAGTAAAAAGTAGCAAGCCCCATAGGCTAAAATATAAAAAATAAAAACAACACTAGTATCTAACTAACCATGTAGAGTACAAAAATAAGGAAAGTAAATAGAAAAATTACTCCATGAGGGGGAATATCTTTATAGGTACCTTCAAATCCTTAATCACCTTCTCCTGAATGACCTATTTGTTCTTTATGATTTTGGCCCTAGTTCTATTTCTAGGGCCTTCTATATCCTCCTTAGGTAGGATTATTTTAGGTCTCTTCCACATCTATTATTTCATAGGGGTCTTCTTGGTGGAGGTTAATAGGTGGAACTTAAGGGAAAAAGTTTTTTCCTCCTCAATATGTTGCTTTAAGGAGGTCCCTTCAGCCTCTAATATTTAAGTGAAATATTCAATCATTTTAAAAACCTCCTTGTTCATGGAATTCCAATCTTATATTAAACCTACTAAACACATCCCTACCTCATTAAGTTTGTTATTAATCCTTTCTATCTAATCCTTGTTGGTTTTGATCTTATCTACTAGGGGATATTAACTTCCCATACCATTTCCCTTGATGTTCCTTCATCTAAAAAGAGAGGTTTATGTTTGAAAATAGAGAGTTTCAAAGAAGGATCCCAAGAAAGAGATTTTGGAATTGGGGCTAGCATGGGGAAAACTGGTTATCTAGCAGTGGGACCCCAAGGTAGGATCTTCCTTAAGGGAGTCCTTATCAAATGACCCCTTCGATAGAACCTCCCTACCCCAAATAATCTCACCATGTTTTAATAATAACATGATAATACCCTAATGTATGATGGGATTAGCTTCATTGATTTGGTGATCAAGAGCAGTGCTCTCTGGGGATTTTAGGTGGTAATAAAGAAGGATAACTTTGTAACCCTAAAAAATATTCAACAAGAGAAAGTGATGGGAAAAAATGAGGGTATAGTTACATTCAAGTGTAAGATACTTCATTATTTGTAAGTAGACTTTAGGCCATTAGTGTGGAAGGTTAGAGTGAAGAAACCCCTTTTTATATATCTTAATGAACTTGTTGGTTTGTAAAAACCACTTTATGAGTTCCTATTTTATCAATTGATCTTTGCATAATTTTGTTCCTTTACATGACATACATGTGGCTTCCCTAATCAATTCCTCCATTATCGAGATTATAACACCTCTTACTTTTTATAACCCTCTTGTTCTATGTTGTAATGATTTTTTTTAATAAGTCAGTGTCATGGTCATTCACCCTCAACACAAATTTTTTGAGGATTCCTCTATGAAGCTTCTTCCACACCTTTTCATGTTTCTAACTTCTGATCAAGAAGTTAGTTCAATATGGTCCCTATCTCTATCCATCTCGATAGTGGCATGAGATCTAAAGAAGGAATTTAGTGAACCCTAGTAAGGCTTAGAGATAACGGCTTGAAATAAACTTGTAGTACATGATTTCTCCCACCCTTGTAATTAATTATCTTCATGGTAGAATGGTGGTGGGTCATGATTTTTGAAATCCTTCACTTTATAATTAAAGTTCATGCATGTGGCAGTCGTGTTGTTATCCTATCGTGAGGTGACTTTATTTTGAATAGCTAACATGACATTTTTAGGGATGTGGCATCCAACGTGCTAGGTAGATAAAAAGGGGAGACTGATTCTAATATTAGCAAGTAATTCTACCACCCCATTCCCTTCATGGTATGTGTGAATGATGGAAGAGTGTGCCATCTCCATCAATCTCTACTTAACATCATCTATTTATGGATTTTATTGTGTGGGAAGGGGTCTTTTTTCCTTGTAGAGCATTGAGGATATTTATGGAATCCCCTTCAATGATAATTCTATCCATCTTGAGGCTAGAGGCAAGCTGAATGCCCTAGAGTACCACCTTATATTTGACTACATGGTTTTGTCTTAATTCCTAGAGGTCCTACATAAGCAATGATTATCTTTTTCTCTAGATTTATTATGTATCCTCCCCCATCCATAGGGCTAGATTCCTTTTTAAGGCTCCGTAAAAGTTGAACTTAACACAACTTTTTAGGTGGAGGCTTCCACCTAACATGTTTGCATACCAAGTCTTTAAAAGGAGACTTGATTTTTTGTATTACCTCCTAATTTCTAAAAATTAGCTATCTAGAGGCTGAACTTGGATTAAAGTTAGTGGGATGGAAGGCTCTCCAATTCTCAGCGATGGCATGACAAATCTAGAGGAATACCTCTTTT
The DNA here is from genome assembly GCA_037957365.1 of Torreya grandis. Lineage (NCBI taxonomy): Eukaryota > Viridiplantae > Streptophyta > Pinopsida > Cupressales > Taxaceae > Torreya > Torreya grandis. The sequence goes on from JARHVA010000249.1 coordinate 3,135,847, forward strand.
GGTTTGTGTCTTTTGAGAACAAACTATCATTTTGTGCTTTCCAAACACTCCAAAACTAGTGTGAGATGGAAAGGTTACATAGGAAGGATAGGGATGAAAGGCTCCAAGTAGGTTTTCATTACATAATTAGATCAAGAATATTATCCAATTTAGCCCATGAGGGATTAAATTTATTCAAAATATAGTCAAATAGTCACAAGTTGAATGTGCATGACATAAAAAAATGTTAGATTGATTCTTCAGCTTCCCTACATAGCAAGATTTTATTAGGGAAAATGAGTCCTCTTTTTTCCAAGTTGTCTATAGTTAAGATCACCATCCAAAAGAAGTAATTTACCTTAGGAGTCAGGTGTTTTATCCATAAATCTTTCTAATAGTTCCATTCATCCTCTAGATTCATTTTAGTAGCATAATATGTATACAATGAATTTTTTTTCTTTTGATGATGAAATTATTCATGAATATGTATAAATAGATGATTATGTTGATATGCATTCATTGTAATATGATAATCAAGATAATCAAAATGAACATAGTGATCAAAATAACTAGAGGGCTTAGATAGAATTAATACCAATGAACTTAATGGGTTAAGTCTTGTACAAGTTAAATTCATATCCAAATTAATTGAAGGAATTCATTAATGCCTTGAATACATAGGTAGACTCATCTAATTGATCCTAGTATCTAAAGCCACATACCAAGATAATAATGTTACATATTAATTAGCTCAACAAGAGCCCTTTACCATTATCATCTAATAATTTCAATTTAGTACTTATACTTAGTTATTCAAACCACTAATACTAGTACTACTCATATCCATATAGCTTTAGTGACCTATGTGAAATCCATCCAAATTTTAGGGGAAACATGAGTCATGAAATAGATCTTGATACCTGTTTATATGCAAGAAACATTCACCCCTCCCATGATGGAATTATCCAAGATATAATTTGAAATAATCAAACACATGATCAAAATCTTATGGATGTGAAAGTAAAAAGAAGTATAAATCCATTATTGAGAATGAAATAAAGCAAGAGTATAACTAAATAATCTTTTATTCAAAATTTCCTTGATTAGATTAATTACAATAGCTTTAGGAAAGGTACATATATAGGTTGGAAGATAGGTATGACCCAACATCCTCATGCATGTGGGATTATCTTCCCTAATGGTCTAATAACACCTAAGTAAGCTAAATAACATGTGTAGGTAAAAACCATTAATTGGAACAAAAACCTACAATAACACCCCTATTAATCATAACTTAGGTGGGTAGAAGAATTGGGTTCTAACAACTAGGCCTAATAAGGTATCCAAGTAAAATTCAATTGTCATAAAGTGGAGAAATAGAGAAAACCCAACAAAATCTCCCATGCCTCTCTTAAAAAAGATAAAATACACCCCAATAAATGGAGAGATAAGAACAAAAGGGCTAGAAGGCTCCCCATGAAGATGATGTTGAAGTAGCACACACCCCAAGAAGAATCCACAAGTGAAGATACTTGTTATCAGTGAAGGGATTTATGAACATGTCAATAATATACTATGTGATCTAATAATATTTAAAATTGATTACCTATCCATGAATGATCTCCCTTATGAAATGCATGTGAATCTCTGTGTGCTTAATCCTATGATGCTAAACTAGATTCTTGTAAATATAAATAGTAATTGAGTTATCACAGAAGATGACTACGGGTTACCTGAACTTGATACCAAAATCTATTATAATTCATTAAAGTCAAAGAGCTTCAGTAGTAGCATTGATATATTAATTGTATTCTACCTAGGTATATGACAAAGCAATATCATTATGATTCTTGAGTAACCAGCTAATTTTATCTAAACCAAGGGAAACATTATAGCCTAAAGTGTAAATTTGATACTCAAGATCACCAACCCAATCTGAATCTATGTACTTAACTAAGTCAATATAAATACCATATTTGTAATTAATACCAAATATATGTGTACCCTAGATGTAATCAAGAATCCTATTAGTTATTTTCTTATGAAACTCATGAGGCTCCTACATGAATATGAATACCATGCCTACAACATATGAAATGTCAAATTTGGTATGTGTTAAGTAAATGAGACTGCCAATAGGCTATTGAGATAGGGTAGCATAAATCAATGGTGTGAAAAAATTAGCCTCAAGATTTAATCTAGATAAAAATCAAATCATAGTTGGATTACAATAATCCATGTGAAACTAAGAAAGTAGTTCAAGAGAACACTTATGTTATGTAATGGTAATCTTTGAATCAGACTATGAAATATGGATCTCAAAGAAGTAATACAATAAACCTAAGTTAGTCATGGAAAATCAATCATGAAGATCTTATTTCACCACTAGAATTAAAAAAAAATCCTTTTGATCAGTAAATCATTAACATCTAGGACCAGCATCAAAAGTTAATCATCCTACTATAAGAAATAGATGTTTTGATCAGAATGGAATCTAGTGAATCCAAATGAAAGAAGGAAGTAATCCATCTTGGTATACCAAGCCTAAGGGCCCTGTTTAAGGCCATAAATATATTTTCAAAGTCTAAATACTAAGGAAGATTCCTTTATTAAAACCCCATGGCTATTCCATGTAAATATCCTCTTCAAGGTCACTATGAAGAAAGACACCCTTGACATCCATATGATGAACATCCCAGTGATGACATGTAGTAATAGAAAGAGTGTGTCTATGATGCAGGAGAATAATAAAATATGGCTTATGATCAAATTTTGGTCTTGTATCTTTTGTAATCCATTTTCTATCCAAAATGTATATTAAAACTTGTAAGAGTGGATTAAACTATTCTTAAAGGGATTTTGGATAAAGTCTTATGTTTTTAATCACCTAGTGCATGTGCATGATCACAAGATAAGTTCATTTGTATACATAGTAGGCCTTGAAGGTCAATTTATTGTATTGAGAAGCTTTTTATGCTTGATTGGTCATTTTTAAGTATTAAATGTCTTGTAAAGGTTTATTAGGAGGTGTTTTTGTTGGGACCCTAATTTTGAAGACTATTTTGGCTAAATAATTTTTAGTAACAAGTGACATACAGAAACACAATGTGGAATACCATGGCATAGAAGACCATGGTGTAGGATTCCATGGCATATAAGAAGCTAGTCCTATGGATTAATTTCACATTTTAAATAAAGAAACTAATAATGTAGGACTTGGATATTATCATAATACTTGGGGAAATCACAAAAAGTGAAGATGGTTATGGAGAAATTTTGTATGAATAGAAGAGAAGACTAAGTCAAGCATGAATCTAGAAGTGGCCTTTAAGAAGATAGGTGATAAAAAATGAGGATAAAAATTTGAGAGAGAATATAGGGGAAGATAGGTATGGATCTGTAGGAACTTACTATAAATGGTTTCCATGACTCAATTATGTTGATGATCATTGGTGAGTCATCTTAATTATATTTACTTATATAACTGATTGGTTGGGGTAAACCAAGTATAAATACCCCCTTGATGTACTTTGTAATGTTTTTGATGAGTTGATAATTTATTTATGAACTAGTTATCATTGTAACTTTGGAATCATTGTACTATTTGATATCACTTATGAATATAATGGAAAGAAGCCTATGTTGATGTAAAGCTTGTGTTCATTTTTCAATGGTAATAATGGGGTTGATGTTATCTATTATAATTTATGCCAAATTATTTGTATTTTGATCATTAAGTGATTAATAATTAAGTTTAATTAGATATAATACTAAAGATGAGTTTAATAGCAAGTGTTTTTTTATCACCCTTGACTAGGAAGTTAGACAAATACACCCTCACATGATAAAACTAGTGGGAACTAGTCTTAAGATAATTACTTTGGGTGAGCACATAATAACTTGTTCTTGCATGAAATTATGGAATGCTAGCATGTTATAAATCTTATTCACTTAGGCACATGACTAGGGAAAAAACATGTTAGTTTAAATGAAAATAACCCAACATTTGTGTTTTGTTGTTTGGACCCATAGTGCTTGTTTGCACGATGGTAGAAGATGCATGAACAAATATATCTAGAGAGTATTGAATGATAGATTACTAGAGTAGAAGATAAATTCACATTTCCATGTCTTAAACTAATAATTTTCACATGAAAATAGGTATAACAACATCTATATAACTCACTTTATGGATTGTTCTTTATAGAAGGGTTTGTTCATCTTCATTCTTTAATTTTGGCATATGCACAAAACCACAGGGAAATATGGATGGAAGATCATGAAACATGTTTAAGGCACTCCAAACAATGCTAAAGCTGACTAAATAGAATATATCTTGGTCAAAAGAGCATTAGTAAGCTTTAGCACAGTTTCAAGTGCCTTGGATGCGTGTAGTGGATGTTTAGTGGTGAAAAACTTTGAATAGTTAAATTATGGAATATGTGGTCTCAACATACTCCTATCTAGAGGAATTCCTATCTAGAGGAATCCTAGTTTCAATTCCTCATAAAATTGTGAGGTAGATATCTCAGACATTTTTTTATGGAGATTAATAATCTCTTAGTGGATTCTAGACTTAAAATATTCTCCATGACTAGATAAATTCTCTCTCACATGAGTAGCATAGTTGGTGGAGAAATAGAGGGACACCTTTTGATGTAAAATTATTGGTTCAACATGGCATCTAGTTATTAGTAATTATGGAAGCACAATTATGATGATGTTTGATAAAAGGCTATAAGTGGAAGCGATCCAAGGGATGAAAATAGTATAGAAGTGTCATAAGGGCCCATAGGGAAATGGAAGGGTATAGTGAGTAATCCCCAACCATATGATTACATAAGTATGCATGGGAGAAATAAGTCAGGTAGTGGTGTCTAAAGAACCCAATTTGGATAGGTTTAGTTCCCCACCCACATCACATGCTCATGATCCAAGATGACATCTTTGTACACAATAGGGATATGGAAAGTGTAAAATTAGAAACAAAACTTTTTAGATATACTTTTATAGACCAAGGACAAAATAATAGTTTATTGCTGATTTATTTTCCATAGAAAGATAATTATATGACCTAGTTTGGAATTCTTGGTGAACCAAGCATACCCAATGGGTAGAGTATTGACTGATCTACAATTAATCAATGTACCTCAGTACCCAACATATAAGTTGATTCTATTGCTATAAGAGGCACAAGAGGTGGTGCCACTAGTGGTTTGGCCAAAGGATCTAGAGGAGGAATATGAGGAATTATTGGACCTCCCCCACAAGGTCTAGAAAGGATAGGAAGTGCAATGAAACAAGATCCATTACTATTACCTCATCTTCCCATAGCATATTACGAGATGACTCTCCATTTGCATAATTATCATAATCTATATAATGCCATAGAACATATTCATGAGTGTGAATTTATTTGGCAAGTTCATGACATTACACATTCTAAATGAAAGGAAATTTTTTTTTCCACCACTTTTTTGGACTATGCACATAAGTGGTATCATAAGTTTTATCTATATCATTTTATGGTGAATTATGACCAACTAAAGGTAGTGTTTCTCTATGAATTTGATATCCCAAAATTTATATAGCATAGCATAAATGCCCTAAAGGAAATCAAGAAATAATTAACTAAGAGTCTACATGAGTATGATGCATGTTTTAATATGATTCTTTCTAATCTTTATTTTAAGATAAATGTTTCTCAACATGCCCAATGATTTATAGGAGGATTATTTCTTCCCTTCTTATGCACCTTATCACAGAAGACATTCACCAATGAACATGAGGCCTTAGAAGTTGACCTTCATGATGAACCTATTGGAAGCATCAACACAGGGATTAGTCTCTTCATTGAGGCTTAAATTTCTATTATGGAATCTTAGTTAGAAAATCTCACTATGCATAATGCTCATGACACTCGTAGTGGTATGTGGTGTGTGGACTATGAATTTGAAGGACACAATAGGAATAAATACCCCTAAAAGAGTATTTTTTCCATGATGAAGTAATCCTATGAGATTTTATAAGAAGAGTATAATGTGAGGGAATGCCCCCTAATTCAATGTGCCACATAATAAAAGATATCTGCATATTATAATATATGTGATGCATATACTCACAATACCAATGATTGTCATCTTATTAGTGAAATCCATGAGGCATGCATGTGTGGTACTTATCAGACTTATGTTTTCACTAACTAGGATAATGGAGAAGGATACTATGGTTGAGGTCATGGTTGAGGATGTAAAGGTGGATGTTTTTCACTAATAACCTGTTACTAGTGTAGTGTCTTAAAATACTACTATCTTGATTTCCTAATGTATCCTACATGTGATTTTTAAAAAATGATCATCATCTAGAGGAGTTCCTAGACCTATATACTACCATCATGAAGGAGAGAAATTAAAAGGGTACCAAAATGATATGAATTGATAAAACTTGATGGAGATCATGCCTTGTTATTTTGACTGATTATAAGTCAACATTATTACATGACGTGGTACTCATTCCTAGTCTATGTCTAACCTATCCATTGAAAAGGTTAAATGAGAGAAGCCTAATGTGACTAATTATACATATGATCAATAAAATAAGGAAGTGTTACATGACTCCATAAATTTTGTGAGAGAGTTACAAGGAGAGATTTAATTACTCAAGGATCAAGATGTTGCTACACATGTTGACATGAAAAAAAATATAGACCTTCATGACTTAGTGTGTGATGAATTCTATGAGTCATTCAAATGACTCCTTGATGAGGATATTGTACCCCTATTACAAAATTGGATAAGTGATCGTACACTTAGGACTATAGAGCATCATAAACTAAGCCATGCACAATGATAAGTGACTCATATCTATCCTAGTACAAAGGGGGATAATGAAATATTAGTTAATGATGTTATGGATGGATGGGTCATTCAATATATCCTAGTTGATACTAGCAAAAACGTAAATTTCCTCATTAAAGATATGTGAAGGAAGATGGCAAGCCTTACTTTACAATCGTCTCCTCATGTTTTGTTTATGGCCAATAAGACTCATGTTTTTCCTATTAGAGTACCTAAAAATGCCACTATGGATATATTATGTGTCACTTTAAAAGACAACTTTGAAATAATTGAGTTGGCTAAAACTGATGACTTTCTAGATCTTTTGGGTCTCCCTTGGTGTTATGTGACTAATGTTGACTTAAGCTTCAAGAAGTGTTATATCAGCATTGAGAATAAAAAGCAATGTGTTATAATACACTTAGACCATGATCAAGGATCTCATTATGTTTATCAATTTATTACTAACAAATACATTAACCATATATATAATTTCACAACTTGAGGTATTGAATGCCTTGATCCTAGTCTAAATGGCATATTATATTAGGTGGATGCACAGTTTATATTTGACACTACTAGTAATGCTTTTGACTATTGGGATCATGGAGAGTATGATATTAGTTGAAGGATATATGGAACTATATGTAGTTGAGAAAATGATCCATGGAAGCACCATAAACATCATAAGATTATTTGTCTTATTCCTAGATGTGTTATGGCTATGCCACCCATGAGGTTAGATGAAGCTAAGAGATTTCATGGTCAGATAGAAGTCTGAGAATTTGTGCAGTAGTTAGAGGCATTCTATGTCTCAAAAAATGATTAGGTACATTTGATTATCTAAATATTTGATGTCACAAATGATCCATAATGGAGAACTCACCATCATAACTTGATTACTTGTGATCGAGTTCTCTTTGATCTACATCATCATTTTCATCATGATAATCATGCTCATGACATAATACGTTATATTGGAATTAGTGATCTTAAAGATCATATTGAATCCTACAAAAACATGTTGAAGGTGGATGAGATGTTTTTGCCTAGTATATATTGGTTCATGAATTTTAGGGCACTCTATGCACTTGGGCTAGAGAATGGTATGTACATGAAGAGTGACACATAGAGACCAATTATTGGCATTTCCTTAAGAGTGTTATAATTAAAATGTTGTCTTATTCATCTCCTTAGATGGATTTATGCCTCACCTTAGAAGTCATGCATCAAGATATTGTAGGTTACCAAATACTAGTTGAAGATCACATCAAGTATATACATGGTGCATGAGATGATTAACATCCTTATTTGGAGCCACTTTAAATGATCCAGCATAATATTGGCATAGAGGAAACACCTAAGATGGATATTTTGGGAAACTATTGGTATGATATAGATATCTCCAAGGTTTTTAAAATATTAAAGGAGTAACAAGATGTCTTTGTATGTAATTACACTAAAATGAAAGGAGTGCATTCTTATTCAGGTAAAATTCACATCATGTTGGTATAGGGTGATTGACCTATCAAGAAGAGGTCCTATTATATGAATCATAACTTGTGCACTTAGGTTAAGGAAGATATTGATATCATGTTGTGCATGTGAGTCATCATTCTTATGGATGAGTTTGAATGGGTGAGCCCCATAGTCATTGGTATCAAGTAGGATAGTTACATTTATGTCTATGTGGACTATCAGGTACATAATGTTACTTACGTAACTAACCCCTTTTTTATGCCCTTCACTAAGGAGATTCTATAAATAATTATTGGGTGTGAGTTTTATACTTTCATTGATGGATTATTTGGATATCATCAATTATATATTGTGGAAGAGGATAAATCTTAGACCACTTTTGAAATTGAGTAGGGTTTGTTCTCTTACAATGTGATGCCCTTTGGGTTGAATAATGATCCTACTATGATTTTATGAATTATAGTCAAGGATTTAAAGGATTTTATTCATAAAATCCTTCAAGTCTATCTAGATTATTGGACCATCTACAATTTAGTATGGGACCGATATTTTAATCTCCACCTTATTATTTAGCATTGAAAAACATTTAGATTTATTTGAATCTAAATAAATGTGTTTTTGCTACCATGTTTGGCATTTTGCTTGGTCATGTTATTTGTCATTATGGACACTTAGTGGATTTGACCAAGATTATGATTATTATTCACCTTCTATCACTGACCACCTAGCGAGAGGTATGCACCTTCCTAATACACATGAGATATTATAGTAAGTTCATTTGAGGGTATGCTAAAATCACTATGCCACTAAAACAATTAATAAAATAACATGGTCAGTTTGTCTATACTAATGCTCATTAACAAGAATTTATTTCCCTTAATGATAAGATCATTAATGCCCCTATTTTTTATTTTCCAAAATGGACAAATCCCTTTCATGTGCATGTTTATAATTCAAGCATGGAAGTAATTGTTATCCTTACTCAACTTAGTGAGGGAAACCTTGATCATCCTATATATTTTTATAGTAGGAAGCTCACTTGACCTAAAAAAACTACATAGCTATAGAACATGAATATTTATCCATGGTTTATGCACTTCAAAGTTATGTTATTAGTTACTAGCCATTCGATTCATTTTATTTATGGACCATGAAGCACTAAAGTACCTAGTGAATAATCTGATATTACTTGGATGAATTTTCTAGACTGTGCTTTTCTAAGAGTTCTAATTCTTAGTGATGGTGATACTTAATCAGGCTAATTATGGTCTTTATCATTTATCACACATTAAATATGGTGAACCGATGTGCACCATTCAAGATGAATTACTTAACATGCAAATTTTATAAGTCACATGTGTGCTTGAATATTTGGAGGATATCACATTATTTATAAATATGGGTTTAGCACCAACCCACCACAATATTAAATAAAATAATAATTTGGTTGTTTGTGTAAACCCGTTCTAACTCATACGGGTGACCTTTATAAGCTTGGGTGGGATGAAGTGTTATAACACTATATTATGAATCATTAGTATGTTGAGGTTATTCAAGAGGTTCATAAGGGTGTCATTGGAGGACATTATTGTATTGATGTTATAGCATAGAAGGTCCTTTTAGCTATCTTTTGGTGGCTTACTCTGTTTAAATATGTTAAAGATCATGCACACCAATGTGATATCTACTAGTGCATGGGTAAGTTGAATATAAAGGAATGTTATGCCCCTTCATTTGATCCTAGAACATTAACCCTTTGATAAGTGGGATATTAATTTTTTTATCCCCATTAATCTAGTAGAGAGGCATACTAGTGCACACTATGTCATTACCACTACTGATTACCTTACTCACTAGGTTTAAGCCATAGAAAATCAGAATTGTACCACTACTACTAGGTTTATCTAGGAGAATATCATTACATAATATGGATGTATATTAATTTTGAATAGTTATTGAAGAACTCACTTCTTTAATGAGACCATATACATTCTCTTGGTTGAGTTCATGATCGTGCACCACAAGACTACACCTTATCATCCTCAGTCTAATGGTATAGTTGAAGCATTCAATAAGATCTTAGGTAATATATTGAATAATATTTTTAATATTGGATAAATTGACTAGGATGATCATGTTTATATAATTTTATGGGTGTATCAGACCACATACAAATGATTGAATAAGATTACACCTTTTAATCTTGTGTTTGGTATCGAAGCCATTCTCCTAGTTTAATTCATATTCCCTTATCAATATATTGCATGCATTGGTTGATTGGATGATGAGGAGTCATTGAAAGTGTTATTAGATGATATTTTGTAGTTGGATGAAACCCAATTTATAGCACAATGGATTCAAGGAGTGGAGAATCAAAAATAGAAGGCCTGACATGATCATTAGTTGAAGAGAAAGATTTTTTCTATAGGAATGTAGGTTTAGTTTATGATTCTAAGTTTTCATGCCACCCTACTATTCTAAGTAGTGTTTTTTATCTTTAAGTAATAAGGTGTATTCCACTCATTTAGTATATGATTTTGGTTATTATAAATAAGGGGTGGCATTGTTTACGTGCCCTTGTTTAGTTTTAATTCAACACTTTTTTCTTTATGTTTATATTTCTTTATTATGTTATGAAAGACAATATAAAACTTTTAGTGTGGGGTAATAAGGCTGAAAGAAGTAAAAACTATAGAGTGTCAAGGGAATGATGGATGGGAATGCATGCAAGAAAAAGGGGCACATAAGTGGAAGTGTATGAGGAAAAATAGTTATGCATGATGTGTTGCGTAACCATTAAGATGAGTCAAGGTAAAGAAGTGATATTCTTGCCTTGGTAATGAAAATTATTGAAATTATTTATAGCTATCATGCATTGTATGAAAAGTGTTGGATGGGATGAATGTATTAAATATGAGGAAATAAATTATAATGAAAATTATCCCAAATATGATTTGTGTCAATAATGTTAGAGAATTAATTATGTGAAGTGATTGATGAGATAGTGGGTAAGTATATAGTGGATTACCTCCTTAATATATACAAGGTTAAACCCATATAATTTTAAATTTTACTATTATCAAATTTATAAATTTACAGAGCCAAAGGGGCATTATCAAGCTTCTATAAGATTGTTTTTTAGCTACTAGATGAGTGTATATCAACTAATAGTGACTAATTTGAGCATTATGGAGTGAAGCATTTATGGAAAATATGGAAAGTGATAAAAGATTGATTAAGGAAGCATAAGTATAAGGAGTTGTAGGTTACAGAGATTAACATCTACCATTAGAGGATGTTAAATCAAGAGAGCTAAGTGAGTTATATAAGAAATCATATACTATTTTTAGAGGGTTAGATGGTCATGCCTCAACCTTTTGGCTCCTTGGAGGGTGATGAAACTAAATAAAAATGCCTAAAAAAGTGAGCCCCTAACTATGATACATGTTTGAAGGAATTTGAGAGCATGGGTGTTCAACAAGTTTTGATAAGGGAAGAGGTACCTAAAGATTTTGATGTGTGTAAGGAATTTTATCATAAAAGGCTATGAAAATGGAAAAATGGAATTAGGGATGGCATGCCAAGCTAAGAAGGTATCACCTCTACCCCTAATATTAATAAAGGATTTCACATCAAAAAGTGGGAGTGAAATGTGCCCACTCATAATTTTTTTGACTATAATCATTTCCAGCTTGGAAATATAGAACTATAACATGACTATTAGATAGATCACTAAAACACATAGAATGAGCTTATGCATAACTTAAATATTTTTAATGAGATTAATGATGCAGGACTCTTTCAATTGTTTAATCTTCCATAATTTGAGAACCTATAGAAGTAGTCAAGTTTATTATTTCATGCATTCATGAAGATTATTTTTATTTTTATGGGTGTTATAAGTGTATCATGTATAAAGGGTGAGGAAAATTATGGGATTACAATGCTCAGGCACTGATCTTTCTTTAGACTTAAAAGACCAAGAGGAAATTGAGAAGCTCACAATAGGTCTTGAGTATTGAAAACAAGGCCATGTAATGCACATTACAATTCTCTAAGATCTTACCCTTAGAGTGGATGCATGATTAATAATTTCCAAGGTTGGAGGCATGGATAGGTGGAAAGAGGTAGATAGGGTACATTTATATGTCACTTATTAGGTTATCCTGGGAGCATAGTATAAATGGTCATAGTATTTTGTTGGTAAGATTATTAAAAATGCAAAAAAAGGCCCACTATTGTTCGAACCAAAAATTTGCATGGGGTGTTATCCTTTTTTATTTATTTTTGATGAGATTAGTATACCTGAGTAAACAATTGGTGAATTTAAATGGGATTACCCTCTTAAGCATAAATCGCCTAGAGATGGATATGAATTATTCACTTTCCTTGGTGTGATAATTCCCTCCCATAAAGTTAAGATGAAGGGATGATATGATGGCATGAAGGAAGCCTTTAGGAATGAGTGGCACATTCCCAAATACTTACCTAAATAACTCAAAGACCAAGCCAAGTTTGAGGTTAAGCAACACTACTCTCTCGCATGGATCCATATGGTTTCATTTAGTGACTTGTCTGAATGGATTAAATTACCACATGCATTCACCATTATATATTCCATGAACATCGTCAACATGATCTATGATACACACCTTGTTAACATTAATATTGATAAAATTAACATTGAGACTCACACTCTTTGTAGATTATACATTTACCAAGGGAAAATGGCATAAAGGGATAATCTAGAGTCAAATAATACTAACATTAAGGATGAAAAAATTTTGGTTGGTAATTCCATTCATTCTTTATTTTATATGTTGGATATCAAGAAAGAAGACATGAAGGAGCATAGATAATGAGAAGGAAACAATTCCACCCCTGCCAAAGATAAAGAGGTAGAAGAAGTATAAGAGACAAGGGCATGATAATAATATTAGTGCTCAACTAGAGAAATCTAAGTGATAAAGGACTGAACCTACATCACCCAAGGATACTTTGCCTATAGGTTGACTCGAAGGCTAGAAACCATCAAAGAAACCTATGCCTTTGGAACACAAAACTTTAGTGCCTAAGGATGGTGAACTAGAACAAAATATAATAACCCTAGAGGCAACATTGAAAAGAGAGACTATTGAATCGAAATAGAAAGAGCAAGTCACCCTGGTATAAGAGAATACACCCTCACTAGTGTGGTATAAATAAGCCAACCTTGGGAAGGCATAATTGGATATTAAAAATTCCCATTGGTGAAGAGAGGTATGGATTAGACATAGGCTTAGGAATAAGTGGTCTTGATATCTGGCCTAGCCACCATAGTTAAAACATGGATGTCAAGATACTAGAGTGATATCCCTATAAAAGTAAAGAACTATTTGATGAATTAATCTAATAGAGACAAAAAAATATTGATACATCCATGACCATACATACTCAATACTATAATGGAGTGATGGAAAAGTATTTATTTATATGATCATACTTTTCACCAGTGGACTCGAATGATCAGACCCAAAAAGAATTATCATTTTATAATGATATCTATAATGAAGAATGTAATTTTGAGCTGCCATCATAAAGATTGATTTTAGAACTGGAGAGATAGAACTTTGAGACACACTTTGGGTAGATCCCTATATGTGTACTTCAACATTGGAAAGCATGCCACTCCTAAAGTTTGGATATGAGGTAACCAAGTAGACTATCTTATCTAAATGTGATATAAGACAACTCAATAAGAATCAGTAAAAAATGGTTACTATTGTCATAAAATTGTGCACCCTAAGATACTCTATCAATCTCTTATAATTTTATGAAACATGTTATCATCTCTCAAGTTGTGGGAACTTGTAAGAGAGATGAATCTCTAGGACTGAAAGGGCTAGCTCCCTAGATTCTTATTTAAGTGCCTATCACCTAGTATAATGGTTGTTTATGAAAAGAGTTAGAAGCTTGCATAAAATATAAAATACACTAAAGAGTTGATCCACCAATACATATCCCACAAATTATCAGACTTCTACTAAGCAACAATGCTTTCTAAAACCAATTCTATGCATTGAAGGATCTTAACATAGTGTTTCAATGTGAAGGTAGCATACTTGGGACAATCAACAAGATAAATGACTTAGGGATAGATTTCACACTATATATAAAATTTCATACTTGAATAAGATCCTATTACACTCAACACATTTCACATGACCTATTAAAATCATAACTCTTGCTTAAATATGAAGGATAAAGGGAGTAAGGATGATACTATCACTTGGCTCCACTATACATCACTCACACACTTAGATAAAATGTTCAAAACATAGAATTATAATTGTATTAAATGTTTAAAGACAATTTTTAATTTAATATTATTAGGGCTTCACCATACTAACTGTGGTCTTTTTTACAATGGCCAAAATGGCTCAATTTATAGAACTTGGGAGAAGAGAGAGAGAAGAGAAGTTCAAAAGGCACAAGGAAAAGTGTCTAAAAGATAAAATTATTTAAAATACATTTGTATGAATATATTAGGTGATCAATGTAATTTTAGGAGCTACAAGTGTCATTTATAATCATCTAAAACCTACAAAGTAGTCAAGAAACTCCTTTTGCATAGAAAATTGCCCCTCATGATTAGCCTTCCAAAACTACCTTATCATTGAAAATAACCAAGTATTATTATGGATTTTAGTGATAGGGGTTACTAAAAATAATTTACATTCATTGGATAGGTTCCTAATAATCCCTATCATTCTATTCATGCACCATCATTCAAGATAGTCCCAAAATGAGCTCTTTTCATGCATCTTTCACACTTGGCACCTAAAAATTTCAAAATAATTCAGTTTTATAAATAAGAAGGGTTAATTACACTTTTAAAAGGTTTAAATATAATTATTTTCAATAAATTATCCTTAAAAGGCTTTCTAAATTGAAATTCACCACTTTCTCCTAAGTGTTCACTATCTGCCCACTAGACTGGCTGAAATGAAAGAGATGGTAGATAGGATTAGGATATTATACACCTAATAAAATTACCATGAGGACTTATAAAAATTCCTTAAATATCCCCAAATATTTATTTGGCCTCTTTAAACTTCTCCATGCCTACAAAATACATAAAAAGGTCATAAAGAGCCCTATTCTGGCCTATTTCATACAGGTCTGTATAGCTTGGAGGGTGCCTAATATATTACTTTGAATTTTCCAGAAGTTTCATGCCATATCCACTTCATATTCATGATTAATTTTCAATCTCTTCCCAATCAAGTCCTTGAGAAGGGTTTGCAAGGGTTTTGAGGTGGTTTTCATTCTTAACATTCATTCATATCCATAGCACATTGGAAAACTAATAAAATTATATATGGCTTCTCAAGGACATACTTAAACTTAATTTAATGTACAAAGGTCCCATGAAAAAGCTCATGAAAGATATGAGAATTCCAAGATGGCCATTCGAGTCTTTTTCAAGAATTCTATAGGGTCTGAGCACATTCTAGGCCAAAAGATGGATTATTGGTGGATATATTGCAAACCAAAAGTTTAATAACTTCTTGAAAGACCATATAAACATTATATAATCCATATAATAACCCACCAATAGTTTGTAATGAATATGACCCTTATTTTAGAAACATGTTTAGGCCTTGCCAACCAGGTATGTCTGCACCTTTGAAAAAAATTACCATTATTGACACTTAACATGAAATAATATATCTTAAACAAATCATTTTAAACCCCATGTAGGTGATAAAAAACACTATGAGGCTTGGAAAATGATATAACTTTAAATGACCTTATGTTTGGCACTAAATTTGCATGTTTCATCATTAGGTATGCCTACAGACCTTCTAGTCTAGACCACTTTGATTTCAATCCAAAATTATATACATATTTATCATGTTTCTCCATGTGTACCCCATCTATTCAAACCTTATTGAATGATCCAATTGATCTCTATTTCCCCAAAACTACCATTCTTGTGCATGAAAGAAACACCTTACCTCTAAGATAAAATAGAGAGTATTATACCTATTTTTTGTGAAAATTGAATAATTTAGGATTAAAAAGGTCATAATGACCAATTTTACCAAATTATTTTGTTTTTTTCCATGGTTATGGGGTTTAACCATCACAATCTTCTCAAAAAAAGGGGTAAAAACCCTATTTTTTGCATATTCTTGCTCACATCTTCTCATAAATGCTCCTTTCAAACTAATTTCATACATAAAATTTGATTAGACATGTTATTAACCCTTATTTAATGATTATGTAACCTATTAATCTACCCAAAACCTTTCTCCTAAGTGGAATCTCCATACTCACCACTTGAACCAAGGGTTTCCCTAACCTGCTTGTACAGATTGAGTCCATTTTGATAAGAGAAAAGGGTATTTGCGTAGATTTAGAGTGTCTTGGGAATATAATTACATTAATTTTATCATGGTGAATCATATTAAATTGTTTTAAATTCCCCCTTCCTTCCTATGTATCCAAGCTTTCACCTTGTTCCTTCTAAGCTATGACCCTACTTGACTGTAATAGTGAACATGGGTGTTTTCTTTGAGGATACCTTTCTTTGGAGATCCTATCAAGGTGTCAAGACATTATATATATTATTTTACCCTAATTTATTACAATTTTATATCATTCTTCTGATATATCATCTTATCACTTTAAGGCTTTTAATTGCTCACTGCCCTCTACAGACTGAGGCACCCTTAAGACCCTACCTATAGGTGATTTTAGGTGGTCATAGCATGATATTAGTATTGAATGATGATTTAGAAAATTATTTTGGTCATCTAAGCCATTATTCATTGAGATTTCCACCTCCTCAACCTAAAAGTGCTTTAAAACTTCTTCAAAGTCCATAATCTCACTCCACTGCCTGTCTCAGCTATAGGTGACTATGTTTCATTCATTTTAGGCCTACCTGTAGGTTGACTTAGATAAAAATAGACTTGGTCATGGTGTCTATGATGGTATAGAGATATTTTTTTTCTCATAAACTATAATCTCTTTTCATCTTGTTCATGATCACACTTTTTTCACAAGCGTTAATCCTTTATGCCTAAGGTGTCCTCTCACATGCCTATGTATAGATAGAGGAGAATGATTTAGGGGTCAAAACATCAAATTAAAATTATCCCATGACATTTTAGCTTATGGGAATCATTTAAAAAAAAAATTAACGTTCCATATTTGATGTATTAGTCTAATATATAGTTTATGAATTGTAGGTTCACCTTTCTACCAATCTGATGTAGGTTTCACTATCAAAATTCAATAGTTTTGAGGGAAATTTTGGGTATTCAAAATACCACCCTCTATTAATTATTATCCTTACAATTTTTTCACATTAATTATATTATGATATATATAAAATATAATTTAAGTTATACACGTTGTAATCCCATATAAACATGTTTTATGATACCTAAAAAAACCTCCTAGACCTCTATTTGTAACTTTCAGGGATTGCAGACCTGAACACAGTCATCCATCCTTTGAATGGTTATTTATAACCAAGTGGATTCCAAATGGGTTTTTAAAATTATCCCATGCCCTCATACCCTCTAGATCACAAGTATATTCCTCTAAGCTTCAACATGATGTCATCAGGATTGTGAGTGAGTGCCTTGAGCTGTATATGTAGATGAAAACTTGAAAGAGCATGAATTTGCAAGGGTAAGGTTCTCCAAACACTTAAAATGAGATTTTAAACCTTAAATTTTGATAAAAATCATCAATAATATTTTTAAAACAACTCAAAACAATCTCTTCAACATGAATATCACACTTCAAGGCACGTTTAGATGGAAAGAGTGGATCATGGCAAACCCACATAAGCCTAGAAGAGGTATATGAAGATCTTGAGACTTAAAAAATCAAAGTAATAATGAGAAACATATATGTAATACCTAAATAACATAAAAAAAACTTCAAATCCATTAAATCAAAGTAAATTTTTTTGAAACTAACTCAAAGGGAGGCCCCTCATGATTATACATATATAAAAAGCTACCTAGAGTGTTAACAATGGTTCATAAATGAGGAGGCACAAATATGAGACTTATTACTATGAAATTGAAGTGTAATAATATTACTATCCACCCCTAATACCATTCTTCCCAAATTCACCTATATGGTCCACACCAAACATCATAAGTTGACCTTTTTTTGCTTGCCAAGACAAGAATGAAGGAAAATGAGTTGTATATGGAATTTTTGATGAAATTTATGAATTAAAATAATTTAAATTGGTTATTGGAGGTGAATAGGACACTCCACCCATGTTTTTAGTTGATGGTAGACTCAAAAATTTCATACAAGTGCCTAAAAGCCTCTAAAATCAAGGAAAAACTACCATTTACTGAACATAACTACTTCTTGGCTGAAATATAACTGCTCTTGACATTATATTTACCTCTTCCACATTGAAACTCACCTTGGTGACAAATTTTCTTCCATAAAAGTCCATACAAGTCATTAAATGGGCTAAAATGTGACCAAAAGGCCCCTTTTTGCATATGAGACATAACATATGACCAACTTATGAATTGTAAACATATTAAAACATGTCAAGGACCACCTTAGGAAATTTCAAATACAAGTTTATCCTTTTAATACCTTTGAATAGGGTTTACCAACCTTTGACTTTAGTTGATTAGCCTAGTACAAAGAGGGTGGACTTAAACAAGGACTAGGGAGAGGATAAGTAAGGCAATAGACCAACATGACACCCTATAAGACACATGGGATCCTTATTAAAAATTTAAAAATAGTATGGGTTGAATAAATTTGACTAGAAGTCAAATTGAGTCAATAGTTACTCTATATTATAATGAGTGCACTATGAAAATACATTTTGAAGAGGATTTGTACGAGGTCAAATGCCAATTAGATATAGAAACAATGACTCAAGTAAAGACCTTGACTCTTTTTAAGGTGATTTTAAATAATACATATATATTGTGGATGGGGTATCCCTTACCAGTGAAATAGTTGAAAAAATAGAGACCCTAGTTAAACTTTTATTAAAGAAATGCAAGGACCAAATTGGCCCCCAACATGATAAAACTTGCGAAACAAAATAATTTATTCAAGACATATAGGTCTAAAAGATATAAACAAATAGGTTTGGTGACATGATTCCTATTTTGGATGGGGTTTTTTCTAATTTAAGACAACCTATCAAAATTTTGGAATCAAGACTTTAGGCTGATGAGATTCAGTGCCAACAATTGGCTAATAACATGTTAGTAATAAAAGACTACACTGAGTATCCCAAAGCATTTGAATATGTGGATTTTGTTGAAAATAAAATGAGTTATCATCACCAAAATATTAATGTAAGTTTCATGGCACTCCAAGGATATGTTGTAAAATAAGTCACCTCGCTCAAATATGTTCATAAGTATGGTTCTACGTCCCTTGAGAGTTTGGTCATTCAAGCATGTAATTATCTCAAGCAACCCAAAGCGATAAATAATCTTAAGGAGGTGATGGAATAAATCATTTCCTAGCTCCAAAATGTCTTAAACCATTGGGAGGGCATGAATAAGCAAGTTTAGAAAATGGGACCTAAGTTTTTGGAGGGACCTGAGAATGATGAATAGTTTAGGGTAGACTATTAGCTTAGTTTGGGGTAATGTTGGGGCCCCAATTTTTAAGTTTATTTGGCTAGGTAATTTTTGGTAACAAGTGGTGTGGAGAGACATAAAATAAAATATCATGGTATAGAAGACCATGACATGAGAGTTTATGGCATATAATAAAAAAGTCCTATGGAGTAAAGATGCATGCTAAATGCAAAACCTAAGAATGTAAGACTCAAATATTAGTGAAATACTTGGGGAAGTGCAAAAAGTGGAGATGGTTAAGGAGTGGTTCATAGGAAATAAAGAGGAGACTAAGTCAAGCATGAATCCAACACTAGACCATGGGAAGATAGGTGCTTGGAAATGAGGATATAACATTGAGAGAGAATAAAGGGGAAAATACTCTTGGGTCTTATTGACCATTTTTACCATAGGCTAAAATGGTTTAACCCCCTATAGTTATAATCTTGTATATGGGATTTTTATAATGTCATAAGGTATGTTTTAGCTCATTTTATGTCATTTCATATGCCATTATAGCTTTTGTCATGGTCTAGCTTAGGCATTGTGTCATTTGGTGTCTTAGGTGTCATTTCAGGGTCATATATGTAAGTGGTAGGTTTTCACGGTGTCCAAACAATTACAAGAACAAGTCCATAAAATCCTAGTTTACACTTAGGAAATATTTCAACTTTTAGCTAAGTGTTAGAATTATTCTTGAGTATTCAAGTTTCATGTCTTTGCAAAAGCCTAACGGAAATGTCTTTGAAAAAATTCTCAAAGGGATTTATCTATAAGAATAAGTTCTAAAAGCATAATTCTCTTGGAGAAATTATTTTAGGTATTTAGCCAAGTGTTAGAGTTATTTCGAATAAATTGTCTAAAAAAAAGTACAAGGTAGAATTCTTTTAGGTAAATTGTCTTGAAGGAAAAAGCTAATTTTGTTTTATTTTGGAAATTTTGTCTAGTAAAAAAGGCCCATAGACATAATTCTTTCAGAGAAAATGTCTAAAACAAAATATCCTTATCAAAAGCCCAAAGATATTTCCATTAGAAAAATGTCCATAGAAATATGTTTGATGCAAAGATCAAATGGAATTGAATGGTTTTAGAGAAATTATTTGTCAAATCCTTCAAAATTGATCCAAATAGGATCTCACAGTGTTCATAAGCTTGTAGGGACATAGACCAAATTTATAAAATCTTATAAACTCATCATGATCTTGAAATATTGAATCAAAATGACTTGGGCAAGTATAAAGACTAGATTTTCATCAAGACATCATGAATAACCACATTGGTAAGCTTATTTATGCATATAATAAATGTACCTTAGAAATACTCACAAGTTAAAAGGATGTAGTGCCATAGATTTATTCATGCCAAGAACATGTTCTACAATTTTCATGTCTGTGTGAGCTTTCTAACTCAAGTTATGGAGTTTCAAAGTTGGTCACTTAGAGAAAAACATTCATGCAAGTATCAAATTCAAGCCTAGGTAAATAACCATTTATATTTAAATGATTAGTGATAGGCATGCATATGTCATGAAAAACCTATAGGTCATCTCACTTAAATACTTTTTAAATAGACTTAGAAAGCTCCCAAAGCTATAAAATCATGTGGGCATAATACTTTTAGCATCAAGAACATTTTCTACAAATTTGGTGCCTCCATGACGTTTTCACTTCCAGATCCAATCTTTCAAAGTTGGTCAAATAATGGGAGATTTTCATGTATATGTCAACTTTAAGCTATGATAAAAACCATTAGGGTCTTAAATTTTATGGTTGTATAGACATCAATGATGGTCTCGTGGATGTCAAATGATGGTCACATGGATTTCAAATTTAGACCATGGTAAATAACCATTTTTTTAAAATGCAAGCAAATCAATGGTTTTGTATTCAATCCTACCAATGATCCAATTATGTAAGCTTGACTAATAGGGAAGTGGGCTCAATAAGATCTATGTCTAGTATTCATTTATACATCTTGATCTAATAGTATGAGATGAGTCAAAAGGTCAAAGAACTTGAGAGGCCACCACATGGTGTAAGTACATACAAAAGAAAGACTAAAAATGGATGTGGAATGCAAATTTAGGACTTCCAAGTGGAACTAGCTTAGATAGAGTTGAAAATTCAAGGGTAGGATCGATGGCTCTTGCTCAATCATAATGATCAAGATCAATGGTGCATGGATGGGTCAAAATATCAATAAGTTGAGTCAGATATTGATGACTAATGAAACTAATGTTCAAAAATCTAAGGGACTTCATAGAGATTGGACACATGACCAAGATTTAACTAAAGCTATAGTTTAAAAGGGTGCCATAAAGGCATACATGTAGATTCCAACTTCATCTTCAGGACCAAATCCATGAAAAGGACCCTTCTATCCACTTTTATATGTCATAAAAAACAAGTTAGGAGAATTTAACAACAAGATGAAACTCTAACAAATTGATCTAATGCTCATAATGTTAGGACCCAGAAGCACAATTGATTACCTTTGTATAAGCAACTAAATGCAGAATTTAACTAGAAGTAACAAGTAACTAGAATTCATAAATAACATAGAATATGAGAGACAATATCCAATTGTATTAATACTCTTCCAGAAAGAAATTAAAATGAAGAGACGCCACACTCTTCCACACCTTATAGGCTTCCCACACCAAGTATACAGTAATTCACTTTCAAGAGTTCACTCTCTCAATTATGGTCCCAACACACAACTCAAACACAGAGTTGGTGTTTACCTCCAACCAGTTAGTATCACTACTGCTAGTACCACCAGTCAATATCACTACTGCTAGTACACAAGTACTCCACGTACTCCATGACTAAGTACACACCGTACTCCAAGTAGATCTCCCCTGATATTGCTACCTGTTGAGTTGCTAATCTCCTTGATCTTGCTGCCACCTATAAATCAACTCGGTTTTACAACACCTGCAAACTTAGACCATGCACACACACACACCTAAAAATCAATGATCTTACTTACCATGTAGATCTCTCTACACCATAAAGAACCCTTGTCCTTGCCTCACCAAGTCTTTATGATTCTCTAAACCAGTACCCCAGTGGATCTTCTACCAGATCTTGCTATCCCGTAGATCTACTTGATCATACACACTCGGCACCCCTGTGGAACTAGGAGGAACACACCTTGGTCTCTTCACTCTGAAGGAGCTAACCTTTCTCTTACTCAACTAGCACACTTTACAATACAGCCCATGAATCTCTTAAATAGATCTCATGCAAACAATAATTAGACATCCAATTACAATGATTAGATCCACAGCTCCAAGACTAAAATTAGCCTTTAACATGCAAAAAACTGATTTGTTAACAAATTGTTCATGAACTAACAGTTTTGGAACCGCACAGGTGACCGACATCGGTCCCTATCTCGCTGAAGATGACCAACGTCGACTGATATTTGATCGATGTCAGTTGCTCTTCTCACTATATATGATTGACGTTGGTTGATCAAATCGATGTCGATTGATCAAACTGACGTCAGTTGATCAAACTAACATCAATTGATCTGTAACTTAGTAACCTCTCAACAACCTCCTCCATGTCTACATCAGTGAATCTTTTAGCTTCACAACTTAATAATCTCCCACTTGGAGATAAATAGTTGCACTGTACCTGTACCTATACACCATCTAATTTGTTTCCTAGCTTGTATCCCTCTTCAAGATCAATCCTGAAGACCAACCACCACACAACCTATGATGCAACACCTGTCATCCAAGTAACCGCCACATCCACATCTACAAACCCATGTAGAAAATAACTTGACCCTGCATAGCATGTCGACCTACTGCTGGTCCCTCTCAGCTACCTGAGAATCCACTGAATTGCCCTCAAGTGCTTCTTTCCCAGATTGGCTCCAAACTTGCTAATAGATCCCACTGCATGGGCAACCTCAGGTCTAGTATACATGTACTTAACCTCATCATGTGAATCAGGACACTGTTCATAGAACTGTCTAACCATTGGTGTGCTGACCGGTTTCACACAATCATCCAAAGACAAAATCAACTTGTGATCTTCCATGTCTCTAGAAACACACTTATGCCAAAGAATTTTGCTCCTCCAAATTCTTCATGACACACCTCTGAACTAACTTTACCTTTAACTCAGAAAAACCCTGTATGTGTAACCTTGCATCAAGCAAACACACAACATATAGTAATAGCATGATGTTGCAATCATCACCCACATGGTAAAGAAACCACAATGGTTACAATGACATTAGCTAAAGCCATGCTTTGTCATCCACCTGTCAAACCTGTACCACTGTCCTGAAGCTTCCTCAAGACCATATAACCTGGCCTTCCATCTCATGTATCCATTCTCTTTATTCTTTAACCAAGGAATCCATTTGTCTTTTAGTGCTTTCATACCAGTTGGCAACCCTACAAAATCTCCCATTTGGTTCTGCATCCTAGGAATCAAATTCCTCATTCTTGCCATGCTCCCACTGTTTCCTGGATCTTTCCTGCTCTATAGTGAGCAACATGTATAAAGAAGAGGAATAACAAATTTGAGGCTTACTTACCCTTTCAATCCTCCATATGGGTGTTTGAGACTCCTTGACAGCTTGTTATCCACCCAAAATCCATTCTAGTGACCGACCTCGATCACCACATAGTCTGCATCCAACCAACATCAGTTCCATGTGACTGTCCTGACTGTCGACACCAATTTCCTAATCGACATCAGTGTCTACCTGTCACTAACATTGGTTCTCTGACTGACATCGATCTTACCCTACTCAACACCACCAACTCTGGTCTGTACATGACCAACATCAGCACCTATCTGTTTGACGTCAGTTCCTCCTGACTGATGCTGGTACCTGTGTTCTCTTATGAGTGATGACTTTTTACCCGCAAGCTCTCTTTGGATCAAAACCCTAACTAAACTGCCCTACTTAGAGTTACTCAGCCTTCTCCACTAATCTCTATCCATCATCTCCTCCATAAACACCAAGGCTTTCCAATTCTTAAGTTTGTCAAACACATCTAAATTCCTCTTAAAAACATGCATCCCCTTCTTGCTCATGTGACCAAGCCTACAAAGCCACATCTTCACAACAGAAGAAGAATTAGTAATACAAGCAAGTAGATAAAGAGTACCTGCTTTCTTACCACATGCTAATTCAAGTGCATCCTTGGTAACATTCCAAGAATCCACTGTGAGAGTTACTGTGCATCTTTCATCACCCAAATTTCTTAAAGAAATTAGCCACATCTTCAAGACTGGGACCTGCATGACCTCCTTCAATACCCATGTGTTGGTCATCTACAATTTCAATCACACTTCCCCTTTGCCAAAACTTTGACAAGGCACACCAGCCCCTAAATAAATCTTTTTAAAGTCTCCAAAGACCTTAACATGGAAAAATACTCTATTTTGGGCTGCATGGAAAGAGGCAACGAAATCTATAAAACAAGATTCTACTTTATCCAAGGAACATCCCAGAGCCTCCTGTGCAACAACACCTACAACATCTTCTTCTTCAGTTCCTTCATGTTGATCTTTTACCAACCAACAATTTTTATTTACCTGCTCTTTCTTTCCATAACACCGTAATTGACCATTCTTGCCTTTGAATTCCTCCATTCTTAGCTTACTTTCTTCTGCCATTGCTATACTCCCACTCAATCAAAAACCCTTGAGAGTGACCTATAATTAAACACAAACCTGATCCCTACAACCTGGCTCTGATACCACTTGTTAAGACCTGGAAGCACAATTGATTACCTTTGTATAAGTAACTGAATGCAGAATTTAACCAAAAGTAACAAGTAACTAGAATTCAAAAATAACACAGAATATGAGAGACAATACCCAATTGTATTAATACTCTTCTAAAAAGAAATTACAATGAAGAGATACCACACTCTTCCACACCTTACAGGCTTCCCACACCAAGTGTACATTAATTCACTTTCAAGAGTTCACTCTCTCAATTACAATCCCAACACACAACTCAAACATAGAGTTTGTGTTCACCTCTAACCAGTTAGTATCACTACTGCCAGTACCACCAGTCAATATCACTACTACCATTACACAAGTACTCCACCTACTCCATGACTGAGTACACACCATACTCTAAGTAGATCTCCCTTGATATTGCTACCTATTGAGTTGCTAATCTCCTTGATCTTGCTACCACCTGCAGATCAACTTGGTTTTGCAACACCTACAAACCTAGACCATGCACACACACACACACACACACACACACACACACACACACACACACACCTATAAATCAATAATCTAATTACCATGTAGATATCTTTACACCCTGAAGAACCCTTGTCCTTGCCTCACCAAGTCCTTATGATTCTCTAAACTAGTACCCTGATGGATCTTCTACCAGATCTTGCTATCCCATAGATCTACCTGATCATACACACTCGGCACCCCTATGGAACTAGGAGGAACACACCTTGCTCTCTTCACTCTGAAGGAGCTAACCTTGCTCTTACTCAACTATCACACTTTAAAATATAGCCCATGAGTCTCTTAAATAGATCTCATGCAAACAATAATTAGACATCCAATTACAATAATTAGATCCACAGCTCCAAGACTAAAATTAGCCTTTAACATGCAAACAACCAGTTCATTAACAAACTATTTGTGAACTAACAGTTCTGGAACCGTACAGGTGACTGACGTCAGTCCCTGTCTGGCTGGAGATGACCGACATTGGTTGATATCTGATCGATGTCGATTACTCTTCTCACTATATATGATCGACATCGGTTGATCAGACCGACGTTGGTTGCTCTACAACTCAGCAACCTCTCAAAAACCTCCTCCATTTCTACATCAGTGAAGCTTTTAGCTCCACAACCTAACACATAACTACATTGATTCCACAACCCAACTTAAAATAACCTAATCCCACTATTGTAACCATCAAGGATCATCAATGAAGGAATAATGTAATTATGTAATGAGCTAAAATGACCTAGATTAATCAAGAAGCTTGAATGAGCATAAATGCAGAGGTAGTTTTAACTACAATTTAAAGGAGGTTGTGCTCATTTGATTCCTTTTTCAATGCCAAAATCCCTCTCTCTTTCTCTCCTTTTCTGTAAATATAGATTTTGAGCTATTGTTAACCATACCTTAGGAAGGTATGACTAGACTTTACTAGAAATTATATTTTGAACCTCTTGGAGAAATGAATAGTGCATTTTTTAGTTGTTTGCTAATTTGTGCTTAGTGTTTTATATTTGTTTGATATGAAAAAATGGTTTTCATCTTCCCTTTATAGGTTCAAGTTCAACGTAATTGATAATAAACTTTATTTTAGGTCATCTCATGTGTCTTAAGGTTGATGTCTCATGTATAGAATGGATAGTTGATTGTAAGTGATTCCAATCAATCCTTACCCTCATTTCCCTCCAACCTAAGTACATCAAATTAAATTTTAGGTGAATCATACTACATTAGTTATATTCATAGTGTATTAGTGTGCTAATGAGTTCAATCTTGATAGCGGATCTTTGAATATTTAGTGCATCACCTCCTTTAGAGTAGGTTTAATTCATGTATTCTCTAGCTAGCCCTTAAATCTAGAGGATCATTTCAAATATAGGTACACCCACATGCCTATAAATGTTCCCATATTTCCCAAATATATAATAAGCTTGAAAAAATTCTTTTAGCGTGCAATATTTGGTGACAACATAAGAATGTTGACCATTTTTACCACAAGACAAAATGGTTCAACCCATTATAGTTAAAATCTTGTGTAGGGGATTTTTATAATGTCATAGGGTATGTTTTAACTCATTTTATTTCATTCCATATGCCATTATAGCTTTTTTCATAGGCTAGATTAGTCCTTATGTCATTTAGTGTCTTAGGCATCATTTTAGCATCATATATACAAGTGGCAGGTTTTCACAATGTTTGAGTAGTTGCAAGAACAAGTCCAAAAAAGCCTAGTTTACACTTAGGAAATATTTCAAATTTTATCTAAGTGTTATAATTATTCTTGGGTATTTAGGTTTTATGTCTTTACAAAATCCTTAAGGAAATGTCTTTACAAAAAAGCCCAAAGGGAGCTATCCTTAAGCATAAGTTATGAAGGCATAATTCTCTCAGATAAATTATTCTAGGTATTTGGCCAAGTATTATAGTTCTTTTAGATAAATTATCCACAACAAAATTTTAAGGAAAAATTCTTTCAGGGAAACTCTTTTGAAGGCAAAAGTTAAGTATGTTTTCTTTCAAACATTTTGTCTAGTATAAAAGGACCCAAGACATAATTATTTCAAAGAAAATATTTGAAACTAAAGGTATTTATCAAAAGATTGAAGATATTTCAATCAAGAAAAATGTCTATAGCAATATGCATGATGCAAATATCTAATGTAATTAAATGGTTTTAATGAAATTATTTGTCTAAGACTTCAAAATTTATCCAAGCATGATCACATAGTGTTCATAAGCACATAAGGACATGGACCAAATTGACAAAATTTTGAAAACTCGTCAGGATTTTGGAAGATTGAAACAAAATGATTTGGGTAAGTTTAAGGACTAGACCATCATTAAGATGTCATAAATAACCATACTATTCATCTTATTTTTGAATCTAATAAATGCACCTCAAAAACCCTCATGATCTAAAAGGATATAGTTTCATAGATTTATTCATGCCAATAACATGCTCTATAAGTTTCATGTCTATTAAAGCTTTCTAACTCACATTATGGAGTTTCAAAGTTGGTCACTTAGAGTAAGATGTTCACACGAGTGCCAAATTCAAGACTCAACAAATAACTATTTAGGTTCAAATAATCAGTGACAAGTATGTGGATGTTATACAAAACACATAGGTCAGATCACTTGAACACTTTGTAAACACACCTAGAAATCTTTCAAAGCCAATGGAACAAGTGGGCATAACCATTTTAGCATCAAGAACATCTCTTACAAATGTGGTGCCTCCATGATTTTTTTGCTTCTAGATCCAAACTTTCAAAGTTGGTCAAACAATGGGAGACGTTCACCCATATGTCAACTCTAAGCTATGGTAAAAACCATCAGGGTCTTAAATTTGATGGTTGTATGGAGTTTAATGATGATCTCATGGATGTCAAATGATGATTGCATATATGTCAAATTTAGACCACGATAAATAGATGTTTTTTTTTTCAGATTCAAGTAGATCAATGGTTAAAATTAAATCATATGGATGATCTAATAGAACAAGCTCGACTGATAGGGAAATGGGCCCAATAATATCTATAGCTAGCATTCACTCATACATCTTGATCCAATAGTGCAAGATGAGTCAAAAGGTTAAGGAGCTCAATAGGCCATCACATGGCATACGCACATAAAGAAGGTAGACTAATAGTGGATCTTGAATGGAAACATAAGAATTTCATGTGGCACCAACTCAAATAGAGTTGAAAAGTCAAGGGTAGGATTGATGGCTCTCACTTGATCATACTATAAAGATCAATCATTCATGGATGGGTTAAAATGTAAAAAATTTGAGTCAGATATTGATGACTAATGAAATTAAAAGTTGAAACACTAAGGGACATAATAGAGATTGAACACATGACCAAGGTTAAACTAGAGATAGAATTTCAAAGGGTGCCATGAAGGCATACACATAGACTCCAACAGCTTCATCTCTAGGACCAACTACATGAAAATGACCCTTCTCTCCACTTTTACATGCCATGACAAACCAATTAGGAGCAGTTAACACCAAGATAAAACTCTAAAAAATTGATTTAATGGTCATAACTACATTGATGTCAGAACCCAACTCAGAATAACTTGATCCTATTATTTCAACTATCAAGGAGCATCAACGAGGGAATAATGTAGCTGTGTAATAGGCTGAAGTGACTTGGATCAATCACAAAGTTTAAATGAGAATAAATGTAGAGGTAGTTATAACTATAGGTCAAAGGTATTTGTGCTCATTTGATTCCTTTTTAAACACCAAAATCCCTCTCTCTTGCTCTTTTTTCTATAAATATAGCCTTGAGTTATTGTTAAACATCCCTCATGCTGGTATGACTAGACTCTACCAAAAATTATATTTTAAACCTCTTAGAGTAATGAATAGAGCATTTTATATTTTTTAAATAATATTTTCTTAGTTTTTTATATTTGTTTGATATGAAAAATTTGTTTTCATCTTCCCTTTATAGTTATAAGTTTAACCTAAGTTTTAATAAACTTTCTTGTAGGTCATCTAGTCTATTTTAAGGTTGATGTCTTAGGTATAGAGTGGATAGTTGACTTTAAGTACTTCCAATCAACCCTTACCCTCATTACCTTCTAACCTAAGTCCATCAAATTAAATTATATGTGAATAATTATTTCTTGAAAACCTTTGTAGAAACTATATTAGTTCTATTCATAGTCTATTAGTGTGCTAATGAGTTCAATATTGAGAGTGGATCTTTGAAAATTTAGTGTATCACCTCCTTTATAGTAGGTTATGTTTCAAACTATTTTCAATTTTCTACATTCAAAAGAAGTAAGAAACTATGATTAAATGGTCAGGGGTTTGTATGTACCTGGATGAAGTTTACGCACCGTTATCCAAATGTTGTAGGGACTCCTCTTTGGCTTTGGAGGATAACACCTGTAGAGAGAAAGACTTAAACAAAGAGATTGTTAGATGGATATAAGGTGGACTACCAAGAAAAGCTCAGTCCCAGAAGTGTAAATACTTCTTGGAGGGATGACAGTCCACTTTTGATAAAAGAGAATGTTGCTAGCAAGATAAATGATGAAAGACTGAAAAAAAGAAATAAAAGTAATGCGTACCTATATTCTAATGTCGATCTTCCACAGTCACCAACGTCAGTTAGTCTGCCAGTGTTGGTTTGTCAAGTATGCCAATGTTAGTTCATCTTCTAACATCGGTAGGGGCAATGGGCCTGGAGGCCAGCATCAGTCGAGGCAATGGCCTTGGACGGGTTCTGGACGGGTCTCTGGTCGATGGAATGGTCTGTGGTAGTCTGGGAGTCTGATGGTTTATGTAAGATTTTGTAGGATAGAGAGTAAGGTCTGAGGAAGGAGTTAGGTAGGGGATAGGGTGTCAAAAAGAGTGAGAGTATGAAGAAGGCTTCTCAGCCTTCTCAGGAAGAGAGTCAGGTCTGGTCTGGTTGATAATATGGCTTAGATTTAATAAATAGAAAACTGATTACAAATACATTCTAAGCTACTGAAATGACATAAAAGAAGAATACTTAGCTCCTTAGTAGAGAACTAGAAGTGTAGAAGCCCTGTTGCTGATGCAGAAGACTCCTTGCAAAGATGTAGAGTAACTGATGCAGAGTCCCTGTGGCATGTGATGCTTGATGTGCATCTGGGAGAGAGAGAGAGAGAGGTTGAATACCTACAGATGGAGAATTAGCATTCGAGTCTATGATTTTAGCATCCCAAGGGGAAGAGAAATCACCTTTAGGTTGTTTTAAGTGACCAACGTCGGTGATCCCATCGGCATCGACCGACTAGTAACCGACGTCAGCAGCTAGAAGATGGGTAAAAAGGCTAAAATTAGCCTTTTCCCCATTCTTCCAACTACCAGGGTCAATTGGTCATGGGAAAATGGTTGAAGGTGGATTAAATAAGTGAAAGAGGGTTGAAATAGGTCATAAATTGGTCATAGGGTGATGGGAGGCATCTAAGGAGAGGTATCCAAGGTGGGGTGAAGTGTCATGGGTGAAGTGTCAAAGGGGGGTTATTAATTCAAAATAAGTTATTATTTTAAATTAATAAGTGTGTGGGTTAGGAATGTGTTAGAAGTGGACCAAGGGGACCAAGGGGGAGAGCCAACCAAGGAGTAGACACAATTTAGGTGTCTACATTTGCCCCTTTTTGTCTTGTTGGTTGTTCTAGATGAACTATAAGACAAAAATAGGAGTAAGTTGCCCCAGGTATGGGATGAGGTGTTTTTTATCCTATTGGTTGTTCTGATGAACTACAAGACAAAAATAAGAGTAAGTTGCCCTGATTATGGGATGAGCTATTCCCCCTCAAAGCGGGAGTCAAGGGAAGGGAACCTAAAATCAGGTGCCGATTTGATAGATAGTGGATGGAAATGGTGAAGGTTTAAGTGTGAACGCTACAATAGTTGAGATTGTGTGAATACCACTTCACGAGATGGTCAAGTCAAATTATCACAGGTCAAGGTCAAGGAGTGCCAAAATTGAAATAACTAGGCCCTAACATTTAGTTGTAGCTGATTGGGTTATTCGATCCAAGCTGTAGCTCCAATGGTCATCGTGTTCCAAGTATCTCGAGCTCAAGAAGTGCTCCTGGAAAACATGAAAATGTCACAAGTAGTGGGGATCAACTTGCACGTGATCTAATAATTATGAGGGTCGTAATGTGGGTTACGGACAATTTGGCTAACTATTCATGAATTAGCCTACATGTAATCAAAAAAACTAAGGCAAAGTTGTCTCGAAAGTGGTCATGGTCAGATGAGATAGTCATGATCTCCAAGGTCATTGGTCGAGTCGAGTTGAGATAGATAGTTGGTCCATTAGATGGACGGATGAAGGAATGTGGCCGAGCTAACCTCAGAAGACCCCATGTCAACTGAGTGATGCCTACATAGCCCTTGTTGGAAGGGCCTCAGGCCAATGTAGTTCAAATGAAGAGTCAAAGTGACTGATAGGTGGTTTGGTCATGATGATGTTACAGCCTTTTCCATATTGTGTGATGGTGTATTCTGTAACATTGGTTGAGTGGTCTTTCATCCTTAGAAATTTTCCATATTAGTAATGGTGTATGCTAAAAATGAATTGAGATTATTTATGCTTCAGAAATTAATGGTTTATGCTTGACATAAATTGTGTCGTTGATAGTTTCTATGTGTATTGGTTTTCATAGAAACTATGTGAAATGGACTATGTCATGTTGGTGGTCTGAAAATGTTTTGGTTTGGTTGGGTTTGGAAATGATTTTGGAAATGATTTGGTTGGATGTGTGACCAAGATGTATAAGAAGTGAAAGATGCATTGCTATTTCATTGACAAGGACCATAATGATTACATAGATAGGGGGTTGTTTACAAACAAAAGCCCCGTTCATGCATTACGTCGTTGACCATTGATTGTGTCAGAGAATTACTCAAATCACTTGACATTAAGTGAACTTGAAATCCCTTGAGCATGTTGGGGTGATAGGTGTGATTATGTGATATGGAAGAATAGGGTAACCCTTTGTAGCAGGGAGAAATTTGCCCCTTTTATAGGTGACCCTGAGAATGACTATAGACAAGTCCATGACTTTATAGTTTGTCAGTCAATTTTTTTTTTTGGTAGACTGATCGATGCGGGAAGTCTACGTGGGGATGTTGTTTTGCTTTGTGGTCATATGTGAAGCTGATCAATGTGGGAAGCTTTTGAGAGAATTTTGTTTGTAGCAAGATTTAGGCATAGCCATCCTTCGAGGGAGTGATCTATATTCTACTTTATATGTTTAAATGTCTTTGAATGGCTATCCTTCAAGGGAGCAGTCTATCAATTACAGTAATTATGCAGCTATCCTTCGAGGGAGTAGTCTACATTTATAGTTTGTTATGACCTTGGAATAAGCATCCCAATTTTATATGTTTTTTTTTTGACTGAAATTTTGGTCATGGACTTGACTATAGAGGTTTAGAGGGTTTCCATTTTATTAGGACAAAGCATTCATGCTTGACAAAAGGGTTAACTGATGTTTGTAGGGTTGAGGGTTGAAAGGAATAGGAATGACGATGATGGGAGGTTGCTTAAGGGATCAAGCTCAAGTTAAACATCAAGTGAATGATTACTTGGTTAATAATAGAAGGGTTGCAGATGCAAGCCATTAAGGGGCTTAGGTGCTGATAAGTCCCTGACCCATGCTTGTGTTATGATGTAAGGTCCAAATCAATTAGGAGAAACTTGCCCCATTTGCTTCATTCCAAATTGGTCACATGTTGGTTGATGTTGGATATGAAGATGATTAAGAAGTTGGTTGATGCTTGGTTGGGGTCGTTGTTTGGTCAAGGTTTGGTCAATGCTTGGTTGGTCAATGTTTGGTCAATGCTTGGTTGAGGTCGATGTTTGGTCGAGGTTTGGTTGATGCTTGGTTGGTCAATGTTTGGTCGATGCTTGGTTGAGGTTGATGTTTGGTCGAGGCTTGGTTGAGGTCGATGTTTGGTCAAGGCTTGGTCGAGGCTTGGTTGGTTGATGTTTGGTCAAGGCTTGGTCGGTGCTATTGGCATTTGGATAAGGAGGCCGTCGAGACCTCGTTTATAGAGATGACCCCCCAGCATGGTGTAGTGAGTAGTGTTCTTGATAAAATCTCACCATCTATTTCTAGAGAGATTAGGTGGTATGATAGAATATGTTAAGTAGTCCATGAGTCGCTTATACCAAGCGTCATGTGGACTAGTGAGGTTAGGAGGAATTTACCCCAGTGATGATGGTCGAGACATGTTCAAGATAGAAATCTTGGGTTGTGTTGGTTGAGAGGTCTTGACGAATAATGGATATGTCAAAGGTGTAGAAGTTTGGTCTTTTCCTTTATTCTTCACAGTTTGGGGCCTGATGGCCACATTGATTGTGTTGATTTCGAATAAAGGTTGAGGAGGTGGTTGAAGGGCCATAGTCTTGTATGGGGATCTCAGTTTAGGTGAGGATGTTTGTGAGGCATGAGATGGTGTTGCTAGTTGGTCAAAAATGTGGTCAGAAGAAGCCTCAATGTGAGGGGTGTCCTTTACCAAATGTTGACGGATCACAGCCTTAAGGGTGCAATAATGCTCAGTGTCATGCCCCGATGTGTGATGATACCAACATATTTTAGTGTCAATGAACCAAGGTGGTTTTGGTCTGAGAGGCTGGTAAGGCTTGATAGGTGGGAGGATGATGCTATATGACTACAATAATTGACATAACATCGAAGCATAAGAACCCTTTAATGGGTCTACATCCTTTGTTGCAGTAGAGGTTGACAATTTCTGTTTAGGAGTTGTTTGGAGGGTTTGTTATGTCACCTTTTTAGTTGGCGGTATGGCCACATGTGGAGATGGCACGTTCTTGTTGAGAGGTGTTGGATGTGGGAGCAATCCTACTAAAGTAGATGGATGTGGACCCAAGATGGATGGTAATGGCAAAGGTGGGGGAGGAGTTCTCCAACGGGGTTTAGTAGCCTTCTTTGGTTTAGTGTGAGGACTACTATTGTGTGGGGCGAGGTTTAATTCTACCATCACTTGTGGGTGAGTGAGGTTGGATGTAGGGTGCACACCGAGGTATTTAACCTTTTTCAGCATGGTAGATGACTGCAAGGGTTTGGATGAGGTTGCATGAGGTTTTATAGTCGGTTGTTTAAAAGATTGAGGTGATTGTGAGAGAATCATCACCGGATCTTCTTTGGTCGAAGTTGGTGAAGTGATAAGTTCTTCTCTTGATGGAGAAGGAATTGGATAATGTGGCTCTTTAGTTGGATAGAGCGTTTGGATAACCATGGATTCTCTGTGTGGTCGAGGAGTAGAAAAAGTGTGATCCCCCATTGATGATAAGAAGGATGAGGGCAAGGCCACTGGTGTTGGTATGGTCGAGGCATCTTCCAATATGGGAGAGGTCAAGGTAGACTCTCCTAAATGCAGAAGAGGGGTAGATGGAGGACTAATAGGAGAAGAAAGCTCTTCTAACTGTGGTGGACAAGTATGTTGACTAACCTCTTCAGACTGAGGGAGAGGTTGGTTAGAAATGACAGGAGAGACCGTGTTGACTATGCGTATATTACACTCTTGAGGGTCATCGGCCATGGTCTGAATGTTGTTTTGGCTATGGGGATGGTTAGGAAAATGTTGTCTAAATATGTCCAAGTTTTGGTTAGGCAGTGCATTTGGGTTATCTAAAACAAGATCCCCCTTATCTAGCATGTCTTGGACAATGTTTTTAAAGGTTTTACAGTTGTTTGTGTCATGAACTTTGACACGGTGATAATGATAGAAGTCATTTTCCTTGTACCATGCAGGGATAGGTTTTGAGGGGTCAAATTGAGGTGGTCAAATTTGAGGGAGATTGAGGACTCCCTGCTTGATGAGTTTATCCAAAGTAGAAGCGTATGATTCTCCTATTAGAGTGTATTGATGTTGTATATACTGCTGTTGGAATTGTTTGGTGATGCTTTGTGATGTGGAAGGTTGAGATTGGTTAGTTGTTGTTGAAGATGGTGATCTAAAGACCATAGCATTTTCCACTCCCTTGGGTTTGGAGTGGGAAGAAGAAGGTTTGGATGAAGAAGGGTCATTGGATTTTGCATTGTTATTTTGCAATTTGACCTTGTCCTCTTCGACTGCACGGAGTTCAAGCTTTTGGGCCATGGTGAAAGCTTCATCAAATGTGTGGAATGTTTGGACCCTCAAAGTAGAGGAAATAAGTTTGGCACATGCTCTAGAGAAGAGCTCGATGAGCTCAGGTTAAGGTAAAGAGAAGGAGAGTTGGTTGATTAAGCCTCTCCAATGAGCAACGAAGTCAGGTATGGATTCATCATCAAATTGTCTAATAGAATATAGGTCCGTGATGGAGACCTTTTTAGTGATGTTAATTGAAAAGTGGTCAAGAAAAAGTTGGGTGAGTTGAGTGAATGAAAAAAGAGAGTGACTAGTAAGGGAGCTATACCAATCGAGGGCAATGCTGGAAAGTGACATGGGAAACGTGCATAGCAATAACGCATCATCATGGGCTATAAGGTAACAAACATGTCTAAACACTCGTAGATGTTGCTGTGGGTCTTCCTTACTCTAGAAGTGAGTAAACTTGGGAAGTTCCCACTGACTAGGATATGGTCGGATTGGGACTAAAGGATGAATGGGTTCATTACAAATTTGCTCATATGAGAGAGCATTGCTTGAACTAGAAATGGATGTCTCAAGATTAGACATCTTATCCATCAGCATCTTAATAAGATCAACTGATGAATTAGCATGAGGGGCACCCCTTAGGTTGTAAGGTACCTAGAAGGTATTAGGATGGGTGTATGACGTACTTGGTTGCACTTGTATAGGCACAACATATTGGTAGTTTATCATAGGGACTGAGGTTGAGGTCAAAGGGGCTTGTGCCATGAAGTTGGAAGGCACAAGTTGACTAGATACCGCCAAAGGTGGGTGAATGGCTGCATTGGAAAAAGGGTAGGTAGACACTCTTACATTTATAGGCGCAAGAGTGTGTGGAGTCGAGATAATCAAGTTTTGGTATGATGTAGAAATTGGTTGAATTGCATGTGGTTGAGGGGGTAATGAAACCCCGATGGAGGTCGGTCCAAAAATAGATGGGAAGGCCAAACTTTGTGTATTGGCCATGGTCAGGTGACTAGTCGAGGCAATTACCTGAGTCATAAAAGGCTGGGTAGCAGATGGTGTTGATGTCATCACTACTTCACCTGAAAGGTCTCGCATTTGGTTTCTTGCAAGGTAGTGTTGGAGAGCCTTGATGTTGTGTTCAAGGAGTCTCTCAAAGTTTTGGTCCCCTTCGGGGACAATTGAGGGTTGATTGGGAGTTGACTGGAGAGGAGAACACTCAGTGTCTGAATGATACTCCATTAGAGGACTAGACATAGATGGCGAAGGTGGGAGTGGTTGTTGCCTTGTGTGGTCAACAAGAGTTTTAGTTTGACTATGTGTCAAAACCATTCAAGGCAAAAAGGGTCAAGTTCTAGAAACTGTGTTTTTTCAGTTTCCGAAACTCAGAATGTGTGTCTAACAGCAAGAAAGTTGGGTTTTAAGCCTACTATTTTGCGAAGAAATTTTTTGACAGTGACTGACATTGGTAGAAAAATTGATGCCAGTGAAAAAAGGTTGCCGATGTCAGTCAGATAACCGATGTCAGTGAAAATAAGGTTGCCGACGTCGGTGGAAGAACCGATGTTGGTTACTGTGTTGTTTTTGGAAGAAAGGAAAAAGATCTGAGTTGTTTCTAGATCTCAGGATGTGACCTCACCAACTCAAAAAATTAGATAGAGACAGAAAAATAGATGAATACAAGCAAAATCTAATGTTAATTCCTAAGAATATATTTTAGAGTCTTGTCGGCTTATGCCTTAGAAGAGTGTATTTGGGAAGTTGGCTTTTAGAAAGGGTCCTAGAAGAAGCAGTCTAAGGTTGGTTTTGGGTTAGTTTTGGTGCTCAAGAGTCTGTATTAGGTTCCATACATGGCCTGGTGCTAAGGAGCAAGCTCCCCTCACTTCATGAGCCCAGAGATAAGCTTGGTCACTTAGCCAATATATACTTCCCCTAGAGTTTATACTCTGCTAGAGAACAAAGTGGGTTCTCCCCTTGGTAGTGAAGTCCAAGTAGGATTACCAGGAAGGGTAAGGTATCCGCTAGGTGATGAAATCCTAGTCAGACCTTATCTCAGGTATGTTTAGATGTTTGATTTGTGATAGTGGTCAGGTTGTGTAAGATAAGTGCACTACGCTTTATTCATAATGCATTTTAAGTTACTAAGTGTGAGAGCTAAGTATGCATTCAGGTAGAAATGAAATGCAATAGATTTTAAGCCCAAATTGAAATGTGTGTTCGGATGCAGACAAATAGAGAAGAGGCTGAAGAGTATGAATTTTACTACTCTAAGATGCAGAAAAGAAATAAAAAGAAGGATTCTTTTTAACTTTGCTGATGGTGTCTTTTGGAAGAGATAGAGGAAAAGGATGCAAGAAGAGACCTAATGCACCTATATGAAAAGTTTGTCTTTAGAAGAAAAAGTATGAACCCAAAGAAAAATCCTAGGGTCCCACCGGTCATGCCAGAATGTTTCAAACTATTTTCACTTTTCTAAATTAAAAAGAAGTAAGAAACTATGATTAAATGGTCAGGGGTTTATACGTACCCAGATGAAGTTTGTGCACCATTATCCAAACATTGTAGGGACTCCTCTTTGGCTGTGGAGGACGACACCTATAGAGAGAAAGACTTAAACAAAGAGATTGTTAGATGGATATAAGGTGGACTGCCAAGCAAAGCTCAGTCCTAGAAGTGCAAAGACTTCCTGGAGGGATGACAGTCCACTTTTGATAAAAGTGAATGTTGTTAGCAAGAGAAATGATGAAAGACTGAACAAAAGAAATAAAAGTAATGTGTACCTATATTCTGATGTCGGTCTTCCATAGTCGCCAATGTTGGTTAGTCTACCAGCATCAGTTTTTCAAGTATGCCGATGTTTATTTGTCTGCCGACATTAGTAGGGGCAATGGGCCTGGAGGCTGGCATCGATCAGGGCAATGGCCTTGGATGGGTTCTGGATGGGTCTCTGGTCGATGGAATGGTCTGTGGTAGTCTGGGAGTCTGATGTTTTATGCAAGATTTTTTAGGGTAGAGAGTAAGGTCTGAGGAAGGAATCAGGTAGGGGATAGGGTGTCAAAAAGAGTGAGAGTATGAAGAAGGCTTCTCAGCCTTCTCAGGAAGAGAATTAGGTCTGGTATGTTTAATAGCTGGGTCTAGTTGATAATATGGCTTAAAAGCAATAAATAGAAAATTGATTACAAATACATTCTAAGCTACTAAAATGACATAAAAGAAGAATACTTAGCTCCTTAGTAGAGAACCATAAGTGTAGAAGCCCTGTTGCTAATGCAGAAGACTCCCTGCAAAGAGGTAGAGTAACTGATGCAGAGTCCTTGTGGCCTATGATGCTTGATGTGCATCTGGGAGAGAGAGAGAGAGGTCAAATACCTTCAGATGGAGAATTAGCATTTGAGTATGTGATTTTAGTGTCCTAGGGGGAAGAGAATTCACCTTCGGGTTGTTTTAATCGATCGACGTCAGTGATCTTGCCGGCATCGGGTGACTAGTAATCGATGTCGGCAGCTAGAAGATGGGTAAAAAGACTAAAATTAGCCTTTTTCCCATTCTTTCAACTGCTGGGGTCAATTGGTTGTGGGAAAATGGTTGAAGGTGGATTAAATAAGCGCAAGAGGGTTGAAATAAGTCATAAATTGGTCATAGGGTGATGGGAGGCATCCAAGGAGAGGTATCCAAGGTGGGGTGAGGTGTCATGGGTGAAGTGTCAAAGGGGGGTTATTAATTCAAAATAAGTTATTATTTTAAATTAATAAGTGTGTGGGTTAGGAATGTGTTAGAAGTGGACCAAGGGGACCAAGGGGGAGAGTCGACCAAGGAGTAGACACAATTTTGGTGTCTACAGGTTTAATTCAAGCATTATCTAACTCTTTCCCCATAAGTAATTATTTGGCATAAATTAGAGCATTTCAAGAAAAATCTAGGGAACTAGCCCTTAAATTTAGAGGCTCATTTCCAATATAGTTACACCCACATTCCTATAAATGTTCCCATGTTGCCCAAATCTAGAAGAAGCTTGAATAAGTTCTAGTGTACAATATTTGGTGACAGCAGGTCCATAGGAGCTTATTGTAAATGGATACCATGACTAAATTATGTTGATGATAATTTGTGAGTCATCTTAATTATATTTACTTATATAACTGATTGGTCAGGTGAACCATGTATAAATGCCCCATTGATGTACTTTATAATGTGTTTGCAAGCTAGTTATCATTGTAACTTTGGAATCACTATGATCTTTGATATCAATTATGAATATAATGGAAAGAATATTATGTTGACATAAAGATTATGTTCATTTTTCAATGGTAATAATGGGGTTGATTTTATCTATTATCATTTATGACAACTTCTTTTTATTTTGATCATTAAGTCATGAATAAGTAAGTTGAATTAGATATAAGACTAAGGATGGGTTTAGTAGTATTTGTTTGAGTAGCCTTGAATATGAATTTAAACAAAACACACCCTAACATAATAAAACAAATGGGAAATATTCTTAAGATACGTACTTTGATTGAGCATGCGAGAACTTATTCTTGTGTGAAATGCTAGTGAACTAACACATTGGAACTCTTATTCACTTAGGTGCATGACTATGGAAATCATATGTCAGTTTAAAGGAAAAGATCCCAATAGTTTTTCATGATTGAAAATATTAATTCATATTAAATATGACTCAATTCACCATAAAGATATATGAAATGTGGGAAATAGATAAATTAAACACATTTGATGAGTTAACATGAAATTTGGACATGGAGATAAGATAGAAGATAACTTTGTAGGGAAATATGCATAAAGAAAGGTTCCTCATGTTGATCAAATGCCTTAAATATGGAGAAAATCATGGGATGAATACTAAATATATAAATAATGTGGAGGAATGTAAGTATTTTTGATAAGACTCAAACAATCTAAAGGGGAGCCAAGTAATGCTATAAAACCAACATAGGAATGGGGAATAGGAGTAAAATGTGTGCTTTTGAGTAGTGTTCTTGGAGGAATAAGAATAAGACTAGGTCTTATTGGCCTACATGATGTAATTTTACATAGTATGGATTTTTGTAATAGTATATATATATATATATATATATATATATATATATATATATATATATATATATATATATATATATATATATATATATATATATATGATTTATTTTTGTAGACTCATATAAGTCTTAACAAGATTCGAGAGAGTGAAGTCATGTCAAAAGGGTGTTAAATGTTATACAATTCCTTATATTCTATTGGTATTTTGAATAACATAGACTTATCCCAAGAATATGAAGTGTGGTTTACATATAAATACATGAAATTTAATGGTTTTTTATAATTTATAAGTTCATGTATGGCTTAAGATGGTTTCTTGATAGTATGCAGGCTGTTAAAGGGAAGAAACAATGTTTTATGAGGTGTTAAGGTTGGGATTATAAGGTAACATGAAAGACTGATAATATTAAACCTTTTTGATAAATTTTAAATGTTTTTATAAGGTCTTATTTTAATAAATTATCTTCAACTTGGTGTATTGAGGTTCAATTATAAGTTTTAGGCCTAAATAATCAATAAACAAGGGTTTTTTATAGTTGGAAACATGCATTTTATAGGAGATTTCACATTACCTATAAAATTTTGAGTCTTTATTAAGGTGTATGGGACTATGGAAGTTCATAATAAATCATTATATTTCTTTTAAACCCTTTCAAAAGTCTTAAAAATTAGTTTCTTCCCTTAGCCTAGTCACAATCCAAACTAAGGTTTTGAGAGAAAAATTTTCATAACTTCAAAAGTATCCCTTGGAATTTAATGAAACTTGGAATATAGTAATGATAAAATGTTATAAACATGATAAAAGTGATTTTAATTATTTATTATATTTAAATAATAATATATATAGGATCGAGTTAATGTAATCTTGTAGAAATTAAGGGAAAACGAGGTTTAAAATAAGGAAACTCACTTTTCTCTCAATATACAAATCCAAATCCTTTTAAAATTGGTATGTAGGTGATATAAAGGTGTTTTCATTGGATAAAAAATGTTTTTAGGTCTTAAATATTCTTAAAATTAAATATATTGATGACTGAGTACAAATATATTTACAAATAAGGTTAAAATTCAAAGTTTAAGGAATAAAAACATGTATATCTCATATAAGACTCATGAAAATTGTCTAAACATATGTAATAATATTTGGGATGATGAATTAAAGGTTTTAGAAAAAAAATTAATCCATTTGGAGTTGTGTAAAGGGAGTTATACTCAAAATACAATCTATGTTGAAAGGGAAACAATGTATAAAACCCTGAAGTGTAGTTTTGGAAAGATTGGAGGCCAAACCAAGAGTAGAAATTGTTGAATTATGTATGATTTAATTAGATATGGATGTTCCAAGCATCAATAATCATTAGTGAGAAATATTTTGTGTTGTATCACCTTGTTAGACCAATTAGGCTTAATTAGGCCTAGTACCCTTTTTGAGGGTTTTGATGTAAGATGATGTTTATTTACCATTTAACCTTGGAGATTAAATTTAATTATGTTATTAATGTTATAAGAATATCATGATATTGTGAATAGTTAATGGTTTGTATTCAATCCCTTGAAAATTTAGTAAGAGGCTTTTAGCCCTTATAGTAGCCTTACAGCCCTATGAAGGTCCAAATGAAGTTTTTAATGAAATAATGTTGTCAAAACTATAAGGTTAATAGATGGTTTTTGTTTAAATTATTAGAAACATTTGTAAAGAATGAGGACCATTTCCTATACCCCAATCATAATTATGAGTCTTAGAGCTTGGTAAGAGATCTAGGAGCCCTTAGGAGTGTTGTGTTTTAAAAGTATCAATAAGAGTGAACCTTTTGTAATGATTTATGATATACTAAATCAATCTTTAAGAATATTTATGAGGTCCATGTAAGTCATAATTTTCCATATATAGAGAGTGAAAGTATTCTACTTGCATCAATCTGATA
Organism: Torreya grandis; assembly: GCA_037957365.1. Lineage (NCBI taxonomy): Eukaryota > Viridiplantae > Streptophyta > Pinopsida > Cupressales > Taxaceae > Torreya > Torreya grandis. The sequence goes on from JARHVA010000249.1 coordinate 3,179,104, forward strand.
GAGTTCATCTTTACAATTAGTGCAAAGGTCATAGTGTATTCAATGCTAGGCACCTATGAAAAACATTTTATGACCAATCATGATTTGAAATTATCAATGAAAACATATAATACATATTTAGTTTGATAGATACATATAAATAAAACCATATTCCTTACCTTATGAAGGTGTGTCAAACCCCAAGTAGTGTTCTTAATCAAGGAACTAAACTCCTGATGCATAATAGTGTCTCATTCAAGAATGCAAAATACATCCTAAGAAGTATATGGATCAAAGGCAAAGGCATATGAAGCATGTGGATCACTTTTAAACTTTTAATGTGTCTTACTATCATCTAAAGGATCCTTAACCCATGTACCTATGATTTGTAGTGTCTTCCTAGCCTAAACATGATTGCAAGTATATGAGTTAGGTGGTGAGTCCTCATCCTATAAATCATGTATATATTTTGATGGAGATTTATAACCATTAATAATATCACTATATAAACTGTAATAATATTCCTTAACCTCTATAATATGCTCAGGTTGATCTAAATCATCAAAATCATCATCGAATCCAAGTGAGTCCAATAAAGTGGGAGAAGTTTCAAGTGTTGAGTCCAAGGGACTCTCTTGAAATTTAACACTTATCTCTATGAACATATCATGTGGTTGGATGAATAATTTTATATAATTTAACACCATCTATTAACCTAAAAAGATGCAAGGCTTACTATGATTTTTCATAGTCTTGTATTTATTCTTCGATATTTATGCCATAATGCTCAATTATGGGTTTATGATTGTTATAATATTAAAAATTAGTGATTACTTCCAAGTATTTATGAGTAATATATTTTTTAATGTAAAAAGTAAATTTTATAATTCATAAGTTTCATGTATGCCTTAAGATGGTTTCTTGATAGTATGCAGGTTGTTAAGGGGAAGAAGTAATGTTTTATAAGGTGTTAAAGTTGGAATTACAAGGTAATAAGAATGATTGATAATATTAAAAAAAAATTAAAAAACTGAATGTTTTTATAAGGTCTTCTTGTAATAAATGATCTTCAACTTAGTGTATTGAGGCTCAATTATAAATTTTAGGCCTAAACAGTCAATAAATAAGGGTTTTTGTAGTTAAAAACATGCATTTTATAGGAGATTTCATGTTGCCTATAAGTTTTTGAGTATTTAGTAAGGTTTATGGGACTATGGAATTTCATAAGAATTATATTTCTTTTAAACCCTTTCAAAATTCTAAAAAATAATTTTTTCCCCTCTTGGACTAGTCACAATCCAAACTAGGGTTTTGAGAGAAAAATATTCATAACTTCAAAAGTAAGTCTTAGAATTTAATGAAACTTGGTATATAGTTATGATACGATGTAATAAACATGATAAAGGTTATTTTAAGTCTTGAGGATCTATGAATTATAAGATATACAGGGCTGAGTTAATGCAATCTTGTAGAAATTAAGGGAAAACAAGGTTTAAGGTAAGGAAACTCACTTTTCTCTCAATCTACAAATCCAAATCCTTTAAAACTTGGTATGTAGGTGATATAAAGGTCTATTAAGAATATAAAAAAATTTTCATGTCTTAAATATATTTTAAATTAAATATATTAATGACTGAGTACAAATATATTTACAAATAAGGTTAAAATTCAAAGTTTAACGAACAAAAACATATATATCTCACATAAGACTCATGAAAATTGTCTAAAAATTTGTAATAATATTTGGGAGGATGAATTAAATGTGTTATAAAAAATTTTAATCCATTTTGAGTTGTGTAAAGGGATCTATACTCAAAATGCAATTTAAGTTGAAAGGGAAACAATGTTTAAAACCCTAAAGTGTAGTTTTGGAAAGATTAGAGGACAAACCAAGAGCGGAAATTGTTGAATTATGTATGATGTAATCAGATATAAATTTTAAAAGCATCAATTATCATTAGTGAGAAATATTCTATGTTATATCACCTTATTAGACCAATTAGGCCTAGTACCCTTTTTGAGGGTTTTGATGTAAGATGAGATTTATTAATCGATTAACCTTGGAAATTGTCTTTAATTATGTTATTAAGGTTATGAGATTGTGAAGAGTGCATGTTTTTTATTCAATCCCTTGAAAATTTAGTAAGAGTCTTGTAGTCCTTCTAGTAGCCTTGTATCCCTATGAAAGTCCAAATGAAGTTTCTAATGAAATAATGTTGTCAAAATTGTAAGGTTAATATATGGTTGTTATTTAAATCATGAGAAAAATTTATAAATAATGAGGACCTTTATATATACCCCACTTATAATTATGAGTCTTAGAGCTTGGTAAGACATCTAAGAGCCTTGTGAGTGTTATGTTTTAAAAGTATCAAGAGTGAACATTTTGTAATGAGTTATGATACACCAAATTAATCTTAAACAATCCTTATGAGGTCCATGTAAGTCATAATTGGCCATATATAAAGAGTGCAACTATTCTACTTGCATCAGTCTGATAGAGTTCATCTTTTAATTAACAAAAAGGTCATAGTTTATTCAATGTCAAGAACCTATGAAAAACATTTTATGACCAATTGTGATTTAAAATTATCAATGAAACCATATACCACATATTTAGTTTTATATATCCATATACATCAAATTATCTTCCTTCCCTTATGAAGGTGTGTTAAATCCCAAGTGGTGTTCCTAATCAAGTAAATAAACTCCTCATGCATAATATCATCCTACTCAAGAATGCTAGATGTATCTTAAGAAGTCTATGGATCAGAGGTAAATACATATGAAGCATGTAGATCACTTTAAAACTTTTAATGTGTCTTTCTATCATCTGAAGGATCTTCAACCCATGCACTTATGCTCTATAGTGTCTGCCTAGCCTAAACATGATTGGAAGTATGTGATTTAAGTGGTGAGTCTTCATCTTCTAAAGCATGGATATATATGGATGGAGATTGATACCCATTGAAAATATCACTATCTAAACTAGAATAAGAGTCCTCAACCTCCATAATGTGCTCAAGTTGATCTAAATCATCAAAATCATCATCGAATCCAAGTGAGTCCAATGAAGTGGGAGAATTTTAAAGTGTTGAGTCTAAGGGACTCTATTGAAATTGAATGATTATCTAGATGAACATATCATGTGGTTAGATTAATAATTTGATATTTTTTAACACCATCTAGTAACCTACAAAGATTCAAGGCTTACTCTGATGTTCTATAGTCTTATATTTATTCTTTAGTATTTATGCCATAGCTAGAGATCTAAAGATCTTAAAATGCTCAACTTTGGTTTTATGATTGTTCTAAGATTCAAAATTAGTGATTCCTTTCAAGTCTTTATGAGTAATCTAGTTTGGATTATAACAAGCAAAGTTTATTGCCTCTACTTAATACCAAGGTGTCAGTGATTTGGAGTGAATCATATAGCTAGCCATCCCTTTCAAGGGTAGGTTATTACATTATAAAACATCATTATACTAATAACTATATATAAATGTAAAATATAGATCAATCCTCTATTATGTATAAAAACTAATCAAACCTATTGTTGACATATTCACCACTATTATCTATCTACAAAATATTGATGAATTTACCAAAAATTTTCCACAAAAGCCTTGAAGTCTAATTTTTTTCAAAGACTTTAGACTTATATAGAAGGAAGTAGACCCATGTATACCTAAAAAAAATTATTATCCCAAGCGAGATATGGTTTTTAAAATTATCCACATACATCATTGTTGATTATGTATCCCTCCATGATTTTCCCTTGTCATTTTCTTTTCAAGATGCTTTCCTAGGGTACAACCCTCACAAAGACCATTATATAAATGAACATGATACAAACATGCGACCATGAAATTTTTACTAATTTATTACAAATAATGATAGTTAACATGTCCAAATCACTCATGACATAATTTTCTTTACCTAATCTATGTGAGTAAGCAATACATTAGGATACATATCAAGTGTAAAGTGTGAGGAAGTATATAACCTAGTTGAGGATCTTCCCTTCCTACTACTGCTATAAATTCATTATGAAACTCTTATATGACTAAAATATATGGAGAGGATTCAAATATCATCCCATTACTAATGTGAGTGATCTATAATATTGATATAATATTGGTATAACCCAATGTGATAGAAGACATGTTATATGTTTGTAAGGAAGTGAATCATCCTATGAATAACCCATGTCATGCAAATAACCTAAGTTAATAACCCAAGATTAAGTATGAGATAAAACTACTACAAGATCCTTACCCTTAACTTTATTTTTTGTATTTTACTTTTCCTTAGAATAATTTGGAGTTGATGAATTTTATCTGATGGACTCTTGAACACCTATGTTATTATTTTCCAAAATATGAGTTATGTGGTAAATATATTTATTATTAAACTTGTGTTCATCATGCCCATTTTTTTAATAGGCACAATAAAACTTATATTTATTAGGTTTACCATTGTTATATGAGGTTTTAGTAGTTATTTTTAAGGAGGTAGGTTTTTGTTCCTTCTCTTGATCATTTTTCTTATGGTTCTTCTCTTGGTTGTTTGAAGCCTTCTATTTCCCATTCCAAACAATTAGAGATTATGTTTTTGAGGAATGTAGAGTGCCCATATGCATTAAATTATCTTGTTCTTAAGTCAAATTAATAATAAAATCATCTAAAGAGGACATTTTCCATGTGGCTCCAAGAGCACTTTTTGTGGCATGAAAAGTAAAGACCAACACATAATTTTATGGACCTAGTTTGGAGAGTATATAAAGAATTAGTTGATAATATTTATTATCTATTCCAAAAAAAATTTAATATAATATCAGAGACTTAAAATTAGTGAATAAATCTTGTAGGGTGTTAAAATTATTAGGACTTAAGCTTATATGCTCATTTTGTAGTTCATGACCTCTCATCACATCTAGCTTCCCAAAGAGATTTTCCAGTGTGGTACATATTTCATTAGGATTTTTTTTAGATTCAACATGAAATATAAGATTATGAGACATAGAAAGACACAACAATCCAAAGGCTTTGTCACAATAATTAAATCATTTAACTTTTTCAGCATCATTATTAGGTTAAGTCTTAGTGCACATACTTATGTGATGTAAACCCTTACTCATAATTATTTAAATTTTATATTTCCATTCATAATAATTAAAAGGTATCATAGGACTTACTAAATTAGCATCCATAATACAAAATTAGGTTTTTTATTTCAGAAATGAAAAGAAGGCTCAAACAAAATGAAAAGAGACACATAACACCCCTAAGAAATTAATTTTGATAAACCCCATAGATTTTGACACTTTATAATTATAGTGTGATTAAAAAGAAAGGATCTAATGAAACAAGCACAAAATAATGAGAATTTTTGAAAAAAATGGCACTTTAATTTGGATTTTCTATCAAAAGTTACAATAGTTTATGTTTTCTACCATTAATAGCCTATTTTAAATTAAACTTGCACTAAAAAAAATTAAATGCACTTTTTTAACAAAAAAATAGTTTCAATAAAAAAATAGGATGTGATTAGAACCAATTACCTCTTCCATAACAATATAAAGCTTAACCAACTTGCCTACCCATGTATGAAACTCAATGAAAAAAATCACTTGAGGGCACAAAATAAACCAAGATATTTAAAAAATAATAAAGTATGATTGTTTTAAAATATTTTAAGCCATAATTTGATTTTTGACTTGGATTTTTTTTAGGGAATGAAACTATTCTAGCTTGCTACATAAGTATTTATGCTACCACCTAAATAAATCATGCACCATACATAGTATGTGAGATGGATATGAGTAAATCCCTAGTAATAAACACCTATGCAAGGATGATGAGGGAATACCAAGCTCTAAACTATAGACCACCATGTATATATGTGAATTGAGGGGTCATCAAATGGATATTAGATATTCATGAAGTCAAAATAAACTACCAAATTATAATGAAAATATTATATATTTGTAAAATATAATAATATATCACATAAATGAGAGTAGAGATAATATATCCACAATAATAATTGATAGAAGACTAAAATTATTGATAAATATAACTGAGCCACTTCTAAGGTACAACCTAAAAAATAATGAAACAAGTGTAAAATTCAAAATATGATGATCACATACTAGTCACTACCTCTTATATATACTCTAATTAGCCATGGTTATTCCATAGGTTAAACTTATTAATAATATAGAGAAATACATCAAGATAATATAAGAGGTATGCAAGCCATAAGTCAGCTACACATATCCCTAGAAACATCATAGGTTAATGGTCTATCATGCCATTCCCATTCAAAAAACAATTGTCTTTAATGTTGAATAAACCCTGAATATTGGTGTAGGAAATATTCATCCTTCCATGTTGCATCTTCATAATGCAGATTCTTCCATTTGATTAAATACTCCTTAATCACTTTGGTATGTAGTTGCTTAGTGAACATTTTAAGGATATATTCATTCTCTATAGTAACTATACCTTCATCATAAAATTTAGGTAACTTAGTTTGAGTAGAAATTATGTGGCTAATTACCTTCTTCAAGCAAGATACATGGAATAATAGATGTATATGAGTGGAATATGAATATTATAGCTTGTAGGCCACACTACCAATTTTATGCAAGATCTGATAAGGGCCATAATACTTAGGAGATAAATTTTTATGATTTTTATATTAGTTTATATATTTATACTTATATGGATGTAATCATATAAATACCCAAAAACCTATGTTAAAATAATGCTCACTATGTTGTTGATCCACTTGTTACTTCATTTGATTTTGTGACATGGACAAATTTACTTGTAGAATAGTAAATAACTCCTATTGATGGTGAATGTGTTTCTCAATAACTCAAACCTTTGGATGGACCCTCAAGTTTGAAGTGATAGATGGGGATGATATCATATAAGGCTAAAAGGGGAGACATTTTGGATGAACTGTGAACAAAACTATTATACCACCATTCAACAAGTGACAACAAATGAACCAATTTCTCTTGTTTATTGAAAAAAATCAATGGAGATACCATTATATATTTTTTTTGACTACCTATGTTTTTCCATTATAATTATGATGATAGGACGAGATGTGAGCCAACATGGTAACCAAACATGCAAATAATTCATTCCAAAAATTACTAGTAAATATGGGATCTCGATCACTTATAATGATATTTAGAGTATTGTGAAATTTATGAATTGTATTGAGAAAAATAGAATATACTATAGTGGAAACAAATGGATATGATAAGGAACAAAGATGATATTACTTAGTGAGTCAATCCACAATTACCATGATAACATTTTCACCCTCAAACTATGATAACCTAGTAATGAAATCCATGGAAGCCTCTTCTTGATGTTGGTTAGGGATGAATAAAGGTTTTAAAATACATGGGGTATTAATGGTTTCACCTTTGTTCTATTAGCATAGCATACATTCAACCACACATTTCTATACATCCCCCTTGAGTCCTTCCCAAAAAAAAAATCTTGCTTTATTCTATGATATGTTTTCAAAAATCATGAATGACCTCCTATTGGAGATGCATGAACTTCCTGAAGGATTTTATGTTTGAGGAGAAAATTCTATAAAAGGTATAATATATCTTTGTACCATAATGCAATCCCCTTCCATGAATTTTTTTCAAATCCCCCAAAATACTACTAAATATTTTGAATCAAATCATGGGTAACAGTGTTATTCTCCCATTCTAATCTTGATTATTCTAGTTAATATACATTCCAAATGGTCATTGTGCATACTAATGCCTCAACTGATTCATCCCTCTAGGATAGTGCATCTACCACCACATACTATTTTAATTTCTTATAAACTATTTAAAAATCATATCCTAACATTTTAATCAATGATTTTTATTGTTATTTAGAAAATAATTGTTGTTTCTAAATACATTTTAGGCTCTTATGATATTTACATAAAAATGATGCCCCATCAAATAAGGTCTCCATTGATTGAATACATGATAAATAACCATCATCTCTTTCTCATATATTATATTGAGCCTATTTCTTCCCTTGGTTACTCTTAAATGCAAGTGGTCCTTATTGCATGAGTATAAACCCCATGTCATATCTTGATGCATCACATTACCAGAAAAAAGGTTTATAAATATTAGGAGTATCTAAAATTGGAGTGCACACATAGCCTTTTTAACTATTCAATTACCTTGTTAGTTTTATTAGCCTACTGGATGGAGTCTTTATTAAACAAATACATGAGTAGGGATGAGATGTTACCATAATTTTTGATAAACCTATAATAGTAACCAATTAGCACAAAAATACTTAGAGGTTCTTGAGGATATTGGAAGATTCCACTACATTTGTTGGATATTTTTAAGATCAAATTTTCACTCCATGTAAAATAATTTCACCCAAGTAATCCACCTCTCAAATGATAAAATCATATTTATAAGGTTTGGCATAAAGCTAATGTTGTTCTAGAACCAAGAGTACCTATTTCATATGTTACAAATGGTCTTCCCAATTTTTCCTATAAATGAGTATGTCATCAAAAAATACCAACATAAACTTTCTCAAAAATTGCCTAAAATTCTAGAGCTAGGTACCTAAAATAGTTCAAATGAGTACCCAACTTACTATTGATGAAGTTATGTGTAATCCTAGAATAAATTAACACACTCACCTTTTTTATCTTGAGGAATCTCACTACCTTAAGAGTTTAACGAGTACTAATACCTAAAATTTCATGATAATAAATAGTAGGTCGAGAATCTTCATATTCATCCTTGGGTTCATCCAAACCTACACCTAAGGCCTCATCATTTTTGTCATACTCATTCATGCCTTGAATGTAAAATAACTTATTTTCATCACAATGATGTCCTTGGATCCATATTATATCATAGCCAAAACATAAACCTTTTGCATGCTTTTCATTAATTTGTTTATGGGGTAATCGAGTAGGCTGAGGAAATTATGGTGTTGGGAAAGTGCATTCATGGGAATTAATGAAAGGTCTACATTTGATCATTTATTTTTCTTCTACTATGTGTTCCCTTGAGATGGATTTAGATACTAAATTGGTATTAAATATGTGAACCTTCAATTGCATGTTATCTTTGAGGGCACCCAAAAATAGGCTAGTCAAGTTTTCCTCTGTGATGTCCACCACACATAAGGATAAATTATAAAATTAATGAATATAATCATTTACAGTCCATGCCAAGCATACTTTGGCTAGCTAGCTAAAGTATATTTTGGAGACATTGTGGTAATAGTGGAGTTTTATCTCCTCAAAAAATATAGACCAAGAAATTCTTATTTTTATTTTGAGCACACAACTATTGATCCCAATTTAAATACTCATGTTCTAGATAAAAAGAGGCCATAAACACATTTTTTGAACATGGAATCTAATGTAGATCAAATAAATTTTCAATTTGAGTAATCCATGTGTAAGAACCCTGCTAGGTTTAACTCAAATAATAATGTTTTTACAACTTTACTTTAATAATCAAATCAAATTATTTCCAAAATATTAGGTAATTAATATTTAACTAAATGCATCTTTCATATTAAATTAGCTATGATTCATTTAGATAATGATTAGATTAATAAATTTAAATGAATTAAAAATATATTCCATTATAAATGTATAACTACTGAATTAATAACAACTTAGCCGACTATTGAAATTTATTATAATATTATTATACAATAAAAGAAACCAAACTACTATTTACCAAGTACAATAAAATAATATTTTTACATCAGAGTGTATATAATAAATTAAAGGTTTCATAGAATGAATGAGTGTCCATAAACTCATTATATGTAAATATACTAATATTATGAGTAAGAGTCTCTATCGACTAACTAATAGAGGAGAGGGAGAGAATCATCATAGTGTTATTCCACACCAACCACAAACCATAGATCTCAGACACAATTCCCAACTAGGGAATGGACCTCCCTTCATGGATGAGCAGATGATAACAGTGTAGGTATGGAGAAGCCAAATAGAACCTGTGTGTTGTAAGATTATAACTACATGCAACATATCATTAAAAAATCCATTTCTAAAATGACATCATGCATACATGCATATAATTAAAAAGGTGAAAAGATAATGCTTAACTATAAAAATTACTTTGTCTAAAGTTTTTATATAGTTTACTAATCCATGACATCAATCATAATAACACACACAATTGGATTTCATTTAATCTAAGTATTAAAGACTCTAACTATATGCATGATAATATATCTTATGATAATAATCATTGATGTCATTACTACCAAAATTTCAATAATCCATATACAAGAATTCCATGAATTTCTCATACAAATTTAGTATTTAATACCATGATAATTAAATACAAGAACTATAGAAATGATCTTATGTTAAATAATGACAACTTATTTTCACAAATATATTTGCTAAGTTCCAATACAACCAATGCCCATTTTCTATTAAGGAAATATTGCATATTGTAATTATTTTTTAATAATCATCATAATATATGATTTATCATTTCTTAATAAACATTTAGTGTTCACAAGCATTGTAATTAGATAATACATTTTAGGAAATTCTCAATAATTTATAATCAAAACAATAAATAATAACAAATATAACATTATTTTTTCTAATAAGTGATTTATCAATTTCCTCATAGTTTATAACTAAAAAATCTATTCATTATAGACAAGCATCTAATAACAACCCAAATTATCTGCATAAACATGTATATCAAATATGTCCATTTATATTTATATACTTTTAAAACCCTTTTCCCTTGATAACCCAATGGCATAATAGCTACATATAAATGGTCATACATTTATGTATATATACTTATGCATGGTATTTTAATTGATAACTTATATATAGATGTATATGTGTTTTTATGAACTATTCACAAAGAATATTGCTTCATCTTTATGTATAATTCATAATAACATTTATAAACATATGTATATATGTTAATATTCTAAGTACCCTACTTAAGGAATGTATATTCATATTTAGACATAATATAATTCAAATAACATCACACAGTATTCAAAAACCCAAAATGAATGTATACTATACAAATTATTAAACATTTTTAATTTTCATATGATACAATAATGTATTGAAATCATCCAACAAGTTTAACCTATGGTTAAACATCTAAGACTCAACATATAGTATTAATATCTAAATTTTTCAAAGAACCTAGAGTAAATATAATAGTCCAATCCCATAAGAATATGATTATTTTAAAGTCAATTCATAGTTTTTTTGAACTCAGTCAACATTAAAAAAACACATATTTGACTCTTAGTAACTTATCAACAATAACTAAAACTTGCATACCCAACGATACACAACTATCTCAAGTTGATATTCAACTGTCCCCTTCGACCATATGTAACATCAACCCACTATAAATAAATATTTATTTAAATATAATCAACTCACAGATAATAAAATCCTTTATACCAAATTTGACATATAACCACTCTCATACAACTGTCTTCAAACACTTTCATACATAGGTGACTCATGTACTTGCATACAATCTAAATGTAACAATAGTATATCTAAAAATAACAATAATTTTAATACACAGTTAAGCCATATAATAACACTTGACTAACCATGTATATGAAACAAAAACTGACTCACTATCGATCCAAAATAAATTATACATAGTTTGCATTCAAAAGATACATACAAACATAAAAAATTCCTCTTATCACAACCAATTTTTGTAAATTTATGTTCATAATCAACTACAAATTTGGATACACAAAAATTGACTTAGAATAACATGTTTACAAGTAGCTATAATTTATATATACATAGTCAAATATCTATCTGGTTTTATCCTAATAAAACTCCCAATTGTTTATATTGACATACAATTATAATAAATATAAACCTATGTATCTTTATCTAATACCAAAATAATTAAAACCAGAATAATTACAATTGACATTTATTAACCTATTGTAGACACAAATATATTTATCCATAGTTAACACAAAACCATATATAATCAATTGGCCTAAAATTCATTCAAATTTAGTTGGCATACTCCACCGTATATACACATTCAAATATTATCCAATAAAACCAAACCCAATATGATATTCAAGGTCATAATGATAATTAAACATAGTCAACTCACTACAATTCCTTGTAAATAAGAAATACACAATAAACTATTGAATATTATAAACCTTGAGTTCAATCCCTTAAACCAAAAATATCTCATACCATTTTAAAACACTCAACCATTTAAACAAAATAACTCACTGAGTCTTAAAACACAAAACACAGTCATACCAATAAACTAGGTGAAAATAATACTCATCCACACAATTAATCCAACACTAGGATCTTTCTTAAACATCAAAACCTATCATTCCATATTCATTTTATACATGAATCAAGTAATTGATTCAATTATATGGGGATTAATCCTCTTATAGGGTTGAATCCCTGACATTTTCAAGGGTTTTTAAGTCTAACAAACCATTTTTTAAAGAAACCCATACACATTCATTCCATTGACTGTATAAAAATAATACAAAATCATAGAGTGAATTTCAAGGATAAACCCTACCTCTTAGTACCCAAATTTATCTACCTCCTTATATGTAACTCAAGTTCCTCTCTTTCCTTTTCTTATTTTCTTTATCTACCATGGCTAACCTCAAATCCCTCAACTCTCTTATTATTTATTATTTTCTTAGAACCTTGTATTAATTTGATAACCCCTAAAATCATGGAAACCTATTATCCATAGTTGCAATAAAGACTTTCCATCAAGACATAAATCCATGTCATGCCTTCTAAACTTCCTATCTTGACCACTGAACTAATAGGCTTCTCCTCTATTTTTTCCAACTCGCAATCAAAGCCTTTTAGCTTGCATGGTTTGAATGACCAAGCCTCAAATATATATGATGCTTCTAGAGATCAAGGTTGACATAATAAGTCAATAAGTGCATTTATTATGTTTTAACCAAAGTTTTAATGCCTGACCATTAACATCTAAACATAAATCTAATGTTAACAAAACATTTAAATAATCAATGCCATACACCTAGGTAAATACTAGGTAATTAAAACTTAAGTCCCCCTAGGTACCCTTTAGGTCTAGGTTAAACATATTTTAATAAAAACATTTTGATCTAAGTTTTAAACATGTAATTTAGTTATTTGTTAAGATATTCATGTTCTAACATTTGTTTTAATGTCTTAGGCACACACCTGTAAGGTTATGTAGTCAACTATTCAAAGTATAGTCATTCAAATAAAAATATACACTGAAACATTCCATAATGTTAATAACACTACAATAATAGTACCCAATAACAACTATACATAAGATTGAATAATATATAACACTGGTCTACACCATATCAAAACATCCATGCATAAATTAATCAAACACACATAAACTTAAAGCAACAATGCATTTTATTATGCTAAGTGGTGTGTGTTGGGTTCATTATCAATTCTCAACACCTCCAACATTTCCATCTACAACATCCTCCCTAATGATACTCTCCCTCCATATCTAATTGGAGAGTAAAATTTCTCTTGTATCCACCTCACAAATGTAATTGGTAGTTATCCCATAGCCATGATAGTGAATATAAATGCTACTAAAGCACAATATTATTTAATAAGCATAATACACATGCATATTAAAACTCATATAAAACTAACCAAATCAAGTAATGACTCACAAAATAATCATTAAATGTTTATCCATACATCAACATAATGAAAAATAATTTGTTATAGAAGTAACTAAAAAACATTAATCCCACAATATCTATTTAATAAATAAATCATGTTTAGTGAGAAAATAAGGATGTAACATCCTTCCCCGCTAAAATTGGTCATCATCTTGATGGCACTTATTTCAAACCAAAGATCTAAAATCAAATAGAATATAGTAGTAAATTAATAAAAATAGTAATTCTCAAGAAAATAAATGTGAAAATAGCCTATAAAATTCATTATAGTCCTCCCAAGTGGAACTATCCTTAGAATATTGGTCTTACAGGACCTTACACTATGACACTTCTCTGTTATGCAAACTAAGTTTGTGAGTTTCAATTATTTTGACTAGCTCTACTAAGACCACCCTAGGATCCATAAATTATAAAACATTCCAATATAATACATAATAAGGATTAGCTACATAAGTTTTACAGATAGGACACATGAAAAAAATTATGCAAATGAGATAGAGCTGGTGGCAAATCAAGCCTATATGTAATAAGATTGGTCACTTCCAAGACCTCAAAGGGTACCACATATATTGATGAAATATTTATTGATTTACCAAAATTAATTAAGCTTTTATGATGCTTAACCATTCAAAACACTTTATCACCAATAAAAAACTATTTTGCTATCCTTTTCAGATCATCATCAGCTTTTTTGTCTATCATTGGCTTCAACCAACCTCTATCTAATTAACTTGACCCACTCTTCCATTTCTAAAAGCATTTTAGGACCAAATACCACCTTCTCTTCTAGATTATCCCAACCAATTGGTTTTGGACACCTCCTTCCATATAATTCTTCAAATGGAGCCATCCTTAAATCTAATTAGTAAGAGTTATTATAATAAAAATATACTAGTGGAAGGTAATCTTCTCACTTGTATTGTTGATCTATACAATACATTTGAATAATATCTTCTATAACTTGGCTTATCTTCCCTATTTATCTATTTTTTTCTAGATGATATGAAATAATAAAATTTAACCGTGTTCCTAAATCTAAGTTTAGAGTCAACCAAAACCTAGATGTCATCATTGGATATCAATCTAAAATGATCTACTCTAGAAACTGATATAATTGGTACAAATATTTCACAAACCTCTTTGCAAGCATAGGTGTATTATCAGTCAAATTCCTTGGTATGAAGTGAACAACCCTAGTTAGTTTGTCAACAACCACCAATATCATTTTAGTTTAGTGATAACAAAAAACCTTAGATAAAGTCCATTATAATTACCTGCCACTTCCATTATAGTCTATCATGAAAATACAATAATTATGTTAGATACACATATTTAAATTTCACATGTTGACACTCTAAGAAATGAGACACAAAATCCACTACATCTATTTTAATTCCTTTCCATAAATAAAGAGGTTTTAACTCAACCATAAGCTTAGCCATTCTAGGATGACCTAAACAAGGGGCATTATGTAATTCCTTTAGCACTATGCTCCTCAAATTCTACCAATCAGGGACATATATTTTTCCATTGTACCTTAAAATACCATCATTATCTAACTTGAATCATTTGAACATATGATTATGAGAATCCTCTAACAAAGCTTTCCTAACTTGATCATAAAATTCATCTCTAGGGGCGAATTTAATAACTTGATCATGAAAGGTATTCTTGATAGTAGCCAATTCTACTATATACTTACTACATCTCAGGTCATCAACAATGATATTTTCCTTACCCTTGATTTAGTTAGTATCAAAATAATATTTGGTTATGAAATATAAATAATGTCTTTGATGAGCATTTAAGTTTGGTTGGGTGAAGATATATTTGAGTCCTAAGTTCTTAGTCTGGAGCTCAAACTATTTTCCCAATAGATAATGACTCCAAAATTACAAAGCATGCATAATAACCAAATGTTAGAGATCATGTGGAGCATAATTTGCCTCATATGGTTTAAGATTCCTAGACTCATACGCTACAACTAAACCATCCTAAATAAGAACTCCTCTAAGACCATCTCTAGATACATCAGTGATTACTGAGAATTGACCATTAGGATTAGGAACTCTTAGCATAGGTGCTGATGTAAGCCTTATTTTTAAATATTGAAAAACTTTCTCGCACTTGTCTAAGTAGGTAAAACTATGATTATTACACTAAAGAGATGTAATTAGGTTAGCTATTTTTAAGAATTTTGGAACAAATTTCCTATAATACCCTACTAGACCAATAAAAATGTCTCACTTAATGCACATTTTTAGGTGTTGGCCATTCCATAATGGATCTTATCTTCACCAAATCAACTAAAGTTCCATTTTTAGAGATAATTTTCCAAAATATTGCACTTTACTTTAGGAAAATACACATTTTGACAACTTACCATAAAGTTTGTGATTCCTCAAATGCTACAACATCAAATATAGATGTTTTATATGCTCTTCATCATTTTTATAATAAATGGGGATATCATATAAAAAAACTAACACAAAGTGATCCATATAGTCCCTAAACACACTGTTCATGATATTCATGTATGATGTTGAAGCATTTATTAACTTGAAAGGCAACACTGTAAACTCATAGTGCCCATATTGAGTTATTATCATTGATTTAGGAATATATTCTTCTTGAATCCTCAATTGATGATATCCTACTCAAATATAAAACTTTGAGAAAAAAAAATCCCATACATTTGATCAAAGATATCATCAATGCAAGGCAATGGATACCTATTCTTGATTTTCAATTTGTTCAACATCCTATATTCAATACATAGGTGAAGAGTACCATCTTTCTTGATTAACATGACTAGTGCACCCCATAATGACACACTTGGTCAAATCAACCCTTTAGATAAAAAAATCCTATAGTTGAGCCTTTAACTCAACCAAATATATAGTTGTTATCATATTAGGTGCCTTGGATTGTGGTTCTAAACTAGGTATTATGTCAATTGAGAAATTAAACTAATGCTTGTATGGTAATCTTGGTAATTCTTAAGAAAATGCTAGTACTCAATGGATGACTCCTTTATTTACTCCATATAATTTATTTTAACAATAAATATCTGATATCCCTTACTTGAAGAGCCTTAAGCTAAAATGTAAAAAAAATTCTAAGTTTTAACTCCCTTTTCTCACCTTCAATCTAAGTCTTATTCCCAAAATCATCCTGACATTCCACTTACTCAGATAAAAATATACCTTTGATTTATGCTTAGAAATCCAATTCACCCTTAGTATTACATCATATGATCATAACGTAGATGTATAAAGATATACTATAGTAGTGAATTTAGGTAACTCAATCTTAGCTTTCACTAAACACCTATTAACTTTGACCTTAACATCAGTCCCATATTACACTAACTAAGAATTTACCATTAAACCAACTTTACTATAAAACTTAAAAGAATATGTGGAGAAATAGAACACTCTCTAGCCCCAATACTTATCAAAATGTAAATAGTTTAACCAAAAAGATTACCTAGAATCTTTATAGGTGAAGCTTGAAAATCAACTTGATGATTGTTAATGATTGCATAAATTCTCTGCTAGAAGTTCACTTTATATGTAGTACACTTAGATTTTCCTTCATACTTTCCATAAGTACATTCATAAATAAAGTGATCACCTCCATAAATGAAGCATATGTCAGGTGGTCCTTTCCTTTCTACCTACTAGTTCCCTTTGAAATCAGATTTGAAACCACCATTCATTTTCTTGCCACCTGAGAAGTTACTAAACTTAGCATTCTAATTCTTGAACTGATTATTGGAATTCTCATTCTTCTTCTATGTCTTCTTCTTAAGAGTTGGTTTGGAACCTCCAATATTCTTCTTTAACTTCTCTCTGACCTGAGCAAGAGATTTCATCTTAGACTCTTGCTTAACTACCTTCTCAAAGACCTGATCTATTATTGAACTTTTATATTTGAATCCTTTCATCTTCCTAATACTTAGGAACATATTTTAAGATCTTGGTAAACTATTCCTAGTATTAATTCACTAAAATATCTCCCTAATTTAGATTATAAAAATATATTAGTTTTTGATCAATATACAACTGAGTAAACCATCATGATCTAAAAAACCAAAAATTTATCCTAGTTGGTGGTTTTAAATTTGAGTTTCATCTCGAGCTTCTTATTCACCCACCACATTGTTTATTTGCCAAAAAGTTGATATGTTCCTAAAATTACTTTAGTAACTTCTAAGTGGTTTCATATAGTGAACTAATTTTCCATTTATATCAACCAAGATTCAACACCATCCCCAACTATAGTTCCATAAAACTTAAGAGGATTTACCTTCTTCATGTCTTATGCAAGTTTTGTAGTTACTCAAGTACTTGCATCATGTGGCACCTCATCATGCCTATGCTCTTGATGAGCCTCTTATTGAGACTTTTATTGAATAGGGTACTCTTCAACCTCTTCCTGATTGACTTTTTTGACATTCCCATGCACTTCTTACTCTTAGGCCATGATTGAGTCCCTAGTTTCATGCATGGCAACAAGAATCTGATCCAACTTTGTAACTTGCTCTATGGTAAATTTGTTTAGATATATTGGAGGGTCAGTGTTTGAAGTACCCTCACCTCTAGGTCTAACACACACCATTATCCTTTTTTATTAAGAGAATAATACAAATATGTTAGCGGTTTCATTAATTTCTAGAGTTTGAGCCTCAACTCTAATATGACAATGTGAGAACCCCATTGGGTTGAACTCAAATAACAATAATTTTTTTAATATTTACTTTAATAATCAATTTAGATTATTAAAAAAATATTAGTTAATTTATATTTAACTAAAAACATCTTTTATGGTAAATCATCTATGATTCATTTAGATAATGGTCATATTAATAAAGTCAATAGAATTAAAAAAATAGTCCATCACAAATGTATAACTACTGAATTATTAACAACTCAGTCAACTTCTAAAAGTTATTACAGTAATGTTATACAATAAGAGCAACCAAACTATTGTTTACTAAGTAAACTAATACAATGGTTTTACATCAAAGTGTATATAATAAATACAAGGTTCCAAAAAATTAACGAGTTTTCATAAACTCATTATATGTAAATATACTAAAATCATGAGTAAGAGTCTATATTAATTGAAAATTGGAGGAGAGAGAGAGAGAGAGAGCATCATTAGAGTGATTTTCCACACCAATCGTAGACCATAGATCCCCCACATAATTCTCAATTAGGGAATGACCCTCCCTTCATAGATGAGCAGATGATAACATTGAAGGTATCGAGAAGTCAACTAGAACCTATGTGTTGTAAGACTTTAACTACATGCAACACATCATAAAGAATTTTATTTCTAACATGACATCATGCATATATGCATATAATCAAATAAGTGAAATGATAAAATTTAACTATAAACATTAATTTGGCCAAAGTTTTCATATAGTTTAATGGTCCATGAGATTAATCATAATCACACACACTCAATCAGATTTCATATAATATAATTATTATAGACTCTAACTATATGCATGAGAATCCGTCACATAATAATAATCATTAGTGTTATTAATACCATATTTCTAATAATCCATATAAAATAATTCCACATATTTATCATACAAATTAAGTATTTAATAACATGGTAATTAAATAGAAGAACTATAGAAATGATCTTATGTTCAATAATGACAACTTATTTTCAAAAATATATTTCCTAAGTTATAATAGAAACAATGTCCATTTTCCATTAAGGCAATATTGCATATGTAATTAGTTTCTAACAATCATCATAATATCTAAAAATTTATCAATTCCTAATAAACATATCATGTTCACAAAAAATTTAATTAAATAATACATTTCAGGAAATTCTCAATAATTTATAATCAAAACAAAAAATAATAAAAAATACAACATTATTTATTCTAATCAATGATTTATCAATTTAATCATAGTTTATAATTGAACAGTATATTAATTATAAATAATCATCTAATAACAACCCAAATTATCTACATAAACATGTATATCAAATATGTCCATTTGTATCTATATGCTTTCAAATCCCTTTGCCATTGATAACCAAATGGAATAGTATATACATATAAATGGTCATACATTTATGTATATATACTTATGCATGTAAATTTAATATATATATATATATATATATATATATATATATTTGTGTGTGTGTGTGTTTATGAACTAGTCATAAAGAACATCATTCCATCTTTATGTATTTTTCATAATTACATATATACATATGTATATATGTTCATATTCCAAGTACCCTACTTAAAGAATGTATATTCATATTTAGATATAATATAAATCAAATAGCATCACACATCATTTAAAAACTCAAAATGAATGTATATTATACAAATTATTAAACACTGTTAAGCTCCATATGGTACAAAAATGTATTGAAATCATCCAACAAGTTTAACTCCAATTAAACATCTAAGACTCAACATATAGTCTTAATATCTAAAATTTTCAAAGAACCTAGAGGAAAAATAACAATCTAGACCCATAAAAATATGATTTTTTCAAAGTCAGTTTGTAGTTCATTTTAACTTGGTTGACATTAAAACAAACACATAGTCAACTCTTAATAAATTATCAACAAGAACTAAAACTTGCATACCCAACAATACATAACTATCCCAAGTCGATATTCAAATATCCCATTCAACCATATGTAAGATCAATCTAGTATAAATAAATAGTTATTTAAATATAATCAAATCATAAAAAATAAAATCCATTATAACACATTTGACATATAACCACTCTCATATAACTGACTTCAAATAATTTCATGCAAAGGTGCCTCATGTACTTGCATATAGTCTAAACATAATAATATTATATTTAAAAATAATAATAACTTGAATACATAGTTTAGCCATATAATAACACTCAACCACCCATGCATATGATACCAAAACTAACTCATAATCGATCCAAAATAAAGTATAAATAGTTGAAATTTGAAAGATACATACAAACATCAAAAAGTCCTCTTATCACAACCATTTTATATAAAGATATGTTCATAATCAACTATAGATTTGGATATGAAAAATAAACTTAGAATAACATGTTTAGAAACAATAATAATTTATATAAACATAGTCAAATATCTATATGGGTTTATCTTAATACAACTCCCAACTCTTTATATTGACATATAATTATAATGAATACAAACCCGTGTATATATATCCAATACCAAAATAATTAAAACCTAAATTATTACAATTAACATTCACTAACCTAATATTGACACAAATAAATTTATACATAGTTAACACAAAATCATATCTACTCAATTAGCCCAACATTCTTTCAAACTCAGTCAACATACTTAGTCATATATACACAATCAAATATTATCCAAGAAAACCAAAACCAAGATGATATTCCAAGTCAAGATGCTATTCCCACTACAATTCTTTGTAAATAAGAAATACATAGTCTACTATTAAATATTTGAAATCCTAAGTTCAAGCCCTTAAAACAAAAATGTCTTAGATTATTTTAAAACACTCAATCATTTAAACAAAATAACTCATTGAGTCCTAAAACATAAAACATAGTCATACCAATAAACTAGGCAAAAATAATAATCAGGCACACAATTAATCCAACCCTAGGATCATGCTTAAACATCAAACCCTATCATTCCATATTCATTTTATACATGAATCAAGACATAGATTTTATTATATGGAGGGTAGTCCTCCTCCCACAGGGTTAATTACCTAACCTTTTCAAGGGTTTTTAAATTTAACAAACCATTTTTTTATAAAAAAAAAACCATACACATTCATTCCTTTCATTGTATAAAAATAATACATAATCATAGAGTGAATTTCAATGACAAATCCTACCTCTTAGTACTTGAATTAACCTACCTCCTTGTCTGCAACTCAAGTTCCTCTCTTTCCATTTCTTCTTTTCTTTGTCTACCATAACTAACCTCAAATCCCTAAACTCTCTTCTTATTTATTATTTTATTAGACTCTTGCATGCATTTAAAAACCCCTAAAATCATGGAGATCCATTCTCCATAGATGCAATAAAGACTCACTATCAAGCTAGAAATTCCCAACATGCATTCCAAACTTCCTAGCTTGACCATAAAATTAATAGACTTCTCCTCTATTTAATCCAACTTGTAGTCAAACTCTCATTGCTCGCATGGTTAGAATGACCAAGTCTCAAATCCAAATGATGCTCCTAGATATTAAGGTTGATGAAATAAGTTAATAAGCATGATTATTATGTTTTAACCAAAGGTTGAATGTGTGACCATTAACATCCAAACATTAAGCTAAATGTTAACAAAACATTTAAATAATCAATGCCATATACCTAGGTAAACATTATGTAGTTAAAACATAAGCCCCCTTAGGTGCCCCTTAGGTCTAGGTTAAACATAGTTTAATAAAACCATTATACTCTAAGTTTTAAATATGCAATTTAATTCTTTGTTAAAGTGTTCATGTTATAATAATACTTCTGTTGAATGTTTTAGGTACACACCTATAAGGTTATGTAGTCAATTATTCAAAGTATAATCATTCAAAGACAAAGATACACTAAAATATTATATAATGTTAGAAACACTATGATCATAGTAAACAATCATAACTGCAGATAACACTGAATAATATATAACACTAGTCTACACCATATCAACACATCCAATCATAAATTTATCAAACACATGGAATATTAAAGTAACCATGAATTTTATTGTGAAAATTAATGTGTGATGGGTTCATTATCGATTCTCAACACCTCCAACATTTCCATATACAACATTTGCCCTGATGATAATCTCTTTCTATATCTGACTAAAGAATAAAATTTCTCCTACATCCTCCTTAAAAATGCAAACAATAGTTAGCTCATAACCATGATAGTTAATAAAAATGATAATAAATTACATTAATATTGGATAATAATAATCCATATGCATATTAAAACTCATATACAACTAACCAAATCAAGTAATGAATTAAAAAAGTCATTAAATTTTTGTCCATACATCAACATAATGAAAAATAGTTTTCTACAACAATAATTAAAGATTAATCCCATAATATCTATTTAATAAAAAAATATTTTTTAGTGAGTAAATAAATATTTAATACCATGTGAGTATATCATTACCATAAAACTTGTGTAAATCTACTTTTGGAAACATTAACTTCAGACTAGGATTGGAAGTGTGATTGTTTAGAGGAGGAGATCCAAACAGGAGTGGTGGAGGGTTATTTTACAAAGACTAAGATAATTTTTTTGATATTTTACCAATTATTTGTTACAATTGATGATCTAATCCATTTATATCCCTTATCATCCCCATCTCCCATTTAATTGCATCAAGATCATATTTTCATATCATGCTATGTAACTCCAATTGAAGTTGTTGAACCAACCATAAAATACATGGATTAAAAGTTATAGATTCCATATTATCTTTGTGAGGAGTCTATTTCCCTTGCCAATGTCCATGAGTGTTAGGAACAACCATGCACAAAGCTTAGGAGGGTTTTTTCTTAAAAAAGTATCAACAAATGATATCCTTGTGATCACCTCACCAAGATGAATTAATGTAGAAAGTGTTAGTATTCTAAGTTTTTTACTTTTTCGATCACTTATTTAGCTACCAAAGTTAGTTCTAGACTTTTTATAATTAGGTGCAATCATGAAATAAATTTGTGGCATGCACCATTTGTCACTTGATTACATTGGCATTAATTCACATAAAGAACAAGCCTTATTCACTTACCCAAAACATAATAGATAAATAACTAGGCCCCACATTAGGCTAGTCATGACATGGTGAAACTCACTCATTAAGGGACTTAGTCATCTAAAATAATATTCATTTGCAAGTTCATAATCATAGACTATTTTAGGCTAGGGTGAGGGTCTATAGGCATAAAGCCTATTTGGTAGCTACTTTTGGTCATATGGGTACAATCCTATATCAAGTTGCTCTATAGTCTTATGGGTGCAAGATGATGTTTTATCATGATTATCATTCTTTAGGATCTTGGGGGGTTAAATGGAATATCTTAGATCTAAGATTCATGCTAGGTTAGTGCATTAAGCATAGGCATCATGGCTTGGTGTGGGATCTTCTATAAACTTAAAGGATTTCCACATAATATGATGAATTCATCCTAAACTATAGAGACACCATGAATGCCATGAATCAAATCTTGAAAACAACATCATTCAAATTAAATTTATCACACTAAAATCATAACATTCATTTCACATTTTAATCTTAAAGCTAAAGATATTAACCTAGGAACACCATGTATTACTTCAACCATTATTCATATACTTAATTATCCACATACAGAGTATAGTTCATATGGAAAAAAAAAGAGTAATAGCTTATCTAAACTACTAAAGGCCCAAAGGCTCACATGCGAGATTGGACACTAGAATGTGGAGCCTTAAGGGCATCCATGCTAATGTTAAGTTTCAATGGTGATTACTTTACTATGTCTGGAACCAATTTTGAAGGGCTTCACTATATCAAAGTTGCATCATTGCATACTAGTTTGATCTTACTTTTATAACTTATAGGAGAACCTTCTACTAGGGTGGAGTTG
Organism: Torreya grandis; assembly: GCA_037957365.1. Taxonomy (NCBI): domain Eukaryota; kingdom Viridiplantae; phylum Streptophyta; class Pinopsida; order Cupressales; family Taxaceae; genus Torreya; species Torreya grandis. Next base: position 3,203,506 of record JARHVA010000249.1, read on the forward strand.
TACATGTCAGTTGTTGAGTTAGATATTTTCTCAAACATTTAATTGGCTCCATTACTTTGTATCCTTCATAATGTGATTTCCATGTGGTTACACTCTTTGAAGATGCCCAAAACATCATAGAATTTTTTATCCACCTGCTAGATAGCACAAGGTGTGTGTTAATTCATCTAGTTGGTGAAAAATATCAAAATAGAAATAATCATAAATGATTACCTCATGTTGAAGTGTCTACTAAGTTATCATGGATCTAAACTTATTTAGAAAGGGGCCCAACATTTACCCCATTCAAAATTTCTAGTCCTCCCTCAGACTAGTCTTTCAACACCCTTGACACACATAAATTTGACTTACTTTCCTTTAGTTTAGTGTTGAAGTACTCAACACCCTTGATAGAGAGCTTGAGTTCTTCAATGACATTATATATATATATATATATATATATATATATATATATATATATATATATATATATATATATATATATTATATATATCTATTGAAGTGGTTCTAAGCACAAACACATACATTTTATCTAACTCCCTTTTAAAGACTTCAAGGTTTGTCTTATCTTTTATAACTCCAACATCTAGGATTTCTCCTTGTTCATAATCCTTGGTTTGTAAGGCAAAGAATATTACTTCTAGGATTTGTTCATGGTATTTGGTTTGAGTGATCAAGACATTGACCTTTCTCATGATTTGGCTATGCTCTGATCTACTTGTAATGTATACTTACACCATCAACTCATCCTTCTCCCCCTTTGAATTTTTGAGGCATGCATATATGATTAATGCCTAGCTAGAGAATTTATAGAAGATGATGTCAGCTAAATCTATGCCCTCCTAAAGTTGTGTGAATAGGTCTTTCACCTCTTTGAGTTTTACAACCAACTCTTATTTCAGCACAGTGCATGGGTCCTCCTCTTCTTCTAGTGTTATATCTACCTTCAATATTAGGAGTATCATATCCACTAGTACACAAACCTTATCAACCTTCAAAATATTTTAAGTGTCAACACCATCCAAGAGGGATAACTTAGCTTCCTCTATGCATTCAGCTAGTTGTTAAAATTTGAACTTCATGGCCTTTATTTCCTCTTCCACTTCCAACATGATCTTCTTCCACTTTAAATCCCTAATACCATTTATGATGTTCTTACATGCTACTTTGGAGGCCATTTGGATGAGTGTGTTGGCTAACACAACTAGGTTCATTGCATGGGAGTTTATGAGAAGGAAATCTTGCCCTTATTCTAATTTATCTATGTCTAGTGAATTATATAGAATCTCAAAATGAAGCTCATCCATATAAATATCAAAGGTAAATGATATTTGTTGGCACATCCTTGTTGTGGTAGATCTAGGGGGAATGTATTTAAACATATAATAGTCTTCATTAGTCCACCCCTTCCATGCCTTTTCTCTTAGGCTTGGATATGTACCCACTTCTTTAGTGATGGTTAGATTTATATATTCTTATTCCTCTTCCTTGGCTCTAGTGCTCTATTCAATGCTTTCCTCTAAGGTTATTTGCTCTTATTCTAATAGGGGTTCTTCTTTGGACTTGTCCCCTTGGTCTGTTTATTTTTCTATCTCAATGCCAGCTTCATCCTCCTATTTCTACTGGTTTATTAGCACTCTCCATTTTCTCTTTCAAGGTGCAAGTATTGTCTTCCTTATCTCCATGCACCTATTCAATACTTGGGCATGTTTATGGTGTAATTTTTTCTATTGTGCTGATGGGGGAACTAGGTGCCTTTGATACTCTCTCCTCCATTGGTTCTGCACTTGTAGCAACCTTCTTCTCTTCCTTTTATTTCTTATCCCTTTCCTCTTGGGCCTTCTTTTTATCTTCCTTATTCTTTATTATTTATGTGGTCTTTTCTTCTTCAGTCCTTATTTCTTGGGCCTCAACCTTGTCAATCTAATCTTGGGTCATGTCAGATGCCTTCATGGCCACTCATTTTTTTCTCTAGTGCCAAAACCATCTATATTTCTTCCTCATTGAGGCCTATTTTCTCCCACCAGCTTCTCTTTTCCTCCTCAATTAGTGGAGGTTGTGTGGAGTGAAATTTTGATGGGGCACTAGGTGGATTTTATATCTTTCTAAATGTGGTAGTATTAACACCTTAGAGGGCCTCCTAAACTTCTTTGGTGTTGGGATATTCTTCTACTACTTATTCTTAGATGATGTAAACTTTCATCCCTCTTTCTTCCTCCTACATCTTTTCACATGCCTTCTACTCTTCTGCTTCCTCATGCACCTCTTATGCTTCCAATTATTCCAAGGTTATTATGGGCATTACAACTATACCCTTAGACTTTTTTTTTATTCTCCATTTTCTTGGATGAAGCAATCCCTAGTATGAAGACCACACATTTATTCTTTGGTATAGAGGGAATGTCTTCATCGCCAGAGGTGATTTTCAATTTTTTGTGCTCCTGCATTTCCTCAAGTGTTTCCCCCTTTTTATTTTGGGGAGACTTCTTCAAAATTCCAAAACCAAAATCCCTTCGTTATCAAAACTCTTAAGGTAATACAATGGAGGTTTTACATTCCTAGTCAAAGAAATCAAAGACCATAAAACAAGGGTATCTACATGCCTCATGAGTTCAAAACTATGTCCTAATGGTTAGTGGACCAACATCACTAAGGCTTACCTGTGCATCACCTACCACATGGCATAAGGGGTAAAATTTAATATACCAAAATTCATTGCAGAGGAGATGGTGAAGAGTATGATTGAGTGTCATATAGTGTGAGAGAACTTATAGTGGGGGTCTATGTTAATTATAATTATAATGGAGGAGATCATCATGTTTAATGGTGATGAGGACAACCTTTAGGCCTTCCCATCACACCAAGACTCCTTGGTGTAGAAATATCAAAACTTCACATGCCCCCCCCCACCTTCTCCTAGAAGTATAAAACCTAATGATGGGATGGTGTACCCTATATATCAAAGCATTTAGGGAAGAATGGTGCAACCTAGATGAGCTCCCTTAGAATATGTTTGTAATGACAACCTTTACCATTATGACACATTTATATGTAGTGTGTTTCCCCCTTTTTATATGTAGTGTGTTCAATTAGCAATTTAGTTTCCATCTGTGAGTACTAAACACACTACATATAAATGTGTCATAATGGTAAAGGTTGTCATTCCAAACATATTCTATCTCCTCCATTATAATTATAATTAACATAGACCCCCACTATAAGTTCTCTCACACTATATGACACTCAATCATACTCTTCACCATCTCCTCTGCAATGAATTTTGGTATATTAAATTTTACCCCTTATGCCATGTGGTAGGTGATGTACAGGTAAGCCTTAGTGATGTTGGCCCACTAACCATTAGGACATAGTTTTGAACTCATGAGGCATGTAGATACCCTTGTTTCATGGTCTTTGATTTCTTTGACTAGGAATGTAAAACCTCCATTGTATTACCTTAAGAGTTTTGTGACCCTTTCAACTTCTACATCATCTACCATCATCTGATGGATGTCTATGTTAGAGTCTGGGAACCTGATTATTCTACCAATGAGTCTTGTTGACAACCATATGTACCTCCTTATGAAATATAAGTGGTCCCCATGGATGCATGAGAAGAGGAACTACATGAGATCCTTTATGTTTCCAAAGCATGATAGCTCATAGATTTGAGTTGTGTCAGTGGTTGCAATTTTGTCTCAAATGGAGACATGAAATAATGCCATGCCTACTTTAGTCTTGGCCCTATATCAACTTCCTAGTCTTGTGTTAGGTCTTTCACATTTATTTAGGTATGGTGGTTGTATTATTTGAGCCAATAGGTGTACATGAAATATTCCCATCTCTCTCCTACCAAAAACTCCTTAGAAAAATGCATTTCCTAGTAAGACATTTTTTCAAGTACCTCCAAATCAACCTTAGTGATGCTAACTCCCTCTACTAGTTGCACTGTATTATTTGATACAATAACTTATTCTATCATTCATGGCATCATGGCATATTTATATGCCTATGTTGGGATGGAATTCATGTGCTTCTTCCCCATTATATATTGGCTAGTGTTTAAGCAAGGTCTATTTACTTTGTTAAAGCTTGTAACTTTTGTTAGCACTTCTTATAGTCATGAAATCTATGACTACATCTTCAACTCTTGATCTTTATTTGCTATTAATGGTAGCCTTAGTGTCACTCCAATTTTTTGCTTCCCAATTCTTATGCAATTTGTACCCCACACTTCTCTATGTCAATATCTAAGGGAACATAGTTCCTTTCTCTATTCAATCATTCACTTTTGGCATCTATGGGTTATTAAAGTCTCACTATAGTGGCATATTCTTGCTTCAAATCTAGTTTGATGGTTTGGCTTCGGTTTATTGTTTTATGTTCTAGATGTAAATTATCTTAGGGTTTTTAACCTAAACTAGTCAGCTCTTTCTATTTTATACCCTAATTTCATCTATCATCTTTAATATAAGTGATTAATGGCATGTTGACACCTAGAGTTCTTAGAAACCAAAAAATCCCATGAAATCCACAAAAATCCATTACCACCTACATATTCACTATGAATATTTGTTACTCCATCATCACCTCAATAACTATTTATAATAATGTTTTTGGTGAAGTGACATGTAGTTCAAATAGTCACTTCCTGCCTCACTTTGGGTGGATACCATCTTGTCTTGAAAATATTTTTCCTATGATTTATTCACTTAATGAAACCTTTACCTTCCTTATGAAAAATTGGGCACAATAACTCACATGCCCATAATTCAACCTCCATAGTTCCATTTTCTTTTCCTATTGTGCTTTATTTTCAAGCACATTTTTCTATCTTAGTCAATTTCTCTATGCTTTCATCTCTTTCCTTGGCCTATCCTACCCCATAAAAATTCATTGTGATGGTCCTCTATTTGTTCACTCTCCTTTGATCTCTTATGCATAATCATGTTTTGTGTCTTTACTCTACCTCTTGTCCATTTTCATCTTATACGCCTCGCTTCATCACATAGTACTCATATTTTCAAATTATGGTAACCTCTTCACGCCCAAAAACTTAGGTGTTTACCTTAGGTGCTAATAAAGCATCCTCATTAGACTCATTTGACTAGGATTATTCTTGGAAGTACAAAAATAGTTATCTTGTAGGTTGAAAAGCACCATACATCCTAAATCTTGCACACATGGAGTTTATGCACCAATCTCTTGAGTTTGGCAAACTTCATGCACCCATTACTTAAATGTCTGGCCTCAAGTGCTTGGAAAGTGTTCATTATTGACTCACCTAGATATAATTATACATGTAAGTAATAGAGTATTTCACTAATGGGAAAATTACCTCTTATTCACTCAATCATCACAATAACATAGAATAAAATAAACATAAGGAACTATTTGGCTCATGCTAAACTTTTATTCTGGTCAAAACAACACAACCAACTCATGACTAAGAAGTTAGTGTCTCATTCAAAACAACACAACCAACTCATGACTAAGAAGTTAGTGTCTCATGGTACAAGTGCCATTATATTTCTAATATGGCTTCAATCAATTGACATTAAAATTCCCATGGAACATTTCTCTAGCTAACATGCATAGCTTACATGTGCCTATCTCTAATATCTGGTGGATGACATATGGAACTATCCACCTTATCTATAGTTTTCTTAGGTACTTAAGGTAATTGGAGTCATAGAGAAAGAATAATTCTCCTTCATTCATTACCTTATATTTAATATGACTATCATGCCATAACTTTTGTCATGTCTTCTCTATCTACTAGCTCCACCTTGCTTGGGCATGCACTTCATCCAAACACTTCAAGTCCTCTAGCCTTGCACTCAATGAATCTTGGTCATCTAGGTGACCAATTTTTGCACTACACAATTATGGTACTAAGAATTTCATTGGTAGAATTACCTTAGAACTAAACATCAATTGGAATGGTATAGTTTTGTTTAGGCACTTGTAGGTTGTGTAGTATGCCCATAATACTACTAACACTCGATCATCCCAATCTTTGTGACCAATATCACATATTTTTGTGAGGTACATTCCCATGATTATTTTGAATGCCTTGATTATGCCATTTTCTTGGGGATGATATGGGGTGGTCATGTGGTGTGCCACCATGTATTTGACTAGTAAGATTTTCATAGTTTCATTGAAGAAGTGTGTTCCTCTATAATTAGTTAAACTAAGTGGGCACCCATAGTAACTTATGATGTTTTTCTATATGAATCATGTGGTAATGGTGGTAGTTTAGTTTTTAGAGGGTGTTACCTTGGCCCATTTAATAAATTAGTCAATTTCTATTATAATATACCTTGCACCTATGTGCCTTATTGTATGAGTAATTGTCCTAATGAAATCAATGGCCTATTTCTCAAATGACACCTAGGAAAGAATGAGGATGAGAGGAATCTCATTCCATGGTTTGGCTTCCCTCTACACTATCATATATCACATGATTTAGTGTAATCCTTTACATCTTGGAATAGGTTGGCCACCATAAGCCTGATTATAACACTTTACGCACTATTGCATATCCATTGTAATGGCCTCCTATAATCCCGTTATACACCTCATGTATAATTAAATCTCTTTCATGTTCTAAAACATATCTATGGAGGACTTCATCTGTACTTAGTTTATATACATCCCCACTAATGATCTAAAATGGGTGGTATAAATGGTAAGTTGATTCTTTTCTTTAGTTATCATGGTCTAGGGTGAAAATACAAACATTATAAAGGTGGTTATTTCTGCCAATTCTTTGGGGATGAAATGGATCCTATAGAGTTGCATTTATAGCATGTCATCTTTAAGGGACACTACTACATTACTGGAATTGATGCGAGACAAATGGTCTAGTCCTGAGTTCTCTTCATAGGTTTCACTACAACTGAGAACTAGAATTCTTGAAATAAAACTATCCATCTACAAATGTACCCATGGAAAATGGGATTATTCATAAGGTAATTAAGTGCCTCATGATTGGTGAAAAAGATGAATAGGGTCACTAATAATTATTTCCTAAATTTATGGAGGGTGTAGACCATGGCTAGTACCTCATGCTTGATAGTTACATAATATTAATCTACCTAGGTCAATTTTTGACTTGTAAAGGAGATAGGATGATCCATCTTGCCTTAATCAAGATGTAACATAATGGTTCTAATTTTAGATCCAAATTTATCAACATGGATTTGGAATGGAATCATCTAGTTAGGAAACTAAAGAATAGGTGTGTTAGACAACTTGAGCTTTAGAGTTTCAAAGGAATTCTATTATGTTGTGCCCTAATATAATGGACCATCCTTGTGTAACATCTCCTATAGTAGTACTATGATCCTTGCATATCTCCTTACAAACTTTATAAAATAGCCAAAATAGACAATAAAAATATGAACATCTCTCTATGTGGAAGAAGTCTCAAACTAAATGATAATGGTAATCTTTATGGGATCAACAAGTAGACCATCTTTACAAATGATATGCCTGAGAAATATGCTAAAAGGTGTTGTGAAGATGTCTTCTTAAGGTTCAAGGATATTTGTATCTATTGACACCTCTCAAACATGAGGCATAAGTTATCATAATGGTCTCTTATGAGCCCATACATAGTCTAATCATCAAGGTACACCTAGAGGAACCTATGAATAAAATCCTTGAATATAGTGATGACCACTATAGAGAATATAATTAGCACATTATTGAGCTCAAAGGGTATCACATTATAGGTGAAATAACCCCATTTTATCACAAATGTTGTCTTAGTATTTTCCTCCTCTTCAATTTGGACTTGATGGTATCCATAGAAACCATCAGTGAAAGTATAGATTTCATATCCTGTGACTCCATCCAAAACTTCATAAGTGAATGGAGTTGGGAAGGGGTTAGTGACACAGATAACATTTAACAAGCAATAATCCATGTAAATGTAGATTTACTTATCTTTAATTCTAATCACCATTGGGATCACCCATTATAACTCTTATAATGAGTAGATCACTCATGCATCTAGCATACCATTAATCTCCATTTTGACCTTTGTTTGGAGATTGGGGTTCATTCTATAGGGGTGCTTAATGATAGGTTGTATACCATCCACTAGATTTATGATCATTTTCCCAAGGGATGGGTGGGTAACCTTCATGTCAAACTAATTATATGGAAATAAATCTTGAAAATCCTTTAAGATATACACAATTTATGGTAGTTCCATATTAGACCAATATGTACCCAGAGTATCCACCTTTGGTTCTTATTATATGCTGATATTAACCTAGGTGGTCTTGAGTGGCATGTGGTAGGGCTCATTTTTCTCTTGATCTATGCCCTCAACTTGCCTACTCCCCTTAGTTGTTTTGATGTGGATATGAGTAGGGTCTTCCTCTTTAAGGGCACTATCATCCACTTGGCATATGATCTTCCTTTTTCCTATCAAGAATGTCCAATTTTGCACTTTCTAGACATCTATATCTTTATCACTCGATTGAATATTGAGTGTCTACCATTATCCTCTAACATATCTTATAGGCACTCCTATAATATTTTAGTGTCCTCAAACACTACCCTTCGAATGAATTGTAATGGTTTAATCAATTCCAAGTTATTTGAGGAAAAGGAGAAGGTGTGCATAAAATTCTCCTTTAAAAAATTCCAACTAGCTGTATCATGGCATGTTTCATTGACCAAATACCAAGCCTATACCCACATCTTCAAGGTTATGTAGAAGGTGTGCACCCATAGGTCCCTTAGGGTATTTATGTCACATATAATCCAGGTTTATTCACATAAATGCACATGCACTACAAGGTCAAAATCATCAAAGTATGTGGAGATGTCCATATCCTCATTACTTTTCACAAATATGGTGCATATTTTTACTTTTACATATTTCTAAATTTTCAAGCTAGGCTTTTTCACTACCCATCAACAAGTGGTAGTGCTCTTTAAAGTATACACCAATGTGTCCATTCTATATTTATCCTTTGGGATGCATGACTCTATGTCACATACATATTATTCTATAAGATTATTCCCCTCATATCATAGGAGTGCCATAAGCTTACCTTTTCTCAATAAAAATACCCTATTTCCCTACTTCTTATTTTAAGGTACCCCTCTTCATGAAGTATGATCAATCTAGACCAAGCCAGTCCTCATAGGTTTTGGCACCTTTTCACTCATTATGCAACACCTCTGATAAATGGTTTCATAATATTCCTCAACCCATTAGTTATAAGCTATATCAGTAGTGTCCAAGGCTAAGTATCCATCATCCCAATAAATAACTCCTTGGTCATTGGCATTGATATTTTTGGTGCCATGCACCAGAATGTTGTAGATATAGCTGATCTCATCTTCGAGATCAACACTTTTTATATAAGGGGTTCTTTGGTCACTTGATAAAGGGATAACAACCCTCTCCTTTCTATTTTAAAAATTCATAAAGTGATTCTTGAAGTACATGTAAATGTTATTCACATAGCATCATGGCCTACCTAGGAGTGTTATATAATTATCTTGCTCAGTGAATTGGATCACTTTGAAGTCAACACAGAACTTTGCACCCATAATATCTACAATGGCATTATTGACCATTTTTACCCCTGGTCAAAATGATTCAACCCCATAGGTAAAAATAATTTTCAGAAGGTGTTTCAAGGCTCAATTAATGTCATTTCATGTTATGTTGCCTTTGGTTTTTAGTCTCCTAGGTCAATTTATCATTTTTGGGTCATTTAGAGGTAATTTTAAGTGCATTTAGTGCTTTATAAAGAATTTTTGGGATTTTTGCAAGTTAAAAATGATTATTTCATACCCTATGTGTCATTATAAGTCTTTATGAAGCTGAAATAAATGAATAAATGGTAGGTTGTTCAGAAAAGGGTAGTTTCCTTTACCAAAGAGTGAGAAAAGGACACTTGTATGGCTCTTTGGGAAGTGTGCCACTTATAAAACGTGGTGGTGTGACTCTTAATCTCCATATATGCCATATCCACTTTTTAAAAAAAAAAATTCACAAAAAATTGCATATACAACTCAATTTCCTTCACTTTCCTCTTGGCATGAAAATGAAAGTCAAGTTTAAACATTCACTATGGACCGTACAGGTGGAGTCAATAATAATGGTATTGGAGGTGGATAATAATATTATAAGAATTCAATTTAATGGAAATAATTCTTTTATTGGTGCACTATACCTTATGAACCATCAGTTTGAATCGAGGTAGCTTTTTATGAGATTACATCCAAGAGGGGTATGGTCGTGCATATGTTCTTTATTTTAAAAATTATAGAGATATGTGTGAGTTTAATGAGATGTTTTAAGGTTTTAATTATGTCCTATCCATGGTTATTCAACCATCCAAAATTTCTCTTTCAATGCCACTTGAAGGAGAGTTTAAATTGTGCTTGTTTTCCAAGTTGATAGGCAGGTATGAGAAATCTGAGTTTTCCAACCTCCAAGGAGTTTCATGGTGGTGATATTGCTATTAAAATTAATGTGTGAATATCGCCTTCATTAAACCATCTTGTGATAGGCCTAATTATCATTCTTCCAAAGCCAAATTATCCATTTTTTACCTATTTTACTGCCTTGTCTGCTCATAGTTAAGTTATGTTTATTTCATGGAGGTTTGTATGGAGCATGAATAGTGAAAAATATGGTGGAACTCATGACAGGTATTTATCATATCTGAGATTATTTTTTTCCATGTTAGGATGGTTTAGAATCTTCTACAAGTGGTTGGTTCACTCCAAAAGGAGAGTTGACTGTTTTAGTGACCTAGTCCCTAAAATGGCCAAATAGTGGTCTTGAGGTTTTTTTGGATTAATGTTTGACATGGTGGAGTAGTATTTTACATTTTTTATTTATTTTTAATTGTAACCCTATGCACCTAGTTTAACTCTGTCAAATTTTAGGGCTAGAGGGTGAGTGGAAGGTTGGTTTTGAGCTTCTCCAAGTTTTCAAAAAAACACTAAAAGAAGGCAGTGATATCTACATAATGCTATGAAAAAGTGACTTTGATCTTCATCTTAAAATTCCTAAGCCATGCTATCAAGTGGGATAAATTGAAAATGATTTAAACTATATTCCTGAGCCAAGAGAAATTATTTAAAGGTGAAGTTGATGTTTTGAGGCCTCCCACACTATCCCTTGTCCGTACACGCCTAGAGATGACTGTCACAATCAAGGCAATGAATTAGTATGGTAAGGTTTTGTTATTTTTTTGTGTTTACAAGGTGATTTAAGACATAATAATGTTTTTTGATCATAATATATTCATAATATGGTAAAACACCTACCAAACAAGTCTAGATTCACCTAAAAATAACTTACAAGCCTAAATAGATGAAGAAACATAGTCACCTATAGCTAAAGCTAATAGTGGAATGAAATGATGACTTTGAAGTAGTGATGAGAGAAATTTTGGGTTAAGGGAGATATAAATTCAAAACATAATTACTTTATGATCTAAAGTATTTTCCAAAGCATACATCAAGACCAAATTCATGTCATTCTCACCCTAAATCACCTACATGAAGGGTATTAAGACTATCTCAGTTGATAGACAGTGAACAAACTTTAATGCCTAGTGATGTCAAAGGGGTATTCCATGAAAAAATTAAACATGAACATGCACTATTTATAATTCAAAGTGACCACTAAACATCATAGGTAAGGTATTAACATGAAAATCAACACCTATAGGTAAGGTAGAGGTAGGGTTCCCCATTTCTCAGTCCAAGGAGTTCTCAAGAGAGTTAAAAATGTGTGAAGGTTAGTGAAGTTTCCATGCATAAAAAATAGAGACTATAAGATGATAAAATGACTCTAATTATCTATGAATATTTGAACATATTTTATGCCCTAAATAAATCCCAAATCACCTACAGTAGGCCTAAAACCCTGTAGCAGTCCAGACAATGGTATCAATAAATTGATGATTGGCATTATTTTTGAAGATTTAAAGGTAAATAAGAAAAATCAAAGTTTTTTTGTGATTTTATGGCTTCCATGGATAATTGAGTCATCACTAAGATAGTTCTAAAACATTCCATGATACCCTATAGATGGAGATATAAGAGGATTATTCAACCAATGGGTTATAGGCTTAATCTTGTTTTACATGGGTATAGAGAAGGTTCAAGGGGTAAATATGATGGAATAAGTCTTTTTAGTCATTTTATATTATTATTATACTTATATAAACCCATATCCATGAGTATATGACAAATCAAGACCCCCAAACAAGCAAAATTTAGTCAACATTCAACACCCTTGCACACAGTCCATCCTAAAAAGTTCAATCTTGAAATTGGGCAAGTCAAGGACCTTTTGATTGGAATTGGAAGATAAAATTTGGTAAAAATAATCCTTGGGATCCATGGATACACTTAAAAATTATTTTATTTGATGATATAGTAAGGAAAACCCTCTCTTTTTTTTTTTTAGAGTAGGGTCACTTTTGCCTTGTAGAAGGGGATAATTTTGAGGAAGATAGGGAAAATCATGAACCAAAGGTCAATAAAGGACCAAGTAGTTACATAGGTTTTTTAACCTTTAGAATACAACATAATTCATCAAAGAGTCATTCTTGGCTTGGGAGGTGCTCAGACCCTACTAAAATGCTTGAAAATAGCTTAAATGCCAACTTAAAGAGCTCAAAACTTTCATAAGCCTTTGCATGGGATATTAAGGTGTTAAGAGGAGTTAGGTAGGATCCATAAGAATCCATAAATGGTATTTATAGATGAATCTAATATCTATTCTTCATGAACAAATGTTAGGAGTCATTCTTGACTTTTTTTGTGTTTTACAAGTCTTGAAGATGATCAAAGGATGCCAACCATTTAGGAGTGTAAATTGGGACTTGTGACAACTCTCCATTAAATTTTTAGATATTGAAAATACTCACAAGTTCCTCTTCTAGGTCTCTAACTTTAGTTTGTCTAAACTAGCATCTAGAATGACATAGTGAAGGGTATGATAACTCAAGTTTGGTGGATTTTATGATGTTTTTGATGAATCCAAGCATATGAGGTGTCCCTATAGGTGTCATAACGTCCATGGTATGGATCATTTTGTATTTTTTAGGATTTTTTAATGCCAAGTGGAGAAGGTACATGGAAAAATTCCTTTTGAAAATACCAGTGATAATTTTGCATGTCCAAAAGAATATGAATGGTCAAGGATCAATCCAATGCATGTGAGGACTTGTTTGTAACCCTAGTTTCTCATATAAATCATCATACCTGATCATATGCATGGATAGAATTATTTTTGGAAGGTAACTCAAGTGGACAATTTCTCATGACAAAATGGTAGTTGTATACCACTTTTCATTATCTTTATGATTTGTGTGGATAAGTGCACCTTCATGACCTAGAGTAGCTCACCCAACCTCTCTTCTACATGAAATTATAAATTATTTTATCTCGGTGACACATGTCCTTGTGTCTTTTCAACTTATCTCTCTCTCTCTCCTTTCAAGTTCTATAAATTGGGCCCTTTTGGTCATTATTTGGGATTCTAACTTTTGGTATGATGAATCCCTACCAAAATTATACCTTGATTTATACTTAAGCTAATGAGAAGCAAGCTAGTTATACTCTAAGTACATTTTCACTATGTGTTGAAGTGATCCATCTTGAAATTCAAGTATAGATTTAGTTCATCTTATTTTCATGTAATCCTTGAATGTGTTGTTGGAAATTTACTTCTCTCTTAATAGGTTTCATGAAGTGTATGTTGATAACATTTACTCTTGAAGTGTGTATGAATTTTTTAGAGTCATATCTGACCTTCCCTTCACTTACCTTCATTTTTTGAGTTGTTATCTACCTTCATGAGAAACACTAATGCTAGGGAGCTCCATTAATGGTGTGAATCTAGTTTGATTATCTTAGTTAATTATGAAAATTCTAAGTGTATGAATGGAATCAAATCTTGGTGTATCACCTCTTAGTTTAGGTTTGATTTTTGTATCCTTCTCTCCCTTTTCACACATGTTAGGTAGTTTTAGTAGCATAAGCACATCAAGTTGTATATAAGGAGCTAGCCCTTTCAATCCTAGGATGTAAAATTTGATGACAACAAGAACCTTTTATAATCTCAATTAGTTTTGTCCTTGGATTTTTTGGCCAAGAAAAACATGTGAAGGGAAGGCCTCAAGGTTTATCTACCCATCTTATCCCATGCATTCATCATCAGGGTATTAACCTTAGTTTTTGTCTCCATAAAGACCTCACATGTGGACCATCCATCAATTTTGAAGTTCATAAAGAGTTGTTGATAATAGTCCACATTATATTTATTCCTTACTTATCATGCTCTACCCATGTGGGGCACAACAACTTCAACTAGTTTTTCCCTACATGCTTTATGAGCAAGTTTTTTAATAGGGGAAACATTATTTCTATTTTTAGGATGAATAAGATATTGTTAGATCTTGTATTCCATCCTCCTAGATATATTGATTATTTCAAGAGGTGGAAACTTGAGCTTCTAGGTTTCTTTCTAGTTGGATTTTTCTTTGCATATTTTGGAGTATGCTCATGGCCCATTGAAAAACATCCTTATGATACATAGGATCGAGGTAAGGCATAGCCTTGGGTTCTATCCATGTGATGTGCTTAGTGTATCTTGGTTATCCATACTTCAAGCATAGTTCTAGTATTGGTGCAATTGGAGGTTGAGTGGTAAAACCATTGCAATAGTTACCTACACTTTTATGGGCTCCATATGGGTTGGTTGCACCTTTACAACCCACTTCTCCATCTTTGGCTTTCACCTAATAATTTTTATGCCTTTTTCTATGCTAGGCCAGCCTTGAGTCAATTTTTTTATATAATTCAGGGTATTCCTTGACCAGATGTGGTCCTTGACAATACCCTCATGTTGGATGCATTAGGAATTTGTGATGATAGTGCTCGGTCAAGATGCACTTATAACATGATCATGGTGGGAATCTTCCTCCATCACATCCTCCAACTCACCCTCTAACACCTCTTTACATCCCATAGCTATCATCATGTTGGTCATATCCCTTATTTATTTGGTTTTCCTACCCTCTGACTATTATAGTTACATGATATGTGCCTATTTCCATGTTTTTGTTCATCTCATCTATTACTCAATAGTCAGCTCTGGCATGTGTGTAGATATTTTACAACTTTAAATTGAGGGTTGTGTTAACTTACTAGCATATTAAAACAATGGGAAATTTTAAACATCATGTCCCTCATGGAAAAATTCACAATCTAAAAGCAATGTGCACACATTCCTTTGAGGGAAATTATTTTTGTTATGGCCTTTCATCTTAAAATCAGCAAACCATAATTTGCTTTGAGTGTATTTCAATAAACTAACTATTAATTTATATAGTTGGGAGGCCATGGATGCAATCTACACCTCCATGAAATGGATTATTTCTATTAGAAATATTTTCATTGATGTCAAAGGTCTAACATTGGTGATAAAGGCCTCATTATATTTAATGGTGTTTTTAATATTCATATCTTGGCTAATGTGTGTTAATATTTATTTAATATTAACAAATATATTTTTGGTTTCATATAAGTCAAAAGAGGGCCCATGGATAAGTAAAAAGGTCACCAAGATAAAGACAAAATAGGAATGGGATGCATTTTCTCATAAATAGTCATCTTGAGGAATTCCAAGAGTCACCATGTGAAAACAAAAAAAGAGGGTATGACACATTTTTCCATGAAGGGACACTTTGAGGAATATAAAAATTCACCAAGATAAAGATAGAAGAGGAAAGGATGTATTTGCTTATGAAGGGTCACCATGTGACTTTTCAAATGCAAGGATATGAAGGGTCATGCAAGTTTGGCACCATTTTTCATGAGGATTGAAGGGTCACAAAGGGTGAATGCCAAAGGTCATTTGGAAAGCTATAAATACAGGATTTAGAAGCCATTTTTAATATATAAGAGAGTGCATGGTTTTGTAATTATTTTATATAAGAAAATAAGAGAGAAAAGTAGGAGATATTGTAAAGTTCTATCATTTGTTCAGTAAGCAACATTGAGAGATAGTTGTGTTTTATACACAAGAGGGGTTGGTGCTCCTATGGGTTGGTGCTCACAAATATTTATAAGGGGTTGGTTCTCTTGTGGATTGATGCTCACAAATATTTGATATATTGGTTCTCAATAAAGGAGTTGGTACTCCTACAAGTTGGTGCTTGTGAACTTTATAATTTGAGTTGGTGCTCATTCATATACTTGAGATTGTTCTCCATGGTTTTTACCACTTTTGGTTTCCACATAAGAATTTGGTGTCTCTATCTCTCTCTTGTGTGGTGCATGTTATTTTTTCAATTTTATTTCATATCTTTAATGTGTGATTAAGTGGTTAAAGAAAATAAATGAGATTAAGTAAAAAATATATAATATATTGATTCACCCCCACCCCCCCCCCCTCTTAGTATATTTCATGCTTAATAATTGGTATTAGAGAAGGTTCCTTTGGAAAGAGTTTAATTACTTGAAGGTAGATCAAGGAAAGTATGATGGTTGGATCACATGAAGTTTTTTTCTATAAATAAGGCACTTTTGTTTGATGGGACAAATTATGCTTTTTAGAGCATAAAGATGAGGACTTATTTGATGGCCCTTATATTAAACATTTGGCAAGTAGTGGTGGAGTAATATGAAGAGCCAAAGACACTTGTAACTACTCCAGTGAAAAAGAAGGCACATGAAAATAATGATAAATCTTTAAATTCTATTTTATGTGGTTTATGTGAATCAAAATTTGTGAAAGTTATAGAATGTAAATCTACTCATGAAACTTGGGTAAAACTTGAGAATATTTACAAAGGTGATAAAAAGGTTTAGCAAGCTAAGCTTCATACTTTTAGAAGATAGTTTGAGAGTTTGAATATAAAAGAGGAAGAAAATATAGCAAGTTACCTTTTATGGGTTGATCAAATAGTTAATCAGATTCAAGGTTGTGGAGAAAAGTTAGAATAATCAATTGTGGTACAAAACGTTTTGAGATATCTACCATTGAGATATGATGCAAATGTCTCAACAATTAAAAATTTTAAGAATTTGGCCAAGATAAAGATGGATGAGCTACATGTAATTTTTGTGACATAGGAGATGTGGACCGAACAATAGAAACCCTCAAAGAGAAAAACTTCTTTCAAGACATCAAATAAAGAGAAAGCTAAGATTCAAGAATCAAGTGATAGTTTTAGTGATGATGAAGATGACAATGGAGCTCTATTCATTCACAAAATAAAAAAGGGCATAGGTAAATATTAAGGAAAATTACCTTTTAAATGTTTTAATTGTGGAAAGATTAGACATTTTGTAACTAAGTGCCCAGATAAGGGTAATGGTGACAATGAAGAAGGAAATTCTACATACAAGAAAAATTTTAAAGAAAAATTCAAGAGTGGATTTGAGAAGAAGAGTTTATATTATAAATATCCTAGCTCAACTAAAGATAGCGGATTCAGTGATTTAGAAGAAGAAGAGATCATATTCATGGCCATACATGAAGATGCCTCTACAAGCAAAAGTATAGATGATAAAAAAGAAGAATAGGATGAAGCCAAATTAAATATGGAAGGAGAACTCATTTGTTTCTTAGAAGAGTTAAAATCTCTTGAGAAGAAGAATTGAAGAAGCTCCAGATCAAGAAAAATGAAAAGGAATCAAAGGAAATAATTGAATATCTACAAACACACTTTGTAAAGCCAAGAAGAATGAAAAGGATCTAACAGCATAGTTACAAAAAGTAAGTGAAGAATGTGAAACGTATGTTATTGAAATTACTTCTTTAAAAATAGATCTTGAGAAAACATATAAAGAAATCAATGATAGAGCAGGTAATGATTCAAAATTTGATAATAACACTAATATGTTGAAAAAGATAGTAGAAAGTTAAAGATTAATGTCAGATAAGACATGTATCAGATTTTAAAAAGAGAAAGAGGAGGCCACTACTTTCACAGACAAGGTTAACATAGAAAAAGGAAAGAACTATGTTTAAGCTCTTACAAAAGAGGAAATAACAAGGGAAAAAGTTAATAATATAGAGGACATCTCAAACAAAGAAGGTTGAAAGGAAAAGAGATACAAAAGGCAATCAAGTTATAGATACAAAAAAATGTCCTATTTTTATGGTTATTGTTTTTATTGTAATGGATATGGTCATAAGAAAATAGAATGTCAAAAAAGGGATAATAATTTAAGAAATAAGGAGAAAGAAACTCATGCAGAGTCAAGTAGAAGCCACAACTCTTTTGTCCCTCTATCATGATTTAATGAAGAGGTCATAATATGTTACAAGTAAAATAACTTCAGACACATAACCCAGTATTGTAGAAGCATGTTTAAGTTAGTCAAGAAGGACAAGAGTTTCAAGGCTCCATTCATCAAGAAGAAAGTTCAGATAGGTTCTTGGTAGAAGAAACAACCTAAAAAATCTATGTTAATATAGATAGCTTTGCATTCAAGAAATAAATAAAAGACATGGTTCATTGATATTAGATGTTAGAGGCACATGATAGGAGACAAGAACAAGTTCATAACCTTGAATAAGATAAATGGTGGCATAGTGAAATTTAGAGATAATACTATTGCTAGAATTATCAAAAAAGGTACACTAATTTTGGATAATGGTAGAACTAAAGCTGAAAATGTTTTATATGTAGCAGGTCTTAAACATAATCTAATGAGTGTAATTCAAATATGTGATTAGGGGCACACACTATAGTTTTATATAGAAGGTTTTGAAATTAGGAGAAAAGATTCAGATGTGTTGGTTGCAGATGCTAAAAGAATAGGAAATAATTTGTATATGTTATCAAACATCAAAGTTCAAAGATGTTGCTTGAGTCAGATTGAATAAAGTTGGTTATGGCACAGGAGAATGGGACACATAAATTTTTATAATCTTGTCAACATTAACAAGAAGCAAGCAGTCAAAAATTTTCCAAAAATTACAAAGCCATCCAACACACTTTGTGAACCTTGTCATCATGGGAAATAGGATAGAAGGTGGTTCAAAAAAAAAGAATACTTGACCACTTAGATGTTAGAGCTTATTCACACTAATTTATGTAGACCTATGAGAACTCAAAGTACTCAAGGTGAGAAATATTTCATGTTGCTTATTGATGATTTTTCACATATGACTTGGGTAATGTTTTTAAAGAAAAAATCAAAAGCTTTTAGACAATTCAAAGCATTCAAAGCATTAGTTGAGAATGAAACTAGTTTAAAGATTAAGTGCCTAAGATCAGATCAAGGAAGATAATTCATTTCAGATCAATTTATTTAGTTTTGTGAAGACCATGGAATAAAGAGACATTATTCAATAGATAGAACTCTACAACAAAATGGAGTAGTTGAACAGAGAAATAGAACAATTCAAGGATGCTCAGGATAATGTTAAATGAATCCAAGATACCAGATAAATATTAGAGAGAGGCATTTGGTATAGTAGTGTATATTCAGAATAGAGCATTATTGAGAGTCAACAGTGACAAGAATCCTTAAGATCTATGGAAAGATAAACCAACTATAGTTGATTATTTCAATTTTTTTGATAGCAGATGCTTCATAAAGAGAACCAATGAAAAACTAGGTAAGTTTGAATCTAGAGCAGATAAATGTATATTTATTAGTTATTCTTACAAAATTAAAGCTTATAAATGTTATAATAAAAGAACCAAGAAAATAGTTGAAAGTGCAAGTGTCAGGATAGAAAAAGATGGAACACAAAGAATTATTGATCCAATAGACATTCTTGAAATTATTAAAGAAGAATATTTTGAACAATCAGATGAAGATGAGAAGGATAAAAAGGACATAAAAACCCCATCCAAATATTTATAGATAAATCATAATGAAAGTAACATCATCAGGGACATAAATGAAGGAATTTACACCAGAAGAATGATGGTAAGTGAATCTGAGCATGTTAACTTCTATTTGTTATCCAAAATTCATCTTAGAAATTTTTTAGAAGATAGACATGATAAGAATTAGGTTAAGGAAATGGATGAAGAATTAAATCAAATAGAAAATAATGATACTTGGGAATTAGTACCTAGACCAAAAGATCACAATGTGATAGGAACAAAATGGGTTTATAGAAATAAGTTGAATGAAAATGGAGAAGTGACCAGGAATAAAGCAAGATTATTATGTAAAGGATATGATTAGATTTAGGGAATATATTTTTAAGAAACTTTTACATCAGTGGAAAGGATAGAGGATATTATAATGTTTCATGCATATGCAGTGTTTAAAAATTTCAAAGTATTTTAGATGGATGTCAAATCTGCCTTCCTAAATGGAAATCTAGAAGAAGATGTCTACATTGATCAGCTTGATGGATTTATTCTCTCAAATTTTAGTAGCCATGTATGCAAATTAAATAAATCACTATATGGATTGAAATAAGATCCCAAATCTTGGTATGCAAGACTTGATAAATACCTATAGGATTAGGGTTTCAAGAGAGGATTTGCTGATAGCAATCTCTACATCAAAATAAGAGGTGAGCTTCAATTGATTGTTATGGTATATGTTAATGACATCATTTTTTGAGGAAACATTGAAAATATGATAAAAGAATATTTTGATAATATGCAAAAAAAAATTGAGATGTATATGCTTGGAGAATTATCATTTTTCTTAGGGTTATAAATATTTTAGTCAGATAAAGGAATTTTCATATCTCAAAGTAAATATGCCAAGGAAATGTTGAATATATTTGGTTTTGAGGATTGTGCACCAGTTGACACACCAATAAGTACAAGAAATAAGGTGAGCAAAGATTAATATTCACCTATTACATATCAATCTTTTTATATATCTATGATTGGTAGTCTTTTATATTTGACAACCTTGAGGCTAGACATCATGCATGTAATAGGTATGGTTGCAAAATATCAATGAGCTCTAAAAGATAGTCATGTTAAGTTGGTGAAAAGAATATTCAGATATATCAAGGGGACATTGGATTATGGATTGTGGTATCCCATAGGTAGATATTTCACTTTGGTTGCTTATACAAATTTAGACTGGGCAGGTTGCTTGGATGATAGAAAGAGTACAAGTGGAGGATCTTTCTTCCTCAGTGATAGATTAGTATCATGGCTAAGCTAAAAGTAGAACTTAGTATCACTTTCTATAGCTAAATTAGAATATATTACAGTGGTATTATGTTATACTCAAGTGCTTTTGATGAAGCAAACTTTGGAAGATATCAAGGTAAAATATGATGAATCTATTTCTATTTTTTGTGACAACACAAGTGCTAGTAATACTTCTAATAATCTAGTGATGCATTTAAGAACAAAACATATTCCCATTAGATAACACTTTTTGAGAGAGCAAGTTTCAGATCAATAGGTTAAGATGGAATATATCGATACTATAGAGTAGATTATAGATATTTTCACAAAGGCACTACCAAAAGACATATTTGAGTATCTACGAGAGAAGTTGGGAGTAATTTCTTTTACTTCATGCCATTGAGGATCAATATCAGTTGAGGGGGAGCTAAGTGTTAGATCTAGGATAGGCCATTTTCCATTAATGTCAAAGGGGGAGAAGAACATAAATACATATAGGTATAGGTACAAGTGCAGAAATAGGTACAAGTTACTATAATAAATGGGAGTTACTGTATGTTTTTCAAATGGTAGTATGTGTAGGTTGACATGTGCAATATAGGTTTTAGGATGTGGTAGTTTTGGTTTGAGGTTTCCATCAATGAAAAAGTGGGAGATTGTTGTAAATATTTTCATTGATGTCAAAGGTCTAGCATTAGTGATAAAGGCCCCATTGCATTTAATGGTATTTTTAATATTCATATCTTGTCTAATGTGTGTTAATATTTATTTAATATTAATGAATATATTTTTGGTTGCATATAAGTCAAAAGAGGGCCCATGGACAAGTCAAAAAGTCACCAAGATAAAGACAAAAGAGGAATGGGATACATTTTCTCATGCAGAGTCATCTTGAGGAATTCTAAGAGTCACCATGTGAAGACAAAAGAGGGTATGACACATATTTCCATGAAGGGACACTTTGAGGAATACAAAAAGTCACCAAGATAAAGACAAAAGAGGAAATGATTCATTTTCTTATGAAGGGTCACCATGTGACTTTTCAAATATAAGGATACAAAGGGTCATGCAAGTTTGGCACCATTTTCCATGAGTATTTAAGGGTCACAAAGTGTGAATTCCAAAGGTCATTTGGAAAGCTATAAATAAAGTATTGAGAAGCCATTTGTAATATGAAAGAGAGTGCATGTTTTATAATTTTTTTATAAGAAAAGAGGAGATAAAAGTAGAAGATATTGTAAAGTTTTATCATTTGTTGAGTAAGCAATATTGAGAGATAGTTGTGTTTTATACACAAGAGGGGTTGGTGCTCACAAATAGTTATTATGTTGGTGCTTGGTAAAGGGGTTGGTGATCCTACAATTTGGTGCTTAAAAACTTTATAATTTGATTTGGTGCTCATTCATATACTTGAGATTGTTCTCTGTGGTTTTTCCCACTTTGGGTTTCTACGTAAAAATTTGGTCTCTCTCCCTCTCTCTCTCTCTCTCTTGTGTGGTGCATGTTATTTTTTAATTTTTATTTCATATCTTGAATGTGTGATTAAGTGGTTAAATAAAATAAATTAGATTAAGTAAAAGATATATAATATACTTATTCACCCCCGTCTCAGTATATTTCATGCTTAACAATTTCTATGTCAGTTTTCTTGACTACCTCAGCCTAGAGTGCATATTATAGCACTTCATGGGGGTCCATGAATGTATTCATAGACAAATATCTTCTAAAGGGTGATATAAATCCTCCAAAACACCATTGTGCATGTTGTGAGGAGTGGATGTCATAGGGAAGCTTTGAAAGCAAAGTTTTAAACCTGACATCATATAATCACACACTCTCTGATAATCCTTGGTTAATTTAATTGAGCACAATGATGTTATGTTGTTCAAACTTGGGCATATAAAATGCATTAAAAATGGCTTCATTAAACATGTCATAATCAATCATATCATGATTAGGATTAAATTTCCTATACCATGTATGAGTAGGATCAAGAAAAGTTGCCATAAATTGAGTTTCCTTTTGCTCAGACTAGGTTATACCCTGAGCACACCATTGTATCTCACATTTTAACACATACTCTATGGAATTTTATACATCAAAATATTCTAATAGGTGCATCACCATCTCATAATATATTTACTATGGGGGGAACTAACATTTGAGGTACTTTTCCCCTTAGTACTTGACTTGGTGGTGGCCCTCCAAAGCCTTTAGCCACTGGGTTAGGAATTGGACCTATGGTAACTACTAGCACCAAAGATGATGAAGGTATTGTATTACTGACTTATGGTACTAGGCCACTTCCTATGGGCTATTGCCCAGTTTGTAAAGTTGACATTTGATGAATTGGAATACTTGTGCTTATGTTCTATGTTGTTAATTTAGCACCTAAAGGTATCGAGGTATCCTTGCTTAGGTCCTTGTAAGGAACAACTTGTTTAATCACAAATTTTTAATCTAAGCCTTCAAACTGATCAAAGTTAATATTGATAACAAGGTCAGTAATCACTCTTATTTCTTCTTAAGGGGGATCCAACACATGAGCTTGTGATGTAGGTTCAAATGGGGTGGTGATTCTAGCACATATCTAATGGTCAAATTTGATAGGAACCCAAATAATTATTCACCCTTAAATTAATGATCTCAGTCTATGGCTTTAGTTTTTCTCTCTAATTGGCACTACTTTAATTCAAGAGATCTTTCCCTATGCCCTTCCCACTCACTATAGTTTCTCTCAACACTTATAAGTTCTATATATTCTATTAGCCTATGCCTTATCTTATTATAATTATATTGCCTAAGCTCTTAGGTGTCCATCTACTCATCTCCTTCCATTGTGCTTCACCTACACCTTACTTTCTTCCCCATTACACTGCTCATATATTAAATAACTTTGTCCTTCTATTTTCATGGTCTCAAAGCCATAATTCACCATCAATTTCTTAAGCTTTGCATCGAAATATTTCACAAACATGACTTTGGGCTCATGAAAAAAATGATACTTTACTTCTTTAGGGAAATAGTATGATGATACTATGAATTCAAGCATGTAACTATTTATCATGACTTTCCACCATTTGTTTGAAGATCTAGTCCAAGGGGAATCAAGATTATCAATATTCTATAGGTGTTCCTTTATCCACTCAAGTTGTTGTCCATAGATTTGGATTTTTTGGGTTGCATAAGTAGTCAATCATCTATACACATGCTCAGGTAGTTCACAAAATAAAACCTTATACAAAGTGTTAGATAATTTATTATAGACCCACTTCCTTAGCTTTTATTCTTTACATGATGGATGCTTTAGTGTAAATCTATCATCCACCTATTATAGCCAGCACTCAATGTTCTTGAGGGAGAATCTAAATATTTTTCTTTTACACCATTACAAAAATAAAATTCAACACATCTTGTCACGATAATGGAACCAAAATGTTGTGGAAAACGGTCAATATTCTAAGTTATTTACTTTGTCAGGCACTTATCTAGCTATCCAAGTCAGTTCTATATTTTTTTATAATTAGGGACAGTCATGGAATAAACCCATAGCACTCAACATTTATCACTTAAATGCATAAAAAACAATTCAAATAAGGTACAAGCCTTACATGCTCACCTAAAGTGAAGTAGATAAATAATCAAGGCCAATGTTAGGCTAGTCATGTCATGGTGTAACTCACTCTTCAAGGGACTTGGTCATCTAAAATAATGACATTTACAATTTCATAGGCATAGGATGTTCGAGGCTAGGTTGAGAGTCTATAATCACAAATCCTATTTAGGTAGCTACTTATGGTCATATGGGTACAATCTTATATCAGGTTGCTCTATAGTTTTATGAGAGCAAGCTATTATTTTATCATGTTTAGCATCTTTCAAGCACTTGGAGGGTTTAATGGAATATCTTAGATCTAGGATTCATGTTGGGTTAGTGCTTTAAGCACATGTATCATGGCTTGATATGGGATATTCACTACATTTAGATGATTTATGCATAATATGTTGACTTCATCCTAAACTACAAATATGCCATGAACATTGTCAATCAAAGATTGAAAACAACATCATTAAGATTAAATTTATCACACTAAAATCATAGAATTCATTGTGCATTTCAATCACAAATCTAAATATATTAAACTAGGAACAACATGTATTACTTCAACCATTCTTTATATACATAATGCTCCAAATATTAAGTACAATTTATATGGAAAAAATAGAGCAATAGCCTATCTAAACTACTAAAGGCCTAGAGGCTCATAGGCTGGCTTGGGAACTACAATGTGGAGCCTCAAGGGCATCCATGCTAATCTTAATTTTCAATGGTAGTTACTTTATTATTTCTAGAACCAATTATGTAAGGCTTCGCTATATCAAAGTTGCATCATTACATACTGATTTGAGCTTGTTTTTATAATGTATAAGAGCACCTTTTTCTAGGGTGTAACTATGCATGCCAATTTTCAAGCTAGATATTTTCTTAATCATTCCACAAACTCCATTACTTTTCACCCTTCATGCTATAATCACCACATGCTTCCACTCTTTGTAGAATGCCCAAAACATCATAAAATTTGTTATTTGCCTATTAGCTGGTGCAAGGTGTGCATTTATTCATCCAACTAACATAAAAGATATCAAAATATCAATCCTCCTAAATGATTTCCTTACACCGAAGTGTCTACTAAGTTGGAGTGTATCCAAACTTAGCCAAAAAGGGGCCCAAAATGAATCTAATAACTTATATTATGCACAAGGGTGAAAATTTTTGGCCTAAAAACTGTACCAGTGGAATGTAACATTATAATTGTCTAATAAAGATGAATCTACTAACTACTAATTTTCATAAGGTTAATAAATTTATAAAATTAAAAAAAATTGAATAATACTACAATGATAAAAAAATTAAAATCTTCTATGATTGAAAGTTATGTTTTTTTATATTTCAGCTCATAGGAGATGCGCAACAATAGATCCAAAAAAATACCACTATAGAATTTCTAAAATCAAAGCTCTGATACCACTTGTAATTAAATTAATTATATGTTCATACACTAGAATAGTATATCATATAAATTAGGTCAAAGATAATAAATCCATAATAATAATTTATATAAGATCATAATGTTTGATAAATATAATTGATCCATTTTTAGGGGAAACCTATACAATAATGAAATAAAATAAGAATTCACAAGATGATGATCAAATACTAGCCACTACCTCATATATATACTCTACTTAGCCATGATTATTCCATAGTTTGACCTTACTAAGAGCGTACATAAATGCAAAATTAAAATATAAGAGGTATGTAATCCACAAGTCAGCCACACATATCCCTAAACATGCCATAGGTTAAGGGTGTAGCATAAATAAACCATAAAATATGATCAAGGAGAATGGATT
Source organism: Torreya grandis (assembly GCA_037957365.1). NCBI lineage: Eukaryota > Viridiplantae > Streptophyta > Pinopsida > Cupressales > Taxaceae > Torreya > Torreya grandis. The sequence continues at coordinate 3,230,061 of JARHVA010000249.1, forward strand.
TCACTGATTTTGTAGTTATAATGCATTGTTTTACATAGCTTATTCACTAAATTACAACCAGAATTTATTCCATAGATGTTTCCAAATAGCACACCAAGATCAAGATGGCCAAAAATTTGTACAAACTAATACAAAGGATTCAAACCCTCATATATACAAAAATACCTTGTACTACTAATACAAAATAATGCATATATATGAAAATTCTAACGATAGAATCAAAATTTTGATGAACACACAAATCTAAAAATATATTTCTTCTCATTAATTTATGTTAGAATAAAAATTAGAAATATACTCATGATTTCAAAATAAAAAAATTGATGTTCATTTTACCATCACAACTTTGATACCATGACAAAATATTCCAATATATGACTGGAAATAATCTAACACATGAGCACAAGATTACAAATGTGAAAGCAAAAAGAAGTAGATTTCTATTATTGAGAATAAAACCAAGAAAAATCAAAACTATATAATCTTATATTCAGAATTACCTTGATTAGATTGATTACAATAGATTTAGGAAAAGTACATATATAAGTAGAATGTGGGCATGACCAAACATCCTCATGCATGTGGTATTATCTTCCCCAAAGACATTATAACAACTAAGCAAGATAAATAACATGTGTAGGAAAAAAATATTAAATGGAAAAAAAAACTAAACTAACATCCCATAATGGATACACATGTTTCATTGATATCCTCACCTAATGCATATTACTTTGATCATTGTGTTGTAGTTTTACATGCCAAGGTACTGTAATTAGATCAAAGTAAATCAAGATATATGCATGCCATGGATTCTGTCATTTTGATCTATAAGCCATTAGTAACTAATATACCATCATACCCTTTACCAACATGCCTCATAACTCCAAATATTTGATTATATGAAGGTAAAGGTGATCCCAAACAAAATATTAGCTCATTCCATATAGCATACTTGCAACATGCATACAACAAAAAAACTAATGACTAAGTTATTTCAAATAAACCTTAAAGAATATGCACTGAGATAGTTCTATGATATCCCTATTTTATTCATAAGATAATTGAAACCCCTTAGTAACCAATTTAGAGTAAATGTTTCCAACAACATTTATTATAATTTATCTTACGAAAAAATTGCTAATATAAAACAAGGGTCTAGTGAGACAATTAGTGACTACATACTTGGATACAAGACCATGATAGCCAAAATGACCAATGATATGGCTGAAAATTAATTACAAGATATATTTAAACAAAGTTTTCTATCACTAATTCATGAATTAATTATATTCAATACATTTAAATCATTTGATGAGCTATGCCATATAGTGAGGGAAAAATAAGTCAAGTTAATTTCTTTGAAAAAACTTAAGTATACATCAAATTATTTAACTAATTAAACAAATAAGTTTCAAATCAAACCTAATTATACGCTCAAACTAAATGATATAAATAATTAAGCAAAAATTACATTTAATGCAGTATATCAACCTACAAACTAGTTACAATTGAAATCTCCACATAAGAGGTAGTTTTCATGATTACCATCACCTTATCACATGATATTAAATAATTGATTGAGTGTAATATTATAACACTCATTCATCCACAAGATATTGATCCAAGCAGGCCTATACCAATAAAATATGACAAAAACACATAATATGAGTATCATTAGATTGTGGGGTATTCAACAAATAGATGTTTCAAGCTAAGACATTAGATAAAATATCTTATAGATAAGAACATTATTGATTTTAGAACTCCTATAGAGGAATCTAATATACAAAATAATATAAATCAAAATTTGAAGATATTTAGTGTTCATTTTCCTAAACATGAGTCAATAGAAGCTAATGACACTTTAGAGGTATATTATGGATACAACATGCATCATCCATTGGTGACATATGATCATTCACTAGATACTATTCTTGTTAAACTTATAAATAGTGCACCTCAGTGGCCCATGTTCATATTTGATGACAACAAGATAGTTGATGATGATTTATATTTTTATGCATTGTTTATACAAGCCTACTTGATGACTAACCCATATGTTATTATTGATGATAGTTAAAGTGATAATATTTACATGATGAAACTTATCCAATCTCTTGGGTATACATAAAATTATTTATAAGATACATCAATACTTGTTAGAATATTCCATGGATAGAAATAAAATACATTAGGATACATAGTATTACATATTTAGGTGGACTCATCCATATTAGCCACACCATTATTGGTTTTATAGAGTAATGGGGTATTTAACATGTTATTAGGATTATCATGGATGTATAGACTTCATTTTATTCCCTATATAGTACAATAATACATTAAGTACATGTACTGAGATAGAGTGATCATTATTTTGGGTTTGAGGTATGGGTATCCACTACAGTTAATGATATATCCTCCTCCACCCCCACCACCACCATGATTATTTGATGCACACATTTAGAATCATTATTCAAATATGGATTATACACATATTTAGGATCATTATTCAGAGATGGTTGATACACCTGTTCAAGATCAACATATAGATTCTATTGTTACACATACAACATTTACCTATACAACAAACTATTTAGTGTTAATCATGTTAGAGAGTCTCTCAAATACCATAAATTACACTATATCCTAAAATACATATTTATATATCACCACCAATAGGTCAATGTGTTCCATAAAAAACATATCAAGTGAAAAACCATCATAGTATACAATAGACACCATAAATACCTCAATATTCTATAGCCACTCATCATACCATGAGTTCTATAAGCAATGCTCATTATATATATGGTATAATAGATGACTCATCATATTCTAACCCATCTCAAATTAATACCCCCATCTATGATAGAGGACCCTTAAAATAAATTTTATAGGCACTTCCCATAAACCTGTCACTGATAAGATCATTGGTTAGATTTTCCAACTTTCAAATATTAAAAAAATAAAATACCTTCAAATATTCAAAAAAATAAAAAATCAATACTTGAGCATGAAATGATTGTTAATTTACTCTATTTATATATGATATATATCACATGTTTGGTAGATGGCATACTCTTTACATACCCCTACATTTCAAGGTATATGTGTGCTTTGATAGACATATAGGTTACACATGGACATTCAAATGAATGTTTTACCTCTACAAAGTGGTGATGCCAATATTTGGGGCATATTATTCCACATGTTTCACTATTATAGGATATATATTTACATGGCCTTTATACCATGTTGAGCTACATATATTACTTAAACATGCCTTATTAGTTACTCATTTATTACATAGTGATACATGATGTGTTATCATATTTTTTGGGAGAAGAAAATGGATAGTAAAGTTGTACATGATATTATTTGAATATTTGTGAATTATGTATTTATTTGTTGGATATGTGTATTTTTTCTTATCCTCCATGACTTATAAGATATATAAGATGAATAGTCTCCTTTTTGGCACAAAGTACAAGAAGAATGTGAATAGTCAAAGACTATAATGACTATATATATGTATGCCTATATGAAGAAGATATAGAGAGACCTTATGTTGAGATCAATATAGAGTATTTAGTTATGGTTACTTATTGTGTTTCTTACTATGTTCCTTGTGTATGTTATCACAGTTAATGTTTGGTTTCATCCTAAGTTACTCCAAATACTCTGTAAAGTATAATGAAGTATTGGTTAAAACTAATTCTAATCAATCGAATAATAATTAATCTCTGTTATTCTTCTATTTTCCTTATTGAATATGAATTCTTTTCACTATCCTACACACTTGAGTAAAAATTAGCTATCCTTATCCTTAGCATGTTTTGATGCATTGATTCAATAATTTTGGGAATAATGGAGATTTATTCCTAATTTAATTAAGGGTTAAGAATAATAAATTAGTAAATAATATTAAAATAATTATAATACCAATTTGTATAATTTATTTGACTTTCATAGCTTTTTAAAAATAGTAATGAATGAGGATAAATTCAACTTAGCTTAAAACTAGACTAAAATAGCTGAGACAAAGGCTGAAACTGATTATATAGGACTAAGATAGTGTCATGAACCTAAATATAAATTTCATTTAGTGAAAGGATAAGAGCACTAAAAATAAGACACTTTGAGGTATGATGTTATAGTCCATGTCCTGCCACTATTGTCTAAATTAGTCACAAAGATCTAAGGTTTTTAGGTTTTGTCTATTATCCCTATGTGATTCTTCCTATGAAATTTTGAATTCTAAATGTTGATAGAGATCCTTGTAGATCTAATTTAATCTCAAACTCTAGACCTTCATTATGTTTGAATAAAACTTTGAGAAAGAGGGGGGTTATTTTGTATAAGATGCACTAAATGTGTATCCAAACCTCTTATGAGGGCACATTGCCTACATACTAATACTATGAAGAGGGATCAAGTCATATGTAGTTCTCCCACTTAATGTGCTTTATGTAATAGTGTTTTTCAGATGAAAAAATGCCAAATTGAGAGTTCTTGAGGTGGCTAGGGACTGGTGTGAGGGTTTAAATATGCTTATAGTTATATTGGATGGTTGTATGCAGAGAATAGGGAAATTTACCTCAGTGATTTTTTTAATTCTTGCTTGCTTTGTAATATTTTCCAACCCCTTCTAAATGAACTTTGAATGGATTTTATAGATTTATATTGGTCATGGGTTAAATGTATTCACACTAGGCTGATATAATGACTAATAAGAATTAGAAGGAAATAATCATTTTGGCACAAAATGTGATTGGACAAAAGTACCAAAAATGAGACACCTTAGGTTTTGGCACTATAATCCAACCCCAATACTCCTATCCTACAGGCTTGCGACCTAGGGGGATGGAATTAGCATGGGAAATGTAGTCTAGCTGAGTTGAAATCAATTTTCAAAAGATTATGGAGGATCATTTATAAGCAAAATGGTGTCTAGAAGGGTCATGAGAGCATGAAATAAGGTTTTATGGATTGGGTATCATAAGCCATACTCAAGCTACCAATTTGAACATTTTATATGACTACATTTGCCTCACTTTATTCTAGTGATACAATAAAGTGAAATACTAAGATAAAGGAAAAGTAGAAAGTGTACCTGAACTTACCTACAAGGGTGAAGCCCATGAAGTTGTGTGATGTTGAGTGTGCATAGAGAGAGTACATTGTGAAGTGTAAATCTATAAGAGAAAATAAAGAATAGATCAATTTTTACTAAATATACTATATCTAAAATAAGAACATATAAAGATGGGTAAGAGAGAGAGGAAGAGAAAGGAACAAATATACCTCATCGATTATGTGAACTAATACAAAACATATTATGATGCTTAGTGATGTTGGATGATGTTGTATATACTAGATATGTGTTATACCAAGAGTAATATCACAAACAAAGTTGAGTTCTTAATTCCTTGAGAGTGGATCAAGAATGCAAAGTCTATCCCTTCAGCTCCATCATCATCTACTAAGTGAATCTATGCAATCATGTATGTGTTAATCAATGTTTAGAATCTGTGTCTAATCCATCTGAGTAGGTGGCTCAAGAATACAAAGGCTAGCTAGACCTTTGGCTCTATTGTTTCCCATTAAGTAAAGCTATGAACTGATATTAGTATGAATGTGTGTCATATGAGATGGCTCTTGAATCCCATGAATTCTCTGTAATCTGACAATGTGGTATGGATAGCCAAATGTGTATTGGAAACTAGGCCAATTTTGGCCACTCTAGAAGGAGGAGATTAGGCTTGTATAAAATCCACTCCAAAACTAAAAACTAGGATTATGTAGAAGCCACTCAAGAATATGGAGGTTAATATTATATGAAATCCACTCCAAAATGATGCCAACCACCTATAGATAGAATATGGCATGCAACTACTAAGAATGCTTGGGTAATATACTAAACTCAAAGAAAAGAAGTAAAATGTGCAACACACATTTCCCCTAATCATTAGTGTATGTAACATGGATTCTAATTTGGAAGTTATACTAACTACCCAATCTAAAAATAGAAGTGAGAGCCATCATACCATGCATTATGCCCCCTATATCTATATTCTCTAATAAAAACTATATTGGAACTATTGAATTTGAACTGATTTGTATGTGACAAAATTATAGATGAGATTACCTTTTTACCTATTTTTGGAAAATCTAGGTTTTTTGTTATTTGGATAAGAGCACCAAAAATATGACACCCTACTATCTGGTGCTATTATCCATGTTTGGCACTATTATCCTTTATTGAATCTGATGACTATTCTATAATCATCACTATTTTTTTGGTCTGCTCTACCTAGTTTAACCCCTGATTATTGTTATAAGTGTTCTAAAAACTAAGTTTTTGACTGGTAGGAGCTCTAATCTTTATGACAAAATCCATGTTTGTTTCCCCCTCTTCTGAGGGTAGGAATGAAGACCCTACAATGACTGGCCTCAGAAGGAAGAGCCCTAAAAGTGTGTTATACTATGAAATGTATGATATATCAATGATAATTGATTAGATGTCTCAAGATATAACATAGTTTGTAATGAAGATTGTTAGATCCACAAGGGTATGCCTAGATAGATATAACAATGTAATAGCATATGCAATGTACTGAATTGAAATAGGAAATGTTAGTTATTAGTTTTCAAGGAAGGATAGAGCATGATGTCCATCATGGCATCCAAGATAGCAAGAAAATGCATGATATAGATCATAACATTGCAATAACGAGGAATAAATAAGTAACAAACACACAAGTCAAGAATAAATAAACATATAGTAGAGTGGCCAAGGGTCCAAGCAAACAAGGGACATGGGCACATATCACTCAAACTAGAAAGAAATGATGCAAGGCATGTTCAAATGCCATATACACATATAATTAAAAATAAGCAAGATTGGCATGAAGGCCACAAGCACATATAAGAGAATAATAAAAATACATTGGAAAATGTCTTAAAGCAAACACAATAAGACACAATCAAAACTAAGAAATGCAATCACATCTAGTTATTCAAATCAAAGAAGGAAAGCATGTAAATACTAGAAATACAATTGCATCTAACTAATCAAAAAAAGAAGTGAAAGTATGAAAGACATGGAGTAAAAGACTAGGTATATGTTAATAAATACACAAGTGATATATACTAGTGAGTGATAATAGAGTAATATTTTTAAGTTAGTAAGTAATGTACATTATCATGATAACTAAAGTGTGTGGTGTAGGAATAACATAACTTGGATGGTGTAGTCATGTAGAATATGCCCCCATTGGGTAGATATATTGATGTATGTCATGAATGTAGAAGTAGGATGCCCCCTCAATGGGTAGAGTGAAGCAATCAAGGATATGGATATCACTGTACATGTAGACATCTAATTCCTAACACCATTTGTGTTGAAATTATCAATCTTACTAGATTTTCACTAAAATGTACATTTTAGGATAAAATCCATAAAACACCTTAAATGGTTCAAAATTTTCATTTACAAGTGCCTATTTAGGTCAAAGTATCCCTAAATAGGGTAATGCATTTTATGGGCTAGCTAACTTTGATCAAATCATTTCATGAAAAAATGATGATTTTACCTTTTACATTTTAAATCACTCTTTTCTCCTAAATTCATTGGTAAACATCATGTACCTTTGTTATTTTATGTTGACAACATCCTAAATGGGAATACAGTTCCAACACATCTAGCATCACCCTCTAATTTTTCTCAAGTCAAATTACAATCCAATAATATGACTTTCTGACCATTTTGATTAATTGAGGGCCAATTTCTAAATAATTGCACAAATGTTGATTAACCTTGTTTAAGGCTAATTAATCCAAATAAAGAGATTAAGTGGATTTTCCATGAGAGGATTTGAATATTTATTTTTGGAATTTGATTTCTATTAACTACATCAGGTGACATCATTTCTTAGGAAGACATCCCTAGGACATAAATGCCAGAAATATCAAGATTATAGGTATCTCATGCCTCAATAATGACCCTCCATTCCTATTAAATGTCCCTTCTTCCAAGTTCATGATAAGGATAGTTATTTATTTTATTCCAAATATTGAGTTAATCCTTAACCACACATCCTCATCTCAAGATGGATAGTTCAGGTTGATTCTGGTCATTCTTAAAAATCTATAAATAGAGAGGCCATGGACATCGTTTTTAAGCTTGATTGGTGTAAAGTTACTATGTCAAATTTTCTCTACAATCTTTTGCATTTGACCATTTATTTTAGTTTCAAGCTTCATTCATAGGCTAATTTAGTGATTTCACATATTGAGTCTAGTCTTTGAAAAGCATTCTTGAGGCATTGGAGGAGTTTGCCACCATTGTTGATAAATATAAGGATGATTGATCAAGGGAAAACATGATTGTGATCTGATTTTGGATAACGGATTCACTTGGGAAGGTATATATTTATTGCTTTATTTCATTTGTCTTTCATTTTCATTAGTAATTCTCACATGAATATATAGGCTTAATTCAATTTGTTCTTATGCATTCTTACTTTGGTTTATTAGACTAATCTTTGACTAATCATGTTATTAATCCTCTCTATATTTTGGCATGCTTGGTGGGACAAATGCATCCCATGTATCAAGGAGAGCAAGAGGAAACTTAAAATTTTCAATTTGGATGTTTATAACTCTTCCTACATGTTTTTTCTAAATTCATTTGGCTATATTTTATCTTCACAGGTTTATAAAGGTAACCATCAATATTCGAGGAACCGCTGATGGTTAAGTAAACCATTTATGGTCATTTTAAACCATTTATGGTCAAGTATAACCATCGTTGATCATGTACAACTATTGGTAGTCACTATCAAAACATAGACCTGAGAGTTAATAGGCTATTTTCAAATGCTTGGTTTGGGGTCATATAGAATCTATTTTTCAAGATTTTTTTAAAACCACATGTTTTATTCAAAAAAATTATAATTTAAAATTATTTTAGATTCAAGTTTCATATATTTTTCAAAAAAAATTTAAAACTTCTATGGATGTTTTTAATCTAACACATTAGCTTTTAGGGTGATGCCTTAAGGGTAGGCAGGTAACCAACGGACTTCAAAATTGTTAAAACATGTTTTAGACCATATTTTTCATGATTTTAAAATGAACTAGGAGCTTTGTTTTATTAATTAATGTAACATTTAGGTGCTTAAAATAAATTTTTGATAGTTAGCCTTTCAAAGTTACAACTTAAGACCAAGGGGTCAAAAGAACACCACTGCATCTTTCATTTGGGTTTTAAAATTGAAGACATTTATCAATTCTTATTTTTAATAGTTGTTTAATTAAAAACTATTTTGAAAAGAGAAGGTTTGTTCATGTATGCTATTCAATTTTTCCCCTTTAGGGAACCTTTGGACTCAAAAGTGCCATCCTTATTATAAAAAGCCTAGTCCAAAAATTAGAAAGAATGTCATCTAAAGCACTCCCCAAAAACTCATCAAAGTTTGGGTGACCTTAAAAGTGACCCTAAATTATTTCTTTTTATGTCTTTCATTTCATTGCATCTTGGCTTATAGAGGGAACATCATTACCTCCTACAAGCTCTATAGGGAAGTTTTGACCTAGGGTTTCATCTCCTGACATTGACTTCAAGCACTCCCACTAGGATCAAAGGTTTGAGTGGTTAAACCACCTTCTAGTGATGGATTTTCACATGGGATGTATCTGCACTTTGGGCATCACACTACCTTGAGTGAACAACATGATATATTAGTTGCAAAAAAGGACTAGACCTTTTTATAACAATCCAAGTGCCACAAACACCCAATTTCTATGATTTTCTTTTGCATCATTTGATGTGAAAGTCATTGTGTAATTGATTCCCCTAAAAACATTCAAAAACTTGTTAGTTTAGTCAACCCCACATTTCCATACCCTTGATAGGATTTGGATTATTATATTAAGTGTATTTTGGTCATTGGTTTTACTTGGTATGTTTTGAGACTAAAAATTGTTTGTTTGTTCATAAACCATGTCAAACCCATGTATTTGAGTTGAGGATGGCAGCGTTATGCTGCCCAAATCATGTAAAAACATTTTTACCTTTGAGTCTTTTGAAACATAATAATTGATCACATCATTTGAGCATGCTTACACTGTTAGGCTGCTCAATTTGTTTCAAGAACTTGTTTACCATTGTATCAAAAACCATTTATTTCAATGCATGCCATGTATATCGTTTGGACCTTGTTTATGCATCATTATGTTGTCTACTCTAGTCTAGCTTGTTTGGTCCAATCCTAGTCTTCAACACTGAATTTTCAATGAATATTATCAAGTTTGGATCTAAACATTGATTGATTTTTGTTTAGGCCTTAATTCATGGAGCTGGTACATAGATATTTTTCTTTTGGGTTGCATAACTATGATTAAATAATTACCCAATTTTAAACACTATTGATTGTTTGTTTGTTTGAGTACCTATCCTCATCATTTTTTGTGCCTTTGTTTGGGAGAATGTAACCTTTCTTCAAAAACCTTTGATGTTAGGTTGTTTTATGCCAAATCTTGGCACAAACCATTTTGGAGATACAGCTCCCTCCCTTTTTCAACTAAGGTTAAACCTTTTGTTTTTTTGGACATCACTTTTCAAAGTTTACATAGCTCTAAGTCTTTTTTGTTTTTGAAGATTTCTTCATTAAATGTGGATATGCCTAGTTACACTTATGGTGGAGTCATGGATAATCCAACTTATGATATAATGGCTACACAAAATGAACTTTATGACTTTAGTCAAGACCCCTATGGTGACAATATGGTTTTTGAGACAAATTTCTATTCACCTCATAAAAATCAGTCATGAGAACATAGTCAAGATCTAACTTATGATCCAAATCAATACTGGAATGATTGGGTTTATTAGGAAGACTTGGATGCTTTAGCTTGTGTGAGTAATCAAGATCCACTATGTGCCAAGATCACCATTTTAAGACCTCCTCCTTTGTTTCTCATAGGAAACCAAACCAAGAAGCATCTAATCATTACCATTTTAGGACCTCCTCCTTTAGCTTGCACAGGAAACCAAACTAAGAAGCATCTAGTCATTAGCATTTTGAGGACCTCCTCCTTTGGTTTTCATGAGCAAACAAACTGAAAAACATTTAGTTATTACTATTCTTGGCACAACACCAATTTTTGATGAACCTATTATTGAATAACTACCGTTTGATGAACTAATTATTTTTTATCCCTTGTTTAATAGTCTAATATTTTGAGAGTCCATTATTGAACCACAAATCATTGATCCCACTAAACCAAATGTTCCTCACTTCAAAAATTATGTGCCAATCTTTGAGCCTAAAAAATAACCATTACCTCTTCAAGAGCCATCTTATGAGGATCAAAATGTGTTCAAAATTGATTTTTTGCAACCAATTACGAACCAAAACCAAGATGTTATTGTTGAAACACCCATTTATGAGGAATCAACCTGTGATAAGTTACCTATTCATATGTTAACTATTTTTAAAGAGCCTCATCTCCTTGACAAGCTAGTCTTGATAGAGTTATCTCTTGATCTTTTCCCACTCTTTAAGGAGTCTCACTTTGACATACACAATTTTGTCAAGACATCCCTTGAGTGGTTCCCTCTCTTTGAGGGCCTTCACTTAGATGAGCTAGTATATGTTGAACCCTTCCAAGATGAATCACTTTTTATTTATCCCATTATACCATCACAGGCCATTACTTATAAAAAAATTAGCATTCAATAGAATATTATCGAAACAACCATATCAAATGAAGAACTAATATTAGAATCAGGTTCCATTTTTGAATTGACATTGGATTTAGCATTAAAAATAGAATCAATTTTAGTTATGAAATTGGATTTAGAGTCCCTTGCTTCAGAATTAGATTCAAAAATAGATTATAGTATTGGTTGTTACAATATTGGTTACAATTGCCTTGTAGATCTATTTGAATATATTTGTGATCCTTCTATGGTTTTTGAGGATGACTACTTTAGCATTAACACAAGTTATCCTAGTATCTTCTATGAGGATTTTGTTGCCTTTCACCATCCCATTATTACCACCCAACATATCCATTATATTGACATTCCACCTCCCATAAGTGTCGATTGGGACTGATAGAATCACACTTTATTGAACTGCATCCATGGTGACATACCATTTTTAGAATATCAGGGGGACCAAAACCACATTCATTTAGAATAAGAATAAACTCCTAGTGAAACCTTTTTAGAGGCACTAGGGTATAAGCAAAGATCAAACTCAACATTTTTTAGTGAAACCTTTTCGAAGGTGCTAGAAAATAATCAAAGTAAAATGTTAACATATCTTCATGAAACCTTCTCAAAAGTGTTATGGGATGATCAAAACAAATTCATTAGTGAAAACCTCATCGAGGCACCAAAAACTGAGCATAAAAGTTCTTCACTATTTATTGAAGATATTATTCAAGATCAAATTAAAATAGCTTATAATCCACAACATAATCAGATGGTAGCTACTCTCAATATCAAGCAACAGAACAATTTGGTGGTCTTATCAAGAATAGTTTTAGAGGTCTTCAACCTTGTCACAACCAAAATCATGTCAAATCTAGCATCAACAACATTATGTGTGACTAAAAGTCCTAATCTTTATTTATTTCCCATTTATTATACATTTCATTATCACCCACTCATTTATTACCCACTTATATCATATATCACTGGTAGTACTTTCCTTTATAGAGGCTATGAAGTTATCTTGTCTTGATGTTTGAAGGAAATAGAATTAATTACCAACAAAGATCAAAAACACATTATTGAGATCTAGATTGGCAATAGGTTCTTAATAGAGTATTTATTTTGAAAGGCAATTGGGTAACAACTTTATAATTGATCATTTTTATTATCTCACATATTGACTAGGATGTGCATCTCCCTATCAGCAAGAGCAATAGAACCATTTTTCAATTTTCCAATTACCATGCCTCATCTCTTGGGGGCAACCCCATAGACCATTTAAAGGCATTATTATGCCATTGTATTTCATTTACCATGTTGTTTAAACTTAATTGACTTGAGGTCTCTCGAGACTAGGTAGGTAGCACTTAATTTCTATTGAGGTCATCTCAGTCACCCCTTTACTATGCTCTTATCATTTTATGAGCAATTGTTAAGTTTAAACACTCTCACAATTTTATGAGTAACCTAAACCTATGCTCTTACCATTTTGTGAGCAATCTATGCCAATCATCACTTAGGGGCAATTTTGTTACCGCTATAGCCAATTTTCTTTTGATCATTTCATTATACCATTTTTATTATACTATTTCTTTATTATTGACCAAGGCTTGATTTTCATAATCTTATTGATCCCATTTTGATCTTGGTTCCTTTGGTTCATCTTAAACTTTTAGTGGGTGCATTCTAATCTAGTTTTAACAATTTTATAATTCTGTGTTGAATGATATTTTATGTTAGTAGTGTGACATTTGATCTGGCAAGCTATATTTATTTTATTATCTTATTTATCATTGATTATAACCACCTATGAAAAAATCAATATTGTTTTAGTACCCTTGATTATAATCACCTTTGGGAAAATCATTATTATGACATTATTTCCTAATTATAACTGCCTATGGGAAAATTAGGTATAATGCTTTTTTATCATGCATTGCCACATCATATGGTCATTAATATTATCATTTGTCTTATAATTCACCTTTGTTTGTGAATTTTTTGTGACCTAGTTAGTTTTTCATCACCTTTTGCGTGGGTAGGCTTATTGTGATGTAGGATTATTTTGGGGTTATATAGGCCATGCTCAATTCATGTCAAGGTCAATTCAGTCCCTCTTATCATACACTCTCACCATATTATGAGCATTTTAAGTTGGTGCGCTCTCATCATTTCATGAGCTAGACAATTTTGTATCTATTAATCCTCAATCAAGTTAAGATACTTAGAAAATTCTAAGAACATTTGTAAAACATTCAAAAACTCAAAAACATTTTATGTGTGTTTATTTGATTTTTGTTTGTGGTCTAGTCTTTTGTTTTCCTATTGGTCTTGCTTCTTTGTTTTATTTTCCAAGTATATCTTGATGGTACACATAGATCTTTATTATTCATATCTTGATCTCATGTTGTTAATATGTCTTGTTTTATTTTTATTTTTATTTGTTTTTTTGTTTAAATGTAAATAGTTGTAACTCTAGTTTTGGTCATTGGTTTACCATTATCCTTAGTTATAGGTATTCACATTTGAGCCAACTCAGTTTAATTGGAATCTTATGTCATTCTAAGTTATTCACACTTATGATTCCTAATTTATTTTTCTATATCAAGAACTTTGTGATTAGGTCTTAAATTATTAACATCAACATCACTCTGATGAATAGTTCTCAAGAACACTTTGCATAATCTAGGCTCATGATGTGGAATTTGGCATCTAGGTATTATGCATTTTAGCACTTGATTCTATGCTTAGACATGCATCTCTTTTCATAAATTATGAGTGTAATCAATTCTTGGTCAATTTTCATCATTCCTCATTCTATTCTCTCCCAAACATGCGTGAACTACATTATCCTAAAGTTCATGTTGGAACATGAGTCTATAGAACTATGTAGGTAGTGCTTAATTTATATTGAGGTTATGTCATCTATCTTTCATTCTTATTTTCTTGTCTTTCATCACTTTGTGCATTCTCATATGCTTGGTTTTATATTGCTTTCTAAGCCATTACACCATCACATGCATGTTTGCACCCACTCATTTTAACCTATCTTTTCGGTTATATCTTTGAGCTATTTTGCTTTCCAATTACCCATGTTGGGACTCACCATCTAAACCAAGTCCAAATAAAATCAGCTCTATATGGGTAAACCATTATTTATTCTTTATTAATGATCAAAATGCACCCTACTGGGGAAAAACTATTTTATCATGATCATATCTACTCTATTAGGGTAATTCTTATTATCTTCTCTTTAGAGGCCCCATTCTAGTGGTACTTCCTTTCTTAAACTATAACATTCTCTCTTTTCATATAATTCCAAGATATACACATTAAATCTCATGATGTAAATATTTTAGTGTGTAAATTGTCTCAATATTGATCAATATCGTAAGTGTGCAGCTTGTACTCTCAAATTAGGTATGCTTACAATGTGTCCCTTACATTTATAGATTGTATATTTACCATTCCCCATATCTTTGGGGCCTATTATACCTCTAATTTTATTTTTATCATTGATGGTAATCACATGTGCAAGCATTAACTCATTTGGATGTGATCTATTCTATGGGTTAATCTCTCACTTTATCTCTCTTTTTGAGAGTCCATCCTTCTCTTTCATCCTAATATGTCCTCTTGAGGGGGCATCATGGGTCTCTTTCAAATTTCTTCTTGACAACTCTTTTCTTTGAAAATACATTTCTTTTCCTAAATGTCTCGCTACACCTTATTAAATAGGGGGGAAATGTAGACATCTAATTCCTAACACCATTTGTGTTGAAATTGTCAATCTTACTCAATTTGCCTCAAATGCAAATTTTAGGATAAAATCCATAAAACACACTAAATGGTTCAAACTTATCATTTACAAGTGCTGATTTTAATCAAAGTATCTCTAAATAGGGCACTGCATTTTATGGGCTAGCTAACTTTAATTAGATCATTTCGAGTCAAAATGATGATTTTGCTTTTTGTGCTTTAGATCACTCTTTTCCCCTAAATTAATTGGTACACATCATGTACCTTTTTTATTTTATGTTGGAAACAATCTAAATGTGAATATAGTTCCAACGCATCTAGCATCACCCTTCAATTCTTCTCGATTCAAATTATGATCTAGTAATATGATTTTCTGACCATTTTGATTAATTGAGGGCCAATTTCCTAATAATTGCACAAATGTTGATCAACCTTATTTAAGGATAATTAATCCAAATCAAGAGCTTAAGTTTATTTTCCATGAGATTTGTTGAATATGTATTTTTGGAAATTGATTTCTATTAACTGCATCATCAGGTGATATCATTTCTTAAGAAGACATCCCTAGGCCATAAATGCCACAATTATTAGGATTATGGGTCTCCCATGCCTGATTAATGACCCTCCATGCCTATTCAATGTCCCTTCTTCCAAGTTCATGATGAAGATAATTATGTATTTTATTCTAAATATTAAATTAATCATTAACCACACATCTTCATCTCAAGATGGACAGTTCAGGTTGATTCTGGTCATTCTTAAAAATTTATAAATAGAGAGGCCATGGACATCATTTTTAAGCTTGATTTTTGAAAAGTTATTATGTTGAATTGTCTCCATAATCCTTTGAATTTTACGATTGATTTTAGTTTCAAGCTTCATTCATAGGCTAATTTAGTGAGTTCACATCTCGAGTCTAGTTTTTGAGAAGTGTTATTGAGACATTAGAGGAGTTTGCCACCATTATTGATAAAGACAAGGATACTTGATCAAGGGAAAACATGATTTTTAGCCACTTTTGGAGAATGGATTCACTTGGGAATGTATATATTTCTTACTTTCTTTCATTTGTCTTTCATTTTCATTAGTAATTCCCACATGAATAGATAGGCTTAATTCAATTTGTTCTTATGCATTCTTCCTTTAGTTTATTAGACTAATGTTTTATTAATTGTGTTATGTAATCCTCTCTATAGCACAAACCCAAAGAAAATCAAGTGAAGCATGGTAATTTATATAAATTGACAAACAATAGTATAGAACATCAAATGCAAGTCTAGCATGGTAGTAGAAATGTAAAGCATGGATAATGCATACAATTGAAATGTTTTTGTGTTTTTAAATTATTTGAATGTTTTTGGATTTTGAAATTTTGTCTTATTTTTGGTATTTTGAGTTATTTGAATGTTTTTTTTTATTTTAAAAATTTGTATTGTATTTGGATTTTTAAAATTCTATATTTTTTGGGGTGTATAAGCTACGTACAATCAATCATAAGAAAATTATGTACAAGTAATTGAAAAGAAGCTATGTACAATCAAACATTAAGAGACTATGTATAAGAAATTGAGAAATTATGTACAAGAAGGACTAGTAAAAAATTATACTAACCAATGAGTCTCATGAGATAATCCCTATCATAGTATCCTATATCAAGGAGAGGGATCGTGCATGATTGTGAAGCATGATGGAAGGGTTGGGACTGTGGCTCTGAAAGTTGTGTATGCTGAAAATACTCTAAAATATCTATAGTGGAAACTGATTGTGGGGTCCCCTTGTAACTCTAAGAAGTGGATGCAACTATATGGCTCTTAGGGACCCATCTAGTAGTAGGAGAATCTCTTTGAACATGTGATCTATGAGTAGAGACATGAGACCTCAATGATACTACCCTGGGTGTAAACATTATAGATAAAAACTATTTGGAGTCCTAAAACTATGGCTAATCTAAAATAAGCCTCTATAGATGTGTATGAACTCTCTATACTGGTGAATAAATTCTCAAATATATCTAAATTTGAATAAGAGGTAGAACTGTAACTAGTGGATAAGCTGAAATTGGTGACTACAAAGTAGGAGATGGATCTGAAGTAGGGAGTGGTAACTCATATAAAACTCTACCAACTTTAACAACTTGATTAACATGAATGAATTTCATGCATATATTAATTATAGAAGGTACTATTTGAAGTTTTTTAATCCATGGTTAACAAAGTAACATATCAAAAACTCCTACACAAGGAACAATAGTAAATGGTGTGGCCACATGTGTTGGACCAACCTAAAGAGGAAGTATAATCTCACCCAATGAACTCTGTATGTGCCATTAAATTTATTGATAACTTTATCTATCAGGGTAATATCATGCTCTAAATATCCCAAATGCTCTAGTAATGTCATAGTGCACATGTTCACACTGGATCCATTATCGTTGAGAACATAATGAATGGGATGATGATTAATGTAAGCTTTGATAAAGAGTGCATGGTAATCCAAATCATCCTCAACTATCTCATACTCTGAGAAGGAGATGGAAGGCCTAGTTGGAACTCTATAATTATACACACCAATCATGTTGCTCAAAGGATATGACTCAACTAAAGGTGCCTAATATGTATCTAGTGGAGGATGTGCATGATATGCATGGTGAACACCTAATGTATCTCTTGTCTCTTATTTAGAATGTTATGGGAAAGGATCTCAATTTTTTTTTAAAGCCTTGTCCTATTTTTTATCTGACTGAGGAGGCTCAACTGGAGTGTCAATATCAATAACATTGTCATCTATCAAGTCCTATATCTTATGATTCAAACTAATGCATCTATTTGTTATGTGGCCTAGTACCCTATGAAAATTACAAAATGCATTATAATCATATCCCTATGAAAGAGGCTTTTTTGTATCAACTTCTCAAATAAGAGGGAGAGAAATGATATTACCTTCTAAAAATTACTATAAAACTCTGACTGGAGATACTGGTAGATTGGAAAATTTTCACCAAGGAGGCATAGATAAAATCACTCATTGAGTAGGATTTGAATCCACATTAACTATTGGTTGATTTCAACTTTTTCTATCATTGAAATTTAATTTATATGGGACTTTATTGTTATTCTTGTTTGTTGTTTTAGATATGCTCATGTACTTGAGTTTGCCTATTGAAATTAGTTTGACTTCCCTTTCCTTTAGTGTATGACATAACATAATGAAGGAATAACATATTTTAAACATTATTGATTCATGAAAAGTTAGTAGAAGACTCTATTTGAAGAGATCTTGTAACTCTTGATCGGTCATGGGGCTAGTCATCTTAGCCAAGATAGTCTTATATCAAAGAACATAATCTGTGAGATGCTCATTTAAACTTTGTTTGTGTTGTAAAATTTGAGCACAAAAAACCTTATCACCAATGTTAATACTAAAATGAGCTAGGAACATGTCAACTAAAGGATTGAATGTATTAATCAACTAATTTGGTAGACTATATAACCATTGTAAAGCATAATCCTTTAGACTCTATGGAAATATCTTGTTTAGTAGCCAGTCATTTGGCACATAGTCCAAGCATGATGCATGAAAATCTCTCAAGTGTGTCTCTAGATCACCATTTTCATCATATAGAGTGACCTTGCATTGAATAAAACTTGATGCCAAGGGTGTAGAATCAATATGATGTGCCAATGGTGTATGAGGTAGAGCAAATGAATCCAAAGCCTACATTGGTCTAGAAGCACCTTGTTCAAGATGTAGCACCTTAGATTGAAGATATTTTATTTCTTACATAAGCACATCAAGAGACAAAGATGTACTAGTTGTAGTTGGTGGTGTTAGAGGAAGGTTGGGATACTATAGGGGGTTATTGAGACATAGTTGCCCTTGTAGTGTTATTTGTAACTGGTTGCTCTATGGTTTGAGATGATTCACCATTGTTTTCTTTTTTCTACTCTTTTTGTAGTATTTTAAGCATATCCTCTTGCATGTTAGGGTGTTTAATTAAGATTTCTTGAAGTTCCCTTTAATCAATTTTATCAAAACCAGTGTATTGGGCCATTGTTAAAGTAGGAAAACAAATTGAAAATTGATTGTATTTTTTTAATAATTTGTAATAAGAAAAGTGTTATAGAATGAAAGTACTGAATGTAGGAAATGTAAACTCATAAAAATAAAAAAATGGAAAATGTATAAAAATGATACGAAGCTCACAAACATGTAAGGTGATACCTAAAAAGCAATGGGACCTAGTATATGCAACTAGGGTTTTGAAAAGTGATATTTTTTTGTTTAAAAAAATTACTATAGAACTTTAAAACTTAATGTGAATTTTTTATTGTAATATGTAGATTAAAAATTAAAAAATATTGAAAAAATTCTTAATTTAAAGGGGCCTGGTATTGTAACTAGGGTTTGGAAGAAAATGATTTTTTTTTTAAATTACTATGGAATTTTAAAAAATTAATGTGAATTTTTTTTTAAATATGTTGGAAAAAAACAAAAAAATACTAGAAAAATACTAGAACCTAGTATAGGCAACTAGGGTTTGAATGAAATTATTTTTAAAATTACTAAAGTAAATTTATAAATTTAAATGTAAATTTTTGATTTAAATATTTAGGAAAAATAACAAATAGAAAGTAATTTACCCTAGGGTTTCTAGGGTTTTTGTGTGTAAATGAAGTAAGTCAGTTTCACCAAATGATTTAAAATTTTTGGGAATAATGGAGTTTTATTCCTAATTTAGTTAAGGGTTTAGAATAATAAATCAGTAAATAATATTGAAATAATTATAGTAATAATTTGTATAATTTATTTGACTTTCTTATCTTTCTAAAAATAGAAATGAAAGAGGAGAAATGTAATTTAGATTAAAACTAGATTGATATAACAGAGATAAAGGCTAAAACTGACTATGTAGGTCTAGGATAGTGTCATGAACCTAGATCTAACTTTAATTCAATGAAAAGATAGGAGCACTTAAAATAAGACACTTCAAGGTTTGGCCTTATAGTATAGGTCCTACTATTATTGTCTAAACTAGTCATAGAGATCTGAGTTTTTTGGGTTTTGTCTATTATCCCTATGTGAGCCTATTTGTGAAATTTTAAATCCTAAATATTGATGGATATCATTATAGAGATGATTTAATCTAAAACTCTAGACCTTCATTATGCTTGAATAAAACTTTGAGAAAGATCGGGGGTTAGTATGTATAAGATGCAATGAATGTATATCCACACCCCTTGTATGGGCACGTTGCCTACATACCAATAATCTGAAGAGGGATCAATTAATATGTATTTATTCCACTTAATGTTGTGTAATAGTATTATGTGGATGAAAAAATTCTAAACTAAGAGTGTTTGAGGTGGCTAAGGATTGGTGTGAGGGTTTGAATATGCTTGTAGCTGTATTGGATGGTTTTATGTAGAGACTAGGGAAATTTGCCTTAGTGGTTTTGCTTATATTCTTTCTTTATTTGTAAAGTTTTCAAATCTCTTCTAAATTAACTTGGAATGGGATTTTATAGAGATCTATTGGTCATGGGTTAAATGTATTCACACTAGGTTGACATAATGAAGAATAAGAATTGGAAGGAAATGGTTATTTGGGCTCAAAATGTGATTGGATAGGAACACCAAAAATGGGACACCCTATGGTTTGGTGCTATAGTCTAACCCCAATGCTTTTATCCTAAAGGCTTAAGACCTAGGGGGATGGAATTAACATGGAAAATGTCGTTTGGTTGAGCTAAAATCAAGTCTCATAAGTTTATGGATGACTAGTTATAAGCAAAAAGGTGTCTAAAAGGGTCATGAGAGCATGAAAGAAGGTCCTATGGATTGGGTGTCACAAGCCACACTTAAGCTACCAATTTAGACATTATATATGACTATATGAATCAAGAACCTCTACTACAAATGGTGCATTGAGTGTGGAAACACTCCTTCCAAAGGAAAATATGCTAAGATGGTTTTTGGGGTAGAGAGACATTGAGACGTGGTTAGACCAAAAAGTATGGAATTCCATAGAAGAAGAATCTAAATGGGCTAGTCTTACCACAAGTGAAATTATTTAATAACACATCTATGGAGAGATATACAAAAAAAATTGGTGCAGATTACTTGAATTATTATCCAACTAGTTTAAAATATCATAATACTATTCCTTTAACCCAATAACAAAAGAAACGATCATTTGGACCAAAGAGAAGATGGACCAACTGATGAAACAAGAAACTAACTGGATAAGAGTAATAGATTATTAGGTTACTACCACTATAGATAGATATATCATCAATTTTGTAGTATAAGGATATATAACATTCAAATATGAATAAGACCATTTTGATTAAGGAATTAGAGGAAAATTTTTCTAGCGACTACCTCTCTTGGTAAAGATGTTGATTGTGGATAAGGCCATGGTGCTTACTCCAACCAATATGGATTAGTTGCTTTGAGTATATGGGGGTGTGCACAACATAAAGGTGAATGTGAGTTAGATTAGTAATTAAGGCTTGAACCTAAATCCTAAATGGAGACATGAGGGAAGAAGAGTTATAAGAAAAGTCTAGATTCAGAATATGAACTTTGGTATTAAAACATATAGAATAAATAGAAGAATACCCAGGTAACTAAGAGTAGAGGTAAGAGTAGTAGTAGATTAGATGATGAAAGAGTGTGAAGATGTGATGAGCAAGAAGAGGAATGAAGGATGAATAAATAAGATAATGAATGCTAGAAAATAGAGTGAGATGATGAAGAATGAGATAAAGATGAGATGTGAGAAGAAGGTGAGAATAGTTTAAAAGTGAAATGGATAGGTGATATATGCAGTGTGTAGCTACAAGAAAAGGTATTATTAAAATAAGAAGAATTATGTAAATAAATAAAACATGGTTTAAAATTGAAAGTAGGTTCAAGCATAATAGAAGAATAAGTCATAGGAAATAACTATTCATTAAAAGAACACACATCCCTATAGCCCAACATTTTATATTATAGTAGAAGTTTTCAGCTAGGTAGATAAGAAGATAGTAGTTAGGAAAGACAATTTTTAGAGAACATAAATAATTGGGGCACTAAAATTAAAACAAAATTAATTAGAAAGGATTTGAAGGCCATAAGATTAGTAGAAATTGAATAAATAAAATAAGGAAGTGTATACAAATAAAGTGTTCATGATAACTCTCCTAGTGTATAGATTAGTATGTAGGTAGGATCACCTAGAAAACAACATCGTCTAATAATAGTTGTGTATCAGACTCCATCCATAATAGTTAACAAGATGGGTCATCAAGGAGGATTCATAAACTTAGCCATTTATGATGTGTTTATGGATTCTAAATAGTACCTACTAAATTGCAAGATGAGATGGAAAGATAAGGGTATCATTGATGAAGATGTCTAAAAGTGTGAGTTAGTAGTGGAACTAGCTCGAAGAACACTTGATTTCATCTACCAAAGAGACATTCAGTAGGCAAGTCTAAAATACATTGATGATTGGCTTGTCATAGAATTCAAGATAAATAAATGCACTAGTTAGACAATACAAGACTTGAATGAGATAAGTTAAAAGTCTAGAGAATTGATCTATGATTATGATCGTAGATTCTCTAATGTGATCAATAAGATAGACTTTGATTTAACAAATAAAGATAAATCTGTGTGGTCTATTGAAGGACAACACTCCAAAATTAGGTTTACCACTATGTAAACATACTATGCTACAAAAACAAATTCCAAAGATGCTACCCTATGGGTAGAGTAGATTAAAGATTATGGAGAAGCTCCTATTTCTAATTCCAATATTGAAAATACACTATAGGATTTCATGAAAATAATAGAGCAATACCACAAGTCAGATAAGCCTAAATTGAATCTCTTGTGTATAGAGCATAGGAAAGAAGGACATCATAAGAATGATTGTCCTAAGATTAAGATATAATTCTATAAAATCTATTGAGTAGTGGGGCATGCCACAACACAGTGCCATTTATTACAATAATATGTCAAGAGTCCACATAATTTATATTTCAACTTATATAAATCAAATAATCATGGTAAAAATAACTACAGGGCTTTACAAGAGCTTAAGGAAGGCATCACCAAAAATGTATTTACCATCACTACAAATCAAATGTCCTCAATGAAGCAAGTGATATTAGGCCTAGAGGTTGACAAAGGTTGTATGACCTAAATAAGTCCATAATGGATTCCTAGTTCACCACAATATTAGCCTCAAGGTCTAGTTAGATGGACCCCTCCTTACCAAGTTGGACACCTCCATCTCCATAATACTAGTATGCAGTACCTTAAAGCTCAACCATGACACAACAAAAAAAAATGAGTTGGACCCCACCAGTTGTGCAACAATAATTCATAATTGGAGATAATAATCAACATCACCATCATTATAATACTTCACAAAAACAAGGAGGATATAGAGGTGGATATCAATCCAATAGAGGTGGAGCTTAAGGTGGATACAAAGGAGGATACCAATGAGGTAGAGGAAATAAATATCAGTAGCCTCCTCTGCAATGATACTTATGCAGAGAATATAATAATTTCCAATAAAATTTTCTGATGAATTCTCAAAGATAGTCATACTATGCATACTTCAGAATCTCTAACCAACATGATAGGGAAGATTATCCTATCTTAGAGAAGCAGAGAAATAAAAAGGCTTTTTGGAATGTGAATATGGTGAGTTTGTAGCCTAAAGAAAATGCATTTTTTAATGATGTTACATGACAAAAACATGCAAATAAAAGTTTGTCTCCACTTGAGATGCCTTAGGATCAAGGAATACAAAAAGATAAATAATATAAATACCTAGATCTAGCTATAGAAAAGGGCCTCATGTATGAAGTTTTGCTTATGTTGAAAAACATCTAACATCAAGACACAAATTAAGGAGGTGTTGTAGCAATAAATTCACAAATTTATGGCTAAATCATGTTCATTATGTGTTAGGATGGAGTTGTCATTGTGATCACAGATCTTCTAAAAATTTTAAGCACACTGCGTAACGAAGACATCTAATAGAACATCACAAACCTATTATATAATCTACTAGAGTGTGTGTAACATGGGAAACAAAAAATGGAAAATATGGTTTTGTACATTAAAATAAAGAAGCCTTGGGATGTTGATGCATGCATTGACATTGAGGTTATTAGTTAGGAGATTCCAAATGCTATCATTGATTTCAGTAGCATAGTCAATATGATTCTTAGGTCTACATGGGAAGCCATTGGATGCCTAGTTCAGAGTTATAACCTAGTAACTTTGATCTTAGCTAATTATGGAATGGTTGATCCTATTAGTAGATTAGAATATGTGGAGATCAAAGTTGCAAAACTAACATTGTGAGGTGACTTTGAAATCATTGACATGAAGACTACATCAATACATTACCCTATGTTCATATGTAATAAATGGGCATATAATGGTAAGATGACTATCAACATGGTATAAAAATAATTAGAGGTACACCAAGGTGATAAATTTTCTGTCATTCCTCTTAATATATTACACAAGCCTTACATAATTCTAGCTAAACTAGATTTTCCATACATTATCTAAGAAACCAATTAGATGAAGGTAAACTCTAAGAAAAATTCAAAAGATCTACGTGTAACTAATTGTAAATTCCTATACAAGTATACAAAACCTTAGGTAAAATCACTACTAATTGAACAACTATAGACATCAAAATAATGGAGGCCCAAACCAATAGCTACACAATTGGTGGCAAACCAATTTGTCATCAAAGAGTGTGCATTTATGTCTATAAAATCCCCTACTTAGTCAAAAGTTGAATTCCTCTATCAAGTTAATGATCACATGCAGGAATACATATATATAACTAGGGAAGGCAATTTTCCATGGGAAATAAATTTGTCTATCAATGGAGACTCATACATACACCTCCTCAACTAGGCTCAAGGCAATCATGAACTTTGACTAATGCAAATAGTCTTTTTGCATGAGAGAAAAATTCCTATGTACTATGAAAATAAGGACATAAATGACTTAATTATATAGTTATAAGTTCTTATACTAACCATTAGTTAGTGTGTTAGTGCTCAAAATTATGATCTAAAAGGATTTGTTGTGACATGGTGGGCAATTCATCAAAATGACTAGCTCAAGTGGGATGATGTCTGTGAGCTCTTAATTGGCAAGTTCTAGTTAATTAAATTCATCCAAAATAATTAGCCATTTTTCAAGAAGGTGAATGTCCTAAAATTCATATTCATAAATGTGTTGAAGTCTAGTCTGAGGGACATGTGGCTCTAAAGTATTAGGTTTACATTTTCCACTATATACTTACTCCATTATCAGCAACATGGCACATGCATCAAAAGTGCAGAAAGGAGATAAATCATTGGGCATAGGTCCAAAGTGATTTTATTTAGAAATTTGTATTTGAAGATAAAAACCCTTTGGTTCAAAATATGCTCCAAAAAATCAAACAATTATTATTCCATGTGTGCACAGAGGACTTAATCACCATGACAGAATATACTGCATAGCATAATATAACATCTAATCTTAATTTAGCATTATAAAGATAAAAAGATGCTAAGAAAGAATAATAATCCCTAACATAGCCATTTCATTTAATATAAAATAAAATAGAGGAAATTAAGGATTTTTATTCTAATATTGATCTAGATTTGAATGATTTATTTAAACTTGAATGACCTATATAACCACTCAAGGACATCGACATATAACCTATTAAAGAAAATAAGTTATGCAACATACACATTACTGAATATGAAGGGAAATGGTGGATACAAGAATATATTGATGAATAAAAGTGCAATATTTACTAGTATCCCATCAAAAATCATGTAGAAAACATTATAACTGAGGAGGTTCCAAAATTGGTGAACAAAGGTGACTATTAGACAAAAGCTAAAATTTTGAAAGTTCTGTAACTTTTAAGGGATTATTAAGGTGCCTTTCCCACTAAATTATCATAGGTTTGATAATTTGACCTTATTTTATTGAGATTCATATTTAAATAAAGGAGTATGCATGACATACAAAGAAGTGGCCATATAATCTCAATCCGAACATAAAGCTAAAAGAGATTAAACTGGATAAAATATAGGAATAATCTATCTGGTCAAAAAGGTATATTGAGTAAGCCTCATGGTAATGTAGCCAAAGAAGATAGAGGAAATATAAGTATGTGGGGATTATCACATTTTGAATGATGATTATGTACATGATCCATTTCTAAATCCATTTATGATGAAGTTTTGGAGTCTATCATAGGACATGATGTCTATTATTTTATGGATGGATTTAGTGGCTATCATTAGATACCAATCATAGAAGAAGATAGATCCAAAATGATTTTTTATATGAAATGGGGATATTTTGTGTGTAATTTCATGTCTTTTGGCCTTAATAATGCACTTGTGGTTTTCTCTTACATAGTAGTGACTAGATTCAATAATTTCATTCATGACTTCATGGAAGTCTATCTTGATGATTGGGAAGTATTTTCCTTATTTAAAGAAAATTTGTATAAGTTGTGTCTTATGTTGGAATAATGTAGAGATTTGTGAATAGAATTGAATTTAAAGAAATGCCTATTATTTATACCTTTTGGTGTCTTATTAGGACATAGTATGCAACAAAGGCATTCTAGTAGATCAGGGAAAAATTGTAGTAATCCTAAGTATCCCTCCACTCATCAATTCCATCAAAGTGAACATTTTTATAAGGCATATAGGTTACTATCGCAATTTTATCAAATTATACATAGTTATTTCATCTCTATTGGAATCCTTACTACACAAAAATTCAAATTTTATCTAGACTTTAGAATACTAAGCAAAGTTCATCGATCTAAAAAAGAGATTGGTTACTGCACCTATCCTTGTTTTTCCAGATTGGAGTAATGTAAATGTGGATGCTTTGGGAATTGAAGTTTGTGTTATGATTTCTCAACTAAGAGATGGTAGACTCAACCATCCTATTAATTTTTCTAGCCAATAATTATTTGATGTAGAGAAGAAATACATAACCATTGAACAAGAAGCATTAGCCATCATGTTCACACTATAAAAACTCTAACAATATTTATTTTTGATGTTATTTGAAGTCTTCACTAATCATCAAGACCTATGATACTTGGTCAATAAGTTGATTCTATGAGGATTCATCTCTTGATGGTTGATGTTATTTCATGATTTTTAATTCCACACTGATTGTCAAGCTAGGAAGAGAGAACATGGGACCCGACCATCTCAGACGTATGCCTAATAGTGAACAGCTAGAAGAATTATAAGAAGACACTCTTGATGATCATATCTTTTGTGTTTTTATCATTTTAGAAAATTTTAAGCCATTGATAACTTCCTCAAACAAGGATTATTTCTTATGTACTATCAAGAGGATTATAAGAAGTAGTTTGTTACTATAGCCCTACCATATACCATCACAAATGGGATTTTGTATCACTTGGGGAAGGACAAAGTCCTGTGTAGGGTTGTTTTGGATTATGAAAGACCTCAACTCTTGTAGGATGCACATCAAAGAGTCATAAGTGGACATTTTAAATAAAATATATGGCTATAAAACTACTATAGAGTGGATTATGGTGGCCAAATCTATTCCAAGATGCACACAAAATTGTGAAACACTATGATGTCTATCAATGCATGGGTAAACCATTACAAAAATATGAAATGTGTTTACATCCTTTGTTAGCTGAGAAGCCTTTTGAATAATGGGGTATTGGCTTTATTTGACCTATCAATCCACTGAGAAAGTATAGTAAAGAAAGGTATATCATCATTGTGATGGACTATTTTACTAAGTGGGTTGAATTTGTTGCAACACCTAGATGTGATGAAAAATATGTAGGATAGTTTCTTGATGAAAACATCATTACAAGGTTCAAATTCCCTATAAATTTAGTTAGTGATATAGAAACACACTTTATGAATAAAACCATCAAGGATATGACTAAGGAATTTATGATTTCTCATCACAAAATCACTATGTATCATCCTCAATCCAATGGCCAAGTTGAAGCTTTCAAAAAGTACTAGGTAAAATGCTAACAAAAATTTTTGATGTCAAGAGGGATGAATGGGAAGATTGCATCCCTATGATTTTTTGGGCATATCACACACATTAAAATAGAGCCATAGGGTTTATGCCATTCTAGTTGCTATATGGTATTGAATCAATCATGTTGATGGAATACCTAGTGCCTAGTCTGTGCATTACCATGGTCATTCAATTAGGAGATCACAAGTCCCTAACCAATAGATTGCTTAAACTAAATAAGATGGATGAGTATATATGTAGAGCAACATGGATGTATAAAGTACATAATTAGAGATAAAAATCATGGCATGATAGGAATTCATGCCAAAAATAATTTCATAAAGATCAACCAATCTTAGTATATGATAGTCATTTTAGAGCAATTTTGATCAAGTTACAAATTTGATGGAAAGGGACCTATATTATCCATGACCTAATGTAGCAAGGAACTATGGTTTTAATATATTTTTTTAGCAAACCATTTTACTAGGGTGAGTAAATGGTTTTAGGCTTAATAACTACCACCAATAGTCGATTGACCTCATTCTACAAAGTGAGAGGGTGATGAGTGGCACCAAGTAGATTAGGATTTCCCAAGTTTTTCATGTATTTTTTTTTTCTTTTATATTTCTGTGTATTTGTAAATGATATATACAAAAAAAATTGAGAATACAAATACTAAGCATTGTGTACACTATCTGTGTATAGGAGGATCCACGTGTGCCACTAAGAAAGACAAAGAGGAGTGACTGAAAGAAATCAAGTCTGAGAAAGGTACATAAATATCCCATCAACAAGATATACACCATATAACAATAATCCACTTGATTAAATTCATGATCCAAGATTTAATGGATGAAAATATTCAATAAATTGGTAGCTTATTAACATCATCTATTTGTACCCCATACAAACACCAAATAACATAATGGTGTAACTCTCCATATGTGCCAACAAATAATAGCCTTAATTACTAGATTGGATTTAATTTTCCACATCAACCATTTCATTCAAGATGAATGGAAAACTAAGCATGGCATTGACATGGAATCCAATAGGCATGAATTCTATAAAATCCAAGTTAAAATACTAAGTCAAAATTTCATCCTTGTAAATATTTTTCATGAGCTATCATTATAATGATTTGAGATTGTTTTATTACATAAAAAGTAGATAAAATCCTAAGTCCTTCACTTCACATAGATATGGATACTTTATATCTCATCAAGGCTCTCACAAATGCTAAAAAAGAAGCCATAGGTATCAACCTGATGCTTAAACAAACTAAGTTCAATGACCAAGAACCATTAAACTACCTTCAATAAGTAGAACATAAGTTGTTTCAACTAGATCCTATTGATGTTACATAATCACTTACTCTTGTATCTCCCCATCATTTCCAATATATATATATATATATATATATATATGTTGAGTGCTTGTTCTAATTGCCTACCTTTGGTAACTTGGGGGAGATCATCTAAGTATTGATAAGGTGATACAATGATGGTAACATATATTTGGGCTAGACATGACTCTTGTAATCAATACACAAGCGATGGCTTGAGATTTGGGCATGCTTACATATGGAGATTCCTTGGCTCCATATAAGATAGAAATGCCCCTCATTATGAAAAAATTTAGGGATTTATATGTGTGGATCAATAGAGGTATTCCTATTGATGAAATATTAGATGAGCTAGTGTGCATCCTCATGGAGTGAGTTACTAGAATATTTTGGTAGAAAACCAAGTCTACTAATAAAATATTAAAAGGGGTCATAGACATCACCCATTGAATGATCCATAGAAATGAATAATTTAAGTGGATAGAGTAATTCATCTAGGGATTAGTCACTAACATCAAAAATTGTCACACCTCTCCAAGGTAGACATTTTAATACCAGTTCTTAATATTCCTACTTTACTTCACACAATGGAAGTAATCAGAGGGAGAAGTGAACCCTAATATAAACTATTGGCTAGCACAATAATTCTATAATCTTATCTAGATGTAGGATCATGGAGCCTTAACACATGAGGGTAAATTCAAAGCCTAGTGGGAGGAGTGCTTGGAGCTCATTATAACACATGCCTAAGTACCAACAAACATCATGCAATATCTAGGCTAACACATAATTGTCACCCTAATTCCCAAAGGAGTGTTCATTAGAATCTATAAATTATCATGGTCACCCTTCCAGATACTCCCTTTCTTTGTAACAATGAACATGGCATAGGCCAACATCACTTGATAAAAAGTGTTCACAACTAGGCATGCAACCCCACTACAATTTATACCACCTGTCATAGTCATCCTTGTAGCTCAATAACCACAAAAAGTAACTAGATCATATCCATAGAAGGGAAAGCTTAAATTAAAAAAACATTCGGTGTCCCCTCCATTAAAATGAAAGACACATAGTATAATAACTTTGCTTGACAAATTAAAGGTGCCATAGATTTCCAACTCATGTAAACTTCTAGAGATGGGCAAAAATGAGTAGGAAGTCTACTATGTTATGATTTCAAACATGGTTGGAGACTATTATGATAAGGAGGTATAAAAATAATTATTTTTCTAGAAGTTTATGCACATGGTTTAAGTGTGGAAGTAGGCTCCCTCAAAGCTATAGGTGGACCTTATATCTTTCTCACCACCTATATTTATTAACACCATTTGAGAAGAAGTGGAGCAACTTTGATGCATAATTGACTTCTTCCCACCTCAACCTACTCCTATAATTATATCGAAGGACATCTTTACACCTCTTTCATAAATTCCACCTTAAACATTTGTGTGAAAACCATGAACAAGGTGGGAGGCAAGGGTCTTCCCTATAGTGGAAGAGCACACCTTTGGATGACTAGCCATTACACAGGAACCACAAACTACCCCTGAATCTATTGAACTACCACCAAAACATAGACTAATAACACTTAAGTGTAGGAAGGCACATGTTTTTAGTTCATAAGTGCACCTAAGTGATTCATCACCATCACCCCATGATTAAGAGGTTTAATATCTCACACCAGAGTAGCCAAAAGAAGAAGAGCAATAGGCTATGAGGGAAGAATCAAATTTCATATTAGAATGATGAGTGAGGAAGGGGGAAAAGAAGAGGCAAAAATAATAATCATAACAACAACAATCCATGTAGCAGGCTAAATAATTTGAGGCCACATTAAGGACATAGAGGCTGATATACAAAAGGCCATGGATGTGGCCAAGAAGGCATATGAAATGGCTGTCACAACCTAAAAATCACAAGAGGAGTGAGAGAGGATAGAGAAATAATAAGAACTAACTACCAAATTAAAGGCAGAGAAAGAAGAGAATAGAAAATAGGATGTAGTGGCCCAAGCCTAGCAAGCCATTAACACTATAAAGCATGCACAAAAATAGGTAGAAGAATATATGAAAAAAATGAGGAAGAAGATGAATCCCTATGACAACAATAAGTGTAGGCACAAGCTCAAGCACAAGTGTGGGCCCAAGTTAAAAAAGAGAAAGCTAAGGCTATGAACCTATAGAAGATAATGGGAAGAAAGAGGAAGAAGAAGATAAGAAGAAGAAAGTGGAAGAATAATAATTGAAAAAGTAATTAAAGACCCAAGAGGAATAGGAAAAGCTACAATCTATGAAACTAGAGATGAAGAAGAAAAAAGAAGAAGAGGAATATAAACACAAGCTGACTAAAGACATTACACAACTCAAACTAGTAGTAGAAACCATAATGTAACAATATCAAAAATCAACACAACCTCATGTCTAACTAGAGTGGCCCACATAATAAGAAACACTTAACACCACTCCAATAGGTCCATAACTACCAAATATGCTACTAGGTGGCATGTAGCTTTGGTATGTTCCCATAGTGGGTGCTCAATGCACCAAATTCTCACTCTTTCTTACTATTATGCCACATCTAGACCATGTAGCATCTTCATGCACATTGTCCACACTCCGATTAAAGTAGGAGGCTTCCTTAGATGTCTCTCGAATGATTTTGAAGAAATAGTTGGAGGGCGTAAAAAAAAATTTGTAATCTATTGCATAAAAGGATATTGTATGAAATCATAAATGCATCATGTCTATAAATCAATCCTATCTCAAAGAAGATAGAGCATACCTACACTTTCAATTAGGAACACATTTTTTAAGCAGGAGCATGACCAATATGGGGATCTGCTAGACTAGATTAGGGGATCTCTTACCACAATACACTATGTGAAGGAGGGTTCCAAAGCCTCCAATCTAAAACAATCATATAATAACCCTAAGGGGGTCCTAGGTTTAGATATTTCACCTAAACTAATGACAAGAAAATTAAATATAATCTAGTTCTCACCAAATCTTGTGGCACAAAGCAGAGGTTAGAAATAATTAAACTAAACATACATAGAAGACATATACTCATGTCAATGTATAAGGATTCCTAATATATGGAAGAGAAACACAAATGCATTATCTATCTACTCTTACAAAGGAAAAATAAATTTAGGAATACTTACCTTTGAAGATGAACCCATTGAGCCTCAATCTCTTCCTTGGCCAAGGTGATTCACAAGAAATTATTGTGGTATGTAAGGATAACAAAGACAAATTAGTTATAGGATATAAAACCTATCGATGCATCCAAAAGACATCTCCATAAGACAAAATTCATATCCCCAAAGAAATTATGGAAGCCTAAACTTTACTTCTCAAGTAGAATAGTCAATAAGCATATGTTTATTCAATCTTACTTATTATTTCAATTCTTAATAACTGATGGAAATAAACTTGTATTTATAGGTGGATTTGACCTTTGACCCTTCCAAAAATATTGATCAACAGGGTTGACTTAGCATATTTTCAATCAATAATTCACTAGGTCCTTAGCTAGGTTGGCTAAAGGCTAACCTAATTCCTAAGTGAAAATATTATGAAAGTGTGCAAGGTTGACCCAATTGACCTAGAACAACTAACTAATGAAAATGGATTTAGGTGAGGAAAAGGAGGATAAAATGTAGAAAATGCTTGAAATGGGTATAACAAATAAGAGAAAGATTAGGGTTAATGGTTTTAGGAGACAAGTGTGTAGATAACAAGAGGCAAAAGGGATAATAATCCTATGAAGTACCAATTATCTACCCACCCCTTTCCTAGCACACCCCTTAATGTATACACTTAGAGAGATTGAAACTCAATGGGTTATTAAAAGATAAAAAGTGTAAGTAATTGATACAAGTTTTAAAATATTGTGTATACATTTTCCCCACTCAAAGCTCATTATGTGTCACTTAGGTGAAACATGGGATGGTGCTTCAAGAAATAGAACATGATAACACATAAAGTTGATGCTAAGTAAAGTGCAGTAAGCAACAAATAAGATAAATTAAAGGACATAATTGAAAAACACATACCTTTACTTACCTTAGTGCTATAGATAAAGAAGTAGTTTGCAATATAAGTGAAGGCATCTAATGTGAAGAACCTTAGGTGAACCTATAGAAGTTAGTGAAAAAAAAATACCCAAAAATTGAAATTTTTAGAGGAGAGGCATATAGTAGTGGAAAATATTCTCTACATCATCATGATACTAGAAGAATTTATAGTTTGGAAAATAGACGAGTAAAAAAAAGATAGAGGAAAAATATGAAATCTGCCAAAAAGTAATTGAAAGATTAAAATTTTGGAAAAGTGATTTTTAATAGAGTGAAATGAAATTCATTTGTTATTTTTGACTTGTGAATAAGAGAAAAAGAGCTCTGAGAGACCAAACAAACTAGGATGGTGAGGAAACAATAGGATAGGTGACATGGACCCCTAGAGGTGGTAGTGTGTATAAGATAGGTAAACAACTAAGAATCTCAAGCTAGTTTTTGAATATTTTAGTGATTTAAGTGTATTTTAAAAATTTGTGATTTTAAGCATTTATAGACATCAAAATGAAACTAGATTAGATGATAAAGATAATAAAAAGTATTTAAGGAAATGGGTTTGAAGGGTTTGGGGAAATAACTGCTAGAAGGCACTTATTTTTCAAGATGTGAGGGGTCGATACGAAAAACAACTAGGTCGACCTAGTTGACCCATTAGGTTGAAAAATGACAAAATCCACACTACTGACCCAATAGGTATGTGCTGACCCTGTATATTTTTTAGACTACCAACCTAGTATAGTTTGTTGATTAAGCAAAAAAAAGTCTAGTATGACAACATCATACTAAGTGGGGGAAAATAAGAGGGTTGCCTTAGATTTTTAAGTCAAGCAGGTAAAAATAGGGAAATTTTGGTTAAACTAATGGTTGACCAAAGAACCAAAATAGTACAAAAATGCATGCAAATGGCTGAAAGAGGGCTAGAATGGGCTAGAATGATTGAATAAGGGATAAAAAGGACCGTTTAGGCTAAAAATAGGTGGAATTGATTAAGAATGAATAAATTAAAGTAATTGAGGCTTTTTTTATTAAAATTTTAAAAATAATGTATTTTAATTATGCATGACATGGAGGATATAATAAATATTTTATTGTTTCCTAATTATAGGGGTGTTTAAGAGGATAAGGGACACTAGTGGCAAGCCTAATGCTCAGGCCACATCATGAGATACCATGGATTGGTTAAGCATGATGGGAAGTAGAGTAAGAGGAGATGGGTTTGGAGGTAGGAAAACCAAAAGTACCACTAGTAGGTTCACAACAAGAGGAGAAACGACCACCATGGACATGGTGTTGATAGAGGTAGTAGGATTAGGAGATAAAAATCAATGTAGATGTCTCAAATGACCTGATAAGTGGGTCAAGGTAAATTTGGACTATACAGAGACCACTCAGTCATAGCTTA
Organism: Torreya grandis; assembly: GCA_037957365.1. Classification (NCBI taxonomy): domain Eukaryota; kingdom Viridiplantae; phylum Streptophyta; class Pinopsida; order Cupressales; family Taxaceae; genus Torreya; species Torreya grandis. Next base: position 3,265,461 of record JARHVA010000249.1, read on the forward strand.
AGATGAGCATGAGTGGTGACTTCAAGATTTATACTTAGGAGGTGATTGATAGAGGAGGTTCTTAGAGGCCATGCAGATGGGGAAACCATGCTCAGTGGTCATGTAGATGGTGAGATCATGGTGGTTGATACATAGATAAGTAATAAAACATGATTAAATTTTGCTTAAGTTTACTTGAGATATACTAGAGATAGATAGATTTTAAGAAATATCAATGATCTAATATCTATTTGGTTTGATTTTTGTAGTTATGGTAGAGGATGAGGAGATCAAATGGTGGTCTTTAGTGAGGAGAACACTCTATGATGTCCTAGATGAGGCACTGATGTCATATGACCCCATTACATTGGAGGATCCTAGGGTACCATCTACCCCTACTCAAGTGAGCTAGTTCAAACTAGCTAGAGAGGTCATGAGGTAGTTTTGAGTGCATAGGGAGGGGATGTAGCCAATGACAAAGATGGGTATAAGAGAGACATGGGCATGTCAGACCTTAGATGAGGAGATAATTGCATATCTAGTTATAGTGACACATATGACACAGGATCACGCCCATGAGAGAATAACACATGTAACAACCTTGACCCATATGACATAAGTATAGGAGCAAGAGAGAGAAACACATCTAGTGACCTTAGCCCAATTGGCATAGGTGCAAGCTTAGGTATCTCATTTATAGGGACAAGTGTTGGGATTGAGATCTTAGATAACCTTATTACAATGTTCTATTGGGAAGATTTATATTGAGGTATTTATAGGTATCATGGCTAGGCCACGAGATATGCAAGATGGGGCTTAGCCATAGAGATGAAGCATTGTATATGGTTTTATTTTTTTGTATCAAAACTCATGATATATATATGGATCATTTTGGTATTCTAATATTGGTTGTATGTGTTATCAATATGGTTGTGGTTATTAATGTTTGGATATATTTATTTTTATCACATGTATTTATCTATTGATGTATATGTTATGGGAAATATATGAGTTGTGGTTTCTTTTCTAGAATTATGTAGGACACATGCATGGTTAAAAATAACCAAGCAAAAAGGAATTGGTAAAATATAATAAATCAAAAATGTACTACATGATATTTCAAGTTGGGAAATGTGTAATAACAAGAAAAATACTAAGTATAAATAACCAAGGGGATGGTAAAACAAGAGGGTAAAAAGTTTGTTTTTAAACCAAGAGAAAGATTTGGCACCAAATTAAAATAAGTAATATCATACTAAATTTCATTGGGAAGTATAAAAATAATGTAATAAAATGAAAATCATTTAAAAGGACAAATGGTATAAAAACATATCAATTAATTCATTCAATCATACTAAATAATGTTAGGAATTATAAGAGAAAAACAAAATTGGAAAAAATTGGTCTTAAATTTATCACACTAATTCAAGCTGGGAAGTATGAAAATTTCAATAAATGGTTGAATTCTTACATGCACTTAGAAAATAAGAAGATAAAAGTGAAATATAAATGAATTATAAAACATACTAAATCAATTTGGGAAGCATGTTAATGACATGTAACTTTATAATCAATGACATCTTATCTCATATTTGACACATGTAATTTTTTATTGTGACTTGGATTATTGGAAAATTTTGTGAGGAGGACTAGGTCCTATCCACAAATCACAAAGGTAACACCATTTAGGTGTAATTTAATGTTAAAATATGGTAACAAAGGATATGGGTAATAAGAAGGTGAAATTATGGTAATTTGTGAGGATGACCAGGTCCTACCCATAGTCTTACAATGTAACTCACAAATGAAATCCCTATGGGAGTGATCAGTGAAAAAAATAATATTTCTCAAGAGTAAATATAAGGAAGATATGGAGTGAAAAAGGGAATGTAAAAATCATAGCTTAGGCATCTTATGAGAAAACCTTAGGAGATAAGAGGCATACTAAGGACATGAGAATACACTAAGTGACTAGTACCATCAATGTACAAAGGAAACCTACTCACTATAGATACAAATATTTGTAGGAAAATAAGCATTATAATAAGATCAAATCATGAAGGTAGATTGGTACAATAAAAGTGAAATGGACCTACCTTCCCATAATGTGTTTCCCATTCCTTAGGACCCCTTACAGAGCTATCGGTCTACTGTGAAGATTGGGTACTTGAGTGAGAAAGTAGTTATCACTAAAAGATTTTTTTATTCTCCATTTCTAATCTACTGGCCTACCACACCCCAATGGACCTCGAATCTATAATGATGCCAACTGTGGAGTTTGAACTTTGACTAGCAAAAGGAGATATGCTTTAAATCACATCTTTAGTGTGATTGGACTTTTAATAATTTTGAAATGTTTTTACCTTTTGTAGCATTGCCTTTTATTAAATTATTTGTATTTTAAATTTTATTTTTAATTATTTTAAAAATTCCTCCTTCATAAGGACATGGAATGACCAAACATGAGAGATAGATTGATACACACAAATGAGTTGTAGGCTTAAGATAAAGGAATCTATGTAACCAAAGACAAGACTAATGAGGACACTTAGGTTTAACAATAAACTAGAATTTTATCTCAAGTCTCAACCATGTATATGCTTAGTTTGTGAAAATGGAATAAAAGGAATAAAGGAGAACCAAAGTGGACTGATAAAAGGAAAATATAATGAGATAAATTATTTTCTATCTGATCACATGGTAATAGGAAAAAAGATGAAAGGGAACTAGGTTTATATAACCAAGTCACAAGGATAATTAGATGTGAAAAATAGAGATAAGAAATCAAACAATTAGGAAGAGAAAATAAATGAGATTTTAAGAAAGAAACTCAAGAAAGAAAGAAAAATCAATGATAAATAAAACATCCATAAGCAAACATAAATGACAAAATAAGCAATATAAAGTGTGAAAGTAAAGTTACCATGTAAGATAAATAATAATTTGACACAATGTCAAATGATATAATAGATATATAAATATAATATTGGAGCACATGTCCAATCCAAATGAAAATGTAAAATCACCATGCATGTGCTCATCAAAATTGATAAATATTCCCACACACATTATCCAAAACATTAGATAAATCTCTATGAATTTTGATGCAAAATAATGATAATGTCTCATCTATCTTTAGTGAAAACTAGGAAAATACTTCTCATCTAATCTCCTCAACATAAAAAGTAGGAATGCTTGATGGATCATGCTAAGGAGGTAAATTAGGTGAGGGATGCTCAAAAAAATGCATGGGAGTGGTCTTTATAGGAGATGTAAGAATAACTAGTGGGGAAGGATCCACAGGTGAAGGATTCATAGGTGGAGAAGGATCCATAGGTGAGGGAAAGTCCATGAGTGAAGGATTTATAGGTGGATAAAAAAAGGTGATGAAGGGACCACAGGAAGGGATGGAACCATAGGAGGTGGAACTATAGGATAAGAATGAGGATCATTATTATGGGAATGACCTATGGGAGGAATGGTCAAAGGTCTAGGAATATCTATAATGTGATCCTTAAGGTATTGTTAAAGGATTTGGTAATGATCAGTGTGATGGGTGCCATATTGGTGCCAAAGATAATACACCTCTCTATACTTAGGCATATATATTTGGGAAGTACTTTTGGGGGAGGTATGGAATTTTTTGAGGACTAATGGAAATAAGGATTCAAAGTATAAATATATTTTTGTATCTTGAAATAATGGGTGGATGAATGATTATCTATTATATGGAAGTAACAGATATGATTATGATTAGGCTTAGTAGAAGAACTCATAAGCAGAGGTGTAATAAGAATAGAAGGAGCTTGGGAAGGCTCACTAATACATTTGGTGGGTAATAGAGCAATATGAGGTAAATTAATTAAACCATCACCAAGAGATAGTGGTGGTGGGGAATGAACTAGACTAGTCTCAATAGAAGGAGTAATGTGATTGGAAGCAGGGATAAATGTAACAACATCAAAAGGAGAAGTGGTTTCAACTATAGTAGGAGTAAGAATGGGATCAAATTTAGTAGGAGTAGGAATGGGCTCTAATGTTAGCTCTACTAAGGGAGGGGAATTATTTATAGAAGGATAAATAAGGGTTACATGTATCTTAAAAATAAAAAAGTTATAGGGGTCAGGGTACCTAACAAAGTAGTAAGGCCCAATCATAACATGATTTATGAGCATACTCCTATGAGGTTACCTAGAAATTGGAGGTGTCAGTGCCATCTCTACCCTATGATAAAGATTAAAATTACTAAAATTAAGAACTATGAATGATGAAATAAGAGAAGATACATGAAAATACTTAAGGAAGAATGATAATAGATAATCTCAACATCATGGGCCTAAATAAGACTACCTAAGAATGGATCATCTAAAGAATCACCATCATCATAGTCAAGTGTGTGAAGATCAGTGATGCAACTAGGGATGACTTTGTCATCTAATTAGTTTTTATGGATAGAATGTTGAGTCTTATTCAAGACAATGGGAATATCATCACAAGGAGTTTTTTTAGAATGAGGCTGAAAAAAAGCAATAAGTTGAGAGATGAAATGAGGCAAGAGATTAGATGTTTTAATATTTATTTTAATCTCATCAAGATTAGCATCATCATAATCTAAGAGGTTAGGAAGAATTTTCCCAATGAGTTTGGGATGACCAGTGTAACCTCTAGTTAGATTAACAAGAAAGTTAAATTGTTGAGATTCATGGAATGGAACATTAGGCAAAGGCTCAAGAGTAGGAATCTTGAAGACACCACAGTCTTGGAATTGTTTGAAATTCTAAGGGTTATTATCACCCTGAATCCTATAAATGGCTCCATTGTGAGGGAATTTAATTCTTTAGTAGGTGAAAGAAACAAATGCTCTCATATGATGAGTCTACGACCTACTAAGCAAGATATTATAAGAAAGGGAAAAGTTAAATATAATCACCTTCACATGAATGGTGATAGGTGGGATGGTAATGTGAATCCACACACAACCTAAATGAGGAATTTTCCTTTGATCATATCCTTGGCATGTGTTGTGTGTGAACTTAGAATATCCAAGGGTTTTAATAAAATCAAGAGAGGTAACATAAGTGCCATAAACCTTGTCAATCAATACATGTTTCACTTGGATATCACCAATTTGGACACTAATGAATAAAGGAGGATCATCTACATGAATCAAAATCTCATTGGGAATCACATAAGTGATAGGAAATTTTAAGGAAATATAAGTATCCATTATTTTATCAACATGAATGGACATCTCTTCACATTTTTGTAATATGTTATCCTTAGATCTAGATAAGGTTGTTTCACATCCTACTAGGGGAGGATGAGGGATGTTCATATCGAATAAGAATTGAAAAATATGGTTTCAATGATTTGGAGAAGTCCTCATAAGATTAAGAAATGGAATTTGGGATGGGATATTAGTGATTTCCATGATGGGATCCCACTCATTATAACCCATAAAAAGGTTGTTATAAATAGGTGCATAGTGATTAATGAGGTCCTCAAAAGGAGGAGCCAAAGTGCATTGGAATTTCAATTGATAATAAGGAGAAGATTTAGAACAAGTTTGTAAATTATGGTCAGAGTGTGAAGCAATTGGTTAAGGTTGGTGTTGAGAATTGGTAGAAGAAGTGTTAATATAAGCTTGATTATTATTAATGTTAGAAGATGGATGGATAGTATAAAGAGAATGGGAAGTGTTATCTAAGGAAGGATTTGGAATTGGATCATCAAAATTTATAATGTAATATTACCCCAACTCATTTAAATGAGTTAGAGAAGAATCTTGGATAACATGGAATGTTTAGGATAATGGAGGAGTGTATATAGGTTGTAGATCAATAAAAGCAACCACCCTTCACATATTAGTCATATTAACCACATTCTCTTTAGAAGTGGGATCAACCAAACTTTTTAAATTTTTATTGGAAGGGGTGGAATTGTCTTGTGTATCTTGATTAGGTTGATGATTAGGAATAGGGTCTTTATAGATAGCCAAATGAGCATTAGCTTGATTCAAGGCTTGAGATATAGTATGAGTTTCATGAGACTTAAAATCAATGTCATAGGCTTTTTGACATTTTCAAATGATAGAATCATGATCAAAATTAGGACCAAGAAGAAAATCCATAGCTAAATTATAAAGTTGCCTAAAAGTCTCATGAGAATGACCCCAACTAGTGTGAAACCAATAAAACTTGTTAGGATCATACCAAGATTTCATGGGATGAGTGGGATCAAGTTCTCATGGTAGAGGCCTAGGTAGATTCTTAAGTAATTCAACTGAGGATAAAGTTTTGTGAACATTAATGTTACTAGGTGATGATAAATGAGGATTTGTATATTTTTGAGAAAGAGGATTTGGTTTCATAGATTGGTTTGGAATGATAGCTTGAATAGTGTGAATAGTGTCATAAGAGTTTGTGACATCATCATTGTTAGCATTATGATTTTTGTTATTAATTAAGAGACAAGGACCCAAATAAGGTTGGGGTGGCTCAAATTAATGTATAAAGAAATATTGATGTTTAACTTGGTTAATAGCCTCCTCTAAATTATATGGAGAGAGAATGCAAACCCAATATTGTAACTTGGGAAAAAGACCATTAGTGAAGAGATGGAAAAGGTTATCATATGACATGTTATGTTCACACTTGTTTGACAAAGTTTTTCACCTTTTAACAAAAGCTTGGGAAGTTTCATTTTAAAGTTGTTTATAATTTATGAAGTGGTCCAAAGTGTTTTGGGGAAGATCACTCATTTGAAATTATTGAACTAAAGCATTCACTAAATCTTCCAAACTAGAAATAGAATGGGTTATAAGTTGGTTGTACCAATGTAAGGCATCACCTATGAGGGTTTTGGCTAAGATCTTGGTAGTGTCAAAGGTATTTAATTTGAACCAATTATTTTTTAAGATGAAGGGTAGGATCAGTTGATCCATTATAGGAAATGGTAGGGGCCATACCTCCTTTATCAATATTAGCAATTTAAGTGGTAAGAGTCTCATTTTGAATATGTTTAATAGGTTTTTTACCAAAAGAGTTTGAGGGATGATATTCCCTTGGGAATATTGAAGAGGAGGGTGAACATTTTTATTATGTGTGTTCCAAGTAATTGGTTGAGGATGAGTTTGAAGATAGAGAAGGTGGTTTTGCATTCTCATCATTTGATTTGTATTATGAGCTTGAAAGGTATTCATTTAATTAAGTGTTTTTAAAAAAAATTGATGGGTTTGATTGACAACATTCACATTATTTGAAGCATTAGAGTTGTTATTAGTGGCTTGTGTACAACTATTGGTACTGATAGGAGCTTGAGAGGAACTATGATAATGTGAGGAAATAGTGGAAAAATTTGCTTATGAGACAAAAGATGAACTAGTGAATAGATGAGAAGAGGAAGGACTAGAAGCATGATTACCTTGAGTAGAAATAAATTCTCTAGTGGAAGGATTAATGATAGTGGATCTTATAAGAGGCCCACTAGATGTAGAAACTACCATATTAGTGGAGATACTAGGCATGAAGGTAGAAGAAGTTAAAGAAGAAGAGGTCATGGTATGAGAAAGGGTCATAATTAAGGGAAGAAGCTGAGAATAAAAAAAAGTGGTACCCCCATATCCATTTTAAAATGTGGTGGTAGGTGAATGAGGCTATTCAACTTGACCACTAATCATGAGGTAGTAAATGGTAGAAGGATCCTTTCCTTGATGTTGAGGAAATTTAGAGATAAAGAAGAGCATTTCATGGGTATACTCTAATTTGGGTTGGTATTATAGGGAGAAGAGAGATTATGCTATGAAGAGGTATGAGGAGGGGTCCCATAGTTTATCATGTGAGTGGCTATATGATCATTACTCTCATTTAGGAAAGGATCCCCACTTTTCATATGCGAGACCCTATGAGGGTTGGTAAAACTCATCATGTATATTGAATTAAACTTAGTATTGTATTTAAATAAAAATTCATGATGAAGGAGAATAACTAAACCAAGCCAAAGAGATGAGAAATCAAGGACATAAGAAGTGACAAAAATTGTAGAGTCAACTAGGTCAATCTATCATAGGAAATAAGGCTTGTAAACTATATAGGGTCAATTAGGTCAACCTATAATAATATAAATAGGCTTAAAAAGTGTACAAGGTCAATTGGGTTGACCAAACATAGCAGACAAGGGTTGAAAAAATTTATAGGGTCAACTGGGTCGACCAAGCATAACTGATAGGGAAAAATAGATAGTTTATAATAGAATACATCGACTGAAATGACTATGTATTGAAACAAGAATAATTTTTCAAGTACATAAAAAATGAAGAATTAAATGGAAACAAACAATCAATTAGATCAATGAGGTTGATCTAATTGAGGCACACAACACAAAACCTTGCACCAACACTAGCTAATGTAAGTTTTTGCAATACAAAATACAATTGAGCAAAGAGAAAAAAATCATCTTGGAAAGTAAAAGCTAGCTAAGTGGTCAACCTAAATGTTATTAGATTGTTAGAATATGATTTTAAATTGGATGAGAAGTTAGCTATAATAAAAGAACTAGAAAACAATCTAAGGATAGTTTCAAGAAGTTTAAGCTGAAAAGGATCTATACTAACAATGGTATAGGTTTGGTATTGGGGCCTACACCCTCACTTCACACACCACAATGATAAGGGTGTCAAGTGATTTGATAAAATATACCATTAACCACATGTTTATAATTGAATAAAAAACCAACTCAGCTTCCCCCTTGGTGATGAAATTCAAGTAGGTTGGCCTTGTGTAGACAATTGTTAAAATGTTTGTTAAGATTTAACGATTTAGTCATGTGTGCATAAAATAAAAACTAGTTAAACTAAATGGTATATTAAAAAACACCTAATTAGACTATGTGATCTATTCTAAGCATTCAAGAAAAAATAAATGAAAGTGTGAGCTAATTATTAGCATATAAGTGTTAATTCAAACTTTGAAACATAGTATAGTGTCAATGTAGTTGATAGTGTATGCACAAAATATAGAACAGGGTCAATAGCATCACCTCTATATTGTGGAATCAATATGTTTGAAAATGAATATGGTTGATAGAGTCGACCAAGTTATCCAGATAACATAGAATATATAACTAGGTCTATAAGGTCAATTTAGTTGATTATATAGGGGCAATTTTAAATATTGTAATATATGAAAATAAAGACTATAAAGAAAGAGAGAGAAGGATAAAAAAGAACCTTAGTGGGTTTGAAGATGTAGATAAGTAATATTGTTATCAAATAACCTTGATAAATTCTTACAAATCCTATTAATAGGGTTGACTAGGTCGACCAAGCTTTGTAGAGCCTTGTTATTGAGTGTATGAAATGTATAAGGTTGACTAGGTCAACCTACTAGTCTAGACTAGATGTATGAAAATCTAAAAAAAAAATTGTTTTGACTGATTCGATTCAGTAGCCTATACTTATAAAAGAACTTGCACACAAAAAAAACAAAGTCATATAGATACAAATGTGTGTTAAAATTGTGCATAAAAGTTATAAATGTGTCAATATAGTTGACCCATTATTAAAAATATATGATAATATAAATGATAAAGTAATAAAATAAGTGAAAAAAACCCTGAAAGGATTAGATTCACATTGGGTTCACTAGAATGTATGCAATCAAAACTTCATCATATCTATAAATCAATCCTAGCTTAAAGAAGATAGAGCATACCTACGCTTTTGATTAGGAACTCATTAGTTAAGTGGGACCATGACCAATATGGGGATCTGATAGACCTGGTAAAGGATATTTAATCACAAGTATATTATGCTAAGGAGGGTTCTAAAGCCTCCAGTGTAACATAATCATGTAATAACCCTAAGGAGGTCTTAGGTTTTGATATTTCACCTAAAATAATGACAAGAAAAGTAAATCTAATCTAGTGCTCACCAAATCTTGTGGCACAAAGTAGGGGTTAGAAATAATAAAACTAAACATTCATAGAAGACATATACTCACATCAATGTATAAAAAATCCTAATACATGGAAGAAAAGCACAAAATGCAGTCTACTTTTACAAAGGAGAAATAAAGTTAGGAATACTTGCCTTTGAAGATGAATCCACCAAGCCTCAATCTCTCCCTTGGCCAAGGTGATTCATAATAAATTGTTGTGGTATGTGAGGATAACAAATAAAAATCAGCTCTAAGACACACAACCTATCGATGCATCCAAAAACACTTCTCCATAAGATAAAATTTGTATCTCCAAAGAAAGTATGGAACCCTAAGCTTTACTTCTCAAGTAGAATGGTCAATAAGTAGATGTTCATTTGATCTTACTTATTATTTCACTTCTTATTAATAAATGATGTAAATCAACTTGTATTTATATGTGGATTTTACCCTTGACCCTTCCAAAAATCTTAATCGATAGGGTTGACCCTATCAATCTAGCATAGTTTTGATTAATAATTCACTAGGTCCCAAGCTAGGTTAGCCAAAGGCTAACCTAATTCCTAAGTGAAAATATCCTAAAAGTGTATACGGTTAACCTAGTTGACCTAGCATAGTCAACTAACAAAAAGGGATTTAGGTGAGGGAAAAGAGGATAAAATATATCAAAATCATGGAAAAAGGTATAACAGAGAAAATCAAGCTTAGGGTTAATGGTTTTAGGAGACAAGTGTGTAGATAATAAGTGCAAAAAGGGATAAAAATCCTATGAAGCACCAATGTTCTACCCACCCATTTCCTGGTATACCCCTTAATTCATGTACTTAGAGAGATTGAGACTTGACAACTTCTTGCAAGATACAAAGTGTTAGTAATAGATAAAATTTTGAAAATATTATGTGTATACATCTACCTCCCTAGAATAAGAATGGGATCAATCTAAGGAAAATAACATGAAACTAAAGTCTCACCTTCATAAAGTGGCAAAGATGATCTAGGACACCCATCTAGAGTTAGTCACTTGAGAAATCAGAGACCAAGTCATGTTTGACCAATGTAAGCTCAAGATGTTGGTCTTAAAGCTCACTAAGGACCAGTATGTAGCGTAACAATTCATGTAATTGGTACATTAGGATAGAGTATGAAGACTAAGGTAACCATATTAATAACTTTATTATAAGATTACTATATCATGTTAGATTTTTTAGCCCTTAAAGCACATCACATTGCACAAAGTATATTAGATTGGAAGAAACACCTCGATGACTCTCTCACCAAATCCAATGTAGACTTCACTATAACAGAAACTATTAGGATAAAATAAAAGATAAATTTATCCCAAAATCACATATAATAAATACAATGAAATATATCATTAAAACATAGATAAAATAATCATAAACATGCACAAAATAGGAGATACCAAATTTAATGTGGTTCACCCAAGATGGGCTACATCCACCAAATTTGTCTAGTATATTTTTTCCATCAATACAAGGGAGAAACAAACCCTATAACAAAACCTGTTACACCTCTCTACCTTATCTACCTCTTCTTTATGTACTATTAGATCTAGAAACCTATAATCAATGGCATAGATTGACTACAAAATTACAATTTTACAAGTCAATTTTAATAAAATTTTCCCTTTGAGGGCATTACCCCTGAACCCCCACTGGGGCGTACAGTCCTTAAACACCCCATCAGGGGGGTCATCCCCCTAGTCCCTACAAAGGGGGTGAAGCCCCCCTTTCAACCCCCATCACCATCATGGATACAAAGAATGGGATCTAAAACCTGGATAAAAGAACATCATAATTTTAACCTCTAATCCTTGAAGACAATCAAGCTCCACACCCAAAAATATCCCACTTGGATATTAATTGCAGCAAATCCACCACTACTACATCCACTTTAGTATCTATACATGGACAAGTTCATTAATTTAATTATCATTCATGAAGACCAATTGAAGTTAAAAAAATCTTCAATTTCTCTCTTATAACTACCTTGGTCATCATATCCACAATATTTTTACTAGTATGTATCTTGTCCAATTTTAGTTGATCTTACTCTATCACTGAATGAATAAAATGATACCACAAATGAATATGTTTTGTTCTAGAGTGAAAATCTAAGTTTTTGGATAGATGGATTACATTTTGACTATCACTATATAAAGTACATATTTCTTGACTATGTCCTAATTCTTCCATCAACCTCTATAACCAAATTATTTCCTTGCTTGCTTCTATAACAACAACATACTAAACCTCTATGGTTGAAAGTGCTACAACCTTCTGTAACCATTATACCCAACTAACTATTGTACCACATACTATAAAAACATACTCTATAGTGCTTCATCTACCATCTAAATCACCTGTCATATCTAAGTCAACATATCCTTGTAATGTCACATCTAATCCACCATAGCTTAATAATGTATCTATGGTCCCTCTTAAGTAATGAAGGATCCATTTTACTACCCTTTAATGTTCCTTTCTTGAATCAGTCATGAACCTAATCACCCCTCTCACTGCATATGCAATGTTTTGACTTGTACACACTATGACATACATTAAACTTCCAAATGTTGATGAGTATGAAATTTTATACATCATGTTCTTTTCTTCATATGTTTTATAACATTGTTCCTTTGTTAATTTAAAGTGTGTAGCGAAATGTGTCCTAACTGATTTTACATCATGCATATTAAATCTTTCCAACACTTTTCTAATTTACTCTCTCTATGATAATTCTAGTTTCCTATTCTTTCTATCTCTAGTTATCCTCCTAACAAGAATCTATTTAGCTACACCTAGATCCTTCATAGAAAAGCTGTCACTTAATTATTTTTTGAGTACATTAATATTGTGCATGTTAGAACTAGCTACAAGCATATCATCTAAATATAAAATAAAAATAATGTAGATACCATTTTAAAAAAATTTAAAATATACATAATGGTCTAAATGACATCTACAATAACCCTATTTTATCATAAAAGTGTCAAATTTTGAATACCACTATCTTAGATCTTGTTTTAGGCCATACAAACTCTTCTTCAACCTGCACACCATTTTATCCTTACATTTGACTTCATATCCCTATGGCTACTACATATATATTTCCTCCTTCAAATCACCATGAAGGAATATAGTCTTGACATCTAACTTTTCAAGATGAAAATATTCTATTGATACCAAACTTAAAATAGGTCTTATACAATTCATTTTAACTACTAAAGAAAATATTTCATCAAAGTCTATACCTTTTTGTTTTGAAAAACCTTTAACCACCATTCTAGCCTTGAATTTAGTTTTACCTTCATTCTTCTCCTTTATATTATATACCCACTTATTTTATATTGCCTTCTTTCCTTTAAGAAGCTCCACCAAATCCCATGTCTAGTTTTCCATTAGAGCATCATACTCCTCATCCATAGATTACTCCCACTTATCCTTAGCATCAATTTTCACTACTTCTTCATAGATTTCTTTCTCACCACCATTAGTAAGTAATATATAATATAAAGGATAAAAATGATCAGGTGGTCTACTCGCTCTTGTAGATCTTCTAATAGGGGTTTGAAGTACTTGTTCATATTACACATTTTGATTAGGAACTTCTAGGACATGCTTTTTTAATGTCTTATAATATTTTATATTCCCTTTTAGATTATTCTTTCTTATTTTCCTACAATTGGTCCATATAAATGAATTTTTCATGGAACACAACATCTTTACTCTTGATTATTTTATTATCTTCTATATTCCATAATCAGAATCCATAATCATCAGTTCCATAACCAATAAATGTGCATTTCTAAGACTTAGCTTCTAACTTATTCCTCTGATCTTTGTCTATATAATAAAATGCCTCACAACCAAAAAATCTTAGAAAATAATAGTCTACCTTATTTCCATCCCATGCCTCCTCTTTTATTCCACCATCCAAAGCACTCAAAGTTCCTCTATTTATCATCTAAACTATAGTAGTTACAACATCTACTCAAAACTGTAAAGGCAAACCTTCATACAATCTCATGCATTTGACACACTCCATAATAGTATTGTTCATTCTTTCTGACACACCATTTTATTATGGTGTTCTTGGAAGTATTTTCTATTTATGAATTTCATTTTTTGAATAGTAATTATTAAAAGTGTTACTACAATACTCACCTCCATTATCTGATATGATACATTTTATTTTGAAACCTATTTCATTTTCAAATAAAGCTTTCCATTTATTAAATGTATCAAAAACATTAGACTTCCTTTTTATACAGTATACCCAAACCTTCCTAGTTACATCATCAATAAAGGTAACATAATAATTTAAACCACCAAGTGAAGATACTTGAGTTGGTCCCCATACATCCATATGCACAAGCTCTAATGCTCCTTCCTAGCTGGTCCAACCTTGAGAAACTTCACAAGTTTTCTTTTCCATATATGTAGTGATAAAAAAGTCTAGATCTAATTCTTTCAAACCTGATAGTTTATCTTTTAGATGTAGGGTCTTCATTCCCTTTTCACTCATGTGACCAAGTCTATAATGCCATAAAGTTACATCTTTACCTATAGAAGCTACAACACAATATGAATTAACATTATCTATAGACAAATGTAAAGTGCATAATTTATTAACTTTTTCGACACTAAGGAACCCTTCATAACCTTTCATGATTCAGCTATAAATGTGATCATAGAACCCTCGCTACCTAGCTACTCTGTAGAGATCAAATTTCTCCTTAAGCTTGGAACATGCCTAACATCCTTTAGCACCCAAGTGTTTTCATTTTAGAATTTAACTTGAATACTTCCTTTTCCAACAATACTATAGTTTTCATTATCATCAAGGTAAACATTCCCATAATTACCTTGAATGTAATCTATAAAATAATGTCTATGAGGGGTAACATGAAAAGAAGCACCTGAATCTAAAACCTAAAATTTAGCAATATTATCCAAACAAATTATAAGAGCATCCTATTATTCATAGTCCAAGAAGTGATGATCAACTGACATACTTAAAAGAGTGACCTATCTCCATTATCCAATCTATAAGCCATCATCTAAGCTCTAACAAGTTATCACACAATGCAAAGTTACATAGTCTAGGGCCAAGGATCCTGTTGACCAATCTTGATCTACATCAATGCTACCTCCTTCAAGATGAGTACTATGTAATGCACATATTTTTTAAATTTCATAAATAATTTTGTATTTGGGAATGATTAGTAAGAAAAGTGGTATCAAGATGGTTGAAACCCCATAAAAGGTGGCCACCTAGCTACGTCAACCTATTAAAAACCTAAAAGGGTGGTAGGTTGGTAGTATATTTAGTTAAAAACAAAAAAGGTATCTAATTAGTGTGTAAGAGGTGAAAATTGAAAATGGTTCCTTAAGTTATTAATGTGAATATTACTAGTCTAACCATTTCTTTAGCTTCTACCTTATATGCACTTCTAGATGATCCTACAACATTGTCTCATGATGAGATAACATTTTAAGTCTGAAAAAGTGTTGGGAAAAGAAAATGGATAATAAAGATACATAGGATATTTTTTGAATATTCATGCATTATGTATTCAGTTTTTAGTTATATGTATGTTTTATTATCCACCATGACTTTTAAGAGATAAAAGATGAAAAATCTCCTCTTTTGGCACCAAAGTACATGAATAATCAGAGACTATAATGACTATATATATATATATATATATATATATATATATATATATATGTATGTATATATATATATACATATATATATATATGTATATATATATGTATGTATATATATATACATATATATATATATATACATATATATATATATATATATATATATATGTATATATATATACATACATATATATATATACATATAATATATATATATATATATATACATACATATACATATATATATATATATATATATATATATATGTATGTATGTATATGTATGTATGTATGCTTGTATGAAGAAGATAAAGAGAGACATTTTGTTGAGATCAGTATAGACTATTTGTTTATGATTACCTATTGTATTTCTTATTGTTTTCCTTGTGTATGTTATTATGTTTAATGTTTGGTTTAATCCTATCTAAGTTACTCTGAAAGCTTTGTAAACACTAATGAAGTATTGGTTAAACCTAATTCCTATCAACTACACAATATTTCATATTAATTATGCTTCTATTTTCTTAATTGAATATGAATTATTTATACTATCTTATTCACTTGAGTAAAACTCAACTATCATCATCCTCGACATGTTCTAATTCATCAGGAACCTTTACTAACAATATTGTGATGTGATACTGATATATATGGATGGTGTAGACTACTTCCTTGTTCTATGTTCCATTGATTCTATTAATATTTTTCATGATAAGATAATTTATGTTTGAATATTATATGTTATCCTTGGACTTTCTTGATGCAACATCCTTGATGTCCCTTATATTCAACCTTTTCATATTCTCCTATGTTTGGCCCTTGGCATTGTTTGATGTGAAATTTTATGTCCATTATATGTGTCCCTTGGTTGTATGTGTGACACTAACACTTATGCTTGTTGAGATTGCTCACATTGAGGGGTTTCATGATCTATATTCTATAGTTTTACTATGTAGTCTTACTCAGTTACAATTTTACTACACTTTTCATTGATACATCTATATAGAGATGACACTTATATTCCCTACATTCCATATGTTACATACATGCCTTGATCAATGTGTGTGTGTGTGTGTGCGTGTGTGATGGCATATTCTCTATATGATCAAATGATATTACATGATGGTATTTTTTTAAATGAAATTTTATAGTTAACACTTCTTTTATGATTAGTGACTTACATGATAATCCATCATCTAAAAAGGGGGAATTACAATGGAATTTTCATAGTGACATAAACCTCTATGTGAAAAACATTAGTTAAGAGTATAGATTTTAGATATTTCAGAGAATCATATGGTTCATATATTAGATTGGTTTATATACATGAGATATATTGTCACATTTATGAATATTATAGGGGCATATGCCACGCATATGTAGCCACTTTTCATATAATAAATCATAGATTGATACCCACTTGGGTGCATGTGCATGTGTACATGTGAATAGTTTGTAGTAACATTATTATAGGTTTTCACATATGCATAAATTTGAGATATAGGTAGTCATGATTGGGGCATGGAAAATTTCCATTCTCTTTCAATCATGTAAACCATTCTACAATTAGAGAAACTACACAATCAAACTTGTGTACATGATGAGGCATGAACATTATTCATTTCCTTTGATCACACATTTTTGTTTTTATAAGGATTAAAATTTATCTAACTTGAGAAAAACATTACAATTGAATCTATAAGCCAGTTATAAGGTTTGATTCACTTTCTTTGAGTGAACTTTCCCTAATGGTTATCTCATTTATTTGCATAGTTATTTATTTGAGTAGACTTAGTCTAATTATTATTTATTTTTTATTTATAGTTAATTGGGTTAGTACAATTAATAGTTTTCCCCAAATTCATGATGGTTGAGGAATGTTGCCTTACCAACCTAAGATCATTCCTAGTTACATAATTTTGGGGCATATCACCCTATCTCTCCTTTTGCTTCAAAAATGAAGAAAACTATCTCAACTATTTCAAGGAAACATCATATCTAATAAGTTTCAATGGAAATGTTATTTTAATCTATGAACATGTTTACTCTAACCCTTGTTCTTTCAAAATTTCAAAAATTAGTTTGAAATTAAAATAATAATTATATGAAAATTGAGTATACATGATTATGAGGTTTTATTATTGAGTGACATGCACAATTAGAGATTCATAATACATAAAAAGTGTACTATACACATTTAGGTACATTTTATCCCTTTAATCTAGCAATCCATTATTATAATAAACATATGGAATTTTTACAAACTAAGATTTGGTCTTCAATACTAGACAATGACAAGCTTTACAATCATTAATGACACATGACTTGAGTACTTAAGACAAAGGGTTTTAGAACTTGCCTCATCCAAAAGATAAAATAGAATCACCTCTAAGTGTTGGTATTCTAATGTATTAGGTGAATATATAGTTTTGGGGATAGTTCCTCTGATGCATCATCTATGTTTAAACTACTAAGTCTACTAGTTTTGCCAATGAAAAGGGATAGAAGGTTCTTGAAAAAAAACTCTAAGATATAGAATATGACACACCAATATTATATTTATCCTCTAATTGATTCTTATTCAATACTTATATATAAAATAAAGACTAATTAATAACACACTCTCTCCAAAAGGACTCCTACACATCAATGATTTGCATGGAGGCCATGTCAAGTGATTATAACCTGAGGGTGATGAATGAGAGGTTTGATTCAAGATAGTATCAATTAGTTTCCATTTCAATCATAATCATTAGCATCTTCACACACCATTTGACTTGCATAAGACCAATACACTAGCATCTAGGTGAGAAAATAGACCTACAAAGTGAGAAAGAATTCAACCACTAATGCAAATCATACAAGCATAAAACACACTATATACTAGCATGTATAAGGCTAAATCAATCCTTTTATTAATTCAAAGGCTACAAGATACAAATGTTTATAATTTGCTCATACCCAATAGAGGGATGTGTACAATGGCTTTCTAATCCCAATTTATAGAACATGATAGAGATAGGGAGAACATGGTATAGAGATGAAGTGGAGAGGCCATAATTACCATCACCCATCCAAAAATAGTTATAAACATGAATGAGAGTAAGTAAATAGTCCCATAATTCTCCCCATACATTGATTTGGTTGTATGATTGAGGTCTTTAATAAGCATTTTCAGAGTAGAGGTATTGTGGATGGTCTATTTCTGGTCATAGTTCACTCCATGAATGCACCATGCTCCTTGAAATTGGTCCATTAATCCTTTATATGCAATAGAGATCATGCACCTATTTTAGGAGGGTAGTTACATATTTGAACATTTCCATTACTCAACTAACTACCACCCTTCATGTTATTTATATTCCATATAATGCACTAGTCACCTTAGTGAGTGAGATATCTAAGACTTAGACACTTTCAAGTGAGTGATGAGATTTATAATGGATTGAATATTTTTATATAGGAGTGTTTTTTACTTAGAAATCCTTTTCATCATGTGAATAGACGTACAACATGTTAGAGGTACAATCACTAAGGAAGAAGGGGGGTGAATCAGTGATGCAAGATAATCAAATTTAATTCCCAATCTTAAACATTCAACATACATCATCTTGATCAATAAACATAAACATGAAATCATATACATCCAAAGCACACATAAGAGCATACATCATGTGAACACGTAATATATGTGGAAAACCCTCTAGGGGGATAAAACCCACTAAACCCTATAAGATGGATTATAGTCCTATAAAATAAGATCTAATATTTAGACTATCACCATTGATCAAGGAACACCCATTCCTTAGTTTAGTGAGACACCAATACTATAAAGAGATATTTCCCTTGTTTAGCTGAGCACCCACAATAACTAGACCTTTAGCAAGATTTAACTTGAAATGATGAATCAACCCCCTAGGTAACCAAGCACCCACTCAACTACCTATATAGATCACCTTGAACACCTGTTGATACTCTTCAACTAATTATGATCACCTTTATCTACACTCTTCACATCTAATCTCTCCCAAGTTGCCTTTAGGGCTAGCTTGCTCAAACTGCCTATTCTAGAATCATTAGGTCTAATGACCTATGTGTCCTCCTACATCAACTTGATCATATAAACAAGTCTAATATTTCTCACACATCGATGGTCCTAATTGACTTGTACCTTCTCTTTCAAAGTTTCTCTTCTTCATTGGAATCCACATATACAACTAATGCATCCAAAGCACACTTTTGGATCACCCTAAGATTATTCACTCATCCTCTAACACAAACCTACATAAAATATATAATCATAATAGATACATGACCAAAATTTCATACATACAATCCTCACTCTTACCTAACTCTTTTCTCTATCTTTTGCACTCTCAACACATGCTATACTCACACATGTCTCTATTAATCTCTCAATTATTATTCCATAATTCTAGAAACCATCATATTTGGTTTCACCTTTTATAGAGACTTCATGAATATCATGTTCACAACCTTCCTTTTCATCCACAACACATGTCTTCACTCTTATGGCATCTATATGGGTCACCTTTAAGTAGTACCCTCTTTTAAATAGGCCTAAGTGTTCTTTTAGGTCCTATGGAGACCCATTCACCTCTTTGACACTTATTTGAGCAAAATTAGAACATAATAACACTTTAAAAAAACATATACCCATGTTATATTATCTATATATCCACCTTAAGTGATAACATCCATCACTTCATGCTTCTACTATAACACAATTAGTCCAAACATCATTATGTACATATGATTACCAAGAATGAAAACAAATTCAACTTATAAGCCTTTGATCTTATATAATCTAGATTGGTCAAACCTCCATACTATACATAGATGTTCCTCATGAATTCTACAACATGATTCAACACTTAGTTCATATTAAAACATCAAAATACCATCAAGAACAACTCAATTACCCTTTTTAGGTTACTTGCAAAGCATGAACACATACACAATAAACTTTGGATATAAATAAATTTGATTATAAAAACACTCATAACTTAAAAAAATATTTATAGATGTTCCCTGGATTGCTCTACAACTTTTCTTTTTTACACCATGGTCAAATTTTGCATATATCAAAAATTATAGCATAAAAACTACAAACTGACCTTCCCTCACAATTCTAATATTTGAATTCCAACGGTCACTAAAAAAATGTTAAAATTTAAAAAAATTTACCTCATCTTGTGCAGCCTTACAATATTGACCAAATACACATTGTCTATCTCCTAAAATCAGCTAGGTCTTTATCTTATAACACTCATCATTAGAACTTGATTAGGACTCCTATGATTACAACACTTAGCATCCTCACATGCCTTTTAAACACTTTGTTATCAGTCCATGTGCTTGTGCCACTTGGTAGTTCCATGTTCTTTGTTTACTCTTTGACTTGTCTTTCACCATTTATTTTCATAAGTATGAACCTCCACTCATCATTGATCTTTTGTTAGATTAGCAAGCTTATGATACTTTTCACCAATGCATGCAACCTTTAACATGTTGACTTCATACACACCATTTATCTCAATATGTAAAGTTAAGTTCTCACTATTGTATCTTCTATACCAATGATCTTAGACTTTAACATGATTAAATTTGATGGTCTTTAGCCCATCATTATCTTTTAGAGAAACTTTGAAGCTTTATAACTTGAGCTAGAAATCACTTCAAGACTCTAAATTTTTAGGGTATCTTCTTGGCACTATAGATAAAATATCCATGTAAAAATTTTACCATTATTTACTTTATTCATACACAAAATTACTATTTCATATGTATTTTCATGATGTGTAATGATGATCTAGCTTCTATTAATCTAGAATATGCATTTTGCGCATTTCAGATGCTCATAAAACAAACTAGAGCTTTATCAAGACATATATAGATGCCTCACAACCTCTTCTTTATCCTTAAAAAAATACACAAATTCCATATCTCTCCAAGCTATCCATTTCATTACTTTATCATTAATTCATTAATACCATATACTCTCTTTGACATCAATGATAATCTAAGACATCAATGACCATGATCAATAATCTCCCCCTTTTTCTTTGATGTAAAAACACCCTCAAAATGACTTCTTAATATTTTAACATCATCATCAATCTTCATTCTAATATTTCTCCCCCTTTGACATTAATGACAAAGGGTCTCTTCTTCAACATGCTAGCAAACAATCCTTAACATTATGTATGCATACAAACACTATTAAGATGATCATGATACTTACATACTTTTAGGCATATGAAATAATTTCTCCTCCTTTGACATGCACAAATTTGAACTTGGACTTATCTAATCCATGGTCCTAACAAACTACCTTATCAAAATACATGACTTGGTTTGATCAAGTCATCATGTCAATTTTCTTGAAATGATAACTATAGTAGACATATTCACACCTCTTATTATGACTAAATCATCTTCACATATGTTCCTCATTATGTTAAGCACATATCTCCAAGCCATTTAAGCTAGTTATCTCCCCCTAACTCCTTGTTCCAATATTGTTTTTATGATGCTATAGGACATTGATTATTATCAAAACTTCATGAAAACCCTCAAGGCATATACAACATGTCAACATATTTGAGATCTCCAAGAAACCAAAACAATCATCAACTCCTTTTTGAAAACATAGTTATACAAGTCTATGAGTGTGGTATTCACAACAACAAACCTTTTATCATAACCAATCTTACACAATATCTTACTTACCCTTTACCTTCAAGCTCTATACTGATTGACACTTTGATCCTTATTTAGAGCACACATACTTACTTCCACACAAAAAATATGTCTCTTAAGAATCATAGGTAGAGAAACCCACTTATCATAGACAAACTTATAAAACCTTTTTCATGATATCAACAATATGACAACACATTTTACTCCTACTCAAATAACCTTATCTTCAGTATTTATTATTTGATCAATCAATTTAAGAAATTGATAAGATTTTACCTTTATAACCAAAAACTATGAACACACCTTGAACACATTTGAACATGATCAATAAAAATTTCAATGAAAAATAATATCTTGATAAATCACCATCCTTGATCAAACACTTAGAAACCTCTATTCTCTGCCTATAGACCTTGAAAACCACCAACTTTATATGACATTTCTTTTCCTAAAACATCAACCAAAGTTCAAATAGCATCCACCATGATTCCTCATGCCATCAAGTGTCTCCTTAAATCTTAGAGAGAGAGAACCATTTGACATAATGACTAAAATTCCCAAAACTTAGGATACTCCCATATCTCCATACTCTCATTTTATTTGCAGTCCTGACTCATTACTAGATTGACTTTGAATAGATCCTTGACTTCATTCTTTGCTTTATACTTGTCAACTAAAGTAGACAATAGAAAATCTTGACTTTCCTTCATGTTTATCATGAAAAAAAAAACCATCTTTGGTCATCCGATACTGATGGTTATTCTTATTCTTATTACGCTTAGGAGAAGTAACTTTCTCATCTACTACAATATTCTCCTTTTACTTTAATAAATAATTGATAATACATGGAGACAAAAAAATTCATGGCATACCTTCTCATCCAAAGAAATAACCTCAATATTAGGCATTGATAATTGATGTTCTTTGCATGAAACTTGCTTAACAATAGTAGGATGTTTACTAGTATCCATACACACCTCAAAACTAATTTCAACTAGCACCTTGGTATTCTCCTTGAGATAAAATTGAAATGACTTTTGATTTTCCTTTTCTAACTGGATAGATGACATATTATTTTGGCATTCCTAACATTCTTCATATTGGATTCCTCTTTTGTTTTAGCTAGAAGTCCACCTTGATCTTTCAACTCAACTGAATTAGTTTTCTTGGTATTCACTTCTTTAGGATTCCATACCAAGGATTTACCTTTATTGAGCACACTAGGATATCCATGCACCTTCTTATGACTTGAGAGCTTGATTTTAAAATATATGGAAATATGACCAACTTGATGAAAAATGAAAAAAATAACATCATTCATACTTTCTACTTGATGAATATTGTGAATCTTAGTAAACATACCATCTTGTCTTTTAGGCTCTTTATGCTCAAGATTGATGGTCTTATGTATCCATACCTATGTTAGTTTATTCTCATGCATTTTGGAGTATAATCTAGCAATGTCTCCCATGTCATGACACTTATATAAAACTACATTATCTATACCTCTAGCTAACCAGCTTTTCTTCCTTTTATAGTTTCTTTCCTTATGACCAAACCTATGACATGCATAATAATGACCAATAAAATATCTTTCATACCTCATGAAACTTGACTACCTAATGGATATTTTCTTGTTGATCTTGGTGCTTGCATCCTCATTGTCTTGATATGAACTCTCATACTCTTTCTCATTATTTTTTATATTGACAAAAAAATTCTCATGCACATCCTTCAATGAATCTATCTTGGTTTTTAATTGAATTCTCTTATCCTCTTTATCTCTCATACTTTAACTTTCATCCTCTAACTAAATTATGAGATCTTGGATGGTCTCCTTACCCATCTTAGCTTCTTTATCCATGACATCTATCAATATGCATGCTTTCTCTTTAATAATATTTATAGAATTAAGATTATATTTTAACTCATCATGCTCACCTTGCTTTGAAATCAACTTGGCATTTATCTCTTCTAATAGAGTATTGAGGTGTCTGCATTCTTCCTCTTTTGAACTCAAATTTTTCTTTGTAACCCTTTACTAATCCTTAAGAATGTTGATATTCTATTTATCAATTTTTGATCTTGAACCTGCTTTCAAAGATTCTAACTCCTTATTGAGATTGATCTGTTCTTGATTCTTCTTTTCCTCTTTCTTGGAATTTCCTAACAAACTTCCATTAAGATAATTAAGTTGTGCTTCAAGACTTTTGATCATATTCCTCATTTGATAATTTCCCTTCTTTTATTCCTACAATTCACCAAGTGCACCCATGAGCTTAGCTTCTACATCAACTTCTTTCTCCTATTCACTGTCATCATAAACTAATTTATCAAACATGATTATATTTTCACCCATATTGTACCTTGGATCACCTTCAAGTGGTTAAACTTTGCACAAAAGGTACTTCTCTAATACAAATCATTGGAGGTACATTCACTGAGAGGGGGTCTGAATCAATGATGCAAGATAATCTAAATTAATTCCAAATCTTAAACATTTATCATACATCATCTTGATCAAGAAACATAAAGATGAAAACACATACATCTAAAATATACATAAGAACATAAATCACATGAACATATCATATATGTGGAAAACCCTCTTGGAGGATAAAACCCACTGAACCTTACAAGATTAACTACATTTCTATAAAATAAGATCCAATATTTAGACCAGCACCCACTAATTAAGGAACACCCATCCTTAGTTTAGTGAGACACCAATCCCACAAGGAACTACTACCCCTATCTAGTTGAGCACCCATAATAACTAGACTTTTAACAAGTTTTACCTTGTAAGGAGGAACCAACCCCATAAGAAACCAAGAACCCACTTAGCTACCTAAATAAATCACCTTGAACACCTATTTCTACTCTTCAACTGATGATGATCACCTTTGTCTGCACTCTTGACCTACAATCTCTCTTAAGCTACCTCTAGGGATAACTTGCTCAAATGGCCTCTTCTAGACTCATTAGGTCTAATGACCAATGTGTCCTCCTACATCAAATTGATCAGATAAACATGTCTAATTTGTATCACACATTGATGGTCCTAAATAACTTTTACCTTCTATTTCAAAGGTTATCTTCTTCCCTTGAATCTGTACATACAATTAATGCATCCAAAGCACCCTTTTGGATCACCTTAAGCTTCTTTGCTCATCCTCAATCACAAACTTGTAATAAATATATAATCATAATAGATCCATGACTAAAAGCTCATACACATAGTATTCACTCTTAGCTACCTCTTTTATCTATTTTCTATACTCTCAACACATGCTCTGCTCACACATGTCTCTATTAGTCTCAGTGAACATAGGATTGCAATAAGGGGATATTAGTATGAAGTTAGTGAATGAAAGTAAAATCCAAACAAAATACACTAATGCTTACACCTTAAGCCTATCTTAAGGGGGAACATGGTGAATAATACAAATGAACAAAGTACAACAAAAATGTAAGAAACTTACCTCTCTTACCATCCTTGATACTCTAAGAGTTTTCTTTGATTGGCTTGCTCAGATTGTACCTAAGAGGTCTTCATCAATGGAGTATGGCTACCTTTATTTCCTCTTGGCACCATTGTTTGGCTTGGATATGGCTTGATGTGGCTTGATTTGGCTTAATTTTGGAATTATAACATTATTCATATGTTTCATGAATGAAATATTGTATTATAACATTACTTTGTTTGAGTTCCCAATTCAATAGGTAAGGTTTCCTAGTTATAGATTTTGCAAAATGATCAAAATGAACCTAAACTGTCCATCTCAAGATAAAGATGTGTGACTAAGGATCTATTCAATTTTAGAGGATAAATTCAATAAATTCCCTCATAAATATTTTGGATAGAGAGGCATTAAAGAGGCATGGGAGGCATTAATGAGGTTAGGAGGGCTTAATCTTGATATTTTATGCATTTATGGCCTAGGGATGTCTTCCCAAAAATTGATGTCATTTGATGATACAGTTATTAAATATCAATTTCTAAAAATAAATATTCAACAAGTTCTATGGAATTCTTAATTAGGCTCCTGATTTAGATTAATTATCCTTAAACATGATTTATCAATTTTGGTGAAAATCTTGGCCATTGGTGTACAAATTAATCAAATTGGTTAAAATGTTGTATTATTAGCTTGAAATTTGACTGGATTAGAATTAGGATGTGATGTTAGATGTATTTAGGATTTTTTCAACATAAAATAAAAAGGCACATGTCTCATGCAATAAATTTGGTAAAAGAGAGCAATCCAGAGCACCTAGGTATGAAAATGTCATTTTGACTTGAAATGATCTAGTAAAGTTAGTTGTCTCATAAATTGCATTGCCTCATTTATAGATATTTTAGCCAAAATCAGCACTTAAATATGATAGTTTTAAAAAAAATAATGAATTTTAGTGTTTTAGGCCCAATTTATTTATTTTGATAGAAATTGATCAAAAACCTGGTTGGAGGTCATTGGTGGCTAGTTTTAGATGTCTATAGATTTTCCCTAATTGGGAAGGCATTAAAAGCTATAGGTGTAGAAATGTCTTGTCAAAGAATGAAAAGGTCCTATATGCCAACAAATTTAATGATAATGGATGAACTATATGATAGCCCCTCGAGGGAATGGTTGGCACAAGAAAGGTGGGTAAAGAGTCCCTTGAAAGAAATAAGCGAGACAAGGGGACCAAAAAAAGGAAGATGATGGTGTGAGAACACAATGAGTTTGAAAAAAAAAGTCAAAATCACTAAGAATGCAAGTGGGATTATTTTCAATGGTTTGCCCAAAGGTGGTTATAAACATTGTACCCCAATAGTGGAAATGTGGTATGATAACACAATGATTTTCCCAAAGGTGGTTATAATCATTGAGAAGATGGAGTTGCCCCAATCAGGATATACAAACAAGATAAAAACATAACCATGTTTTGGAAAAAATAAATTAGATTTGATAACAACGTAATGATTTACCTAAAGGTAGTTATTATTATTGAGAAATGTAGGTGGGATAGTGTACAATGATTTGGCCATAGGTGGTTATAATCATTGAACCCTGATTATGGAAAATAGGATTGATTGGTTGATGATGGAAAATATGATGTGGGTAACTTGATATAGAGGATAATTATGAATTGGAACAACTTTCTAATGGGGAAATTCTCACCTAAACTAACAAAGGCTGGAACAACCTACTAGTAGGGAGATGATTGTCCCATCGAGCATGCCATTTGTGAACATAAGATTGTAATAAGGGGAGATTAGTATGGTGTTAGTGAATGAAATCAAAATCCAAACAAAACACACTAATGATAACACCTTAAGCCTATCTCAAGGGTGCAGCATGGTGAAAAATACAAATGAATAAGGCAAAACAAAAATGTAAGAAACTTAACCTTTTTACCTTCCTCAATGCTCCAAGAGTGTTCTTTGATTTGTTTACTTGGATTGTGCCTAAGAGGTCTTCATCAATGGAGTGTTTTTACCTTCATCTCCTTTTGGCAACATTTTTTGGATTGGCTATGGCTTGATGTGGCTTGATATGGCTCAATTTTGGCATTATAGCAATATGCATATGCTCATGAATGAAATATTGCATTATAACATTACTTTGATTGAGATCCCAATTCAGTAGGTAAGGCCTCCTATTTATAGATTTTGCAAAATGATCAAAATGAACCTAAACCATCTATATCAAGATGAATATGTATGGCTAAGGATCTATTAAATTTTGGAGGACAAATTCAATATATGCCCTCATAAATATTTGGGATAGAGAGGCATTAAAGAGGCATGGGAGGGATTAATCTTGATATTTATGCATTTATGGCCTGGGGATGTCTTCTCAAGAAATGATGTCATTTGATGATTCAGTTATTCAATATAAATTTCCAAAAATAAATGTTTAACAATTTTCATGAAATTCTTAATTAGGCTCCTGATTCAAATTAAATAACCTTAAACATGATTATCAATTTTGGTGCAAATCTTGGACATTGGTGTACAAATTAATCAAATTGGTCATAATGTCATATTAATATATCAAAATTTAACTGGATTAGAATTAAGATGTGATGCTAATTAGATGCATTAGATCCATTATCCAATTTAGGATGTTATCAACAAAAAATAACAAAGGCAAGTGTCTCATTTAAGAAATTTGGTAGAAAAGAGCAATTCAAAGCACTTAGGTGCAAAAATGTCATTTTGACTCAAAATGATCTAGTTAAAGTTAGCTATCTCATAAATTTCATTGCCCCATTTAGGGATACTTTGGCCAAAATTAGTACTTAAATATGATAGTTTTAATTCTTTTAATTCATTTTAGTGTTTTAGGCCCAATTTATTAATTATGATAAAAATTGATCAAAATCTCAGTTGGAGGTCATTGGTGGTGAGTTTTAGGTGTTTACAGTCTCTTAACCCTTATTCCATAAGTCTAGAAACCCTCATATTTGGTTTCACCTTTTATAGAGTCTTCATGAATATCATGTTCACAACCTTCCTTGTCGACCATAACACATGCATTCACTCTCAAGGCATCTACATGGGTCATCTTTAAGTAATAGCCTCTTTTAAATAGGCCTAAGTGTCCTTTTAGGTCCTATGGAGACCCATTTACCTCTTTGACACTTATTTGAGAAAAATTATAACAAAATAATTATTTAAATAAACATATACCCATGCCATACAATCTATATATCTACCTTAAGTGAAAACATCCATGACAACACTCTTCTACTACAACATAATTAGTCAAAACATCATTATATACATACGATCACCAAGAATGAACATGCATTCAACTTATAATCCATTGATAATATATAATATAGATTTCTCAAACCTCCATAATCCACACAAATGGTCCTCATAAAGTCTATAGCATGATCTACCACTTAGTTCATCTTAAAACATTAAAATATCATCAAGAATAACTTAATTACCCTTCTCGAGTTACTTATAGAGCATTAACACATACATAGTAAACTTTAGAGATCAATACATTCGACTATATAAACATTCATACCTTCAAATAAATATTTCTATATGATCCTTATAGTCCTCTACAACTTTACTTTTTACACCATGGTCAAATTCTACATATATCAAAAGTTATAGCACAAAAACTATAGATTGGTCTTCCCTCACAAATTCAAATATTTGAATTCCAATGATCACTGAGAAACTGTTAAACTTATAAAATGTTAACCTCATATCATGCACCATTGTAATAATTACCAAATAAGCACCATTGATCTCCTTGTATCATCCAAGTCTTTATCTTATAATTCTCATCATTAGATCTTGATTAGGACTCCCATGATTATGACATTTGGCATCCTCGCATGCCTTCTAAACACTTTGCTATCATTCCATGCACTTGTGTCACTTGGTATTCCAACATCCTTTGTTGATTATTTAACTTGTCATACACTATTTATATTCATAAGTATGAACCACCACTCACCATTGATCTTTTGTTAGATAGTGAGTTTTTGACACTTGTCACCAGTGTGTGTAACCTTTGAAATGACTTAATATGCACCATTGATCTAAATATGTATGATTAATTACCAACCATTGGATATTATATACCAATGACCTCATAATGTAATGTGATTAAACTTGACAGTCTCTAGCCCGTCATAGTCTATTAGATCAACTTTGAAGCTTTATAACTTGAGCTAAAAATCACTTCAAGACTCCAAATTTTTAGGGAAGCTTCTTGGAACTATAGAAAAAAAATCCATGTAAAAATTTTACCATTATTTACTTTATTTTTACCTAAATTAAATGAACAAAATTACTAGTTCATACATATCTTCATGACATGTAGTTATAGTTTGGCTTCTCTTAAGCTAGAATATGCATTTTGCTCATTCTAAATATGCATAAAATAAATTAGAACTTTGTCATGACATCTATGGATTACTCACAACCTATTTTTTGTCTTTACAAACCTGCACAAGTTCCATATCTCATATCCATCTAATTACTTTTTCATTAATTTATTAATACCACATGCTCCCTTTGACATCAATCACAATCTAAGACATCAATGACCATGTTCAACATAACATTCCTCTCTCAATGCAAATGATGTTACCTCTCCATTTGAATTCAAGTTTTTTCACTAGGAATTTTTGTGCCACTATAGGGTTTCAATAATGGTTGATTGGGGGCTATTACATCTCTACATGGGTCTAAGAGGCCTTCCAACTCACTTAGGATCTCAAACATGCATAAGAATGATGAAAATAGTCCTAAAATCAAACATTATAAGCCATTTCCCTAAATTTTTTAACCCACATGTTCCAAATTCCTAGTTCACAAGGGTAAAATAGGACCTATAGGTATCCTATTGATGTTTTAAAGGTTTTTAGGGCCATTAGAGTCATTAGGAACAAATTCTTGCCCATCGGGTTCTCTATGAGGGTTTTGGAGGGTTTAGAGTGGCCTACCATCTTAACGATGGTTCATAAAGCATAGGCCCTAGAGTGAAAACTTAAGGCCATGAATATTTATTGCATATAACCTCTCAAATTTTCCTAACATCTCTTATCCTCATGAATCTTGTCTAGTGAGATCTGATCACATGTTGATACCTCTTGGGTTTCTTCTAGGTAGTTTGGGCATGCCTGTAGTCTTATGGATCATTTATAAATTTCTCATCAATATATATCTCTTTACCATATATGTAAAGTGCATATGGGTCCTCAAATTTACCTAAGATCACTAGGTTTCATGCATTTCTTATTACAAGTTGTGATAATTATAATCTATAATTCAAATAGGTAAACTATGATGAGAGAGTTTGAGGAGGTCTATTTAGACAAAGGGGTACTTTCCTTATGTACTCCTACCTTTAAAACCCCTTTTAATACCTGTACTATCACCATAAAACCTACTATATCTCTAAATATTCTTTAGGAACTCATATTATCACAAGAGTAGAGTTAGAGGTCTAAGGGCTTATACAAGGTTTTAGGCCTTATAAGCCTAAACTAATCTTCAAGGCACTAGACCACTTGTAGGTAATTTTAGTGACCTCAAAGAATTATTAAAATATTTTAAATTACAATTCAAACATTTATAAAATATAATAATGGCTTAGACCTCTATCTTTATCATTCATCCTTTTTAGACCTACTATGACCATTATAAGTTCATGTTAGGGTTCTCAAACCAGTTGGTGCAAATAAATTTAGTAGTCTATGTTTTCCCCTTTTCTCTCTAGTAGGGGATTTGTAATATTCATGGAATTCCCCTCAAGATCTATCAACACCTTATGTAGACTTAGGTATCTATCTTACCTATAATAAAACTCTTCTAATTATACACACATAGGCCTGTGTGTGAGGCTCTTGGATTTAACAGGCCTATACAAGCTTATCAACTTACTATCCTTCCTCACTGATTGAGACAAACATATAGGGATTATGATATATCTATATAATATAATTTTCATTTTGTTTTATCTTATATGACCTCTTTTTATTCAAACTAATCATTCCCTTATCTCTAGTTTATATGCCCATTGAGTCACTAAGCAGTCTTATAGGTTTCTATGGGTTGTGTCTGCAAGGTCAAAACGAGTTTCTTTTGATCATCTCTTATAAAAATTTATCTTAACCTATATTTATACTCAAATGATTTTTAACACTTTGTCTACCCATGTAAGTTTCAAACTTACTATTATTTTTGGTATTCTCCCCTCAATCTTGAGAACAACCTGAGCTACCTATAGTTGATCATTTGGGGTCTTGACTACATACCTAGAGTGGGAATATCTTAAATATGGTATTTTAACATCTTTTATCTTCTTAACCCTTGTTGAGGGTATGTCAAATTAGGTTTATGAAACTTTTATACCTATATATTATTCATAATATATAATCCCTTTTGATAAGTTTGAATACAAACTAGTGTGACACTTTACCTATAGGTGATCATTTGTGGTGTGAGTGTATTATTCTATTCTTAAGGGATTTATGTATCTCACATTTAATCATAAATTAATCCTCCAAAAAATTGTATTTCCCATGTTCCTTCAATCTTGAAAACTAACTTGGAAACACAAGCAAGCTTGTGTGTTACCATTCTGCCTGTAGGTGTATTATGCAAAATTTTGAAGTTATAAGTTTGGGAGACAAGGCTCACTATAAGGTGAAAATGGATTTATGTATTCATTATGAATCAAATATTTTTGTAAGACCTCATATGGACTATTCCTATCTACTCAAAACAACCTATTGAGACCTAAGCATACTCCACTAAATATCCAACAAGGTACTACATTTGAATCGATGAATCAAGAATCTTAATGGATATAGTAAAACCTAAGAATCTTTAAAAACCTTCAAAAATATAAATAAACCTTAAACTATGTCAAATGGCCCATGAATTCCTTTAGATCTGGTTCATAGGTGTTGGTCTTGAGGGCCATTTGGAATTTTATTTCCTTTGAAAGAGTAACTCCTCCATATTCTTTAATAACCCATATAACTTGAGGAAGGCATCATCCATAGACTTGAAACCTAGAGATTGGTTGACATGAGAGCAAGCTGAGTTATGCTTGAATCTCTTCTCCATATTTTACATGTTGAGTGTTGAGGAAACATAGAGGATATCTAATATGACCCATGGGTGGCCATGTGGAGCATGTGAATATCATGGTGGTATTGTAGAAACTCTTCAATGATTATCTATATGATTTATTTATTCATGAAACATAGAAATTCTAACACATAAACTTGTAACCTACCAACCATGGAAGACTTGATGTTGATCTATTCTTGAAAGTGCCATGATAACATGCTTATAGGGTTTTAAGACACTAACCATACCTTTAGAGATATTCCCCCATGCTCAAGTTTTCACAAAGAGTTTTAACTTCTCTTAATTTTTCCAGTAACTGAGCTTATAGTGTTTACAAAGGGTTTAAGACCACCTAAGGGTATTAATGATTTTTCATAAAGCTTAGGGATTTGATCTAAAAAAAATGCCACTAATTTCAATACCCATAGGGACTCTATATTTGGCCAAGATCTTGGGTTCTAACTCTCCCTTAACAATTCATACAATTCACCTCAAACTGGCCCTTTTGAGCTTGCCAAGAGCTCGATGGAGATTCTAATATATTTTCTACCTTTCTCTTAGCTTTGTTAACATGGATTCTTCTCTATGATTTCTGTAAGGGATTCCCCATGAGATTTTTGACCTATTTTGGCCTTTACCTGACTGTATAAGTCTTGAAATCACCTTCAAACCCTATTTTCTCTACATTTTTTCATGTTTGAGATCTTGAAAAACTATTGGAAGGCAAAATGAAAGAAATGAGAATTTAAGTACACTTTTAAATTAGAGGGTATAGATGGATGGATTATAAAAGGTCACTTTTCAAGTGTGTGGGGACCTTTTATGATGAATGAAGAACATTTAACCCCTAAAAAGAACCCTTTTTACAATAAGACCACCTTGTAATGACTTGCAACGGATCTAAGACATTTTGGGGCATTTTACCCTTGGTGGTGGTTGAATGATGTCTTATGGGCCATATTAACATAATTCTCATGGTTTGAACACCCCTTGAAGGCAATAAATACATGATATCAAATGTAATAACAATTGAAATATTTACCTTAATATTTGCTAAAAATCCTTAATCTATGTTAAAGGATTAAAAAAAGGTTACCATTATTCCCTCATATTAACTCAAATCCCCTTGATTTTTCCACATTATGTAGGTTATTGACATTATTTAATGAACACATTACTATTCATGGGATGAAACATCATATGTCATCCTATTATGTATGATTTTAGATAATGAAGGTCACACTATGACTTGGTGTGGATTCTTAGACATGATCAACATAAGATGTAACCTTGACACATATTAAAATAGGGTGAAATGGTAACTCCCAAAACACCTCATGACATTAGCACACCATATGAACATGTTGCCTATGAACATAATAATGACTAACCCTTTCCTAGATTGTCATGACATCCCAAAGACTCATGAATATGACAAGGACACTATTCAAGTGTTTTTAGAAAGAGTTGACTCTTTATGAGTCCAAGGTTCAAAATATATAAAAATCACTGGTGACTCCCAGGGGTTGACCTACCTACTAGTCAAGAGAACCAGTTATCTCATTCTTTGAAAAAATGACTGAATCATGATAATCATGACTTAACTAAGATAACCTCTCTATTTGGAATGAAAATCAAATTTAATACCTTATAATATTTTAAGGACTGTAAACAACCTCATCACTCAAAATAAGGACACAAAATAACACCAACACCTAAACACCTAGGAAAGCAATAAGACAACAAGGCAACTAGTTATGCAACAACACTTGGAATAAAAGAAACACTTAAACTACTATGTACAAGGATAATATATGTTTTTTAGTAACAAAACTTAAGGAACACCCCATTGACTAGGATAGGGAGTTCTTCACCATTTAGTTTTGACAATTGGAATGCATTATTCTCCTTTTAATTTGTGCTAACATAGGGTCCACTCCATATGCTATCAAATTTGTGTGCTTTCCTAGTTTAGCTTAGTATTCATCCTAATTACACATAATTACACCTTATTGGAAAGTATTTGAGATAACTCTCTTAAAAAATGACCTTATAAATTTATATTGATGAGACCATATGGCATGCATAACATCATCTCTTACCTCTTCTATCTCTCTCATCTCAATCATCCTCACTTGCATGACATCACTCTCCAT
This sequence comes from Torreya grandis, assembly GCA_037957365.1. Lineage (NCBI taxonomy): Eukaryota > Viridiplantae > Streptophyta > Pinopsida > Cupressales > Taxaceae > Torreya > Torreya grandis. The sequence goes on from JARHVA010000249.1 coordinate 3,300,550, forward strand.
TAGCTCAAACTAATGTGTGAGTTCCAAAGTTATCAATTCAAGTGATATGCATAACCTTTCCTCTTTTATATTTACAATAAGGTATGGAGAACCAATAGCTCTCTTAGGGGTGATCCTATCTTCCCATAAGGTTATCCTCAATTTGGTATGCCACACCCTCTAGTTGTCTTCCATACTCCTCTTTATGATCTTGGTTAAGTTCTTGTTAGTGGAATCTACAAGTACATTAACCTAAGGATAGTAGTTTGAGGAATAACTAAGGTAGATACCATATTTTATATCACATTCACTTATCTCTTCACAACTGAAAGCTAGTGCATTATTTGATATGATTATGGAGGGGACCCCAAATCTAGTCATTAGGCTATCATATAACTCCAAGACTAAGTTTTCATTTGCCTCCTTATGGTATATTACTTGTACCCACTTGGTGAATTAGTCTATGGAAGTCAATACCCATTTTTAGCCTACACCATATGGCTAATGTATCATGCCTATAAACTCTAGGCCCCACTGCATGAATGGTTGTTCTATTTAAATGGGATTCAGGGGTAAAACAACTAGCCTTTATTTTATAGTAAAAATGACACACTTTTTATTGGAGATTTATCATGATGATGTCATGGTGGTGTCATGGAGATGTCCTAGTTATTGGATGATGTTCTTCAATATCTTAAGTGACAATGATAAAGTTCACAATATGAAGTGTCAATGAAAAAGTGTATAATGTGCTTGTTCTTGTTTGCTTGAAGGTGGAATGGTTGTTCTCTATAATTTTACTAGTTATAGATGTTTAGGGTTGAGTATGGTGATTGGAGTATGTGAAATAGGTATCTATTATGTTATCTATGCTTTGAGAGCTTGTGTGCATAAGTGAAATTCATCTAGTTGACCATAGTATCTTTTAGACACTTTGGGTCTAGTGGCAAAAAATACGAGTTAGTAGTTTGATGACATCACCATTACCTTGTCAGAAAGAGTGAAGGGGAGTGGGTCATATGGTTTTTATAAAATTATTCCTTAGTTTTTATGTACCAAATCTCAAGTTATGCATCAAAATGTGGTTAAAGATAAGAGGGTAGAAAGTTGGCTTCTCAGATAGATTTCATTATTTTCCCACACTTAGCCAAATTTACAAAAGTGACCAAAAATAGTGAAGTAAACATGTTGATAAGGTCATAACTTACACATTTGGATGATTCAATCTAAGGTGATCATATGGGTTTATTCAATTTTAGACCTAATTTATTTTCACTAATTTCTAGATCATGCGATGCAGTGCATCAAAAGATATAGATGTGTAAACTTGGGCTACTAGGTAGATTGACTATGTTTTCCCATACTTAGCCAATTTTATAATATGGCATAAAGAGCCAAGTGATAATTTTGATGTTTTTATATCTTACACATGTGAAAGTGTTAAGAAAATCTGATTATATGGGTTTGTATAATTTTGAGCATAGATCATTTGTATGAAATTTGAGATCATGCATTGAATCATGACAAAAGTTATGGATGCTCAAAGTTTGCCTCTTAGGTAGTTTTGGACATGGTTGGCTCTATGACAAATTTTTTTTGAGAAGGAAATTTATTGGCTTTATATCTCATATGTGTGAGGATTCAAGGAGCAGTGTGTCACATGATTAGATTCTCCTAAGTGAGGAGATGATCTAGTCCAAATCTAAGATCCTATGAGTAAGCTCAAAAGAATTTATTAAGGTTTTAAAATGGCTACTCATGTATATTAAAAGGGTCCCCATACTTAGTCATTTTTGAAAGTGTTATAGCTCTTGCAAGATTGATAGAGTGCATTTGCTCTAGATAATCAGGAAGTAAAAGGATGAGGATAAGTTCATGATGTTTAAAATCTAAGTAAAAGTATAGGATAAGGATTAAATGGTGAGTAGTTTTTAATAAATTTTTATCTAATGGTGAGAATTAATCATTAAATACTTGGTTAATCCATAGAGATCAACAGAGCATGTTAAGTTAAGATTTCAAGATTGCATAAAATTCAATCAAAGTGATAGACGTTTAATGATTAAGCATTGGTGCCTATATGTTAAATATAGATAAAGATTAATGGATAATATTTTATCAAAATATAAGAGGACACAATATTTTATCATTATTTTCAAGGTTTAATTGTGACCGTTTCCATTTGAATATTTGAATTTTACAAAGGGAAAAACCAATATCTAGTCTTTGGGCCATATATTTTGATAGAAGATGATTTTGCTCATGAAGTAAAAATAAAATATGTAGAGGAATCCCATATTAATATATAAATATGGATTTGAAGATTTGGAAGTGTGTGAAAATAAAGAGTTTGAGCTTCAAACTTGACTATGTGTTTATGTCTATTCTGCAAGTGACTTGAGAAGGATATTCAAGCTTGTATTGATGTTGTTTTGATGTCTAGTGTTATCTTATCTATTAGGGACTGTTGTAAACTCCATAAAGATGATCTATGTTATTTTTATAGGTGTGATTAATCTATATTGAGTATGAATAATGATTAATAAGTTGACTATTTGTTAGGTATTGATGTTCTTGTGTACAAGGTCTTTGTTTGAGTTGATTGAGCATAGGTGAGATAATTTGACTATGATCATTTGAAGATATCATAGGGGACATAAGGAGTGTAACTATCTATTTTAAAGTGTTTTTATGTTCTTATTTTGTTCATTAGTGTGCTAAGTGGGTAAATATGTCTCCATGAGACCTATAAGAGCTACAAGGGCCTTATTAAAAGGTGTAGTTGCTTAAGTGTGACCTATGTAAGATACCTTAAGAGTGAAGGTATGTTTTATGGTTGATAAATAAGTATTTTGATCTTGTTTATTTATGATTTCTCTATATATAGTATAATCAAATGTATTGGTTTCTATATTTTGTGGAAGAGAGACTTGGTGTGGAAGTTTTGAGAGAGATTAGAGAGAGAGGCTTGTGTGTGATTTATGGAGCAAAGGATGAGTAGAGTGACTTGAGGATGAGTTAAATAGTATAAAATGAGGATTATTTTTATGATTTATAGATAATAATTATATTTATAGAATAGTGATCTTGTAGATAAAGTATGAGTGAAGGTGCAAAAGTGAGTTAATCAAGAGATCCATCATCAGGTGTTGACAATATCAGCTCTAAGGTGGAAGTGTTATTTATAAGGAGGGTCTAAAGTACTTGATCTTCCTTAGGGTAAGTTTCTCTATGTGAAATAGGGTTTCACTAAAAACATTTGATCAAAAAGATTTGATCAAGGTTATAGGTCAGAAGGACTTAATCAAAGGTTCATGATCAGAAGGACTTGATCAATATCTTGTTTGTAATCATATTATAAGACAATAGTCCATGTGTTTTTAGGCTTAAGAGTGGGTTTTATTCCCTAACAGGGTTTCACACATAGTTCTTATGTTTCATATGTGATCTTGCATTATGTTTATTGTTCACTACTATGAATGATTTGTATGCTCATAAATGTTCGTGTTAAATGCTTAAGAATTTTCAAGGGTTTGGAAATTGAATTAGATTTTTTTTCTTTACTAATTACACCCCCCCCTCAGTGGATTGTACCTCTAACAATTAGTATCAGAACAAGTTCCTTTGGTAAATTTTTGATAGCTTGAAGGTGATACAAGATACAATGGCTAGTTAGAATGTGGAAGGTGGTTTCTCTACCAAGCAAGATTTGATGTTTAATGGATCCAATTATGCTTTTTGGAGTGCTAGGATGAATACATACATTATGTACCTATGGTTTGATATGTGGTAATCTATTTTAGATGTTTATGTTGCTCCTAATATTCCTCTAGTTATTATTGCAAACAAGAATCTATTTGAGAATAATTTTAAGGTAATGAATGCCATCACCTGTGGTCTTATAGAAATTGATTTTACCAAAGTAATTCATTACACATCTACCAAGTAAATATGGGATAAATTAAGGACTATTTTTGAAGGAGATTTAAAGTTTAAGTTGGAAAATTTTTAGACACATAGAAGGAAATTTAAAAGTCTCAAGATGAATGAAGAAGATATTATGGCATCCTTTTTGTATAGTTAATGAGATTGTGACCATCATCAGAGGTCTTAGAGAGAATATTGAAGAGATTACTATTATTAAAAAGGTTTTAAGGTCTCTATCCCTTAAGTTTGATATAAAAGTATCTGTTATTGAAGAGAGTCATGATCTTACTTAATTGAAGATGGATCAATTACATGGCGCACTAACTACCTATGAGAAGAGGAAGAATGATGACATGCCTCCAAAGAAGGAAGTAGCTTTCAAGATCAAAATGAAGAAAAAGAAGAAGTTTCAAAGTGAGAATATCAAGGAGGATGACATTCCTGATATAGATGAGGATGAACTAATTGATTTGATTTAAAAGAAATTGAGAATAGGTTCAGGAAAGTATAAAGGTAAGATACCCCTCAAATGCTTCAATTGTGATGAGATAGGACATTTTGTTAATAAGTTCCCTCATAAGTATAATAAGGATGATGATGATGAGCATGATCAAGGTCATGATGATTGTAAGAGATATTTTAGGTTTGATAAAAGCAAAAATGGATTCAAAATATTTGATAATAAGTACTGCAACGAAAAGAAGAGTCTCTGCACCAAAGAAGATTACAGCTCATCAGATGAGAGTGAAGACATTGACTCAGAATATGATCATGAAGATGATGGTTCTGATAAAGATGAAGCTATATTCATAGCTAGAGAAGGAAGTTTCTCACATTAGTAAGGGTCTAGTTAGAGTGATTTACATGATGATGAAGATAAGGTGGACTATGAGACTGTGTTAACCAATGATCATGAAGAACTAAATATTGAGAAGAAGATAAATAAGAAGATTAAATATAAACTTAAAGACTTTGAGGATCAATTTAGTGTGTTTAAGGCAAAAATGGATAAAGATGCCAAGGAACATGAAGATATGGTCAAATATCTCAGTTGTCAATTAGAAATTCTATCTACAAGCCTAAAAGCTAAAGAAGATGAATGTGTAAAGTATGTAATTAAAAATAAGTCATTGAAATCTAAGTTAGAGAAGGTATCTAGTAATTTTATGTCATTTTTGAGATTTGAAAAGAAATCAAGTTGTCTAGACAACATTCTGAATGATCAAAAGCATGAAAGTGATAAGATTGGTCTTGGATATAAAGAAGAACTAGAGACTAAAACTCAAGACAAGATGAAGAATAATGTGAACAAAGATAATCATCCTTTAAATAAAAATCATTAGACAAGGAATGAAAAATACTAGTAGGATGAATCCAAAATATATCAAACTACCAGATGCCATGAGGTATGCAAATTTTAATGGTTGCTATTATACTTATAATTAGTTTGGGCATAGAGATAGATAACGTAGAAGACATAATAAGAATTAATTCACTTGGAAATATGATGGGTTTCATTAGTCAAAAGGTGTAAGCAAGGTTGAGTGACTCAATTCTCATAATATTGGTAACTTTACAAAACATTGTCCATTTAAGACAAAACAAGCTAAGTTTCCTTCAATAGAAATTGAGTGCTATAGTTGTTATGAGCTAAGACACATTGTATTATATTGTACAAATCTATAAAGGTAGAAAGATATTGTTACAAAAAGTATGGTGTGCTTCAATTATGAACAAAGATGTCATATTGCTTGATTCTACAAGAAAATGGCCTATAAGGTAGAACAGGTTTTATCAAGCTCCTAGAGTGAAAATAAGAAGACAAGGTAATACATGTAAACCAAAGGTGTTAAGTAGGAATTATGATAAGGCTATAGGTACAAGTAATCTATTTTCTATGGTGGAGAATGCTTATGAATTTAAAGAGTCTCAAGGGGTCTCATTGTCTGCTCATATTGAGAATGAAGAGACTAAGCTCAAGGAGAAAACCAAGGTATTGGTTGATGCTAGTTCTAAGGTATTTTTTAGATCCAAGTGAAAATCTTACTATTTTTAGATAAGTGTCTATTAATGAAGATTAAAGTTACAAAGAAGATTCTTCAGATGAAAAAGTATGTCATGAATCTATGTTGTCTCCATGTTTTGATAATCCAATCATAGAAAAAGAGGATAATGTTGTAATATTTGAAGAAGCTATTTATTTAAAGCTAAAGAAAAATAAGAAAAATAACTACAAATATCATATGAGCAAGGAGGAGATGGAAGATGAGGATTTATTTTTATTTTAGAGCATTGAGGTATAAAAGGTGTCTCTATCTATGCTTCTTAAAAAAATCCTTTCAGTGGAGAAAAATGTTTGTATGCTCAAGATTATAATGCCAATCATAGAAGGTATTTTGCTAAGGGGGAGTAACAAGTTCATAAGCCTATTCTAGAGGATTTTGAAGGAGATGTAGTACAAGTTTAGATTAAAAATTTCTAAATGAAAAAGGTGGTTTGTGTGATTTAACAAGGTCCTAAAAAGGGACATAGGAAGTTAAGGTTACCAATAGAGTGAAATCTCAAATCTTGGTCCAAAAGTGTATAATGGTTGTCTCTAGGTGTACAATAATTTTTAGAGGTGGACATTGATTGGAAGGTGTTGTGTTGACTTTGTTTGTTTTTAGATTCTAGGGTTTTAGGCTCTGCAAGAAAAATGGTATGCTTTATGATTTGAGGTTTGAGGGTTATTAATTTATCTAATGAGCCAAATGGGTTTTCAAATAAAGATTCACATAGATTTTAAGGTTCACGGTTCTCAATTTATTCTTATTTATATCAATGTAGAAGGCCAATTAGCTAGTAGGTTTGTAAGGGAAGTTTATTATAGAAGATGATCCTGGTGATGAAAATTTGTGTGATTGAGGGGGCTGATGAGGGTGCTCTAGATATGGATTTTTAGGTCTTGAATATGTGTTTATTGAAAATTATGGGCTCTACAAGTTTCAAGTAGGGTTATAAGGAGGCTAGACTGTCTTAGTTTGAAGAAGAGTGATATTTTTATCAATTTATCCAAAAGAGAGAGATATGTTTGATTCAAGATATGTTATTAGGTTATTTTAGTGAAATTTTCCTATTTGGTGAGTGGTATGAAGTTCTATTGGTGTTATTAATGGTAGCTTGAGAGAGGAGGCTAATAATTGTATGTAGTGATTCTTCATGGTGTGTGGAGATTTGAAGATGCTTAGAAGGTAAAATTTATCATATTTATTAGGGGATTACCTATCATATGTTTCTTTTTGTGTTCTATTAGATTTTAGTGCATTTATGTCTTCTTTTTTCATTTGTTGTAATGCTAGGTTGAAGAGAATGTTGGCATGGAGCAAAAAGAAGTTGTTAAGGCAAGAAAAGGTTGGTTTAAGGTAAGGGGGAGTGTCTACTATATTTTTAAGATGGTCTCTTCCTATTTTTATAGTCGTTTTAGGTCCTTAAGATCAGTTTGCACCCACTTTTTCATTATGTCAAAGGGGGAGAAGGTTCCTTTTGAGGAGAAAGTTCCTATTATGGGAGTGATTTAAAGAGATAGAAAGTGAGTTGTATATTGCTATATATGTTAGTTTTTGACATAAATGATAAAGGGGAAGATTATTGGAGAGTTATCATGATGATGTCATGGAGGTGATTTAGTGAGTAGATTAAGTGCTTTGCTAGCCTAAGTGACATTGATAAAGTGTATAATGTGTTTATTCTTATATGCTTGAAGGTGACTTGGTTATTCTAAAAAAATTGACTAGTTAGAGATGTTCAAGGTTGATTATGGTGATTTTAGTATGTTAAATATGTTTCTAAGATGTTATCTATTATTTGGTAGCTTGTGTACACAAGTAGAATTGATTTGGCTAACCATAGTTCTCTTTTAGACACTTTGGGTTAGTGGAAGAAAATCTAAGTTGGCAATTTGATGACATCACCATTTCCAAATGGGAAGAAGTCAAGGGGATTGGATCATATGGTTGTGATAAAATTAGTCCTTAGTTATTATGTGTCAAATCTCAAGTCATGCATCAAAGTGTGGTTAAATATATGAGGGTGTAAAGTTGTCTTCTCAAACATATTTCATTATTTTCCCATACTTAGCCAAATTTACAAAAGTGGCTAGGAAGAGCTAAGTAATCATGTTGATGAGGTCAATGCTCATACATGTGTATGACTTAGGGGAAAGTGATCATATTGGTTTGTTAATTTTTTGACCTAATTTATTTTCACTAATTTTTAGATCATGTGATGCAGCGCATCAAAAGATATAGATGTGCAAAGTTGGGTTCTAGGAAAATTGACTATGTTTTCCCATAGCCAATTTTTCAATATGGCAAAAAAAATGACTGAGCATTTTGATGTTGTTATATATTATACATGTGAAGGTGTCAGTAAAATTTGATCATATGGGTTTATTTAGTTTTGAGAATAGATCATTTCCACTAAATTTGAGATCATACACTAAAGTATGACAAAAGTTATGGATGATCAAAGTTGGCCTCTCAAGTAGTTTTTGACATGGTTGGTTTTATGATAGAAGTTTTTGAGAAGGCACTTTAATGTTTTTATATCTCAAAAATGTAAGGATTCTAGAAGAAGTGTGTCATATGGTTATATTCTCTTAAGTAATGATATCATCTGGTCCAAATTTGAGATCCTATGAGTAAGCATGAAAGAAGTTATTGAGGTGAAAAAATGGCTACTCAAGCATATTAAAAGGGTCCCCATAGTCATTTTTGAAAGTGTTCTAACTCAAGCAAGATCAATGGAGTGCATTTTATCTATAGAGTTAGGAAGTAGAAATATGAGGATAGGTACATGATGTTTAACATCTAAGTAAAGCTATAGGATAAGGATCTAATGGTGAGCAGGCATTCATATAGTTTGATCGAATAGTGAATTTTGATCATTAAAGACTTGATTGATCTAAAAATATCAATAGAGCATGTTAAGTCAACATTTCAAGATTACAATAGACACATTCAAAGTGATAGAGTTTTAACAGTTAAGTATTGGTGCCTATAAGTTAAAGATCTATCAAGATCGATGGAGCATATTTGATCAAAATCTGAGAGGACATGAAATGTGAGCATTATGTTCAAGGTTTAACTGTGACCATTTCCATTTGAATATTTGAATTTTATAAATGAAGAAATTAGTGTATGGTCTTTGGGCCATATCTTTTGATAGAAGATGAATATGTTCATTCATTAAAAATAAAATATGTAGAGGAATCCAAGGCACATCTATAAATATGGAATTGAAGATCTGGAAGTGTGTAGATAGATTTTGAGCTTCAAATTTCAATGTGTACTCATGCTTGTTCAAGATGTGACCCAAGAAGGATATTCAAGCTTATATTGATGTTGTTTCAATGTTTCATGTTGTCTTAGATATTGAGGAGTGTTTTATACTCCATAAGGATGTTCTATGTGGCCTTTGGAGGTGTGATAAATCTATATTGAGTATGAACAATGCTTAAGAAGTTGATTTTTTGTTAGGTATTGATGTTATTGTGTATAAGGTCTCTATTTTATTTGATTGAGCATATGCAGAGGTGAGATAAGTTGACTATGATCACAATTTTGAGGATGTCATAGGGGACATAAGGAGTGGACCTATGTATTTGAAAGTGGTCATGTGTTATTTTTTTGTTCATTAGTGTGCTAAGTGGGTAAATAGGTCTCCATGAGACCTATAATAGGCACAAGGGCCTTATTAAAAGGTGTAGTTGATTAAGTGTGACCTACATAAGATGCCTTAAGAGTGTAGGTATGTTTTGTGTTTGAAAAGGAAATATTTTTATTTTGTTAATTCATGATTACTCTATATATAGTATAATCAAATGTATTGGTTTTTAGATTTTATGGAAGAGAGACTTGGTGTGGAAGTTTTGAGAGAGATTGGAGAGAGAGGCTTATGTTTGCTTTGTGGAGTGAAGGAGGGGTAAATTTCCCTAAGGATGAGTTAAAGAGAAGAAAAAAGAGGATTATTTGTATGATCTATAGGTCATAATTCTACTGACAGAATAGTGCTCATGTAGATTGAGTGTGAGCGAAGGTGCATAAGTAAGTTAATCAAGAGGCCCATCATCAGGTGTTGAAGACATCAACTCTAAGGTGAAAGTGTTATTTACAAGGAGGGTCTAAATGACTTGATCTTCCTTAGGGTAATTTTCTCCTTGTGAAATAGGTTTTCACTAAAAACCTTTGATCATAAGGATTTGATCAAGGTTGTAGGTCAGAAGGACTTGATCGTAGGTTCTTGATCAGAAGGACTTAATCAATCTCTTATTTATAATCATATTATAGGATAATAGTCCATGTGTTTTTAGGCTTAAGATTAGGTTTTTTTTCCTAAGAGGGTTTTACATGTAGTTCTTGTGTTGTATATGTGATCTTGCATTATGTTTATTATTCACTATTATGAATGATTTGTATGCTTCATAAATGTTTGTGTTGAATGCTTAATAATTTTAAAGGGTTTGAAAATTGAATCAGATTATTTGCCTTTATTAATTCAACCCTCCCCATTAGTGGATTGTACCTCTAAAAATTGGTATCAGAATGAGGTCCTTTGATAGAAGCTTCATATATTGAAGGTATTCCAAGTTATAATGGATAGTTAGAATGTTCAAGGTGGTTTCTCTACTTATCAAGATTCAATGTTCAATGGATCCAATTATGCTTTTTGGAGTGCTAGGATGAAGACATACATTATGTTCCTAAGGTTTGATGTATGGAAATATATTTTGGATGGTTATGTTTCTCCTACTATTTCTCTGTCTATTATTGTAGACATGAAGCTATTTTATAATAATTATAAGGTAATTAATGCCATCAATTGTGGTCTTATAGAAACTGAGTTAACCAAAGTAATTCATTGCACATCTACCAAGGAATTATGAGATAAATTGAAGACTATTTTTGAAGGAGATTCAAAGGTTAAGTTGGAAAAGTTAAAAACTCACAAAAGGAAATTTGAAACTCTCAAGATGAAAGAAGAAGATATTGTGGCATCCTTTCTACAAAGAGTTGATGAGATTGTGAACATCATCAAAGGTCTTGGAGAGAATATTGAAGAGACTAATGTTTTTCAAAATGTGTTAAGGTTTATATCCCCCAAGTTTGATCTAAAATTATCTGCTATTGAATAGAGTCACGATATTACTTAGTTGAATATTTGATAACAAGATGTACTCCAAGGACAAGAAGATTCTATACACCAAATAAGATTGTAGCTCATCAGATGAGAGTGAAGACTGTGACTAAAAATATGATCACGCAGTTTATGGTTCTACTAAAGATGAAGCTCTATTCATGATTGAGGAAGGAATTTTCTCACATTATAAAGGGTCTACTTGGAGTTATTTATATGATGATGAAGATGAGATGGACTATGAGACTGCATTGATAAATTCTCATGAAGAACTAAAGATTGAGAAGAAGATCAATAAGAAGATGAAATATAAACTCAAGGACTATGTGGATTAATTCAATGTGTTTAAGGAAATAATTGATGAATTTGCCAAGAATCATGAAGATATGGTCAAACATATTAGTTGTCAACTAAAAATTCTATCTACAAGCCTAAAAGCTAAAGAAGATGAATGTGCAAGGTATGCAATTGAAAATAAGTCATTAAAATCTGAGTTAGAGAAGGTATCTAGTAAGGTTATGTCATTTGTGAGATTTGAAAAAAGATCAAGTGATATATACAACATTTTGAATGATCAAAAGCATGCAAGTAATGAGATTAGGCTTGGATACAAAGAAGAAATAGAGACTGCAACTCAAGACAAGATTAAGACTAATGTGAATAAGGAAAATCAACCTTTAAAGATAAATAATCACATAAGTAATAAAGGTTATAGTAGGATGAATTAAAAATAGATTAGACAATTAGATTTCATGAGATTACAAATTTCAATGGTTACTGCTATACTTGTAATTAGTTTAGGCATAGAGCTAGAGAATGTAGAAGACCTGTTAAGAATGAATTTTCATGGAACTATGATGGGGGTCATCAATCAAAAGTTATAAGTAAGGTTGACTACCTCAAATATCATAATGTTGGACACTTTTAAAAATGTTGTTAATTTAAGTCAAGACAAGTTGAATTTCCTTCAAGAGATACTGAGTGCTATAGTTGTTATGAACTAGGACATATTGTAAGATGTTATTCAAATCTATAAAGGAAAAAAGAGCTTGTTGAAAAAAGTATGGGGTACTTCAATTATGAATAGAGAGATCATATTTCAAGATTATGAAAGTAAAGGATTACAAAATAGAATAGGTTTTATCGATCTCCTAGAGTGAAAGAAAGAAGACAAGGTAATACATGTAAACTAAAGCTGGTAATTATGAATTATGATGAGGTTACAGGTCCATGTAATATGTTTTCTATGGTGGAGAATGCTTATAAAGTTGAAGATTATCAAGGGGCATCATTATCTACTCATGTTTATAATGAAGAGACTAAACTCAAGGAGAAAACCAATGTACTTATTAAGTATAGTTATAAGGTATGTATGGATCCAAGTGAACATCTTGTTGTTGTTGGAAAAATTCCTAGTAATGAAGAATCAAACTGTAAGGAAGATTATTCAAATGAAAATGTATGCCATGAATATATATTATCTCCATGTTTTGATAATCAAATCATATAATAAGAGGAGAATGTTGTAATAGTTGAAGAATTTATTTCTTTAAATCCAAAGAAGAAGAAGAAGAACTACAAATAAATATCAGATGAGCAAGGAGGAGATGGAAGATGAGGATTTGTTTTTGTTTTAGAGCATTAAGATATAAAAGGTGTCTCTATTTATGATTCTTAGGAGACTCATTTTAGTGGAGAATCATGTTTTTGTACTCAAGATGATAACGCCAATAAAATAAGGTCTTTTTATAAGGGGGAGTAACAAGTTCATAATCCTATTTTAGAGGATTATTGAGCTATAATACAGGGTCTAATTTAAAATTTATAAATGGCAAAGATGGTTTACGTGATTTGACAAGGTCATAAAAAGGGATATAGGAATTCAAGGTTCTTAATGGTGTGAAATCTCAAATCTTGGTCTAGAAGTGTATAATGGTTGTCTCAAGGTGTACAAGAAGTTTCAGAGGTGGATGTTGACTGGAAGGTGCTATGTTGACTTTATTTATTTTGATATTCTAGGGTTTTGGGATCTGATTGAAAAGTGGTATTATTTATGAGTTAAGGTCTGAGGTATATTAATTTGTTTAATGAGATAAATGATTAATCAAATTAATCTTCAAAAATATTTTAAGGTTTGTGGTTCTTAATTTATTCTTGTTTATATCAATATGGAGGGCTAATTAGCTAGTAGGTTTGTAAAGGAAGTTTATTGCAGAGGATGATCCTGGTAATGAAAATTTGTGTGATTAAGGGGGTATATGAGAGTTTTTTGGATATGGAATTTTAGGTCTTGAAGATGTTTATACTAAAAATTATAGGCTCTTCAAGTTTTAGGTAGGGCTATAAGGAGTCTAGACAGGTTTAGTTTGAAGAAGAGTGATTTTTGATCAGTTTCTCCAAAAGATCAAGGTATGCTTGATTCAAGGTATGTTCTTAGGTTGTGTTATTGTATGTTTCCTATTTTTTGAGTGGCATTAATTTATATTGTTGGTCCTTATGTTATATTGAGAGAGGAGGCTAGTAAGCATATGTGGTGATTCTTCATGGTGTGTGGATATTTGAAGATGCTCAAAAGGTGAAATTTCTCAAATTTATTAGGGGGAGTACCTCTCATATTATTCTTGTTGTATTACATAATATTTAATTACGTTTTTATGTTATTTCTTCATTTTTTATAGTTCTTGGTTGAAGAAAGTGTTGGCATGGAGCAAGAGGAAGTTGTCAAGACAAGAAGAGGCTGGCTCAAGGTAAGGGGGAGTGTGTACTATCTTTTTAAGATGGTATTTTCCTATTTTGATAGTATGATCATTGTGTCAAAGGGGGATAAATTTCTTTTTGAGGATAAAGTTCCTTTTATGGGAGTGTTTTGAAGAAAGAGAAGGTGAGTTGTATATTATTGTATATGTTGGTTGTTGACATCAATGACAAAGGGGGGGATTGTTGGAGAGTTATCATGATGATGTCATGGTGGTGTCATGGAGATGATTTGGTGAGTGGATTAATTAATTTGATAGCCTAAGTGATAATTACGAAGTGTGTAATATGAAGTGTAAATGACAAAGTGTGCAATGTGCTTGTTCTTGTCTACTTGAAGGTGGCTTAGTTGTTCTCAAAATTTTGACTGGTTAGAGATGTTAAGGGTTGAGTATGGTGATTTGAGTATGTGAAAGAGGTCTCTAAGATGTTATCTATTATTTTAGAGCTTGTGTACATAATTGGAATTTATCTTGTTGACCATAGTTCTCTTTTAGACACTTTGGGTTTAGTGGTAGAAAATTTGAGTTGGTAGTTTGATGATGTCCCATTGCCACATGGGAAGGATTCAAGGGTAGTGGATCATATAGTTGTGATAAAATTAGTCCCTAGTTATTATTTTCCAAATATAAATTCATGTGTCAAAGCATATTTAATGATACAAGGGTGAAAATTTGACTTCTCAGATAGATTTCATTATTTTCCCATACTCAGCCAAATTTGCAAAAGTGGCCAAGAAAAGCTAAGTAAGCATGTTTATGAGGTCAATGCTCACACATGTGGATGATTTAGGAGAAGGTGATTATATGGGTTTGTTTAGTTTTTAACCTAGTTTATTTTCATTAATTTCTAGGTCATACGATATAGCGCATCAAAAGATATAGATGTACAATGTTGGGTTCTTAGGTAGATGGACTATGTTTTCCCCTACTTAGCCAATTTTATAATATGGTAGAAAAATCTGAATGAAAATTTTGATTTTGTTATTTATTTCACATGTGAAGGTGTTAATAAAATGTAATCATATGGGTTTGTTCAGTTTTGAGCATAAATCATTTTCATTAAATTTGAGATCATGCGTTAAAGCACGACAAAAGTTATGAATGTTCAAAGTTGGCCTCTCATGCAGTTTTGGACATGGTTGGCTCTATGATAGAAGTTTTTGAGAAGGAACTTTAATGTAATTATATCTCACATGTGTAAGGATTATAAGAAAAGTCTGTTATATGGTTAGATTCTCCAATGCAAGGAGATCTTCTATTCCAAATTTGAGATTCTACAAGTGAGCATGGAAGAAGTTATTGATGTGTAAAAATGGCTACTCAAGCATATTAAAATGGTCCCCATAATCATTTTTTAAAGTGTTATAGCTCGAGCAATATTGATAGAGTGTATTTTCTCTAGAGAGTTAGGAGGTAATAGGATGAGGATAGGTGCATGATGTTTAATGTCTAATTAGTGGTATAAGATAAGGATCCAACTATAATCACACATTCATATAGTTTGATTAAATGGTGATCATTGATCATTAAATCCTTGGTTGATTTTTGAAGATTTATGGAGCATTTTAATTCAACATTTCAATATTGCAAGAGATGAAATCAAAGTGATAGAGGTTTAATGATTAGTCATTAGTGCTTATATGTTAAATATAGATCAAGATTGATGGAGTGTATTTGATCAGAATATGAGAGGACATGATATGTGAGTATTATTTTCAAGGTTTAATTATGATCGTTGCCATTTAAATATTTGAATTTTATAAAGGAAAAAACTAGTGTTTAGTCTTTGGGTCATATCTTTTAATAGAAAACAAATTTGCTTATGCACTAAAAATAAAATATATATAAGACTCCAAGGTGCATATATAAATATGGATTTAAAGATATATAAGTGTGTGAAGGAAAATATTTTGATGTTTAAATTTGATTGTGTTCATGCTTATTCTACAAGTGACTTGAGAAGGATACTTGAGCTTGTATTGATGTTGTTTCAATGTTTCATGTTGTCTTAGCTATTGGGGAGTGTTGTACACTCCACAAGGATGATATGTGTCATTTTTGGAGGTGTGATCAATCTATCTTGAGTATGAAAAATGCTTAAAAATTGATTATCTGTTAGGTATTGATGTTCCTGTGTACAAGGTCTCTGTTTGAGTTGATTGATCATACACAAAGGTGAGATAAAATGACTATGATCATTTGAGGATGTTTTAGGGGATATAAGGAGTGGAGTTATGTATTTTAAAGTGGTCTTGTGTTATTATTTTGTTCATTAGTGTGTAAAGTTGGTAAATAGGTCTCCATGAGACCTATAAGAGCTATAATGGCCTTATTAAAAGGTGTAGCTACTTAAGTGTGACCTATGTAAGATGCCTTAAGAGTGAAATTATGTTTTGCATCCTAAAAGGAAATATTATGATCTTGTTTATTCATGATTGATATATATATATAATAGAATCAAATGTATTGGTTTCTATATTTTTTGGAAGAGAGACTTGGTGTAGAAGTTTTGAGAGAGATTAGAGAGAGAGGCTTGTGTGTGCTTTATGAAACAAAGGAGGGGTAGAGTTCCCTAAGGATGATTTGAAGAGAAAAATATATTTAGGACTATTTGTATGATCTATAGGTCATAATTCTATTGACATAATAGTGCTCTTATAGATTAAGTGTGAGAAAAGGTGCAAAAGTGAGTTAATCAAGAGGTCCATCATTAAGTATTGAATACATCATATCTAAGGTGGAAATATTCTTTCCAAGGAGGGTCTAAAGGACTTGATCTTCCTTAGGGATATTTTATCCTTGTGAAATAGGGTTTCACTAAAATCCTTTGATCAAAAGGACTTGATCAAGGTTGTAGGTTAGAAGGACTTGACCAAAGGTTCCTGATTAGAACGACTTGATCAGTCTCTTATTTGTTATCATATTATAGGACAATAGTCCATGTGTTTACAGGATTGAGAGTGGGTTTTATTCCCCAATAGGGTTTACCACATAGTTTTTTTTCTATGTATGTGATCTTATATTATGTTTATTATTCACTGCATTGAATGATTTGTATGCTTCATAAGTGCTTGTGTTGAATGCTTAATATTTTACAAGGGTTTGGAAATTGAATTGGATTGTTTGCCTTCACTAATTCACCCCCCTCTTAGTGGATTTTACCTCTAAAATTTTTGACATATCCTAACCCAACCATAAGAATATTTGAATAGGCTTGGATAAAATTATCCTAATCTCATTATCCTTGTTACTATAGTCCTACTTGCAAACTGGCCTCCTACAAGCCCATCATGAAACTAATCCAATAGCTTGTCAATTTGGTTAGTCTCAAACATATTAAAATCATCCCATCAAGATATTTATTAAATAAGAACCCATATACCAAAACATATGGGATTGATTTCATCCTATAATACCTTATTCTTATCCTATCTAAACATATAAGACAATCTCTTTTTTGAAAGAACCTTACAATGTCTTATGTTTAATAAAATAAGGTACAAGTGAAAATTATTGGGATCACTATGCATTTAAAAAATTACCTATTTTCTTTCCTTAACATCTGCTACCGAGTGCTCACATAGTCCACTATCCCTCACTAGCTTGGTGACCTTTAATTCTATGTCATACTCCATGCATCTAGTCACCCAACATGCTCTTTACTCACTCAAATATTAGTTAAGAAGGAAGTCCTTTATGATAAGGTGGGCCACCATGACATAGATCATATTTTTGGATAACATATGCTTGAATTTTTTAAGTTTTTTTATGACTACAATCATATGATTTTCTACATAAGTATACCTCTCTTCATATCCCTCCAATTCTTCTCTAAAGAAATCTATGGGATAATCAATGCCCTAACTATTTTGTTACATCAACATGGTAGATATGTTGTCATTAGTTGAGAAGGAATACAATAAAAATTCATTTGAGAATTTGGGGTTAAGTAAAGTGGGTGATTGAGCAATAGCCTATTTAATTGCTTGAAAAATCCTCTTTCCTTCCTTATTCCAAGTAAAGTCCTCATGTTTATTAAGCATATAATTTAGGGGCCTAACCAACTCAAAAAATATATGAATAAACCTTATAATGAGGTTGATATTACCTAGGAAAATTGGTAGTCTTTTCTTATGCTTGGGCAATGATAGGGCTAGAATTGCACCTACCCTCTCAGGGTCTATAGAGAGGCCTTCCTTAGACACAATGTGTCATCTAAGTTTTCCCTCATAAACTACAAACACTGCACTTATGGGGGTTCAAAGAGAGCCCATATTATATTTATCTCTCAAATATCAGTCTTAAGTGTGTAAAGTGGTATTTAACATCCTTTGAGAAGACTATAATGTCATAAATATATATGATCACCATGTCATTTATTAGTCCCTATAAATCCACATCCATTTCCCTTTAGAAGGTGATTCCTAAATTAGATATAGAAAAGGAAATATTTTTATATGCATAATTTCCCCACTTAGTTGTGAAGGTAGTCTTGTGTTAGTATTCTTCCTTTACCAACAGTTGGTTATACCTTGAGTATGTTAGAGATACAATCACTGGGGGGTGAATCAGTGCCCTTATAAACTTTTACTTTCACTTCAATATATCTATTAATCATTTATTAATAAACATTATCATATTATCAATATCAACTAGTCTATCAACATAGTAATGAAAATATACCATAAAAATCATGAACACGTCATATAAGTAGGAAACCCTTACAGGGAATAAAACCCATTGACCATAGCTTGGACAAATAGTCCTATAAAGCAATGAATCAAAATTAGTTGAGTACCCACTCAACTTGAAGCACTAACCCCAGTATATCAATAACCAAATTGATAGATTCTTTAGTAATCACCCAATTTCAAGGAAGAACCAACACCCTTAGTGACTCAACACCAACTCAATCACCTCTTGACCAAGTTGCCACTCAACTAAGTATACTTCTACCTTAAATCTTTGTCCTTTTAAAATATTCCTTAGATGATGGTAATATTTCTAATATATCCTTATCCTATGATATTCATACACATATCTACTTAATTTTCACATATTAGTCACCTTCTCTTATCAATATACTCATATTTCTAACATAACTCTTCTCTTCTATAATAGCCTCAGATTTTGCTTGACTTCTCTTCTTACTATATTTCATTAGTAGAATTTTGCCATTATTTTCATGTGATTCCATGGTCTAGATTTACATCCATCATGACATTCTCTTATATTCTCTTCTAAATTTATATTCAACCTCTCTATCTCTCACTTATACTCACACCTCAATTAGGCTTATTACTCCTGTTCTTATACAAGCCACTTGCTCTCACACACCTTAGTCAGACATAAATACTTACACACTTGTATTAACCTTAAAATAGGTCTTATAACATGTTTAAAACATGAATCAGCTAATATATTAGATCAGCCACAACTTAATAGACCAAATTCTCTTTTAGGCCTTAAGGAGACCTAATTCAATTAGGCCTTCATTAGAGCACATTACACTTTGTCTTTCTTGAAAAACTTCAAAACTCCAAGCATAGTAGTATAAATTCATATATCACTAAATTTTACCTTATGAAACTTCACTTTAGGTCCAAAACACCTTTTATGTCCAACCACTACTTGAACCTCTTCTCAAAACATTGTTCACAATAGGCCTATGTACACCCTAAACATCTATGTTGAACAAATGAAGCATAAACACAATTTTTCCAAAAAAACATAGAAAAAATAACATATAAATAATATTATTTTCCTTATGGTCATCACCATGTGATTTATATTTCACAACTTAGGGAAAAAGGACTCCAACCCTTTTCTGCAAATAGATCACTTAGAATTGTCAACTAGCCTAAAAACATAGTCATAGAAACTTGAAATTATGAAACCTAAAATTAAAAAAACTAAGGACTTAAAATGAATTAAAATTATCCTAAAAAATCATTAAAAAAATTTAAAACATGAATATCATAAGCTATAATGGCACCTATTGGTCTTGCAGACCAATTTGTTGACCTTCTCTCTCTCATACTTCACTCATCCAATCAAGCGATTTTGGATTAAATGTTTCAACCTATTTCACTAATTATAAAACATTTAAAAAATAATTATCAGTACTTTAAATTTAAAAAAATAATCATAATATGTATTACATTAATCAACTCATAGTATAGAGCATCAAACTCTTCATTGCAACTTGCTTACCTAGAACTGCCAGTTTTCCTTTAAGACTAGTCATGGTGGTTTTGAATTCAAATACCTATGTAGACACATTAAAATGATCATAATTCATTAATATTATCCTTATATATATTTATAACATATATAAATATAAAAAAACTAAGTTTTAATATTAAATATTTAGACATATAGACTAATATCTAGACCTTATATCTCACTATCTCATCTGAACCAGACACCAACTTATGAGAAACATTTTCATCATAAAAAATGACATAAAATAACTATATCAAACATGAAAATGTATTTAATTTTTTTAAAAATATCTCCATGCACTTGGATTCATCCCTAATCCATGATATCACATCCATAATCACCTTTTCACTTATGCTTGGGTTTCTCACTGTTTGCACCATTAGGCCTATTAATGACTAGTCAACTTGGAAGACTAGTTTAACACACTATAGGGATATAAAATGATTATAAAACATAATTTACATCAAATAAAATTATCAATATTTTTCCTTTATCCATTTATAAACTTTTACTTTTTCAACATTGACTATTATAATAAATATCTGAGAAACATGGCCTTTCTTATAGGGTTTACTCACTCACCTAATAAAAAAATCACACGTAGATATTATTGAGATAGTTAAATACAACATAAAATAACTTATATATCAATATAAATCCATTATAAACACTTTATAACAACTTCTTTCATATCAGGTCACTATTAGGGTTCTTGGAGGGTTTAAATCATCTTCTAGTCTTAACAATCATTCATCAAGCTTAGCCCCTCATTCCATAAACTAATGAATATAAATTTTATATGTGAATATTTACCATATACCTTTAAATTATTAGGTCCTCATGGAGATATTTCATATGCCAACTAACACTTGAAAAACCTTCTTGGGTAGACAACTCTTCATCCTGCGCACTCGAGAGACCTTAAATACTTTTTCTTGACCTAATATTCTAAATTTTACCTAAAAAATCATGTAAATACTTGATATTGAATCACCTTTTTAAGTTTTCACTTACTCACCCATGCCTTGGAACCTAATCTTGATACCTCACTAGGACATGCTCTCACCATTTTGCTTTCTACACCTTAGTATTCACACCTTATTAGGTCTTGAACTAACCTTAAAACCTCATTTAAATTTATAAATACTTAACTCAAATTCTCATACAATATCTCACATGCTTAAAAAATTTCAATCATCCTTCATATGTCTTGATAATAGCTCATGATGCCTCATTAGGTTGGGCAAGGTCTAGAAATGATTAGTTATAGACTAGATCTATAGGTCCTACCTATGTATGATCACCTTTATATTCTCATGAGTAATCCAAAAACTAATATACCTACTCAAGTAACCTCATACAAACTCTTATGCCTCTGTGCATTCATTTCATCAAGCCACCATGCTGAAACCTCCTCACTAGGACTTTACATGCCATGACTAGTATTTTCAAGCACTTGTCTTTATAAACCTACCTTGAAAAAATTTAGAAGGCTTATACACATAATATAAAGCCCATAAAATTCCAAAAAAACTTCTCACATGACTAATCTCACTCACTTCACCATGATACTTACACATAACTTATCACATGGTCTAGACAAGGCTTTATAAGACACCTTGATGTTGTGACCTATTCCTTCTATGTCATGACCTTAACACAAAATAAACCAAGAAGATATAAAATCTTGGAATTATACATTTATATCTAATGTAAATCAAAATAAACACTTCCAACTAGCCTTTCTCATTCTAGACATCAGTCTTAAAGAAGCTACTTGACATCAACCTCATTCATCATGATTACACTCACTCTCATAGTAACAACACTTACAATGTTGGCATAATAACTCATCATGACTTCATAATAACCTTTTCACTTAGATTCAAAAGATCATACATAAAATATCACTCACCATACATCTTCACCAGATGCATCTAGACATCAATGAAAACACACTTTGACATTAATGACATTAAATTGAATCAATGACAACACTATGACAACAAACTCCCCCTTTGTCATTGATGGTAAAACACACTATAGTTTGATCAATATCTTGTCCCCCAAAATGGTCTTTCTCCCCATTTGACATTAATTACAAAGGGCATTCCACAAAAAACTATATGTGGACCTAATCTTCAAGAAACCACAATATGAAATGATGACCAAATACTCACCTTAGGCTCATAGTTATTGTAGAGAACTTATAGAAAACTTGAGTTTCTCCACAATAAATCATGCCCCTTATGTCATATACATTTGAAATACATATAGATATCCATACCAACTTTTTATTGTTCTTAATATCCTTATATATTTTACATAAACCTCAAACTACCTACATACTGACTTGAACTTTCACATATCTACCTCGATTATTTAAATCATAGAACTAACAAGCTCTACCTATGCCCATACTTTCCTTTTGAGTCACACAATGAATAACAATATTTTTCTAACCTCATTCATTCTTGATTGGACCTTCAACTTTTGTTCACATCATATATACTCCTATTATCATCCTCTTATCTCCATAAGATATTTCTGATCCATCTACACCATGACAACTTTTCTTGTGTTAGTTCACTACTTAATAGGTCTATAAAACACCTAGTTCACTATCTACTAGACTTCTATCATGTTTTATCACATTTAGCTCACATAAATAGGACATACTAAGCATATAAACCTATGAAACATGATTCAAAGGTCATATTCAAATGCCTAGAGCAATTGTACTCAATGCACTTATGCATAAAACATCTCTATAATCAATGCTTGTCCACCATGTCAATTAGGTCTATCTACAATCAAAGATATTATTTGAAGAGAATAATCTCATCCTCCATGCTAGAGTAAAGATCACTCATGTTATGTCCATATGTTATCTCAGACTTTCTTCTTGCATCAATCTATCTCATTCATGTTTCTCAAGACACCATGGCATATAACTCATCATAACATCTTACTTATATCATTCTATCAACTAGGTCTATGCTTACATGCTTCATTATAACAAACACCTATCATAACTTGTATTCTTCATGATATACAAAATGAGACTATACACTATATGGCCTGGTCTTGTATGACCTTAAGGTCATCTTGATGTACACATAACAGTCAACTCTCTCTCATAACTATCTCAATAAACAAAATTAGAAATCATGTTCCCCCTTTATCTTCATAACTTGTTCATCATATGAAACAAAAATACACATAGACCATCTCCAACATAGATCAAGAATAATTACAACTAAATACCAAAAATTTACCTCTTAACATGAATAAAAACCACACTTCTAGCTTAGAATCAATAATCTTCAACACATCTTCATACCTTATTGATATACAACACCTATCAAAGCAAAAAAAGCATTCTCCATGCTTCTATTTATATATGAGTGTATCTATGAAACCCAATTGAGTCACTCCTTCCATAGGGCATTAGTACAACATAAATTTAGGAGATTCGAATATCTCCATACTCTCACAAGATATATTATTCTTAAACATCCTTCTAAGCTTGAATTTTGACTTGGCCTCTTCATCATCCTTCTTCTTCCTAGTCAACTCTTTTATCTTACTAATTTGATTAACCAAATGAGAACCAAGACCTGTCTTATCTCCTAACATGTGGCTTGAGAAACTAGTAACTATACTTTGAGATTTCATGGAATATACTTCTTTAGTCTTTATTATGTCAACACCATCATTATTTGATATACCATTGATGTTTGAGGTCTGAATCTCCTTGGATTGAGCTTCTTAGGATCACTTTTAGCCTTTTAGGCTGATCTCAAAGGAATAGGCTCTGATACCAATTATTGGAAATATAATCACTAAGAGGGATGGGGTTGAATCCATGTCCTTATAAAATTTTACTTTCACTTCATAGATATTCTAATCATTCATCAAGAAAAATCATCATATGAGCAATATCAACTAGTCTATCAAAATAGTAATTAGAAGATACACATAGAAAGTATGAACACATCATATAAGTGAGAAACCTTCATGGGGAATAAAACCCATTAACCATAGCTTGGACAAATAGTCCTACAAAGCAATGAATAAAAATTAGTTGATCACCCACTCAACTTGGAGCACCAAACATAGTATATCAAGCACTAACTTGATAGATTATTTAGCAAGAACCCACTTTTAAGGAAGCACAAATTCTATTAGTGACTCAACACTAAATCAACCACCTCTTGACCAAGCACCCACTCAACTAAGTAGACTTCTACCTTCCATATTTATCCTTATTATACTATTTAATAGATGATGGTCCTCTTTTTGATCTCTCCTTATCCTCTAATCTTCATACACAACTCTCTATTTCATTTCTTCATATTAGTCATCTTCTCTTATCAATATACTTAGATTTTTAACGTACCTCTGCTATTTTATAATAGCCTCATAGATTTTTCTCTAATTCTCTTCTTAATATATTTAATTTTTAGACCTATGCCCTTATTTTTATATTTAGATCATAAGAATAAATAACATGATTCCATGGTATGGATTTATAGCCATCATGATAACCTATGCTCTATTCTTCTAGTTTGATATTCGACTTCTTTATCTCTCACTTATAATCACACCTCAATTAGGCCTATTAGGTCTTATTCTTATACAAGTCACTTTATATCACACACCTTGGCTGTACGTACATAATTTCACACTTGTATTAACCTTAAAATAGGTCTTATAACACGTTCAAAACATGAATCAACCAATACATTAGGTTGACCACAACTAAATAGACCAAATTCTCTTTTAGGCCTTCATTAGAGCACATTACACTTTGTATTTATTGGAATGATTAAAAAATAAAAAAATATAAGGAAACATTATAGATCACTAAAATTTACCTTATCCAACTTCAATTTAGTTCCACAACACCTTTTAGGTCTAACCACTACTTGAACCTGTTCTCAAAAAATTGTTCACAATAGGCCTGTGCATATCCATAAAGTCTATCTTGAAAAAATAAAGCATAAACATTATTTTTTTTAAATGGAAAAAATAGAATATAAATAATATAAATTACCTTAGGGTCATCACCATGTGATTTATATTTCATAGCTCAATGAAAAAGGACTCAAACCCTTCTATGCAAATAGCTCACTCAAAATTATCAACTAGCCTAAGAACATAGTCATAGAAAATTGAACTTATAAAACCCAAAAACACACCAAAAAGGACTTATAATGAATCAAAATTATCCTAAAATATCCTTATAAAAATTTATAATATAAATATCATAATCTCTAATGGAATCTATTGGTCTTACAGACTAATTTTTTGACCTTATCTCTTTTAAACTTCACTGAGCTAGTCAAGCCATTTTGGATTTGATGTTTCAACCTCTTTCACTAGTTATAAAACCTTTATAAATTCATTATAAATAATTTAAAGTCACTAAAACCATCATCATATGACTTATATTCATCAAATCATGCATAGATCCTCAAACTCATCACTTTATCTTACTTACCTAGAACTGCCAGTTTACCTTCAAGACTAGTCATGGTGATTTTGAATTCCAACACTTGTGTAGAAACATTAAAAATATCCTTATGAATTAATATTATACTTATATATATTAATAAAATATTAAAACATAAAAAAACTAATGTTTAATTGAAAATATTTAGACATATAGACCAATCTATAGACCTTGTATCTCACTATCTCATCTGAACTAGATGGTCAACTTATGACCAACATTTTAATCATAACCACTAAACTCCAAGAATTATATCAAAAATTAAAATTTCTTAAAATTATTTAAAAATTTATCCATTCACTTTTATTCATCCCTAATCCATGATATCATATACCTAATCACCTTCTCACTTCTACCTAGGTTTCTCATTGTTTACACCATTAGGCCTGTTATTGGTTAACTTGGAAGACTGGTTTAAAACACCTAAGGGATATAAAATACTAAAAAAACATAATTTAAATCAAATAAAAGTCTCAATATTTTTCCTATATCCATTTATAAACTTCAACTTGCTCAACTTTTAACTACTACAACAAATCTTTGAGAAATAAGGCCTTTTTTATAGGGTCTACTCGCTTACCTGAAAAATAAATCACACTTCAAGGTGAATTGTAGAGTTTAATACAAATTAAAATCACTTATATATCCATTTAAATCCATTCTAATTACTTTAGAATAACTTATTTCATATCTAGTCACTATTAGGGTTTTTTGAGGGTTTAAACCATCTTTCGGTCTTAACGATCATTCATAAATATTAGCCCCTCATTATAGAAAATAATTCTTATAATTTTTATCTAAGACCATTACCCATCTACCATTAATATATTAGGTCCTCATGTAGATGATTCACATGCCAACTAACACTTGAAAAACCTTTTCGGGTAGACTACTCTTCATTATTGCACTCGAGAGACCTTAAAACACTTTTTCTTGCCTTAACCTTCAAATTTTGACTTGAAACTTAATTTACATGATTAAAATAACTTTAATCACCTTTTTTAGTGCTCGCCTACTCACCCATGCCTTATAAATTGATCCTTATACCTCATTAGGCCACGCTCTCACCATCTTGCTTTCTACACCTTAGTCTTCACACTTTATTAGGTCTTAAACTGACCTTCAAACATATTTTCAAGCTATCAATAATTCACTAAATGATCACACAACATCTCAAATTCTCAAAAAATTTAAATCATCTTTCATATGTCTTGATTATAGCTCAAGATGCCTCATTAGGCCATATAGGGTCTAGAAATGGTCTAGTTATAGACTGGATATATAGGTTCTACCTTTGTAGGTTCACCTTGAGATTTTAATGAGTTATCCAACACCTCATATACCTAATCAAGTAACATCATATAGACTCTTATTCCTTTGTGTATTCATTTCACCAAGCCACCATGGTCAAACCTCCTCACTAGGACTTTACATGCCATGACTAGTGCCATGACTAGGCTTCTCAAGCACTTATCCTTAAAGACCTAATTTAAAAAACTTATAAATGATTATACACCTAAACTCAAGCCCATAAAATTCCAAACAAACTAT
Organism: Torreya grandis; assembly: GCA_037957365.1. Taxonomy (NCBI): domain Eukaryota; kingdom Viridiplantae; phylum Streptophyta; class Pinopsida; order Cupressales; family Taxaceae; genus Torreya; species Torreya grandis. Next base: position 3,327,679 of record JARHVA010000249.1, read on the forward strand.
TACATGCCTAATATCACTCACTTCACCATGCTACTTGCACATACCTTCTCATAAGGTTGTGACAAGGATTTATAAGACACCTTGATGCCTTAACCTATTCTTTCCACATGATGACCTTAATACAACATCAACCCAAAATATATAAGACACTTAGAATTGTAATTTTGTCTTTCATAGTAATCATAACACACACTACCAACTGGCCTTGTTCATTAGAGACACTATTCTTAAAGCAACTACTTGACATCAACCTCATTCATCATGATTACACTCTCTCTCATATCAATAACACTTACTATGTTGTCATAAGAACTCATCATGCCTTCACAAGAACCTTATCACATCAAGATCAAAATCTCATACATCAAAGATCACTCACCATGAATATTCACCAATGCATCTAGATATCAATGACAACACCATTTGACATTAATGAGATTAGATTGACATCAAGGACAACACTATGCTAATAAAGTATCTATCAAGCAAGGAGAAACATTTTGAACCTATAACCTTTTGAAGGATCTAATCCATGGATGGCAAGGGGTAGTGGTCTCTCAGTGACACCTTATTTAAGATACATGAATTGCACACATAACTTTATCTCCCCATTCATTTCCCCTATAGGGATAAGGTTAACCACCCATGAAGAGTGTTTGACGGGGAATATAATGTTAGAGTCAATCAATTTAGTCAACTCTTTCTTCATGAGGATATCAATTTGGATTGATTGGTGTTTATTTTTGCCTCATAAGTTTGGAACTTGCCTCTAATTCTATGGTATTCTAAGCTAAGCTATGGTCAAACCCTTTCAAGTCACTATATTACCAAGTAAATATGTATGCAAAATCCTTACAAAAATTTATGAAAACAATCTTCTATTCTCTAGTGTTCACCTTGCCTATTTTGAGTAGCCTATCCTTAAAAATGGTGACCTTTTCATAGTGTTCTTGTTGTTGTAGTCATTTTTCCCACTAGGTTTTACCTACATGGTTGTATTATCTTGCGTAGATTTCTACAGGTCATTTAGGTTACTTGAGAATATTAGTCCCACATTCACTAGAATGTGTGTTATATTTCCCTCTCCAACATATATATACACCTCTCTCCCTTTATATTATTCATTCAGGATGATATAGAGTATTTTATTTGCTATCATTTCTTTGCAATATTCTATGCATGATTTCATTTACTAGTAGCTTCATTTTGATGTGCACTTGATTGACTCATGAGATCACTCCATCATATGCATTCGTTGATCTAGTGATCCTACCTAGAACTCTTTTATGGTATCAAAGTGCCAATCCATGTTCATGATTATCTAGTTGGTTGATTATTTGCTATTATTTTTTCATGAAATCCTAATATTTGTTATTGTATTATCATAGGAATTATTGAGAGAAATATTTAGATCTGTCAGAATTCTCATCTTTGGTGGGGTCATTTTTTTTGTAGATCTGGTTCATTGGCATCCATTATCTCTTTTTGTGGCTTCTTTGTGTCTACATGGAGCTCTAGTTTTGCATACTCATGGAATTAAGATTATTTTGGCATTTGAACAAATTCAAATATGTATTTCTTGGTTGATCCAAGGTATTTTTTAACTTATTCAAGGCATTTTTTGGTTGATCTAATTTTTTTTTTACTGATCCAAGACATTTTTTGGATAGTATAAGGCATTTTTGTTGATCTAAGGCATTTTTTACTGATCCAAGACATTTTTTACTGATCTAATGCTTTTTTGGCTAATATGAAGGTTTTAGAATATCAAAAATCATGTTTTTTGAGTTGGGGAACCATTATTAATACCCTAAAACTTCATTATTTCAGATCTAGGTATCATTCTTGCTTTCTTCAGTCAAAAAATAGACTTGGGTGCCATATTTTACTATTAAATTCTTCAAATTGGGATGCTATTTAAAAAAATATAGCCCAACAAACATTTTGGCATCTTACTTGCAAGTTTGGTGCTTCATTTGGGGCATGAACTTCTATTATTGGCTTCTTTCTAGCTAGAGTTTTTCCCATGATAATTCTCAACCTTTTCCTTCTCTTTGTAAAATTTTAAAAACATTAAATTTATGCCCTAAGATAAAAATCAGCATGTTTTAATGTATCTAAAATAGTTGTTTTTTTAATTATTTTGTTTTCAAGTGGAATTCATTCCATTAAGATACACACATGAGTGGTAGAAGGATTGGTTAAGACTTGTAATTGATTTGAATAGGTTTCTCATTCCATTCTAGTTCTAATTAGTGGTTGTAAGACATATTTTACCTCACCCAAGGGTGCTTATTTAAAGTTTCAAGTGCAATTTTTTAGTCATAGGCCTATTTTTGGGAAATTATATTATTACTATCTTGTAAATGGTAACTCAAAATTGATTACCATATTTTTTAAAATATTTATTTATTTTATTTCCCATGCATTGGGACATTTTTCCTTATAAAATTCACTACTTTATAAAGTTCCAAAATTTAGAGGGGTTACTTGACATAGTTTTAGGGGGTTGTATTATGTATGTGATTATGTTATGTAATTCTCTTTTTTTTTGCAAATTTGATTTCTAAAACAATAATAATAAAAACAAACACATTAATCTTAATTTTATAATGGATTTTATCATTATTAATGTACTCACACCCTTTAACTACTAGGAATAGAAAAGTAAAATTATAATGTTTCTTAGAAGTAAAAGGTTATTTCACATAACTATGGGGGTAGAAGTTGAGCCCACAGTTAAATCAGATAAGATAAAATAGTTTAATAAATGTGATGAATATTTTTGGGATATTGTGTCTTTTAGTGTCATCATAACTCTTGATTCACATAGAGTCAGCCAAATCTCCCATAGAAGTACGTGACACCCTAAAAATTTGTTTGGAAAAATTGACACCATGAGGGATAATGAGCTTGAGATTGAACTAATTAGTCTAAACCCTAGAAAATTTGACACATTGGAGGACTTCTTCACCAAGCTTAAGCTACTTATATTACATTTAAAAGAGTATGGAACCAAGAATAAAGATGAGCAATTAGTTCTTTTTGTGCTTGTAAAACTAGGACTTGATTACTTTGTATTTGTCTCTACCTTTTATGTGACCAAGAGAGCCATATGATCTAACTAGACAATACTATCCTTGATGAATTCATTACATATTTAACTAAATAACATGATAAATTGATCTAGATGGGAAACCTCAATTCTTCTAAACCTTCAACCCTCATTGGCAGGAATATAAAATAGAAAGCCTCTAGTAACAATGATAAAAAATAGAAGAGTAAAGATCCTAAAAATAAGAAAGAATAGAAAACCACTATAAAATCTAGCACTAAAACCTCCTCCAAAGGGAAACCTAAGAGGGAAAAGGTTAAGTTATCCTATTAAAATAAGAATGGGCATGATGAGCACAAGTGTATGAATAAATAGATAGACCACCTTACACATCTCCTAGAGAAAAATAATATAAGGGTCCCTAAGTTTGTCAAATAGTCATCATCAACCAAAGAATATTCTAACTCAAAGGAAAAATGGAAGGAGAAACCTAAGGGCAAAGCTTTAGTTTTAGTAGCTTCCACATCTTTAACTATTCATCTTGGGTTATTGACTCTAGTGCTTCACACCATATGGGTTCATTGGAGGTTGAGTTTCTTGACTTAGAGCCACATAGCATTTCCTCTATCACTTTGGGTGATGACACTCAATGAGAAGTTATAGGAAGAGGGACTATTGAAGTCAAAGGTGGAACATTCACAAATGTTCTAAGTGTACTTTCACTATTAACTAAACCCATTTTAGTGTACTAGATTACCCACAAAAGGTAGGTCATGAGAGTCAAGTTCATACTAGATTCAATTAATATCAAAGAGATACATAGTGACTCTACAATTGCATTGGGGAGGGTTAATCACCATTCTAGTTTATACACCTCTAATTTTTCTCTAGATGTTCCTCCTACTTCATTGCTTACCCATTAGATAGAGGTAGCAAGCTATGCCATGAGAAATTTGGCCATCTTAACTACTAAAATCTTGAGTACCTAAGTAATAAAGATATGGTTATAGGCTTGCCTAGAGTTAAATTCTATATAGAACTTTGTGAGGGTTATGCCCTTGGTAAACATCCTGAAGAGAAATTTGAGAAAGACAAAGCTAGGAGAGCTTCAATACCTCTTGAGTTGATTAACAATGATTTCATGGGGAATTTTACTCATCCTTCTTTTACTAGGGCTATATACATCCTCACCTTTATTGATGATTTTTCCAGATACACATGAGTCTACTTTCTTAGATAAATGTTTGAAATTTTTGATAATTTTAGAGACTTCAAGGATCTAGCTTAGAAGTAATCTGGAAAGTGCATCAAAATTCTTTAAAAATATAATAGAGGCAGTACATCAACCATATATTTGAGTATTTTTGTACCACCTATAAGATTAATCTTTAGCCGACAATACCATACACTCTTTAACATAATGGTGTAGTAAAATGCAAGAATCAGTCCTTGAAAGAGATGGCCAACTATATGATTCACTCTAAATCATTAGCTCCATAATTATGAGTAGAAACTATCAATTTTTCATGTTACATTTAGAATTAGGTTCCTCAAATATATTTAAAGGGCATCACTCCTTATGAATCTTAGCATAATAGGAAACCAAAGGTGAAACATTTTAGGTTCTTCGAATGATCGATAATGGTGGGCATTCCAAAAAAGAAAAGTAAGGCTATGGAGGTTCAATCTAAACCTTACATATTTATTAGGTATCTATATGGGTTCAAGGTTTATATACTTCTTCATCCTATGACTAATTAGTTATTCATCAAGAGATTGTTAGGTTTTAGGGGAATCTCACTAACTCTTTACTCGATATTTCTCCCTCTACATTAGTTTTACTCAGTTTAGATGAACAATTCAAAGATTCAAACCATTCACAACATATTCTTGAGATAGAGGTCACTTCTTATTCTTCCAATTATGGTAGTGATCAGAGTGATGTGAATTCATCTTCATCCACTTTTAGGCATGTATCGAAGGATGAGGATTCAACACTTGACTCACCCATTTTAGGCCCTCTTTGGGTTAGGTAGACACTTGAAAGTGTAGGCACTTAAGTAAGGGATCTAGATGATGATTGACATACTCAGATAGACTTTTAGAGTGTACTACATGCCTTTTTTGCTTATATGATAGATCCACATAATTTTTGAGAGGCTTCAAACATAATTGAGTGGGATAGAGCCATGGATGAGGAATATGATTCATTGATTATAAATCACACTTGGGATTTGACTTCTATTCCTAAAGGAAGGAATATGGTTCAATGTCACTATATATATTAGACCAAGTATATTTTAGATGGATTTGTTGAGAAGTACAAGACTAGATTGGTAGCTAAGGGATTTTCACAAGTAATCGACATTGACTACTTAGAGACCCTTATACCTATGGCCAAAATGACTTCAATAAAACTCATATTTGTTGTAGCTATAACAAATGGATGGAGTATACATCATATGGATGTGAAGAGAGCATTTTTTCATGAAGACCTTGAGGAGGAGATCTATATGGAGAAACCACTTAGTTTTATTTGAGATTCTCCTTTAGTGTTTAAACTTAGGAAATCTATTTATGGCCTCAAATAGGCCCCTCAGGCCTAGTATGCCAAAATGAATTCCTTCTTTATTAATTCAAGTTTTACTAGATGCCACTCAGACCCTAATGTATACTTATTATAGTAGGATGATTCATTATTGATACTAGTTTTGTATGTTGATGACCTTTTGATCATAAGGAGTTCTTTTTTTACTATTTCACTAATGAAGAAAAATATTCAAGATAGATTTACCATTATTAACTTAGGCCTACTATACCACTTCTTTGGTATTTAGATCATTCAAATAGATTCAAATATTTTAATTTTATAACCCAAGTACTCTCTTAATCTTTTGGCATGGTTTTATATGGCTGACTATAGGCCATATTTGACTCCATTCCTATCTAGAGTCAAGCTTGAGGCAGATTATTTTATTGCATTAGTCAATGCTACCTTGTATCGATAACTTGTTGATAGCCTTATTTACTTAACTCACACCAAACCCAACATCTTTTATGCTATTATAATTATTTTGATATTCATGTAGGAAACCCATGAGCTCATTGGAAAGAAGCTAAGAGGATCTTTCACTATGTTTAGGGTTTACATAGGTATGGGATACACTATAGGGTTGGTTTAGATTTTGATTTGGTCATTTACACAGACTTAGATTGGGTTGGTGGCACTGAGAGTCATATGTCCACTTTAGGTTATAGTTTCTCATTAGGTTCTAGCCCCATCAGTTGGTTGAGCAATAAATAGAATGCTATTTCTCTATCTTCTATAGAGGTAAAGTACAAGGGGCTTGTTCATGTAACTAATAAGGCTATTTATCTTTAGGAGATTCTTTTTGATCTTGGTATCCAAATTACGCATCCTATAGTCATATTTTGTGACAACTAAAGTACCATTCAGATTAGTAGGAATATGGTCCTTCATTAGAGGACCAAACACATCAATATTCACATGCACTTCATTTAAAAGTTGATTCATGATTATGTCATCGACTAATTATTTTTCCAATATTTAGAGCAGGTTGTTGATATCTTCATCAAACCCTTCACTAAGTTCAAGTTCATTTATCTATGAGCTTTTCTTGGGGCATGATCCATTTTGGCATCTTCATCATCTTTTGGGGGGCCTTTTAGCCTCTTCACTTATTCTATGTCTCTTTTTTTTTGTGGGGGGGGGAGTTTTTCCTATGAGTTTTCTCATTTTATCTTCTTTATGAGAGATTATTTTGTACATGGGTACCTTATCAAGTCTTGTTTCTAGGATCCATTTTTTGTATCATCACCCACTTAAGTTTTGCTTATGGAGGGGTATTGATGTAAGCATTTTTCCCACTGGGTTTTACCTACATGATTATATTAACTTTCTTAGGGCTCTAGAGGTCATTTGGGTTACTTGGGAATATTAGTCCCACATTCATTGAAATATGTAGTATCTTTCCCTCTCCAACCTATATATACACCTCTCTCCTTTTGTATTCTTCATTTAGGATGAAATAAATTATTTTAATTTCTCTAATTTATTTGCAATATTCTATGAATGATTTCATTTACTAGTAGCTTCATTGTGATGTGCACTTTCTTGACTCGTGAGATCACTCCATCATATGCATTCATTGATCCAATGATCCTGGATAATACTCTTTTAGTTATTATGTGGTTAACATAATAACTTTATGTATCTTAAAGTAATCATAATCATGTATATGTTATCAAGGGTTACTAATCCCTTAGGAAGTTTGTTTTTCTTCAACTAAACAATATGATTACCATATTATTGTTGAAGTTTGCCTTCCTTGATAGAATTCTACCACTTCTTGTAAGAAGCATGTTATCTTCCTATCACTATCAAAGACCTACCAACTAACTTCATTATTAAGTAATGATGATATGCATACCATCTTTATTAATGACTAATTCTTTAATTTCTTGACTTCACTCGAGATGGCATATTTTGCCCCTATTGCTACTAGCCTATCTACATGTTGGTTGTCTTCTTTTAGGTTTGAGTGGATGATAAAGGCTTTAATTTATTATAGGAGGTTCAAAACCTTGTTCTTATATGCCTTTAATATGTATTATTGAATGAATTATTCCCTTTCATGTTGGACTACCAATTCATTATCTCCCATAGCTTGTATTAGCTTCACACCTCTTCTCCTTGCCCATTACAACCCATGAATGAGGACCTCATACTTTGTTGTATTACATGTGCAGCTAAACTAAAACTTTATGGTAGAAAAGTGTTTTTTTTAGATGGAGAAACAATCATGACACCTAATCCACTTCAATTCTTACACCTAGATCCATCAAATAATAATCTAGTACTCTATCATTGTCTTGACTTGGATTAGTAAGGGATGATATGGCTACATCCTCCTCATGCATACATTATATCCCTAAGCATGTTTTCCCAATTTTATTGTAAATATCATAACCATGGTTATCTATCCCCACTCATAAAGGAATAGGTATGATATTCCCTAAAGTGGCATAATTGGCTCTTGATCATCAGGGTGATCATATTCATCAATAATAGTGTAGTTAAAATTTGATACATCAGGCATGTAGGGATTTAAATTAAACATAGATATAGGCTTAGACATAATGGTGACTTTGGTCCCATACCTAGTTATAAAGACCATATAAGACCAGTTTGAAAATAGGTAGCCTCTTATCTTAGTAGTGAAGTCCCTAGATAGACATAGGTCAAAATAAGGGTTTAGATAAACCAAACAAACATCTTGGGATATAATGAAATAAGGTCAAGATGATAGGATAAGATTTAGGTCCTTAATGACACTAATTATATTTGTAGGAGACCCATCTAGTTTTAAGACTACCTTTGAATTAGGATTATATTTTAACCCCAACTTGTCTACTATTAAATTTGGCATAATATATTTACTTTCCCCACTATATATCATATAGTTGTGTATTAAGGTATCCCATATTATGATATAAATATAGAAGGGAGGGGTTTTATTCACTTTAGTTGGCTGGGTTTCATTAGGTTGACTATCATTAGTTAGGATTACACCTTCATTGTCTTCCTACTTGTCTAAGATTTTGATCTATGATAACTCTTCTTGAAGAAGGTATTTCTACCCTAGAATGAGTAATGTATCCCACATTGGTATGGTGACATGAGCCTTATTCATCTAGTTTAAAATGTTGATATGAGGTATACCAACCTTTGAATATAATTTAGGAGCAACAACACTACTTAGAGCTTGAGTGAAATGAGGTATGAATGGACCCTTCTCATTCTGATTTTTCTCATTCTAACCCTTTTGGAGTGGTGAAGATTTTGGATTTGCATCTTGTACATTAGTATTTTGAAGTGGTTGAGAAGGTGAATGAAATGGTCTCCTTACCTTTGAGTCACCAATCACTACCCTTATTTTAGCCCTTGTATTGGTTATAATAGGGCTATCTAAATTATCTACACCTCCTGTATACACATAATATTTTCAACTTTTATCAAATACTAATGTTTTACATCTTGTAAGAACCTATCAAGACTCAATCTCTTTGAGTGCATGCCCTAAGGGGTGTACCAAGAAATGGGTGGGTAGACCTTTGGTGATTCAAAAGGTTGTTTTCCCTTATTACAACATTATTACCAATCCAACCAGATCTTAAAACAATTCTATACACTATTACTCCTCCCTTGCACATTCCTTCAGTCTTTTTCCTCTTTCTATCCCTCTTTTTTTCACCTTGATTCCCTTTCACCAATTGATTATACCAGGTCTATTGAGTCGACCCTATATAGCTAACATATTCAAAAGGATTTAAGGTGAGATCCACATATAAATACAATACCACTCAATCATTATTTCAATATGCAATCAAATTATTCTCTCATGCTTCTTTACAATTTGTTCTTCCACCATTCTACTTAAGGAGTCTTAGGCTAATGTTTCTACTTGGATAATATAGTCTTGTGAATAAGTATTGGATGATTTAGCCTTAGTTATCTTTATAAACCACAACAAACCTCTTATGAAGCCCTTTTGGCTAAGGTAGAGATTGAGTCTTGATGGATTCACATTCAGGTAAGTATGTTCTAACTTTTTTCTCCTCTCTTTAGTAAATAGAAGTAGCATAGTATTGGCTCAAATAATATTACTCTTCATATTCCATGTATTAGGGTCTTACTCATAATTAGATTGATTGAGATTTTGTTATATATGTTTTTATTGATTTACTAAACCCTTTATTATGCCACAATATTTGGTGTGCACTTTATTAGATTTACTTTCTTATTTATTAGAATAGAGTGAACATTAAACCTAAGAATATTTTAGCATTGTTACATGATTTTTTTAGACTGTAGGCTTTATAACCCTTTCTATCATGGTGTATTATGACAAGTGATCCCCTAATCAGGTCTAGTGGATCCCTATATTGTTCATGATCCCCTTAACAAATGTAGTCCTAATCAGAAGTGTAGGTATGCTCTATCTTCTCTAAACCAGGATTGATTTATAAACATGATGAATTTTTTATTGCATACATTTTGGTGAACCTAACATGAATCTTATCCCACCACTAGTTGGATTGGCTTCATTCTTCCACTTTATTATTAGCATTATCTTCACTTTGGCTTCAATTTCATAATACATTCTAATGAACCTGATGTGAACTAACCCTTGCAGGATTCATTTACCTTATTTCATTCTTTCATTATTTCATCATTATTTTTACCATATATTTGCCATATTGGATCAACTTTGTCAACCTAGTATTTAATGTTTTTTCACATAATCTCAAGTACAGGCTACTAGATCAACCCTATCAACCCATTATTGGTTTTTATCTTTTTTAAGCATCTTGTTCAACATATTATGTTGACCTAGTTGACCTTGTACATTCCAAGCACTTAATAATAGGTTTATACAAAGCTTAATCGACCCAGTCAACCCAGTTATCAATGTTTGCAAGCATATATCAAGGTTTTTGAATGGTAATCTTCATTCTCTACATATCTGATCCCCAAGTTTCCTTTATATCTCTCTATCTCTTTCTTTATAATATTTATTTTCATATTTTTTAGTCTTTAAAACTACCCCTACATAGTCAACTAGATAAACCTTATTGACCCAGTTCTATATTTTGTGTGTTATCTAGATAACTAGGTCCACTCTATCAACCCAGTTAATTTTTAGACCTTGCTTTCATAGTATAACATCAACCCTACCAACCCTATTCTATATTTTGTGCATGCACTATTGACTATATCAACACTTTACCTTGTTTCAAAGTTGAAATTAACCTTATATACTAGTAATTAGTTCACATTTTCTTTTATTATTGCTTGCATGCTTATAATAGATCACATAGTTTAATTAGGTGGTTTTTAATTAATCATTTAGTCTCACTATTTTATATTTTATTCACAAATGACCAAATCACAAAATTTAAACAATCATTTTAACATTTGTCTAACCAAGGCCAACCTACTTGGATTTCATCACCAAGGGGGAAGCCGACTTGATATTCTAGTCAAGTATAAATCATGGTTAATGATATATTTTGGATAATCACATAACACCCTTATCATTAAGGTATGTGAAGTGAGGGGGTAGGCCCTAATATCAAGCCTGTATCATTACCACTATAGATCCCTTTCATCCCAAACTACCTAAAACCATCTTTAGATTACCTTCTAGTTCCTTGCTTATAGCCAACTGCTCATCACATTTAAAATCATAGTATAATAATCTTATAAATACTCAATATAACTAATTAGTTAGCTATTTACTTTCCCAGTTGATTGGTTTCTCTTTGCTCAATTGTATTTTGTATTGCAAAAACTTACATTAGCTAGTGTTAGTTCAAGGTTTTATGTTGTGTGCCTCAATTGGGTTGGCTAGTGTTGATCCAATTGAATTTTTGTTTCCCTTTAGTTATTTATTTTCAAATTAATTGAAAAATTTATCTTGTTTTAGTTCAAATACTATTACAGGCTTCTTAATTTTCCATACCTACAATACTAGGTTAACCCAATCAAACTTATACCATTTTTCTAGCCTCTATTCAATATATTAGATTAGACTAGAGGCCAGTATAACACACTAGAGGCCAGTAGAGGCCAGTATGGAGAAGTTTGAATCAATATTTGTGTTAATTCAAAGGTTACAAGATACAAATGGGCAAAATTTTCTCATACTTGGTAGAGGGATGTGTATAATGGTTTTCTAAGCCCAATTTATAAAACATGAGAGAGAGAGAGAGAGAGAGAGAGAGAGAGAGAGAGAGAGAGAGAGAGAGAGAGAGAGAGAGAGAGAGAGAGAGAGAGAGAGAGAGAGAGAGAGAGGGATAATATGGCATATAAATTGAGTGGAGAGGCCATAATTAATATAACCCATCTAAAAATAATTACAAACATTAATTAAAGTAAGTAAATAGTCTCATAATTCTTCCCATATCTTGATATGGTGGCATGATTGAGGTCTTTAATGAACATTTTGGCATAGAGGTGTTGTGGATGCTCTTTTTTTGGTCATCATTAACTCTATAAATGCACCATTCTCCTTGAAACTGGTCCATTAATACTTGATATGAAATATATATCATGCACCTATTTTAGGAGGGTAGTTACATGTTTAAACATGAACATTACTCACCTCGTTACCACTCTTCATGCTATTTGCAGTCTATAAAATGCATTAGTCAACTTAGTTAGTGAGAGATATGATACTTAGATACTTTCAAGTTAGTGTTGAGATTGATAATGGCTTGGATATGTTTAAGGGGTTTTTCTTCCCTAGAAATCCTTTTCACCATGTGAGTAGACCTACAACTTTCCTCTCTCAATGCAAATGAGGTTACCTCTCCATTTGACTTCAATTTTATTCACTAGGAATGCTTATGACACTAAAGGCATTTAATAATGGTTTATTTGATGCCATTAAATTTATACATAGGTCTAAGATGCCTTCCAACTCACTTAGGAAATCAAACATGCCTAGGAACCATGAAAATAGTCCCAAAATCAGACATTATAAGCCATTTTCCTACATATTTTGCCCCACACATGAAAAATAACTAGTTCATAAGGGGAACATAGGACTTGTAGGTGTCCCACTAATTTTTTAAATTTGATTTAGGGATATTGGATTCATTAGGGTAAGCTTATTGGCCATTGGGTTCTTTATGAGGGTTTTGGAGGGTTTAGAGTGGCCTTCCATCTTAACGATGGTTCATAAAGCACAAGCCCTATATTGGAAGTTTAAGGACATGAATATTGAGTGCATATACCCCATAAAAATTACCTAATACCTCTTTTACCCATTAATCTTATCTGGTGAGATATGAGCAAAGGTTGATACCTCTCAGGTTTCTTATAAGCAATCTCAGCATGTCTACATCTTAAAGATTGTTCATAAAGCTATCCTCATAAATCCAAATATCTCTACCATGGATGGAAAGTGAATATCAGTCCTCAAATTTACATATGATCATTAGTACCCATGCACCTCTTCCTACAATATGTGAGCATCTTAATCTATAATTTGAATTAGTAGAATGTGATGAAAGAGTTTGAGTAGGTCTATTTGGCCAAAAGGGCACTTTCCTTGTCTTCCCCTACCTTTGACACCCATTTTAAGACCTATAATATCACCATATAACCTCATATATCCCTAAATATTCTTGAGTAACTCATATTTCACAAGAGTGGAGTTGAAGGTCTGAGGACTTATCTAAGGTTTTAGGCATTATAGGCCTAGACTAATCTTCAAGGCACCAAACCACTTGTAGGTTTTTAAGGTGATCTCAAATAGTTATTAGCATATTTTACATTAAAAATAAACCCATTATATATTATAATATTGGATTATACCTCTTTATTTTTAATTCCTCCTCTTTATAACTTATATGACCATTATAAGTTCATGTTAGGATTCTCAAACCAGTTGTTGCAAGTGGCCTTACTAGTCTTTGTTTGACCCTTCTCTCACTACTAGCAGAGTTGGACTCTTCATGGAATGTCCTTCAGGATCTATGAACACCTTAATTATAATTAGGTATCTATCCTACCTACAAAAAACACTCTTATAACTATACACACATAGGCCTATATGTGGGGCTCTCAGATTTAGTAAGCCTAGATATGCTTATCAACTTGCTACCCTTCTACACTATTTGAGAGAATCACATGGGGATTATGATATATATAGAATATAATTTTTATTTAGTTTTATGTTATTTGACCTATTTATCTTTAAACTAATAAATCCCTTCTCTCTATAGTTTATAGGCCTAGTGAGACACTAGGCAGTTTTGTAGGTGTCTCTAGACTGTGTTTGTAAGGTCACAATGAGTTAGTTTTAATAATCTCTTATGGATCTTTCTCCTAACTATTGAATAAATTTGAATTCTAGTCAAATTTTGTCAACCCCTACTAGTTTTAAATTTTTAAGAAGGTTTCCATGTGTCCTATAGGGTTTTTATTGGTCTATTATCTTACTTATCCTTCCCCTAGTCCTTGTTGGAGCCCACCCTCCTTGTAATGGCCTAGTCAACCAAAGTTAAAGTTGGTGAACCTTGGTAAAACTTAGTAAAAGTATTAATTTATGGTGGACATGTCCTAATATGGTATTTTATATGTTTAAAGGTGTCTTCATGTCATAAATTGGTCACTCTCTAAGTTTCACATGCAAAAAGGATCATTTGGCCACATTTTTAGCTTATTAATTGAATTATATGGATGGTAGAGTTAGAAAATTTGTCACCAAAGTGAATATAAATGTGTAATATATTAGGATAAATCATAAAGTGGTCAGTCAATTAAAGAGTTAATTATATGTAGAAAGGGGGAGTTTCCCCTTAATTTTAGGCCCTTTCAGGGAATTGTACAAAATGTATGATCTCATTTGCAGCTAAAAACATGGGTTGAATTCCTCTTCACCTCCCCATAATATTTTTCATGCTTGGTTTTCAAGGAGTTTATCTTGGTTTTTAAAATCTCAAGTGCCTAAAAAATCCTCCTCTAGGCTTCTGTATGCTTGCAGACTAGTCCTTTCACACTTGTAGTCATCTCAAGGGCCTTGAATAGATGTTTTCCACATTGAAGAGAGTGTTTTGAATTTGATTGGAAAGGTTTCATTATGGGGTTATTAATTAAGGTTGATATTTTTATTTGAGGTGGTTTTAAGTCCTTAACCTTGCACATTATACTCTTTCATGCCTCTACCTACATATCACAGTCCAAGAAGCCATATACAAGCCTTGATGACATCATGTCAACATTTTTGAAAGGTGTACATGTTTTTAATTCTCTTAAAATACTTTGGTGTGAATTTATGAGATGAATTAAATCATAAAAGTTCCCTTATAATGAAGTTTCATGGCCTTTCTACCTACTACAACTAAATACCACCTACAAGTGGCCTAAACATAGGGTATAAAGGTTATTTGGTGACTTTGATAAACTTAAGAGACATTTATTCCACCTTAACATGATGTAATGGAATGAAACACACTTTTGAATGAATAAAATTGACAAGGTAGAAGTTATAATGCATGTTGAGGTACAAGGACTGGTACATGGATGTTTTCCCTGAAGGAGCAAAATAGAGATCCCAAGGGTTATTGTTGACCTATCACAATATGTCTCCTTGAGATTTTATGACACCTAACCTACCAAGATTGTTTCCCCTAGTGAGGAGTAGACTTGTACAAAAAATGGGGTCAAGGAGATTAGTGTATGTTGAATTTTGACACCTTTAAAATGGCCAAAAACCCACTGAATCCCAATAGTGAGATCTATAGGACATTGGTGAAAGGGTGACCTTGCATTTTATTTTAATAGTTTTAGATTGTGTCACCAAGGTTAAATGATTATAAGTGGATAAAGTGTCACTTATATCTCAATATATCATTAGGATAATTAATGGATGTTTTCAGACCTCCCTAAGCTTACTTCTTATCTGTACACAGGCCACTAAGTTGCACCTACAGGCAAGTTTTTAAAGAGAGGTGCCTCAGTCTAAAGGAAGGGACCGTATTAGGTTATAATGAAATATGTATATGAATAAATATGAGATATTTAATTAAATGAACTAAAAATTCTTCAAATAATTCATGAACAACATGAACAAGGTCTCAAGATATTGAGAACACCCATCTACAAGCAATATAAGAGAAAAATGGCTCAATCAGTGAGAGAAAGAGACTTAAGTTCATGTTTGGTTGTGTTTTGAGACATATAGGTTAAATCCAAATATATATAATCATTAATGGGTTCCTAAATTTAATATAAGGTCCCCAAACACCATATTTAATCCCATTTGAGGCTAAAACACACCTATAATAGACCTGAAACTCTGTTTTAGTCCAGGCAGTAGTTAAACAAATGGAGATAGGTGAAACCATAGTATGAATGGTGTCTTATGACCCAAGGACATGAAATGGAGGATAAAAACACATATAAAATAGTATAATATACCTTGGTACACACCTACAGGGGTTAGTAAATGAGGAGGCAAGACTGTCTCAGTCAGACAAGGAACATAATAACATTGTTTGGTGGATGGAAATGACCTATAGAATGATATAAATGAGTCCCAAGAACGAAATAATGGTTATATAATATGAATTGGGATATTATTAATTAAATACAAAATCCTAATCCATGTAAACATACCAAATAGGGGTGTCTCTCAGACCAAACACAGTCATCATATCACCCTTACAAACAATGCTTTCTTATAAGTCTATCTTAGCTATTTGAGAGAATTTAAATGTCAATCCTTGGATTTATAAGCTAAAATTTGGTACAAATCATCCTTGGGACCCATGAGACACTATAAAATATTTTTATTTTATGAGAAGACAAGGTAAACCCTCTCTATTTTGTCTCAAAGGGGGGCAGTTTTCCCATGCATAAAGAGATAGTATTAAGGGAAAAGGAATGAAATGATAAGAAAGAGGTAAAGAAAACCATAAAATGTGATTGTATAATCTATAACACACATATTATAAACATTCTTAATATGTTTTAATGAAAATAGGGAGGCATATACAAGGAGGTCTACATGCAAACCTAGTGATCAACATGCAAACCTAACCTCAAAAGAGAGATCATTTTTTAGTTTGGGCATTAGGCAAGCATTTTAATGACATGGTTCATCCTCAAAAAGGTATATATGAAGTTTTTAAACTCATAAATTTGTATGGTAATCCATTTGGAAGTTATATTGAGTCTAAGTTACAAGCAGATCCTTTGGAGAAGACCTAGGCCTAGTTGCTAAACAGGGTCACTTTTCATTTATAGCTCTAAGGGAGATATTATAGTGATATTAACATGTTTTTGGGATGTATATAAAGGTGTTTAAACCTTAATGATTTAGGTTAATCCATATTTTGACTTGAAATCTCATAGACCCCATAAAATGAATGAAAATGGCTTGAGTGGCCAAGTTGAGAAGCTCAAATCTCCCTTGATACTTTGCATGGGAACCTAAGGTCATTATAAAAGTTATATATCATCATTAATAATCCCTAAGTGTAATTTTATTAGAGGTCTAATGTCTATTCTTTATGAACAAACATTAAGAACCAAAATCACCTAAAAACCCTTGTAAACCTTCCTCAAGGACCTGATTAGGAAGATGAAGCAAATGAAGTATCCAAAACGTGTGGAAATACCATGAAACCACTTGGATGATGTAGAGGAATCTCTATATATTTTTCACATGTGACTAAGGTGTATAGACCTATATAGAATAGGGCTCCTTTTGACCTTTTTGTGTGTTTTAAAATAATGGAAAACTTTCAAGAGGCCAAATCACTTTTGGGAGAGAGTTTAGGACTTTTTATAGCTCATCATGTCCATTTATTAATCCATATAAACTCCTAAGCCTATCTTCTATCTCTTTCATTTCAGAATTCTAAAGATAATTTCATAGAAATGATGATATGGACACCTAGGGAAAAGTGGTGAAACTCAATTTGGAAAGCTTTCTTAGGATAATTTCTTGAAAATGATTATATGGACACCTTTTAAATGTGTCATCCCTAATTTTTCATGGATTATAATGAATAATTGGAAGGTTTTAGGTGTCAAGTGTGAGAGGTGCATGGAGAGAGCTCATTTTGGGACTATCATGGATGATTGTGCATGGCTAGTAGAATAGGGATGATGGGGAGCTAATATGATGAATATGAGGGATTGTTTGTAACCCCTCCTACTCAGATCCATAATCAAACTTGATCAATTATAGTGATAAGGTAGTTTTGGAAGGAAAATCATGAGAGATAATTTTCTAAGCAAGTAAAGGAGTTTTTTAGGCAACTTTGTAAGGCTTGGATGATTGGCTATGACACTTTTAGCTCCTAACATTGCATGATTCACCCCATATCTCTCTCAAATGCATTTATAAATATTTTTCTCAAGTTGACACATGTACAAGTGACTCTTTGAATTCCTTCTCTCTCACACACACAATTGTTATACATTTTGGCCTTTTGGAATTGTATATATCTAACCAAAAATAGTATGGTGAATCCCTACTATAATACCATTACACTTTTTCTTTGAATATTTAATACAAGTCTAATTCTGAGTTTTGAACATTTTGTCTAAGTGTGTGAGTGATGAATAGTGGAGCCAAGTGATAGTATCATCCTTACTCCATTTATCCTTCATATTTATGCAAGAGTTCTTATTTTAAAAATTCATGTGAAGTGTATTTATTGTAATATACTCTTATTCAAACAATTAATTATCTCTATGGTGTGCAATCTACCCCTAGACTAGTTATCTTGTTGATTATTTCATGTATGCTACCTTCACATTGAAACAATTATGTTAGAATCTTTTAATACCTAAAATTGGTCTTGAAAAGCTTTGTTTCTTAGTAAGAGTTTGATATTATATTGGATATTTCTTGGTGGACCACCTCTTTAGTGTAGTTTCCATTTTATATAAAACTTCTAACTCTTTTCATGAACAAGCATTAGATTAGGTGATAGGCATTTAAAGAAGAATCTAGGGAGCTAGCCCTCATAAACTAGAGATTCAACTCTCTTACAAGTTCCCCCATAACTTGAGAGATTATTCAATGTTTCATCAAATTATAAGAACTAAATAGAGTTTCCTAGGGTGAATAATTTGATTCCAATAGTTTTGGGATGCTCGGTGGGACCGCTAGTCCTAATTTTTTCCATGACAAGGTGAATTTTGGTCTTGACAAGCCCAAGGTTGTAGAGTTGTTTTTAATCCATCTTTTGGTGACTCCAAAATGTCATAATTTGTAGTTTTATATAAATTTATTCACATTATACTTTATGGTCTTAACTATATCATCTTCTAGTAGAGAATTCAATCAAGTCCCTCTATCTAAAGCTCCTCTTGAGGAACAACATCTTGAACCATTCTTAACATTTAGAGATCCTGAACAAGAAGGTTTTGAAGAGGAAGAATAAGTTGAGGAGATAATATATCAAGAGGATGAAGAAGAGATTTCTAGGCAACATGCTTTCCCATCATTTAATACCCAAAATCCAATTGATCTTGTTGCATATGATACTATTCCTCCCAATGCTACCAAAAGTCTCCCTGACTTCAATGGAGAGGGCCCTATTACTCTTAGTGAGAACATTAGGAACATTTCAAATTTTTAAAACTTCCACAATATCACTCAAGCTAACATAGATATTAGACTACTTATCATTTCTTTAAAGGGTAAGGCACTTGATTGGTATAGGACATTGGAAGGTGGTTGCATTACTAATTGGGATGACTTTCGATATTTTTTGGTGAATAGGTTTGAGAATAAGATTGACCACACTTCACTAATCCATAAACTAAATGTGATAAGAACAGGTCTTAATGAATCTATGGGGGATTTCAATGAAAGGTTTCAAAGGACATGGTATAGATTTCCACCTATCATGAGGCCTCTTCCAAGTTTTGTATTCCCCACTTATCTCAAGGCTATTGGTATTGATATGGTAGTAATGTTGTAGTTAATGGGAGGATTTAATCTATTATATGCATATGACATAGCTATTAAATTTGATAATAGTTTGATACAAGCTAAGAAATTACCCCTAATAATTCCTATGCCTTGGTTGTCTCATAGTTTAGTTGAAACTCCAAGTGTATCACAAGTTTCGAATGCTAATGCCAAGTCTAGAACAACTCCCAAGAAGGTGGATAATGTTATAGAAAAATATGAAATTATTTGGTAATTACAAGCTCAACTCAAACAAGATTAATTTAATGTAAGTTCTCCAACCAATCCCTAATATTATCCTTCAAAAACTTATTGGCCTTCACCCCAATACAATTACCAAGGAAGAGGACAAGGTCAACAAGGTTTTAATAGGTAGTCCAATGTCTATAATCCTAATTCCACTCCATCCACAAGGGTTGTTGTTCTAGTCTATACTAATTTGGTTCAAGGAGAGGAATATTTATGTCATTGAGGATAATTTCAAAGTCAATTTGTGTATGATGGTGGAGAAGGCATCCAAGCCATAGTGAAATAATAAGGATCTATTCCTTGCCTTACATTACAAGAAGAAAATCTCATGCAAAGGGATACTTATGAAGAAGGTAGCAGCCAAAGTATAGGTCTTATGAAATTTCAAGTAGAAGATCAATATGTGTTAAACAAAAACACAATAGTTTCAGCTAACATAAGAGCAAAAAAGAGATATTTGGGAGATATTATGAAAGCACATGTAACTCTAATTAATTCCTCTCTAAGGCCACAAAGTGTGAATCCTAGTGTAATACCCTCTACTAGTCACACTCCTCATCAAAGTTATAAGGTGAGCAAGGTTTTCAAGCCTATAATGCATCAATTTCAAGCTTCCTCACTACCTTCAAGAATGAAATAAAAGGTTAATACTTACCCTCTAAACATTATTTATTATTTGAAGAATACCAAGATAAGCATATCTCTTCGGGAAGTTTTGTATATTCCTGGTCAAAAGGAACTCCTACAAGAACAACATTCAAACATCCATGTAACCCCTCAAGCTCCAAGACACAATGGTGTATCCCTTACCAATACACCAAATTATGTCCTAGAACCTTCCACCAAATATATAAATCCTCCACCTTTCTACCTCACACTCATTATGGGAGACAAATTGGCTCATAATTTCATTTTGGATAGTAAAGCTAGTACCATAGTTATGCCTAAGGTGGTTGCAAATAAGTTTGGATTAAAGTATGAACCACATAGTAAAGGTGTGTTATAAATTGATGGAACTCCAACCAAGATAGTGGGATTGGTTAGAGGATTGAAAGTATTTCTACATGATTGTTCAATTTGCCCCATCATGTAAGACATTGTGGTGGTAGACCTTCTAGCTCATTTTGCTATTTTCTTGTCAAGGGAATTCACAGCTAAAATAAGAGGATACATTTCTAATAATTGGTATTTTATATCTTTTAGAACAATATATGGAATTAAGGTAACCATAAGAACATATACCTTAGTGAGGTTCCATATTGAACCATATATGGAGATAAATTCAAATCAAAATTGTGTAATTAGTGAAGAAGAAGAAGAAGAAGGTGTCATGGGTGGTGAAGCGTCCTCTCCCCTTGAAGGTATTTATGATCTTTTCCTTGATGAGTATGGTAATAAAACATATGATCATGATCCTTATACATTCATAAAATATAATTATTTTGGAGCCTATTTTATGCATGAATAAACTACTTCTATACCCTCACTTACTAATGAAGATCATGAAGTTGAAGAGATATGCCTTGCTTTGCCTATTCCTCCTCAATATGAGAAAGTACTTGTCTAAACTTGTCATGATCCATATGTTTCCTATAATCAGACATATCAAGCTTGTACTTCACCTAGTCAATATGGTTCCTCTCCAAGTCTTCCTATTGCAAGTTTCAAAAAGACTCTCATTGATTACCAAGATTACATGTTAGACCTTGATATTATATATAGTTGTAGTTAAGTCATCCCTAGTGTTTGTGTCAAGAGTGTAAGGGATGATTTGGAATAAGTCAAAATTGAATGGATTCCTATAGATAAATCTAATTGTCCAAGTCTTTCTAATGCCATGCTTGATATTTATGGCTTGATCTTCCATCTAGAAGAGATGTTGAGAGTTCATGAACCAACTCAATATTGGCAGCCCCAAAATACTCCATATATTTCTTGCACTCCCCAAAGTTGATGATGTAAACCAATCAAATGATGATGAATTATGCTAGATATTTGAGAACATATGCAATTAAGTTGGAGGACTCAAGGAGCCTCTAAGTCATTTGGAGCTGACTACAATGCATGGAAATCAAGAGGTTGTGTCTCAAAAGGAAGACATGTGGAAAACCTACATGAAAATTTTCCAAGAGTATGAATAATGTGAGGAGACTAAAATCCTAATAAAATAAGTCCAAGGTGTTGGAGAGTAGGCATGTATTGAATATCATCATCATCAAGAGAGTCTAGTTCATGATAAAGTAATTTATGATGTTCTTAAGCCTTTTGAGGATGATTCAAAAGTTGATCCTAGAGACACCTATAAAGCTAATCCTATCAACATCAAGGAAAGGTGTGAGTAGGAAACACTTCCAAATTATCATGATACAATGCTTCTTGAAAAATTTGAAGCAGCTATAACAAGTGAAAATAATGATGAGATCCTTCAAGAAGATATAAACTTACAACAAGCTATCCCATACATAAATATGCAAATCTATCATGAGGAGATAAAAATATAGTAGTATGAAGCATGTTTCCAAGTCCAAGAATAATTCATCTACTTTGGAGACCTATTTGAGATGACTTCATCAAATGACATGTCAAGTCAAGGAGCAAAAAGAAAACATGAGTCATCTAACACCACATCAAAAAGGAAGCATGCTTGGCATCCTCATTCATCTAGTGATGAAGTATATTCAAGGTACATCCATTTTGATCTAGGAAGGGACGTATGATCAAGTTAAATGTACATATTTTATTTGATTTCAATTCTATCTTGTGTTCCCTAAGTGCTTAGTAGCACAAGCATGTCTTTGTTTCATTGTTTGCTTTGTCCTTTATGTGTTGTTCCTTTCCTTTGTGTGTTTTGAGGTAACTAGTTATTTGTTATATAATTCAAGGTATAATTCTTCTATTCCCAAGTGCATTCTGAATCCCTTACCCAATGGATAAGATAAGGCTACTAGT
The DNA here is from genome assembly GCA_037957365.1 of Torreya grandis. Taxonomy (NCBI): domain Eukaryota; kingdom Viridiplantae; phylum Streptophyta; class Pinopsida; order Cupressales; family Taxaceae; genus Torreya; species Torreya grandis. The sequence goes on from JARHVA010000249.1 coordinate 3,350,458, forward strand.
CCTTAACATAGGCAAGCATGTTACCCCTAAGAGTGCCCAAATGTCAACTAAATTTAACTTATAGTAGAATTTGGAAAACCCTACTATTTTAAAATTTTAAATAAGGTTTCCATGTGTCCTATAGGGTTTCATGTTGGTCTATTATCTTACTTAGCCTTCCCCTAGTCCTTGTTGAAGCCCACCCTCCTTGTACTGGCCTAGTCAACCAAAGTTAAAGTTGGTCAACCTTGGTCAAACTTAGTCAAAGGCTCAATTTGTGGTGGAAATGTCCTAATATTGTATTTTATATTTTAAAATGTGTCTTTGAGTCATAAATTGGTCACTTTATAAGTTTCACATGTAAAAAGGGTCATTTGGCCACATTTTTAGCTTATTAATTGACTTGTATGGATGGTGAAGTTAGAAAATTTGTAACTAAAGTGAATCTCAACATGAAATAGGTTATTGTCAGTCAAAAAGTGGTCAATGCTAGTTGAAGAGTTAGTTATATGTATAAAGGGGGAGTTTCTCCTTAATTTTAGGCTCTTTTGGGCACTTATATAGAATGTATGACCTCATTTGCAGCTAAAAATATGGGTGAAATGCATATTCACCTCCCCAAACTATTTTACATGCTTGGTTTTCAAGGAGGATTCAAAAAAGTCCATTTACAACTTCTTTTCTTCTATTTTCTCTTGGCAAGCCAAGAAAGGCCATTTTCAAGTGCTTGGTGTGGACCGTAAAGGTGGAGTTGGGAAGAATGGTCTTGGGGGTGGATATTAACATAAGTGAAATTTAATTTTATATAAATATTTCTTAGATTGGTTCCTCCTCATTTATGAACAATTGCTAACACTCCAGGTAGTTTTTTATGCACTTACAACCATGAGGGGGTCATTATTTGCACTTAAATCATATTTTCTTGATTTGGTTTGATGGATTTGTAGGTGTTTCTCCATGATTTAAAATAAATTTCCATGGTTCTCTTGTTTTTTAAAATCTCAAGTGCCTAAGAAAGCCTCTTCTAGGCTTGTGTATGCTTGTAGAGTAGTCCTTTCACATTTGCAGTCATCTCAGGGGTCTTGAATGGAGGTTTTCAATGTTGAAGAGAGTGTTTTTAATTTTATTGGAAAGTGTTTCTAATGAATTTATTCATTATAAGGTTAACATTTGTAGTTGAGGTGGTTTGAAGGCCTTACCCTTGCACATTCTACTCTTTCATGTCTTTGCTTATATATCATAGTCCAAGAAGCCATATACAAGCCTTGATGATGTCATGTCAATATTTTGGAAATGTGTACAAGTTTTAAATTATATTAAAATACTTTGGTGTTAATTTTAGATCTTAATGAAAGCATACAAGTTCCCTTGTAAGGGAGTTTTATGACCTTTCTACCTACTACAACTAAACACCACCTATAGGTACCCTGAATAGAGGGTATGAAGGTTATTTGGTGACATTGATATAATTAAGAGACCTTTATTATACCTTAACATGATGGAATGGCATGACAAACCCTTGTGAAGGAATAAAATTGACAAGGAAAAAGTTGGAATTCATGTTGAGAGATAAGGACTGATATAGGCATGTTTTCCCTGAATGAGCAAAATAGAGATCCCAAAGGTTGATGTTGACCTCTCAAAACATGTCTCCTTGAGTTTTTAGGACACATAACTTACCATTATTGTTTCCTCTAGTGAGGATAAGACTTATGAAAAAAATGGGTCAAAGAGATTAGTGGATGTTGAAGTTTGACACCTTAAAAATGGCCAAAAACCCACTAAATCCCAATAGTGAGATCTAGAAGACATTGGTGAAAGGGTGACCTTGTGTTGGGGATCAACCAACAATATGATTACACTTATGAAAGCAATAAACCATGAAATTAAATCAGATAGATAAGTAACTAGAATGATAAATAGCAAAGAACAAGAGATACAAGAAACCACCCTGAAAACTTGTATTAAACTCTTTACAGAAGGAATACAATTGAAGAAACTTCTTTCTTCCACACCTCTCTCAGATGTACAGATCTCTCTCTAGATCTCTTTCCCTCAAGAGCTCTCTCTCTCTCTCAAGTATAATCAACTCTAACAACCTGGAATGATTCACCTATACAATTATGTATTGTTCTTCAACATTCACATACAATGAACTACAATAAGCTAAGAAGATCTTTCCTACATATAGAATTAGGAAACTTGAGCATGCATTTACAACCAACAGTTAAGCCTCTTGAACAAGGGCTCTAAAACTTGTCGTACTAATAATAGAGACGCAGACTTAAGACTACAACTTAATCTCATCATGAAAATACTCGGTTCTGTCCTCAGAAATAGATTTCTAGATGCACAGGTAACCGACGTCGATTCCTGCCTGCTTGCCTGTGACCGACGTCGGCTGATCTCTACCGATGTCAGCATCTCTTCAACTACACCTAACTGATGTCGGTTGCTCTTGACCGATTTTGGTGACTGTGTAAACCTAAAAACTTTGGTAATGCACTCCTTGGTGAAGCTTTTAGGCTCCACACCTTAACAATCTCCCACTTGGAGATAAATAGCTGCACCAGTACCTGTACAACAACATCTTCTTGATCCTCCATCTTCAACTCAATCATGAAGACCAATAGAAGTTGAATGAAGATTCAACTTCTCCTTTGTAACCGGCTTGGTTAACATATCAGCAAGATTCTTATCTGTATGGATCTTCTCCAGCTTCAACTCACCATCCTCCAATACCTATCTTATGAAGTGGTACCTAAGCTGTATATGCTTTGTTCTTGAATGAAAGGCTAAATTCTTAGCCAAATGAATGGCACTCTGACTATCACTATATAGTCTACAACTCTCTTTCTCCTTTCCAAGCTCTTCCATGAATTGTGTCATCCATATCATCTCTTTGCTAGCCTATGTGGCTACAATATACTCTACTTCTGTAGTTGACAAGGCAACAACCTTCTGCAACTTTGATATCTAGCTAACTGTCATTCCACCAACAGTGAAAACATATCCTGTGGTGCTCCTCCTGCCATCCAAATCTCCTGCCATATCTGAACCTCCATAGCACAAATGCCTACTACTGGTTCCTCTTAGATATCTAAGGATCCATTGAACTGCTTTCCAATGTTCCTTTCCTGGATTGGCCATATACTTATAATTCCCATTGCTTGGGCAATATCCGGTCTAGTACAAACCATTGCATACATTAAACTCCCTACTATGGAAGAATATGGAACTCTACTCATATACTCTACCTCATCATGTGAATTAAGACATTGTTCTTTACTCAACTTAAAATGTCTAGCCAAAGGTGTGCTTACAGGTTTAACATCCTGCATATTGAACCATTTCAACACCTTGTCCACATAATCCTCTTGAGACAAAATCAACCTATGATTTTTCCTGTCTCTCTTAATGCTCATGCCAAGGATTTTCTTTACTGCTCCCAAATCCTTCATGGCAAATGTTTGAGCTAATTTCACCTTAAGCTCAGAGATATCCTGCATGTGTGATCCTACAACCAGCATATCATCTACATACAACAATAGAATAATATATCTACCATTATCCAATCTCTTAAAATACACACAATGGTCAGATTGACACCTACTGTAGCCATGCTCAGTCATAAACCTGTCAAATCTCAAATGCCACTGTCTAGGAGCTTGCTTGAGGCCATACAAGCTTTTATTCAATCTGCACACTAACTTCTCCTTACCTTTGACCTCAAATCCTTCCGGCTATTCCATGTATATTTCCTCATCCAAATCTCCATGAAGAAATGATGTCTTAACATCAAGCTACTCAAGATGCAAATCCTCAATAGCAACCAAAGACAATACAACCCGTATAGAAGTCATTTTAACAATAGGAGAAAAAATCTCACCAAAATCAATACCTGGATTTTGTGCAAATCCTTTCACTACCAACTTGGCCTTATATCTCAACTGTCCATTCTCACCTTCCTTCAACCTATAGGTCCATCTGTTCTTTAGTGTCCTCTTACCAGCTGGAAACTCAACCAAATCCCATGTTTGGTTCTCTTTCAAGGACTTCATCTCCTCAACCATGCCATGCTCCCACTAACTCTTGGACTCCACCTATAATGCTTCTTCAAAACTCTTTGGTTCTCCACCATCAGTTAGCAATAAATAGAATAATGAAAGGGAATATCTAATTAGAGGCTTACTTACCCTTTCTAACCTCCTGATGGGCATCTGAGACTCATTCACAACACGCTGTCTACCCAAATTCTCTGACAGTGACCAACCTCGATCACCTCCAGACCTATTATTGGCCGACACCAGTTCTGCCTGACCGACGTCAGTGCCTATCCTATCGACATTGGTCTCTGTATGACCGACATCAGTTTCTATTCTTCTGATGTTGGTTCCTTCCCTGCCGATGTCAGTCTCTGTGTTTTCCTGCAAGTGATTATTTCTTTTTCTCGTGAGCTCATTTTAGACTGTCACCTCATCCAATTCACCATTGCTCTACCCAAATTGATTTAGCTTCTTCAACTGATCATTATACATCACTTTTTCATTGAAAACAACATCACGGCTCCTAATTATCTTGTTAGTTCCTAAATTCCAAAATCTGAAACCAACTACAGTGTCAACAGCTTCTGCCCAAAACTCTAAGGGCAAACTAGCATGCAATCTCATACACCTTGCACGCTCCATTATTGTTCTATTCATCCTTTCAGTAATTCCATTCTTCTGAGGTGTCCTTGGAACCATCCTTTGCCTACAGATTCCATGCATATAACAATAATCTCTAAACTTATAGCTACAGAACTCACCACCATTGTCAGATCTTAGGCACTTCAATCTTCTGCCTGTTTCATTCTCAACCATAGCTTTCCAAATCTTAAAAGTCTCAAATACATCATATTTCTTCTTAATACAATAGATCCATACCTTTCTTGTAGCATCATCTATGAACGTAACATAGTACTGTGATCCTCCAATAAAAGCTACCTGAGCCAGTCCCCACACATCTGTGTGAACAAGCTGCAACTTATGCCTCTTCTTTGTTGACCCATTCTTGAGAAAACTCACCCTCTTCTATTTTCCAAATACACAATGCTCAAAAAATTCTAGATCTATGTTTTTCAAATCTGAAAGCTTACCTTTAGACTTAATAATTGACATCCCCTTCTCACTCATGTGGCCAAGCCTTGAGTGCCACAATTTAACATCCACATCTGAAGTAGATAATACAGAAGGAGAATTGTTAGTAACACAATTACATAAATAGAGAGTACCTACTCTCTTACCTCTGGCCATAACAAGTGCACCCTTGGTCACCTTCCAAGATTCAGCTATGAGAGTTACTGTACAACCCTCATCCCCTAACTTTCCTGCAGAAATCAAATTCTTCTTCAAGCTAGAAATATGCATAACATCTCTCAACACCCATGTGTTGCCATTCTACATTTTCAGCTACACTTTACCTTTGCCAATAATTTTACAAGGCTCATCATCCCCTAAATACACTATTCCAAAATCTCCATGGATATAGTCACTAAAATATTCTCTATTAGGGGTAGCATGAAAAGATGCACCAGAATCTAAAACCCAAGTTTCTATATTATTATGCAAAGAGAATATTAAAGCATCTTGTGCAATACCTGCAACCTTTGCTTCTTCCTTTCCTTCATGCTAATTGTCCTCCTTAGGCTTTGACCAACAATCTCTACTTATGTGCCCCATCTTTCCACAATTTTTAGCATTGTGGCTTCCTGCCATTTATAGATTTGGATCTACCTCTCACCTTAGACTTAGACCTTTATCTCCTCTTGCTCTTCTCTTTTTGCCTTCCCCTGCTCTCAAAACTTAAAGCGTTCCTTGATGTTTCCTCTGTGCTTTTCCTGTGAATTTCCTCATTCAAGATAACACTAACAACATTCTCTACTTTTAAAATATTTGATGCAGATGCAGTATTACTAACTGCCATTACTAAGCTATGCCAGCTTTCAAGCAAAGAACATAATATTAAAAGAGCTTTTATTTCATCATCAAATACAATATTGACTAAAATTAATTGATTTACAATTCCATGGAAATCATTCAGGTGATTAGATACAGATCCACCTTCCTGCATACACAAATTAAATAACTGCTTCATAAGATATACCTTATTTAAAGTTGAGGGTTTTTCATAAAAATTTGCTAAAGTAGTCATCAACTCTACCGTTGTTTTTGCCTGTGATAAATTAGATATCATAGTAGATGCTAGACTCAGTCTTATAGACCCCAGAGCCTTTCTATCAAGAACTTCCCATTCTTCATCATCCATGTCTGTGGGCTTCTTTACAATCCCACCTAATGGTAAGTATAGATCTTTCTGATACAGATAGTCCTCTATCTGCATTCTCCAATGTTGATAATTTTTGCCATTGAACTTCTCCATTCTCAATTTACTTTCTTCTACCATTGCTTCTCCCACTCAAATAGAAATTCCTACAAAAACCCCTATGAGCAACCTGTAATCAATACACACTACACAGATCTGAACCACTTATTAGTGAACTTGAGCTCTGATACCACTTTTTGGGGATCAACCAACAATATGATTACACTTATGAAAGCAATAAACCATGAAATTAAATCAGATAGATAAGTAACTAGAATGATAAATAGCAAAGAACAAGAAATACAAGAAACCACCCTGAAAACTTGTATTAAACTCTTTATAGAAGGAATACAATTGAAGAAACTTCTTTCTTCCACACCTCTCTCAGATGTACAGATCTCTCTCTAGATCTCTTTCCCTCAAGAGCTCTCTCTCTCTCAAGTACAATCAACTCCAACAACCTGGAATGATTCACCTAGACAATTCTATACTGTTCTTCAACATTCACATACAATGAACTACAATAAGCTAAGAAGATCTTTCCTACATATAGAATTAGGAAACTTGAGCATGCATTTACAACCAACAGTTAAACCTCTTGAACAAGGGCTCTAAAAAAAGTATTACTAATAATAGAGACGTGGACTTAAGATTACAACTTAATCTCATCATGCAAACACTCAGTTTTGTCCTCAGAAATAGCTTTCTGGACGCACAGGTAACCGACGCCGGTTCCTGCCTGCTTGCCTGTGACCGATGTTAGCTGATCTCTACCGATGCTAGCATCTCTTCAACTGCACCTAACCGATGTCAGTCACTCCTGACCGACGCCGGTGACTGTGTAAACCTATAAACTTTGGTAATGCGCTCCTTGGTGAAGCTTTTAGGCTCCACACCTTAACACCTTGCACTTGATTTTGATAGTTTTAGATTATGTCACCAAGGTTAAATTATTAAAATTGGTTTAAGTGTCAATTATATCTCAATATATCATGATAAGAGTGAATGGATGTTTTGAGACCTCCCTAAATCTTACTCCCTATCCATACACAAGCTATTAAGTTGCACCTACATGTAAGTTTCTAAAGAGAGGTGCCTTAGTCTAAAGGAAGGGGTTTTGTTAGGTTATAATGAAATATTTATATTAATTAATATGATATATGAAATAATATTAACTCAAAAATATTCAAATATTTCATAAACATCATGAACAAGGTCTCAAGAGACTGAGAACACCCACCTACAGGCAGGATAAGAGAAAAATGGCTTAGTCAGTGAGAGATAGAGACTTAAGTACATTTTTAGTTATGTTTTGAGTCATCTAAGTTAAATTCAAATATATATGTGCATTAATTTGTTATTAAATTTCAAATAAGGTCCCCCAATATCATATCTAATATTAGTTGAGGCTAAAACACACCTATAATAGACCTAAAACTCTATATCAGTCTAGGTACTAGTTAAACAAATGGAGATAGGTGAAACCATAGTATGAAGGGTGTCTTATGACCCAAGGACATGAAATATATGATAAAAACACACATAATATCTTATAATAGAACTTGGAACACACCTATAATGGTTAGTAAATGAGGAGGCAAGATTGCCTCCATCAGACAATGAACATAATAACATTGTTTAGTGGGTGGAAATGACCTATAACATGATATCAATGAGTCCCAAGCATGAAATAATGGTTATATAAGATTAAGGGGGACCCTATTCATTAAATATAAAATCCTACTCAATGTAAACATACCAAACAGGGGTGTCTCTTAGACCAAACACAGTCATCATATCACCCCTATAGATAGTGCTTTCCTATAAGTCTATCTTAGATTTTTGAGAGAATTGGAAGGTCTATCCTTGGATTTATAAGCTAAAATTTGGTACAAATAATCCTTTGGACCCATGATACACTCTCCAATATTTGGATGTGATGATAAGATAAGATAAACCCTCCCTATTTTTTCTCAGAGGAGGGGCAATTTCCCCATGTATAAAGAGATAGTTTTAAGGGAAAAGGGATGAAATGATAAGATAGAGGTAAATAAAACCATGAAAGGTGATTTTATAATCTAGGAAACACCTAAAAAAAATTATAAACCTTCTTATGATCTTTGAAGGAAAACATGGTGGCCTATACAAGGAGGTTTGTAAGCAGACCTAGTGATCAACATGCAAACCTAGCTTCAAAAGAAAGGTCATTTTTAGTTTGAGCCTTAGGAAATAATTTCAATGACTTGGGTCCTCCTCATAGAGGTATATATGAATTTTTTAAACCATTTATTTTTATTGGAATCCATTTGGGAGTCATATTGAGTTTAAGTTACAAGCAGATCCTTTGGAGAAGGCCTAGTCCCAGTTGTTAGATAGGGCCACTCTTCATTTATAGTTCTAAGGGAGATATTCTAGTGATGGGAACATGTTTTTTGGATGTATATAAATGTTTTTTAACCTTAATTATGTAGGGTAATCCATCAATAATCCATCTTTTGACATGAAATCTCCCAGACCCTACAAAATGAATGAAAATGGCTTGAGTGGCCAAGTTGAGAAGATTATATCTCCCTTGATACTTTGCATGGTACCCTAAGGTGATTAGAAAAGTTAGAAAGAGTCCTTAATAATCCCTCAGTGGAATTTGATTATAGGTCGACCATGTATTATTTATAAACAAATGTTAAGACCCAAAGTCACCTCAAAACACTCACAAACCATCCTCAATGACCTAATTGGGAAGATGAAGCAAATGAAGTATCTAAAATGTGTGGAAATACCATGAAACCAATTGGATGATGTATAAGACTCTCCATATATTTTCCATATTTGACTGAGGTGTATGGACCAATATGAAATAGGTTAGAATAGGGATATTTTTGACCTTTTTATGTGTTTTGAAGGCATAGAGAAATTTTAAGAGGGAAAATTACTTTTGGCGGGATTTTAGGCTTGTCCTAAGTCCTCATTTCCATTTGATCAGCCATCTAAACTCTTAAGTTATCTACTATCTCTTTCATTTCAGCCAGTCTAGTGGGTAGATAGTGAACACTTAAGGAAAAGTGGTGAAACAAAATTTGGAAAGCCTTTTATGGATAATTTATTGAAATTAGTGATATGGAAACCTTTGAAAAGTGTCATCCCTCCTTTTTCATAGATCAAACTAAATAATTGGAAGGTTTTATGTGTTAAGTGTGAGAGGTGTATAGAGAGAGCTCATTTTGGGACTGTCATGGATGATTGTGCATGGCCAAAATAATAGGGATGATGGGGAGCTAATCCAATGAATGTGAGGGATTGTTTTTAACCCATCCTAATCAAATCCATAATAAGACATGATAAATTGTAGTGATAAGGTAGCTTTGGAAGGTAAATCATGAGAAATAGTTTTTTACAAGGAAAGGAGTTTTTAGGCCACTTTGCAAGGATTGGATGATTGTATATGACACTTATAGCTCCTAAAATTCATGGATTACCCCATATCTCTCTAAAATTCATTTTTAAATACTTTTATCAAGTTTAAACGTGTACAAGTGACTCTTGGACTTCCTTCTCTCTCTCACACACAATTACTATAAATTCTAGACTTTTGGCATTTTACGGATATAACCATAGTTAGTATGGCAAAGCCCTACTAGAATGACATTAATATTTGTATTTTAACATTGAATAAAAGTATAATTTTAAGTTTTGAACATTTTGTCTAAGTGTGTGAGTGATTAATAGTGGATCCAAGTGATAGTAACATCATTACTCCCTTTATCCTTCATTTTTAAGCAAGATTTCTTATTTTAATAGGTCATGTGAAGTGTATTGATTGTACTAGGATCTTATTCAAGAAAGAAATTATATCTATGGTGTGAAATATACACCTAGACAAGTTATATTATTGATTTTTCCATGTATGCTACCTTCACACTGAAACAATTATTTTAGAATCCTTCAATGCTTAGAATTGGTCTTGGAAAGCTTTTTTTCTTACTAGGAGTTTGATAGTCTATGGGATATGTCTTGGTGGATCACCTCCTTAGTGTAGTTTTCATTTTATGTAAAAATTCTAACTCTTTTCATGAACAAAAATTAGATTAGGTGATAGTCATTTAAACAATAATATAGGGAGTTAGCCCTCATAAACTAGATATTCACCTCTCTTACAAGTTCTGCCACAACTTAAGAGATGATTCAATGGTACATAAAATTATAGGAGCCGAATAGAGTTTCCTAGGGTGAAAATTTTGATGCCAACACTAACCTCTCTCTATCTTCAAATGATTTATAACACTTTGTCTACCCATGTAAGTTCCAAACTTACTATTATGAATGATATTCTCTCTTCAATATTGAGAATAACCTAAGTTGCCTGTAGTTGATCACTTGGGGTCTTGATTTCATACCTAGAGTGGGAATCTCTTCATTATGGTATTTTATAATCTTTTATTTTATAAGCACATTTTGAGGGTGCATCCAATTAAGTCTATGAAAAATTTATGCCTGCATCTGCTTCACAAGATATAAGCCCTTTTCAGAAGTTTCTATACAGACTAGTGTGATACTTTAATCCTAAGATGGACCTGTAGGTGATCATTTTCAATGTGAGTATATTATTCTATTCTAAATGGATTTATATATATCATATCTCATCATAAATTACTCATTAAAAGACATATATTTTCCATCTTCTTTTAAACTTGAAAACCATCTTGGAAATCAAAACAAACATGTGTGTTACCATTTTACCTATAGGTGTATTATGAAATCTTTTGAAGTTATAAATTTGGGAGACAATGATCACTATAAGGTGAAAATTGATTTATGTACTCATTATGAATTAGATGTTTTTGTGATACCTCATATGGATTGTTCCTCTCTACTCAAGACCACCTATTGAGACCTAAGCATCCTCCACCTGAGTATTTAACATGGTACTACATTTGACTAACTAAATAAAACATATTAATAGAGATAATTAAACCTAAGAATCATCAAAAACATTGAAAAATGTAAAGAAACCTTAAACTATGCTAAGTGGCCCATGAATTCCTTTGGAGCTACTTGTAGACACTAGAAAATTGCACACTTACAATTTTTGATGCCTAAATGCCTCAAGATCCCCTAAAAATTCTTCAACCTTCCCAAAACCCCTCTTAACCAACCAAATAACTATTTTCATAGTCATAAATATCATTCAAAATCATTATTTTAAAGTAATATTCACCATCACTATTCACTATGGGACCCACTATCACTATTCATGATGACATGGCAAGTGACATGGCATGTGACATGATAAGTGACATGGCATGTGACATGGAAGGTGATTTGGGAAGTGATATGGAAAGTGGAATGGCTTAGAAGTGATGTGGCTTCATGTGGGACATCACATGCTACTTGGGACCCTTCCAAAAGTACTTGATGACCTCATTCAAGCATCACAAGGGCCCTCCACTTGAAATTTGGTGAATTTCCCCTTAAGAGGTCATTATTCAACATGTATTTTTATCTTCCCACATGAAATTAGACTTTAAAAGAGATACCTACCTCTTGAAGACTTTGGGAAAGACAAAGGGCACCCATCTTTGACTTTTTAACCCAAATGGAGGCTCACCAACCCAAATGGGAGACTTTCCAACCCACATGGGAATCCCCACTGACCTTACCTTGGACTTGTCATCCCCCCACATGAAAAATGGTACTACATTTAAATGAATACAAAAAAGGTTGGTAAAAAGTCTTCAGTCTTATTTAAACCCATGTGCATGATTTCCATTCAAAATTGGATTCATGTGAAAAGTGGAAGATTTTCCAACCCACATGGGAATCCCCACCAACCTCACCTTGACTAAAACATTCACCACTTGGAAAAATTCGAATTGCTTCAATATTCCTCTATTTTGGCATGTTTCTTCACACAAAAATGTTATAAGTACCCCCTCTCCTTCACCCAAGGTTAGGTTGGAAGTTATCCTTTTTTGTTAACATTTTTGTTGTAGGTTTTTAAAGGAGGTCATCATTTTGAGGGAGATCATCATCATCTTGGATAGAAGAGCCAAAGCATCAATTTTTTGTTAAATGTCTACAAAAATTTCTTCAATAACATCAACACCAACATCTTCATCAACATTATTATTCAAGATTTGAATGTATTCTTCCCTAGCCAAAGAATATTTATTCATAATCATTTGGATTCAACATGTGCATTTTAATAGGTTTTTATACACACCCTTCATAACTAGTTTCTACTCTACACACTTAGAAAAAGAAAAAAATTAGATAGAAACATTTTGGCATGCTCGATGGGGCCCTTAAGTTTTATTGGGTCCATTAGTTGTCTTAAGACATTTATAAATGCATTAGTGAACATTTCATTTAGTTGCATTAATTAAAACAAAATTACTTAGTTTCATTTTTAATTGCATGTTTAGTTGTATATTTACTTACATTCTTATTTGCATACTTTTTTGCATTATTAGTTGCATTTTTAGTTTCATTTTTAATAAAATTAAGTTTTCTTTTCTTTCTTAAAAAAAAACACAAGTTTTAGTTGCATTTTTATAAAAGTTAAAGTTTATTTTCCTTGCATCTTTAAAAGAAATAAAAAGAACAAACATCCTAGGATTAAGACTCATATTTTCATCTTTCATTTAGATTGAATTTAGAGATTTTGTATGCATTTAAATAAATATGAAATTTTACTCTAGGGTTTAAAAAAAACACTTTGCATCCATTGAATTGCTTGCTAATCTTAGTTCATCTAGTAACTAGGAGGAACAGTAATTTTATCATATCTTTCACTTGTATTCACACATCAAGCCAAACCAATGAATAATCAACACATCAAAATAACACTTGAGACAACTATTGACTAGGATTTCATCACCTGATGTCAACCTTACCCCCTCCCAGCCACTTAGATGTCACCACCAATGGGAGAACCAACTCAACTCTCTGGTTGAGTATAAACTCAGGACTCAGTATATCTTGTCTAAGTACATGACACCCTTATCACTACAGGATTGTGAAGTGAGGAGGTAAGACCTAATACCAAGACATGTACTGAAGTTCAACATATATCTTTATTTTTAATGCCTAAACAACCCAAAACCAACTATAGCTTGCCTTTTTAGTGCCCATACCAAACCAACTTCCCCTCCATACTCTTTAAGGCATAAGCTAAAAGTGATTTAAAAGTAATCCTAGGCTAAAAACATTTCTAGTGTTTATGTTTATTGCTTTGAAATATTTTTGGTTGCTTCTTGTTTGATTTTAGAGATTTGTCTTTTGATTCCTTATTTTCTCATATGGTCACTACTAGACAACAACTTAGAAATCAAGTTAATTATCCCCCACCTTCTTCTACACCTATGGAGTATACCTCAAGCATTGAGAGTTCCCATCACATTGAGAATTACTCTCCTCCCTCTCTTTATATGGTCTCAATCATATATGAATGTGATCCTAAATTTTCTACCTTCCTTGATGATAATCTGGTGAATTTACAGCACTACCTCAATACCATGCTGCACTGCACCCTTTTGCTTGGATTTCCTCTACTAAACCCCCTCTTGACATGCCACCCCACCTTATGGTGGGTACCACTTCAACCCAACCATTGTTGACCCACACCTCTTCCAACATCCCATATGCCAAAACCCAAACCCACCTTCCACCCCCTAACCAAACACCTCCTATCACACCCCAAGTGGGTTCAACCCTACCCTTAATCACCTACACCCCATCTATTATGGAATTATCCTCCACTCCTGGTTCCATCCTCACTTTGGTAGCAAAAAATACCTTATTCAAAACTTAATCTCAAAATCTAGTGCTCTCCATACCACAAACACTTCCTCGTATAAACACTTTGGTCACTACCGACCTTTAACGAACTAACCCGCTAACCACTTTGATGCCACACATAAACCCCCCAACCTCAACCTTCCAACATGTAACCATGACATCTTATCAATATATTCCTAACACAAAAATATGCATACCTTCACCTTCCACCCAACCTTATGTGACCTCACACACACACACACAACATCATGCCAACCATCCACTAGTTATTCCCATGTAACCCCACCTTAGCAAAATGTGTCATATACCTATCCAACCCAACAACCCCAAATTTACTTGGTTAAAATTCTAATGGAGAATATGACTACCCTTGATTCATCCATCTTGAGGTCACATAACCTTATCTTTTATGACCAAATTTTCAATGAACCCATCCATCCATCTGTCCCTCTCCGACCATATCTCTACAATGGGAATTGCCAAAATTCTCTAAATTTCAAAGCAAGGAGGACCCCCAACAACATTTAAGAGTATTTAGGCACACATGTTACTTGATTCCCCATGATGATGCTCTCCTCCTTCATACCTTTCCTATTCCTTATTTGGACCAGCATTGGATTGGTATAGTGCCAATCCAAAACACTCCATCTTATCCTTCACCCAACTAGCCCAAAATTTTTTGGATCACTTTTCAATAAATATATCCAATAAACTTTCTATTACCAACCTCTACTCCATTTAACAATTTAAAGATGAATCTATTGCTGATTTTGTGGCTTGTTGGAGGAGCCTAATCAACCAAATTTCATTTTCATTGCCTCAGCTTTAGCTTATAGAACTCTTTGCTCAAGCATGTGCAAAACACATCTCATACACATTATGTGTCTAAAGCTTCCAGATATCTGATGAAGCTTTTACCATGGATCACAAACTAGAGAAAAGAGTCATTGATGAGGGAAGATTAAATTTGAAAAACAAAAACCCAACTTACAAAACCAATGAGCCCTCTCCTTCCAAACTAAACAACACAACCAATACCAATTCCAAGAGCAAAGCCATCACCAACGCTATTATCCTCAAAGCCACACCTCCACCATATACTAACTAATAGAATCTAAGGAACCAAACCTCTAACCCCTTCAACTATCCAAACCAAAACCAAAGGAACCAAAAATGGAATAACCAAAAGCCATTAACTCCACTAGGGGATCCTTATCCTTCTATTTTGGAAAAGTTACTAAAATCCAAAATCATCCAACTTCCACCAATTAAGCCACCCCAATATTTTGATACTTCTCACCCTATGCCCAGTTGGTATAATGAGAATGACCATTATGCTTTTCACTGAGTCATAAGACATGACATCAACATATGAAATACAATTAAATACCTTGTCCAATCCCTCATTGATAAGGGGGATCTCACATTCGATAATCCTAATGCACCACCAAACCAAGGCCTTGACATATTCCACAAACCTTTCCCTAATCATTCTCCTTTACCCTTCATCATGAAAATAAACCTGAACCATCTCATGAGGCACACACTATTAATATGGTTACTAGTGAACCCATTGATGAAAAAAATGTTACCTCAACTACTTTTCCCATTCCCCTATTGGAAGAAAAAAGACCACCTTCTATTCCTTTAGACACCCAAACAAAGGAAGAAACCATATACACACCTCCATTGGAAGATACCACACCTACCTCCCTTATCTTAGAACCAACCACCCCCTCTTTGGAAGCTATCTCACAAGAGAAGATGACTCCATTTACCCACCTTCTAATTTCAAAACCTTCTATCAAAGGTCAAGATAAAGGTAAGGGAACCAAACTAGAAATTCTAACCCCTTCTTTGATAGACCAACCTAGCCCCTCTAAAACAACTAAAACCTCCACCCAACCAACCAAAACCCATTCCAAATTAATTCACCCTCAAAAACCTAAACCAACCAAGATAACTAAAGTGACCAAATCCCCTCCAAAACCAAGAACTAAAACAACCAAAGAGGTAAAATCATCAAAGGGCCCAAAACCCTAGATTTAACCTCCCTCAACCTTGCCCTCCATTTTGGGTCCCCATCCCTATACCTTAAACACAAAATCCATAATTTTTACCAAAACCCTACCACTTTTATTGGTCATGCCTTCATACTTTCTCTCTAAATCCCCTTTCCCCACTACACTAATAATCCCTAAGTTACCTACCTTATCATCATTTTCATCTAGCTCATCGACCACCTTACCTAAACCAAAACCATCAACCAAGTATACCATTTTACCCAAGACACCTATCACCAAACCCATATCCCCAAAACTTTCTACTTCAACACCCAAAATAAAAACCAGTAAACTTTTACCACCTTTAGCCAGATCTTACTTGACCACCCTCTATTAGTTATTACAAACTTATTCCTTGAGCTTACCACCCATCAAACCCTTTGACCCTTCATGTACCAAACCCTCTTGGTTTAATGATAACTTGATATGTGCATATCATAGGGCACCAGGACATGACATTGAGAACTATAAAGCTCTCCAAATACTGGTTCACAACTTATATGAAGATGATGATATATTATCAAACAAACCTCCTTCATCCCCATTGCAAATCAAACCACCTACTTAACCCATTTGACCTTCGGTCTCACCCAAAAGTGAAGAGGAGGAACTAAAGAAACCATCTAACCTAAAGAACCCCCTTATCCATACTATTCACATGGTTACCAATCTCAGGCCCAACAAAAGGATAAATGGAAGACTAAGGCATCCATTCCTTAGACTTACCCCTCCCTAAACTCCCAAGCTAATACTATCCAACCTTATCCATCTCCAAAAAAACACAAGGTGTCTATCTTAGGTGCCTCTCCATCTAACCCTTCCATACCCTAACCCATATGTAATATCTATCCAAAAATCTATCCTTAGGTAACTTAACCAAACTCAACTAAAGATGAGATTGTATGTGTTAATCTCTACCTCTCCCCATCACTATCAAGTACTCATAGAGGTTCTATAATCCATCAAGGTCCAACCTGATGATCCTCAGCCTCTAGCCATTTTTGTTGGTACCCTTTGGACTTCCAACCTTGTCACCTTTAAAAATTCAAAAATACATTCTGTTCATTCAAAGGATCCTGATCCCCCTCTCTTCATTATGACATATATCAATCAAACCCACATCAAAAGGGTGATTATCAATGTGGGAGCCAACATCAATATTATCTCCTCCCATGCTTATGACCAGCTACAGTTACCTAAAAACATCATGTCTTAAATATTAGTGGTTCTTCATTCTTTCAATGATACTATGGCTACCACCTTGGGCATAGTTATCTTCCATATTTGTGTAGGACCTAACACTATTCCCAAACTCTTTTATGTTGTAGAAGGAGAGTTTAAATACAATATTTTACTTGGATGCCCTTGGATTCATGCCATGAGTTGTGTCCCTTCCACTCTACATTGATGTGTCAAGTTTGAACAAGAAGGGTAAGTCATGACTATCCAAGCTGACCCTAGTCCTTTTACATCTTACAATATGACATATCAGCCCAATGATTTCCTTATTCCTCACTTATCCACCACAAAACCATCTACCAACAACACAACCTCATCATCCAAAACCCATAACATTTCCACACCTATTGTTGATGAAGCTTCCACTAGCTCATATATCCCCTCTTCCCAAATTCCTATAAAAGGCCCTATGACAACCACATGTCAATGTCTTTATTTTGGGGAATATAGACTCTTAACCTTATATGCCTTCCTTACCCCATAATAATATGGGAATCTCATACATGACCCTTTTTATGACCCTATTAGAACCATTATCCCCATTAGTCTCCTTAGTCATCAAACAAATTTCATTTATGGGGGACTTGATTAGCCACTTCCTGCCCCTACCACTACATCATCCATCTAACCATTTACCTCTAAATTTTCCTATCTTAGAAATGAGAGTTTTCTAAGTTTTATCTTCATAGATGTGCTTATAAAGGATTTGGCCTCGATTTCTATGAACAAGGGCCTCATGAGTTACCCCATTTCAAAACTTTGCAACCTCATGAGTCATTTAACCTTGGGTAAAAACCACCTCAAGAATCTACCAATTTAACCAAACCCATTGCCACCATATAAGAAGATATCCCATCCTTACCAACCCAAACACTTTCTCCACTTGAAGACCCTGATATCATCCCTCCTAACTTTTTTTATCAATACTATAATTTTGGGCCCTCTCATCTACCAAAAGAGTGGCCAAACCAAGGTCCTTTCACTTGTACATCCTAAAATGGTAGAGAATGATTCTCCCACCATCAACACCATCCAACATCAAGATTATGATTCCATTCTTACCCACCTAGGTGTGGGGAAGTCTTATATACACAAATCCCTTCCTCTTGAGGCCCTAACTATGTTGAATGAATCTACCATCAATATCAACTTGGGCACTTTGAATGACCCCCACATTATCAAATTGGGGCAATCATTGAATACCAAGGAACTTAAATATTTATCCTCTTTCCTCCAAGACTATAGCATAGCCTTTACTTGGTCTTACAATGATATACCTGGGATTGAACCCACCATTACTACCCATAATATAGTCACTCACCATGATGTTAATCCTATTAAATAGAAGCTTCAACACATGCATCCTCACATAGCCCTTCTCATCAAAGAACTTTAGTATCTCCTATCTGTAAACTTCATTCAACCCATTAACTACCCCCAATGGGTCTTGAACATCATAATTATCACCAAATTCAATGGGGGTTTATGAATTTTTATGGACTTTCATGACCTTAACCTCACCTACCTCAAAGATGGCTTCCCTCTCCCTAGCATTGACCAGATTATTGATCTTATGATTAGACACAAGATTTTATCTCTCATAGATGGGTTTTTGGGTTATAATCAAATATTTATTTCTCTTGAAGATCAACATAAAATTTCCTTTATGACCCCTTGGGTAACTTTTTGCTCTAGATACATGCCTTTCAAGTTAAATAATGCTAGTGTAACCTACCAACATGTCATGACTTATATTTTCCATGATATCATCCATAATATCCTAGAAGAATATGTGGATGACCT
The DNA here is from genome assembly GCA_037957365.1 of Torreya grandis. NCBI lineage: Eukaryota > Viridiplantae > Streptophyta > Pinopsida > Cupressales > Taxaceae > Torreya > Torreya grandis. The sequence goes on from JARHVA010000249.1 coordinate 3,369,702, forward strand.
TCTTAGGAAATCCAAACTCTGAAAAGACCACTTGGCTATTCTTATGATCATATTTGAATGCCTTATCTATTATAATGTTCACCTAAATCCCAAGAAATACATTTTTGGGGTCCTTTCAGGAAAGCTTCTTGGCTTCATCATCTCTCTTCATAGAATTGAATTAGACCCAACTAAATTAAGAGTAATTTTGGACATGCCTCCTCCAGCCAATCTTAAATAACTTTGCAACCTTTAGGGAAGACTTCAATCCATTCACAATTTCATTTCCTAACTTTCAGACTAGTGCCAACCTTTTCATCACCTTTTAAAGAAGGATGTCTCTTTCAAGTGGAGTAGTGATTGTTAAAAGGCCTTTGATTCAGTCAAATAGTACCTTTTTTCACCCCCTATCCTCACCCCTCTTAAGGATGACCACCCCTTTTACCTATATATTAAAAAACTAACCATTCCCTAGGGGCAATGTTAGCTCATCGAGATGAACAACACAAAGAGTAAGTTGTATACTACATTTGCCATACACTTGTAGAATATGAAACTTGGTATAAAAACACCGAGAAACTCTATTTATCATTGACCTTTATGGCCAACAAACTCCACCACTACCTTCTTAACCATAAAACCTATGTCATCACTAATACCAACCCACTCAAATACATGCAATCTAAACCATACCAAAATCAATGTATGGCTAAGTGGCTCATGTTCCTAGCTAAATTTGAACTTAAATTCCTCCAATAAAAGTCAATTAAAGGTCAGGTCATTTATGATCAATTGGCTGAAGCTCTTCTAGAAAATAACCAACCACCCCCTCTTGCCTTTTTGGATGAGTCTATCATGACTATTTTTCAAGATGACATAACCTACCAAATGACCATGTTCTTCGATGGATATAAATGCTAAAAAGGAGGGGTTACCAAAATTATTATCATTCCTCTTTATGGTGAACCTTGTCCTCTCTCCTTCAAACTTGACTTTGAACACACCAATAATATGGCTGAGTATGAATCCCTAGTAATAGGTCTCTAAACTACTCAAAATTTGGGAATTAAGACAATCCATGTCTTTGGTGATTCTCAGCTTGTGGTCAACCCAGTAAATGGGTCCTATCAATTTAAGAATTATGTATTTCTAAAATATAAACTTTTAGTTGACAAAATCTTAAAATCATTCAAGCATACCTAGTCCAATCCATTCCTTGATCTACCAATAAATTTGTAGATACAATGGCCTGCCTTACTTCTCAGATCCCTTCTCAACCTTCCAATTCCAAAATATTTGTCACCATTCATCATTTTAATACACCATATTATGGCCAATCCAACCTCCCTACCATTTTTAATGTAGAATAATCCCCATCTAACATTTTGTATGACCAAACTTTCAACTACCTCAACCTAGGCATTGTTTCTCCCAACCTCTTTAGGAATTTTTAAAGAGATTTTATTTAGAATACCTCTCATTACACCATAAATCCTTTATAAATGTGATTTTTATGATCTCCATTTCCATTTCTTATGTAGCCATGAAGCTTCCCATGCCATCAAAGAAACACATGATGGGATATGTGGGGGACACTTTAGTGGCCTAGTGGTTGCTAAATGTATCCTTTGCCTTGGTTACTATTGGCCCACCATCAACCAAGACTATTTTGATTATGTAAAAAGGTGTGTTAAATGTCAGTAGCATGCTAATTTACATCATTCACCATCTAATAGCCTCAAAGTGTCTAAGGACCTCTAGCCTTTCTCTTAATGGGGGATCAATCTCATTGGGGAAATTAGCCCCCATTCTTTGTAATGGCATAGCTCCATCATCACAAACACCAAATAATTCACAAAGTGGGTGGAAGATATTCCTCTAATATCCACCAAAGTATAAAATATTATCAACTTTATCAACCACCATATCATCTGCCACTTTAGTGTTCCTCATAAGATCATCACTGATAATGGTAAATCCTTCAAGAATAATCAAGTCTAAGGTTTATGTAATACATTTTGCATTTATTTAAGTTTTTCCTTGACTTATTGACCAAAATAAAATGGACAAGGAAAATCCTCTAATAAAACCCTCACTAAAATATTAACCAAATTTTTTATTGCTTCAAGTCAGGATTGGAATTTGCACATCCCATTTTCCTTATGGGCCTATCATACTATCATTCAAACCTCCACTGGTGCTATCCCTTTCTCTCTAGTATTTAGAATATAGGAAATCTTTCCTCTTGAATTCTAAATCCCCTCTCTTCACATATATTTAAAGGAGCTCATTTTTTAAGAAGATTTTTGTCAACATCATTTAGCTTAACTTGAGCTACTTGATGAGCATCATTTAACATCTCTCACCCACCTCTGTATCTATCAAGAGTCTATCACATGAACTTATAACAAGCACCTCAAAGAATGGGAATTCAATATCAAAGATATCATTCTAAAAAAAAACAACATGTGACCAACATGGAGAAGATTAAATGAGGCAAGTTTGTTTTTAATTGGTTTAGACCCTACATCATCACCCATAAGTATGAAACATGAGCTTATTATTTGTCCTATTTCAAAGGCAACTAGAACTTGAGCCTCTCAATGCTTTGCATATACATCTATTTTTTTAAAAATAAGGATCAAGCTCACCTATTTGTATAACTTAAGCTCATCCCTTAATTATGATATTTTCACCTTCACCCACCGTCCTCCTCCCCTTTTGAGGACAATTGATTACAATATAAAACCATGTGATTAACCATGATAGTCATGGACTAATCCTAAATATGGGTACCATGGATCTACCCATAGAATGGTTCTCATGGATAATTTTAATTTCTAACAAGATGGAATCCCATAGTCATTATCTCTCAAAACCACACCCTTTCACATATCATGAACCTTCTTGTGTAAAGTTTTGCCCTCATAAAGGTAAACCTCTGAACCTAATTAGATGGGTCCATGTCTAAACACATTTCCTCTTAAAAAAATTAATTGGGTTAATATCTTAAGCATTTTAGACTGCTCCCTTAAAGGATAGCTACCCAAAAACAAAAATAAAAATTGCCATATGTAAGGTAGATTGCTCCCTTAAAGGACAACTATCAAGAACATTAAAACAAAGCCAATAAGCTTAGACCAATCCCTTTAAGATGGTTGAGTTAACTTTGTCAAAATTACATCGATCAGCTTCCCATATATAACAATAAATCAAAAGGCCCACTATCAAAACCAATTATAAAGCTACAATTGGCTCTCAAGAAACATAATAAGTTGGAAGTTGTAATCAGATATCCCATGTAGACTTCTCACATTGATCAGTCTACATCTATAATATGACATGGAATTGTATAATACCATTATTAGGTCACCTATAGAAGGGGAAAACTAATTCACATGAGGTTATAAACATCACCCATTACCCTTCACACAACCTATCACTCATCTTCCCTTTTGACTATCATTAAATGAAGGGATTTAGAGCTTACTTGACACCTTGTGATCAAGAAACATTTTTTATCAACTAATGACCATTCATGTGTAAAATTCAAAGGGATTATATTCATTAACCTAATTGCACTTTATGTCTATGTTCAATCTTTGTCAAAAATAAAGCATTGTGCCCTATTCTTATCTTACTGTGCTTGGTTGATGTTGTCATCATGACTTTTACCATGCAGTGTTATAGCAACAATAATCATTATTTTTACATTAAGTGAGAATACAACCATCACCATAACATTCATAACCATAAACATAACATTCATAAGTATTCACCCAATCATAACCATAACCATAACATTCAACCAGCAACATCTAACACATTTTGTACATATTTATAGTAAACTATGAAAATATATTATTTTAGGTGTAAGGAATTGCATGACACATATAAATTTATTAGACTCTCCATGCCTACCTAAGAATTAAACCAATTATTTGGTGACTCTATATTTGTGTTTAGCCATCTTTCTACTTGATTTCTCCCTAAAATCACATCTATAACAGTCCCTATCTTAGTGGTTGCTAAATGGGATACTCTATTCTCCTCTACCACATTCACCCCTATAAGGTGAGAAACATATTCTGCTCTAGGTATTTCACTGTGATAAATTAACCTTCTTGCCCCTTTTTCCTTCCTCTTCCTACTAGCCCATTACCACATGCCCTGAGCATCAAACCTCAACCATTGGTAGTGTCTACTTGAGCATGGTGGTCTTTTCTTTTGTGCCAATTGAATGTTCATCTATAGCAAGGGAACCATCATCTTCTCCCATCCATGTAGATTCTTATTGGTTAGGACCAAACTAGTGAAAAAAATAAGTCATTAGTTCTATGGAGATGGGATAGAAGTTGTAGACATGGCCACCATTTATCTATCCTACCCATGCTATTAACTTCCTTACTTTTAGAATCTACTTGATTATCAAAGAAATTATTTGCAAGTCATCACTTTACTACTTCCCTTTAAACTCAATTGATAGTGATGATGAACCTTAGCCATATAAACTTTGTATATTTTGATAAACACCCACCTCCTAAAAATTGGCTTGTAGTGGTAGACACTATCTCTAAACTCTTACCCTCACATAATTTTAGAATGTGCAACCTCCTCAAAAAAACACTTCTTCTTTGTATTAGCTCCATTAAAGATTATTTTTGGTACTTCACATTTTATTTCCTTCTATTTTATCCTACCTTACCCATCTATATCTCTCATCCTAATAAACATGGGATCATTATGGTAACTATTTACCAACCTACCCCATTCACTTTCACTACACTTTCACCCAAATCCAAAACTGTTGTTTCACCAAACCTTCTCCTTCAACCCAAACTAGCCCATGTAGCCCATAAAATTAGGGTAGCCAACTTGAACACCACTCATCCAAACCTTATTGAACTACATTGGCCTAATATCCATGGACTATGTAGGTACTGCTCTAGGGGCAGCTCAGTGATTAACAACTAATTACCAACCTATTTTTTTTCTTCTCACTCATTTTTGTCACTAACAATGCCCTCTTTCTTAGGGCATCCTCTATCAAGGAAGCTTTGAATTATTTCTTCAACATCCTTATGTTTTAACACTATCTAATACTTCCTTTTAAGTCTTTCCCTCATTTTTGGGAGAACTACATTGGCCTGAGGTCATTTTGGACTATGTAGGCATTGCTCAGATACTGAGGTTAGCTCGACCATTTCCTTTACTTTATTTTCCCTTCCTACCTAAAATATCCTCCTCCACTTCTCTACCTATCTCTTAACCATCTCCCTACCTCTAGCTTGTCAATATATTTTTTTTCACTTTTCTAGCTTGTCAATCTCTTTTAACATAAGGGTTGATAACATTCCCCATTGGCCCCCCTTACCTCCTATAAATCTGCCTCCTACTCTACTTCGTTGGCCTCCTCATCATATTTCCTTGTGCATGCTTCATGTCCCACTTCCCCACCCACCTTTTGAATTTTATACCTCTTTTTCACCTTATTACCAACCTTGCCCTTTATCCCCTTTAACTTCTTTCTTTGTCCTCATCATCTCCCCTCCCCCTTGGATAGTTTTCACACCCCTTTTATCACTCGCTTTTCCTTGGCCATTCCACTTTGTACTGTGCATCTTGAAAGCTTTATATTTATTTTATTTTTGAACTTTTTATTTACATGTACGACCACTCTCTACCATTCTACCACTCTTCCCATCGTATCCATTTTCCATTCTCTCTATTTTTCTTTTCCATCCTTTTTATCATCCCCTTTTTCTTCCATAACTAGTTTCTCCCTAGATATTTATCCTTTGAGAAGCCTTCCATTATTTCCCTTTTATTCTTATATATTTTTGCCTATGTAATTTTTTACATTCCCCTTTTCCTCTTTACATCTTGGTACTCACTTAGCTTTTACATCTATGTGAGTATCCATGCTTTATATCCCTACTTCAATTCTTCCTTTTAATTCTTATCATCTCTGATCTTCATCCCTTAGTTTCATCTCACTCCCTTTCATTGAATCCCCTATTCCTTCACCACTTCACCATTTTTTTATCTTGTCAATCTCTTATAATCACCCCTTCAACTTGTCAATCTCTTATAATAAGCTGATTAACACCTACCTTCTCTTTTCACCTTCTTGTCCACCCATCCTTTGCTTCCCCTCGTTCTTCACCCCTTTCCCATTTTCCATCCCATTCTCATCTCCAAAACCACCATCTATTTTTCTTCATTATTTCTCTCCTTGATTGTCATCACCCATGCTTACTTGGTTAAAATTCCACCTACTTCTTCCATCTCCCCTCATCCTCTTTGTGTCCTCATTTCACCCCTTTTTTACTCATATTTGCTTTTCTTCCATTTATTTCCTTGTTTTTCATTTTCATCACCAAACTATTTTATCTATTATATTTTTTAGACTTGTTGTCAAACCTTTCATGGCCATCCATATCCCTCATTTTCCCATTACCCTTCATGATTGTTACACTTATCTCCCCATCCTTTTCAATTCTCCAATCTATCATTCTTTAGTGCAACTCTCACCCCCAATATTTTACCTTTTATTTTCTTCTCTTTTCTCTATTTCATTTCATTTTTTTCATCTCCCTTGATTCCCTTCCTTTCTCTCCATGACCTATATGACCATGCCTGGCTTCTTCCATATTTCTCCACCTTTGTCTTTATATATGACCTCATTATTTTCTCTTCATCCATCTCCTAGTCCACCTTTACCTCATCCCTTGTTAGATCTCCCTTATGTTCTCCAATTTCACCTTCACCTCTTTAGAGTGTGGTCACTAATTGTACTACTTCTGCATATATCTTTTTGTCTACTTCCTTATATGCTCCACACCCTTACCTTAATGCATGAAATCTAGTCAGGTTCCTTACTTTAGGAGAATCCCTTTCTTCCTTTAATACCTCTATATGTTGTTCTTAGACTCTCTTTTTTGTCCCTCTCCCACCACTCCCTTCACCCTCCCTATCACCTTTTTCCTTTTAAAAGCTCTACCCATTTTGAACATTTATGGCCTCTAAGGTCTTCCACTTGATTTTAGTTTACTGTGAGATATATACCAAACCTATAGATCTATAACATAATTGGCTAGGATTGTGGGCTCATATGACCAACTAGTAGACCTGAGCGTCGTTCAACCATTGAGATGAAAATCCCCACCTCTTCTCATCTTTCTTATTTTAAACCCATTTTACTCTAACCTTTGAAGATTCTAGAATCAAAACTAAAACCACCTTCAAATGGAAGATTTAGGATACCCACATGGGGATGATAGCTACACCCTCTCACACACCCTAAACTTCTAACCAATAATTTCCCTTGATTTTCCCTTTTAGACTACATCTTATTACACCTTGAAATAGCCCTTACTTTAACGCATCAAATCTAAGAATTGGTCCTTTACTTAATTAATGTTATTATTATTCACCTCACTCCATATTCCAAAACTCCTCAATATCTTTCTCTATATTCCCTCAAAAACTCAATGCTTACTTATTTTAGGGCCCCACTGACTCAAGGGTCAAGGGTCAAAATATTTATCACTTCTCATTTACCCACTCTACTAATTTTCTTCCCAAAACTATTGGATAATAACCTTCCATATCCTATTAATGATGTTATTACGGAATGTGTACAATGTCAACTTATTTGGATGGTGATGAAAGAACCTGTCTGATCACCATGGCAATTTGAGTAGTTCTATATTTTCCAAATCTTGGTACCACATATTTCTACCTTTACTTTTATTTATGATGGTGTAATAAACTTCACGCATTAACCTACTTATCCATGGCTATAAATTCCTTTTACATAGTTAACATAATCATCTGAATTGCATCCTAGCTCACCTCATCCACCATTTCTACCACACCCATCAAAAACTATTGATATCCATCATTTCCATCCTTTGGTGCTTCCCTTTTTCCAAAATCCTTCACTTAGACTTACCTATATGATATATAATTGGGACAACCAAGTTAACCAACACCCCTTGCCTCAAAAAAACTAAATTTGGATTGACGTTATTTTTGGATCCCTATCCATGGAACTATGTAGACAACGTTCACTTGCTATGTGCATCTGGAGTCAGCTCAGCCATCCCCTTCTAACCCATACCTAATCCACCCATACTTTCACTACATCCACTTTGACATTAGTTATTTTTGACCTAGAACATTGGTGTTTTTTTGAAATAACTTTTTCCCAAAATGACCAACCTTACCATTTTAAACTTTTAAACATTTGTACCACCTCATATTTTTTTTTATCAAGAGTACTTCCTACCCTAGATACCTGAGTCAACACTAACCCTATTTAGGAACCTTGATAAGACTAACCTGATCAACTATGACCAATGTTGAGGGCTGGTTACCTTATCTTTATCTTAGAACCCAACCTTTGTTATCATCATTGGCACCTTTAGTATCTACATAATCTTTAATATTGTGTTTAGTCATATTTTGTGAACCCATTGGCATTTCACATACCTAGCTACCTTGTGATACCACCTAGTTCCTCCCCATCACCTACTTATCAAACCTACACCTAATTTGACCTTTTCTCATTGACTCTTAATTTGAGGTGGAAAACCTCCTCCCATACTAATGGTACCCTAACCTTTGACAAATTGATTAGTTTTTGTTTTGCAGCTTGTTAATTTAAGGCTGCATAATAAAAAGGGGTAAAATATAGACACTAGAAAACTACACATAGTTTTTTATGCCTAAATGCCTTGAGATCCCTTAAAAATTATTAAACATTCCCAAAAACCCTATTAACCAACCAAATAACTATTTTCCTAGTTATAAATATCATTCAAAATCACTATTTGAAAGTATTATTCAAAATTACTATTCACCATCACTATTCACTGTGGGACCCACTATCACTATTCATGATGACATGGAAAGTGACATGGCATGTGACATGATAAGTGACATGGAATGTGATTTAGGAAGTGATATGGCAAGTGATGTGTCATAGAATTGATGTGTCTTCATGTGGGACATCATACCTCATTTGGGACCCTTCCCAAAGTGCTTGATGACCTCATTCAAGCATCACAAGGCCCCCCCTTGAAATGTGGAAAATTTACCCTTAATAAGTCATTATTAAACATTTATTTTTGTCTTCCCACATGAAATTAGACTTTAAAAGAGATGCCTACCTCTTGAAGACTTTGGGAAAGACAAAGGGCACCCATCTTTGACTTTTTAACCCAAATGGAGGCTCACTAACCCAAATGGGAGACTTTCCAACCCACATGGGAATACCCACCAACCTAACCTTGGAATTTTCATCCTTCCACATGGAAAATGATGCCAAATTTGGATTATTACAAATAATGGTGGTAAAAAGTCCTCGGTCTTATTCAAACCTATGTGCATGATTTCCATTCAAACTTGGATTCATGTGAAAATTTGAAGATTTTCCAACCCACATAGGAATCAAAACCAAACTCAACTTTAATAAAACATGTACCACTTGGAGAAATTTGAATTTCTTCAATAATCCTCTATTTTGGCATGTTTCTTCACACAAAAATGCTATAAGTACCACCCTCTCCTTCACCCAAGGTTAGGTTGGAAGTTAGCCTTTTGTTGTAAAATTTTTTTTTGTTGGTTTTTGAAGGAGGTCATCATTTTTAGGGAGATCATCATCATCTTGGAGATAATATCCAAATCATCAAAGTTTTGCCAAAGTTTTACCAAAATTGCTTCAATAACATCAACACCAACATATTCATCAACATTCTTATTCAATCTTGGAAGGTATTCCTCCCTAACCAAAGAATATTTCTTAATAATTTTCTAGATTAAATGTGCACATTTTAATAGGTTTTTATATACACCTTTCATAGCTAGTTTCTACTCTACACACTTAGAAAAAGCAAAAAAATTAGATAGAAACACTACTTCATGGGTGTTGGTATTGAGGGCCATGTGGAATTTTTTTTATATTAAATGAGGAACTATTAAAAATATTCTTAAATCATACTTGAAAATTAAATAAGGTATCATCCATAGATTTTAAACTTGGATATTGTTTTCTAGGAGAGCAAGCTGAGTTATGCTTAAATCTCTTTTCCTTCTTTTATATGGTGGGCATTGAGGAAACTTGGAGGAGATCTAATATTACCCATTGGTGGCCATGTGTATTATGTCAAGATCATGGAGCTAGCATATAAACTCTTCATTAATCATCCTTGTGCTCTTTTTCTTCATAAAATATAGAAATTCTAACACATAAACCTATAACCTACCAACCATAGAAGACTTGATGTTGATCTAGCCTTGAAAGTACTATGAGAGCATGCCTAGAGAAGTTTAGTAAACTCATCATACCTTCTTAAATCTTCTCCCATGCTCAATTATTCAAAAAGAGTTTGAATTTATCTTAAATTCACCTATAACCAAGCTTATGGGGTTTGCATGGGGTTTAAGACCACCTATGGGTCTTAATGATTGTTCATAAAACCTAAGGATTTGATATAAAAATTAATGTCACTAATTTCAAGATCAATAGGGACTCTACCTCTACATAAGATCTTGGGATCTGACTCTCCCTATATAGATTGTACCATTCACCTTAAATTGGCCCTTGTGAGTTTACCAAGAGCTTAATAGATATTATACTATAATTTCTACCTTTATCTTGGCTTTATGAACATGTATTATTATATGTGATGCCTGTAAGGGATCCCCCATGATATTTCAAACCTATTATAACCTTAACCTAACCGAACAAGTCTTGAAAGCACCTATAAAACCTCTTTTCTCTGTATTTATTCATGTTTGAGATCTTGATAAACCATTAGAGGACAAAATGAGGGAAATGATAGTTTAAATACACTTTTAAATCAGAGGGTATGGATGGAGGGAAGCTAAAATGTCATTTTTCAAGCATGTGGGAACCTTTTATGGTGAATAAAGGACATTTGACCCCTAGAAAGACCCCTTTTTACATATAAGACCACCTTGTAATGATTTTCAATGGCTATGAGACTTTTTGGGGACATTATACCCTTGGTGGTGGTTGAATGATGTTTTATGGGATCTATTAACACTATATTCATGGTTTAAACACCCATTTAAGGTAATACATGCATGATATCAAATGTAATAATAATTAAAATATTTACCTTAATATTTGCTAAAAACCTTGAAACTATGCTAAAGGCTTCAAACAAAGTTACCATTCTTTCATCATATTAGCTCCAATTCCCTTAATTTTTCCACATTATGTAGGATATTAGCATTACTTAATGAACACATGAATATCCATAGGCTACAACATCATAGGTCATCATATTATGTATGATTTTAGACAATGAAGGTCACACTATGACTTGGTGTGGATTCTTAGACATGATCAAATAAGATGTAACCTTGACACAAATTGAAATAGGGTGAAATGGTGACTACCATAGCACCTCATGACATTAGTACACCATATAAACATGTTGCCTATGAACCTAATCACAACTAACCCTTTTCTAGACTACCATGATATCCCAAAGACTCATGAACATGCCAAGGACACTATTCAAGTCTTTTGAGTAAGAGTTGACTCTTTTTGAGTCAAAGGTTAGAAAGATATTAATAATACACATTTATACATTTATCCCTTCACTTTATAAATTCCATTACTATAATAAAAGTGGAGAATTTTAAGAAACTAAGATTTGGTCTTCGGTACTAGATAATGACAAGCTTTACAATCATTTATGACACATGACTTGAGCACTTGAAAAATGTCCTAATTCACCCTTGTCAAACACTTGCATGTTATATTATGATTTCACTCTTCTATTTAACTATTATACATTTACATGAGCTTTAATGTTTATTTCAAACCTACTAAATATCCTTCACATACATCTCTATACTCTTAATTTAGTTTATCTATACACAGGTTAGTGTTTAACCCTAAAATATAGATATGGGTAATATAGGATTAAAGGGGTAGAGATATCCTATAGCACAAGTATGGTAGACTATCTCTAAGGTAGGCCAACTTTTTATGAACTCAGATAAAACGTATGAATAATTTATTTAAGTTAAGATGCTAAAGATAGAAAGTAAAACTATGCTAAATATTATAATTATAAAGAGGGACTCAAAATTATGTAGTTATTCCTATGTGTTGGATTGTGTGTGAATCATGTAATGTGTGATAAGTAAGTACAATAGTGACCTACCTTGTAACTTGGAAACTATGGTTCTTCAATCGATCCTTTAGTAACAGACCTATAGATGTGTTGTCCCTATGATTGATATGGAAATAGGCAAAAAAATAAAATATTTTCTCACTTGAGGGATTGATAGAATGATTTTGGTAAGTTGCCTTTTGAGTTTTTAGGTTTTACCAAGTTTTAATTAGGTGAGGAATGAATGAGGGTTTATATTATATTTATACCAATACATTTAGATAGTATCTCACATTAAATAACTTAATCTAACCTTTAGGATACATTTAATTTAAAAATTGGATGACTTTAGGGAATTGGACACTTGCATTGGCATAGGAAACTTGCATCAAAGTAGGCATTTGACTAGGACATAAGTGTTTGGGTAGTTAAAAACTAACTATAAGTCTAGAACTTATAGATGGAATATAAATAGGTTTATGATTTAATAGTTTTAGGAATATTGGTGTATTATTCCTAATTTAGTTAAAGGATATAAGTAGTAAAATTAGTAAATAAAGAGGTAATAATTAGGTTACTAATTTGTGTAATTTGATTTTAATTTTAATCTTTCTAAAAATAGTAATAATGGAGAGAAAATAAGACTTAGTTAGAAACTAACTAAAATGGCTATTTTAGGGTCTAGAATTCACTATGTGGGACTGAGATAGTGTCACAAATTAAGATCTAGAGTTCATTTTATGATTAGATATGAGTGTCCAAATAACAGACTAATAGAACTAATGTTGTATTCCACCTTTACCATTATTGTCTATGAGACTTAATCTTTTTGGGTTTTGTTCATTATGTTTATGTGACATTACCTATGAAGTTTTGATTACTAGATGTCTGTAGAACTCCATATAGAGTAGATTTTGTCTTCAAACCCTAGATTCCTTTTTACTTTGATCAAATTTGAGAAATAATGGGGTTAGTGTGTGTAAAATTCACTAAACGTGTATCCACACCCCTTGTGTGGGAACATTGCTTATATACCAATACTTTGAAGAGGGATCAAGCCATATGTAGTTCTACTTGATGTGCTTTGTGAAATAGTGTGTATGAAGATGAAAAATGCTAAATTATATGTGTTTAAGGTGGCTAGGGACTGGTGTAAAGGTTTGGATAATATTTTAAACATATTAGCTAGTTGTATGAAAATAAAAGGGAAATTTTCCTGGGTAGTATTGCCTGTATTCTTGCTTACTTAGTGATAATTTCCAACCCTTTATAAATCATCTTTGAATGGGATTTTATAAGGATTTATTGGCCGTGGGTTGAATGTACTCACGTTAGGCCAACAAGGAGAAGGATGGGGAACCAAAAGGAACTGACTATTGGTGTGAAAAATGTGCATAGATAGGAGCACTAAAATTAAAAGATAGTAGTGGCACCAGTGTTATAGTCCAAGTTGGGTGCTATTGTCCTTAGTTGATGGGACATAGTGGATGGATTTGTCATGGAAAGAGCATTACAGTTGAGTTGGGATCAGGTATAAAAAGCTATGAATGATTGGGAATCAATGAAAATATTTCTATGAGGGTCACGAAAGCAAGTAGGAAGGACCTATGGGTTGGGTATCATTAGCCACACTCAAGTTACCAATTTTCACATTTTATATGACTACAATTACCCTCCCTTTATTATAGTGATGTATCAAAGTGAAATACTAGGATAAAATAAAAATATAAATTTTACTTGAACTTACCTACAAAGTTGAAGCCCATGAAGTTTTGTGATGTTGGGTTTGCATAGAGAGAGCACATTATGTAGTGCAAATCTACAAGAGAAAATAAAGAGTAGATAAGTTCTGAATAGATACATTATATCAAAACTAAGAACATACAAAGTGGGGTAAGAGAGGGAGAGGAAGAGAAAGGAATTAATACACCTCACTAGGTATGCAAACTAATACAAAACCTTTTGTGATGTTGAGTGATGCTGAGTATTGTTAAGTAATGTTAGATGATGCTATACCAAGAGTAATATCATAAACAGAGTTGAGTGCTTAATTCCATATAAGTGCCTCAAGATTAAAAATGATGGACCTTTGGCTCCATCATCACCCATGAAGTGAAGATAGGTGGTCATATGTGTGTTTATCAATGTTTGGACTATGTGTCCAATCCATTTGAATAGGTGTCTCAAGAATATAAAGGCTAGTTTATCTTTTGGTTCCATCACTACCCCATGAAGTGAAGCTATGAACTGATACTAGTATGGATGTGTGTTATATGGGATGGCTCATGAATGTACTATGATATAACAATGTTGGAATGGATATCCAAATGTATGCTAGAAACTAGGCCACTGTTGGCCACTCTAAAATATGGATATTAGGCTTGTATGAAAGCCACTCTAAAATTGGTTCACTAGGCTTATATAAAAGCCACTTTGAAATGTGGAATTTAGGCTTGTATGAAATCCACTCCAAAATTATGCCAACCACCTGTAGATGGAATAAGGCATGTAATTACTAAGAATGCCTAGATAATATTAAACCCAAAAAGAAAAAAAATAAATGTGCCATGCACATTGCCCCTAATCACTAGTGTCTAAAACATGGATTATGATATGGAAGTTATACCAAGTACCATATCTAAAATTGGAAGTGACAGCCATTATTCCATGCATGATTCCCCCTATATCTATATTTTCTGAGAAAAAGTGTACTAAAACTATTGATTTTGAATTGGTTTAATTGTGCAAAACTATAGTTGAACCTATTTTTTTACCTGCTTCTAGAAAGTTTGGTTTTTTTATTATTTAGACAGGAGCAACAAAAATGGATAGTAGTGGAGCTGACATTATATTCCAATCTTGGTTCTATTATCTTGGGCTAAATCTAATGATTATTTTGACATTTTCACTATTTTCCTAATCTATTCTATTTGGTTTAATGTATGGTTGTTGTTCTAGGTGTTCTAAAAGCTAAATTTTCAATCATTAAGATCTTTGATCTCTATGACAAAACCCTTATTTTTTGCCCCCTCTTTTGAGGGTACGAATGAATACCCTGTAGTGACTACCCTCAAAAGAAAAATCTATACAAATGTGTTATGCTACAAAGATACATGATATAGTAATGATAATCGATAATATTTTTCAAGATATAATATGGTTTGTAATGAGATATTTTTAGATCAACAAGGTTATGCTTAGATAAATATAACAATGTAATAATCTATGCAATGTACTAAACTAGAACTATAAGTTTGGTTAGTTTTTAGTTTTCAAGGAAGGGTAGAACATGATATCCATCATAGAATCTAATAAAGTAAGAATAATGAATGACATGGATCATGTGATTGCAAACAATTGAGAAGTAAACAATTAAAAGGCACACAAGGCAAAAAGTAAGAATCATACAAGAGTGGCCAAGGGGCCAAGAAAATAATGGACATGGGCACATGTCACTCAAATTAGAAAGAAAGTATATAAGGCATGTTCAAATTCCATATACACATACAAGTGAAACAAGTAAGGTTGACATGAAATCCACTATCACATAAAATATTATATGCAAAGGACATTGGAAAATGTTCTGAGGCACACACAATAATAGAAGCAAAAGACATTGGTAAATGTCCTAGGGCATATACAGGAGAGAAAATTAGAATTGATAAATGCAATCACATCTAGCTACATAAAGTAACAAATGAAATCATGTAAAAATTGGAAATATAATTACATCTAACTAATCAAAGCAATAGTTTAAAATTATGCAAGACATGTAGTATAATACTAGGTATATGCTAAGAAATACATAAGTGTTATATACTAGTGGAATGTTGATAGAGTAAACTATATAATCATAGTAAGTAATATATATCAACATGATAAATAGAGTGTGTGTTATAGGGATGACATATCCTAGATGGTGTATTCATGTATAAGATGCCCTCATTGGGTATATATATCAATGTGTGTCTCGAATGTACAAGTAGGATGCCCCATCAATGGGTAGAGTGAAGCAATCAAGGATTTAAATGTCACTACACAAACTCAAAGAAGATTAGGTGGAGCATAGTAATGCAGATAGATCAACAAATAATAGCATAAAATAATAAATGTAAGTCTAGCATGATAGTAGAAATGTAAAGCATGGATGATACATATAATTAAAATATTATTGGTGTTTTTTTGAATTATTTGCATGTTTTTGTATTTTTAAATATTTGAATACTTTTGGTATTTTTGATATAAGCTATATAAAATCAATCATATGGAAATTATGTACAATAAATACTAATAAACTATGTACAATTAAGCTGGGAAGGGATGATATTAACTAATGAGTCTCATGGGAGACTCCCTATCATGGTGTCTTATATCGAGGAAAGGGATCGTGCATGATCATGAGGTATGATGGAAGGGTTGAGACTATGGCTTTGAAAGTTGTATATGTTGTAACTACTTTGAAATCTCTAAAGTAAAAAATGAGTGTGGGGTCCCCCTATAACTCTAAGAAGTAGATGCAATTATAGGGCTTTTAGGGACCCATCTAGTAGTAGGAGAAGCTCTTTGAACATGCATTTTATGTGTAAAGGCATGAGGTCTCAATGATACTACCTTGGGTGTGAGAACTGTATCTAAAAGTTATTTATAATATTGAATATATGGAGGTGTATGAACTTTTTATGCTAGTGATGGATGCCTCAATTGTGTCTGAATCAGAACTAGATGAGTAACAATAAATGGTGTCAAAACTCAAACTGGTGAAAAAATTTAAACTAGTGACTATGAAAAAGTAGATGGCTCTAAGGTGTGGAGTGGTAACTCATATGTAACTCTACCAACTATAACAATCTAATTAGTGTGAATGAATTTCATGCATCTATGAACTGTAGAAGGTACTTCTCAAAGTTTCTAAATCCAATGGTTAACCAAGTAACATATCAAAATTTCCTACACTAGGAACTATAGTAAATGGTGTGGTTACATGTGTTAGACCAACCTATATAGGAATTACAATCTCACCCAATGAACTCTATATATGCCCACAAAAAGCCACTGATAACTATGTTCATCAAGGTAAGATCCTAATCTAAATATTCCAAATACTATAATAATGTCATAGTGCACATGTTCACACTGGATCCATTATCTATGAGAACACTATGAATGGGATGATTATGAATGTAAGCTCTGATAAAGATTGCATCATAATCCAAATCATCCTTGATGATCTCTTACTCTGAGAAGGAGATGGAAGGTCTAACTGGAACTCTAGAATTGTATACACCAATCATGTTACTCAAAGGATGTGTCTCAACTAAAGGTGCCATGTATGTATCTAGTGGTAGATGTGCATGATATGCATAGTTAACCCATAATGTGTCCCCTATCTCTTGTTTAGAATTTTGTGGAAAGGGATCTGAGAATATTTTCAAAGCTTTATCTTGTATTTTCTTTGCTTGAGGAGGCTCAACTGAAGTGTCAAGATCAATATGATTTCCATCTATCAAATCCTATATCTTGTGTCTCAAACTAATGCATTTATTTTTTATATGTCCTGGTTCCCTATGAAACTCACAAAATGCATGTTGATTATATCCTCATGGAAGAGGCTTTGTTGTGTCAACTTCCTGAATAGGAGGGAGAGATATGATGTTAGATTCTAATAGCTACTATAAAACTTTTTTTGGATAAATTGATAGATTAGTAAAGGTTCACCGAGGAGGTGTTGATAAAACCACACACTGAAGGGGATCAAAATCTATATTAACTATCAGTTGATTCTGACTTTTATTATCATTGACCTTGAATTTTTATGGGACTTTGCTATTACTCTTCTTTTTTATTTTTGGGATACTTGTGTACTTGAGTTTACCCATTGAAATTAACTTGATTTATCTTTTATTTAGTGTGTGACATAATTTAGTGAAGGAAGAGAATATTTTGAACATAATTGATTCATGCAAATTTGGTAAGAGACTCTATTTGAAGAGATCTTGTAACAAGATTGTCTTATATCGAAGAACATAATATATGAGATACTTATTTGACCTTTATTTCTATTATGCAAATTGGGCATATGAAACCTTATCACCAATGTTAATGATGAAATTATCTTGGAACATGTTGGATAAAGGATTAAATGTATTAATCGACTGATTTGGTAGACTATAAAACCATTGTAAAGTATAATCCTTTAGGCTTTATGGAAATAGCTTGGTAAGTAGCTAGTCATTTGGTACATAGTCTAAGCATACTACATGAAAATCTTTTAAATATGTCTTTAGATCACCCTTTCCATCATATAGATTAAGCTTGGGTTGAACAAAACCTTATGGAAAGGGTGTAGAAGCAATGTGATGTGCTAATGGTGTATGCAAAAGAATCCAAATCCTATGTAGGTCTAGATGTACCTTGCTCAAGATGTAGCACCTTGGAATGAAGATATCTTATCTCTTACACAAGTGCTACCACATAAAGAGACAAAGATGTACTAGCTATAGCTAGTGGCATAGAGGTAGGTTGGACTGTTATAGGGGTTTATTGAGACAGTTTCCCTTATAGTGTCATTTACAATTGGCTTCTCTATGGTTTGAGAAGATTCACCATTGTTCACTCTTTGTTATTATTCTTATAGTATATTAAGAATGTTTTCTTGCATCTTAGGGTATTTAGTTAAGATTTATTGAAGTTTACTTTTATTAGCTTCATCAAAACTATTGTATTGGGCCATTCTTAAGGTAGGAAAACAATTTGAAATTTGATAGAATTTTTTGTAATAATTTGTAATATGCAAAGTGCTAGAGAAGGAAAGTACTAAATATAGGAAATGTAAATCCTAACAACAATGAACTAGAAATTTTGTAAAAAGAATATGAAGCTCAAAAACATGTAAGATGATACCTCAAGAAATAATGGGACCTAGTATATGCAACTAGGGTTTTAAAAATGATTATTTTGAAAATTACTATGAAATTTTGAAATTTAAAATGAATTTTTGAGTTAGGTATGCAAGTAATAAATTATAAATTTATTCAAAAATTTGTGATTTAATGGGACCTAGTAGATGAAACTAGGGTTTTGAAAAATAAATATTTTTTAAATTTAGTATAATCAAAAAAATTATTGGAAAAATACTGGGACCTAGTATGGGCAACTAAGGTTTGAAAGAAAATTATTTTAAAATTACTATGCAATTTTAAAATTTAATGATATTTTTTTATTTTATTATGTAGGTAAAAAATTATAAAAAAATAATAAAATATAGTAATAAATTTACCCTAGGGTTTTTAGGGTTTTTATATCCAAATGAAGTAAGTCAGGTTCACCAAATGATTTAACAGTTTTGGGAATATTGGTGTATGATTCTTAATTTATTTAATGGGTCTGAGTACTAAAATTAGTAAATAAATATGCAATAATTAGGTTACTAATTTGTGTAATTTTAATAGAATTTTAATCTTTCTAAAAATAGTAATAAGGGGGAGAAAATAAGACTTAACTAAAAACTGATTGAAATGATTGTTATAGGGTCTAGAATTAAGTGTGTGGGACTAGGATATTGTCATAAATCAAGATATAGAATTTGTTTTATGATTATACAAGAGTGAAAAAATAGGACACTAGTGGTATTAATGTTTTAGTCCACCTTTGTCATTATTATCTAGGAGACTTGAGCTTTTTTGGTTTTGTTCATTATGTTTGTGTGATCCTGCTTGTGAAGTTTCAACTATCAGATGTCTATAGAACTCCTTATAGAGAAATTTTTGTCTTCAAACCTTAGAATCCTTTTTAATTTGACTAAATTTGATAAATATGGGGGTTAGTGTGTGTAAAATTCACTAAATGTGTATCCACACCTCTTATATGGGCATGTTGCCTACATACCAATAATATGAAGAGGGATTAAGCCATATATAGTTCTCCCACTTGATGTGCTTTATGTAATAGTGTGTATGAAGATGTAAAATGCTAAACTAGATGTGCTTGAGGTGGCTAGGTACTGGTGTAAAGATTTGGATAATCTTGTAAGCATATTAGTTGGTTGTATGTAGAGAATAAGAAATATTACCTAAGTAGTCTTACTTGTACTCTTGCTTGCTTAGTGATAATTGCCAAACCTCTCCAAATTATCTTTGAATGGGATTTTATAAAGATATATTAGCCATGGGTTAAATGTACTCACATTAGGCTGGCAAGAAGAAGGATGGGGAATCAGATGGAACTAACCATTGGGGCCAAAAATGCACTTAGACAAGAGTATCAAAAGCAAATAGTAGTTTCACTGGCATTATATTCCAAGTTGAGCACTATTATCCTTAGCTGATGGGACCTAGGGATATGGATTTGTCATGGAAAGAACAGTTTGGATGAGTTTGGATAAGGTCTAGAAGGCTACAAATGACTAGGAATTAGTGAAAATATGCCTATGAGGGTTATGAATGTAAGCAAGAGGGACCTATAGGTTGGGTATCATTAGCAACACTCAATTTGCTAATTTTAGATTTTATATGACTAGATTTTATAACATTATAGGCTTAATATAAGGCTTGGGTCATTATAATAACATTGGTTAGACTAAGAGATAAGTAATTAGGCATAAAGAGATAGTGTATTCAAGCTTATTAGTAGCATGAAAGGTCTAGAAGATGAAGGTACATCCATTATATATATTATACAAGTGTATAATATTGAGGTGATATATAATTTATAAATATGTCTACATCTCCCCCATTTAATCTAGTAATGAAATTATTGGTTTAAAGGAGAAGAAATGTATACCTATATGTGTATAACACACCATATCTTTACTTGAGTCCAAATGGAGTGCTTTGTTGGTGACTAAATTGAAACTAAGAGCATGTTAAAATATATAATAAATTCATATAATATGAAATTTAAATCATTAACATAGTTTAAATTAAAAGAGATCAAGGTTTATGAGTACACCTATGTATCGATGCAATTGTCTTACCTTTTAACAATTTTATTTAAAAGATGTGTCATTATTAATCACTAAAATTGAGATTAAGATAAATATAAAATATGAATAATGGTTTATATAAATATATATAGATAAATTGGAGGACACATTACCCTAACCTTGGATAAAATATGAGTTTCCACTTGATAGTTTAGATTAACTCAACCATACAACCCATCCATACTTATAACCTAGTGAGTGTGAGTGAACCAAGTCAACTCAAAATATAAATCTGGTGAGGCTCAATGATATAAGTAAGTCCAACTTATAAAATTTGAAATATTAAGTGATTTAATCAACTCAACCATATCAAAAATTTAACCAACTACTATAGTATATTGGTTCAATATAGTCTATAAAAATCTAACCTAGTGGGTGATGACAGTTCCTGAAAGTGTTTGAAATCTAAAATTGTTTTAATTTTGCAAAATTAGGCACAAAATATGCACATTATATATTTATCATGCTAAAATTATGTATAAAAATTATACCAATGTATATAATTCTACTAAAAATGTGTATATGAATCATATAACTATGAATTTTGGGTAATTTGAAATTATGTGTGGAAAGCATGTTTCCAAAACATGCCCCTACTATAATAAGAAACTAAAAAATGGTGTAAGTGTGGAGAACATGTTTCTAAATTATAACCCCACTATAATATAGGTATGTTGTATACTAAATAAATTTGGATAACATGTTTCCAAAACATGCCCCCACTGAATCTAAAACTATGACAAATATGGATATAATGTTTCCAAAACATGCCCCCACTAGAATATGAATTTGTGAATTAATATGGAATTAATGCCTCTATAACATGCACCAAATGATATGTCCCCATTTTGAGGTGAGATAAATTAGCAACTAGTAGTTACATTACCTCAAAATGATAAGATAACCATGTAAACTATGAATGTACCATGCAGTATATAAAGTGAACCTGTCTAGGTAGATATATCATTGAAGCATGAAGAATGTGAACACACCAAGTCCTAAGATGCATGATGTTGATCATAGAAACATATAGCTAGTAATAGTATAATCTCAACAATAAATTAATCACACACACAAGAGAACTCAAAAGTAAATCAAAAGATAATGGTCCAAGGAGACCTCAAATAGAGGGGCATGTTTAAATGTTACACAATCAAAGGGACATGAATTAGAAAAATGTCCATAGAATCAAGAATGACATATTTATATGTCAACATATAAAAAGTAATGACATATTTAAATGTTAAATAGGTAAAAAAAGTCATGAGAGCTATAAATAATGGATCATATTCAAATGCTTAAACAAGCAAGATAATAGTAAGGCAAGACACTCAATGAAGTGCATAAATGAAATCATAAAAAACCAATATAAACATATCATAATAGTCCCTAGATATATGTGTTAGTAAAAAATGTTAATTACATAACACATAAAGTAACATTATGAAAGATATAAAGATGGATATATGCATGTAAAAGTACATAAATGAGCTCAAACATGATAATGTAAGGTGACCATAAAATGATATAACCTGGATGTATAATGATCATAGAGGTGGATGCCCTCAACATCTTGGTGGTGTGATTAGAGGAAATACATAATATCTCAAAGTTCATAGATCATGTATTTTTTTTTATGCATGTATTACACTCAAAATATGTGTTAAATACATGTGTATAGAAAAATAATGAAAGGCCATCTACCAATATGAAAACAACAACATATATTCCAAGGAGCTCATAGGATATGTAAATGCTGAAGATAGTTTTAGATTTTTAAAGTTTTTTTATTTTTTTATTTTTGGAATATATGAAAATAAAATACTATCCTATGATTTCATACAAAGGATGGTCATAGGTATCTCCCCACTATGAACCTAGTGTAATAAACTGGTGATTTTACTAAGGAGTGTACATAGGTTTAATATTTGGCATTACAAGATCTATTATGGTCTATGTATATTTAATAGACTCTATGGTCATGAGTAAATATTAAAAGTAGGGATTCATATAACCCATCATTTAATGATCTAATTTTTATTTGCAAAAATATTAATAGGAACATGTGTAGGTTCTCTTGATATCTACATATGAAGCATAGTAGATGAGGATTCTAAGGAGCCCATCATGGATCTCTGATGCAATGATCACTCAAGTATTGAGTACCACCTAGTAAAGGTAATTTCCTATTTCTTAACCTTTTATGGAGTATTAAACTTAGGAGGTTTTATAATTAACTACTTGGGTATAAATTTCTCTTATTCAAGTGGATATTCATATGGAATTCTAGAAATTATAATTACCTGATTAGCATAGATGTATTTAACACACCCATACAATGTAGAAGGTCCTGATCAAAGTGTATATATCAAAAATCATCTAAATAACATATAAAATACACCTAGGGAAGGTATAATTGATAAGGTAGTAACCTTATGGGTGGGACCCACATGTAAAGGTAAGTCAATATCACCAAGAACCTATTGTGAGGTCTCATAAAATGCTCAAACTAATCTAGTCAAAGGGTGTAAATCATGTTTTTTATAACCCAAATATGGAAGTAATGTCTTGGTATAAAATTTATTCTTGCACCATTATCAATAATAATGTTGTGTATAGGCTATTAGTTAAGGTATGCTTGAATAAATAAGGAATGAAGATATGAGTCATCATCCCTAATCTCATTATCATCAAAACTAATGGAGTTTATTTGAACTATATGAGGTGTATAACATGTATAGGTTCCAATAATCCCATGTAATTGGTGTTCATGATGAGATAGAGGAGGGTGGACATTATATGAATTTTATACTTATGGATCTCTCTTTGAATGTTCTCATTTGTAGGTTCTTATTTTTTGACAAAAAATATCTTTGAATGATTTGAACTAGTATTTCCAATATAGCCCAAGCCTTGATGGTTATTCTGATCAGATATGGAAATAGGATGAGTAATTCCTTGATAATTTTTTCCAAATCCTTGAGCATGATAGAGATATCCTAGGGCATAAAGATGGTAGAATATATTTAAAGCAAGCCAATTATTTAGGAAACTCAGATAGAACAAATAATGAATTTATTATGTTGAGATGATAAAGATATAAAATATAACTATGTTAAATATTTCAATGATAAATAAAATAATATACTTGCTTGGTTCTAATTCTAATATAGATTTGAATCTAGAATATATAGAAAGTAGATTATAGCTGGATTCTAGATCAGTTGCCTAATTTTGAAAAATGTACATCTTTAGCCATAAAAACTTACATCGACCAAGGACAATTGCATCAACACTTCTATCTAGATCAAATGCATGTGTCTAGTATATAATACCTACTATAAATAGATGCAACCACCTAGAGGATTCTAAGTTCTGTGTCACCTTCATTCTAGTGCATTTAAAACTAGCTCATGGACTATCACTCTTTGTCAAATAGAAAAAATCTAGTTCTTCATCTTCATAATGCATATAATAAAAATATATTGTGGGTACATAATGTGAAGATACCCCAAACAATCCTCTATCAATGATCATTGCCCACATATCCAATAATCTGAAGAGGGGCCTCATAATTATGTAGTTATCCCCTACGTGTTGGATTATGTGTGAATCATGCATGTGTGATAAGCAAGTACAAAATTGACCTATGTTATAACTTGGAAAACATGGCTCTTAAAGTTATCCTTTATTAATTAGACCTGTAGATGTGTTTGCCTTATGATTGATATGGAAATAAGAGAAAATATAGTAGCTTTGCTCACTTGAGTGCTTGATAAAATTCTTTTGTTAAGGTGTATTATGAGTTACTACATTTTTATAGGTTTGTGATAGGTGAGGAATTAATTAGTGTTAATCCTATCTTTATAGGAAACTCATTTGATAATATCTCACATTAAATCACTTAGGAAACCTATAGGATACATTTTATTTACAAATAAGATGACTTTAGGGCACTAGGAACTTGTGTTGGGATAGGACACTTCCATCAATGTAGGTGCCTAATTGAGATGCAAGTGTCTAGACAACTTTAAAATAGGGACATGTCCAAAACTTATAAAGATGTAAGATAAGTAGGTTTATAACATTGTAGGCATGATAGAAGGCATGGGTCATTAGAATAAAATTGGTTAGAATAAAAGATAAGTAATTAGGCATAGAGAGATAGTGTATACTTGGTAGTGGGAAATGTCTATAAAATGAAGGTATATCCATGATTTATATTTTCCAAGTGTACAAGAATAAGTTACTATATAATTTATAAATAGTATCTATAGTTAGTTCCACAATATATGTTCAATATCTCTAGTCAATAATAATCTAATCTAGTAAGTAATTACCCATTCCTAGAAATGACTATTATATAAAATCAAAACCATCTTTAGGTTGGCCCTTTATTCTAAAGTGTTAGTGGTATAAGGAATTATTCCATTGGATCCATACATAAAAAAATCAATGTCTCATATAAAATGGACTTGTAACTTATCTATTATACATATACACACTATTGCATACTAAGAAAAATTCATTATTATTCCTAATTTGTAAACATTTCACTAGGAGTAGTCATAATCCAAGTTTGAGGCACTCAAAATACAATTCAAATAAATAATTTTCAAGCATCAAAATCCACATCAATAACTACATACATATATATAAGGAGCACATTTGATCTAAAACATAAGGCTCATGACTGAGTGTGAGGGGGACAATTGAGTTTGGTTGTGAAAAGTGAATGCATAGAGTTATTCAAATGGAACAATCAAACACACATTCAATGGAGCTTAAGTATTAATTACATCAAATGACACTTATATTCATAAATGAAATAATAGGGAGAATAGGGTACAACATCTACAATGCATGTATACAAAGTAGATGTGTAGAGATGGCTATGTATTGTATTGATTGTGACTATGTTGTTCTAGTCATCCTAGTCAGATGAATATATTATATATATACATACATATTGAAAAAATAATATGAACCAATATATAGATACTAAGGAGGATATTTATAGGCACATCAATCTCTTATTAGATATGATAGTTGAAAATGGTCTAAATAGTTAATATTTAGGTTGTCTTCAATGATTCCTAATATTATGATCCTTGGTTGGTAGCTAATGGATAGTTAAGCCACATTTTGAATCACATGATTAGGGTAGGCTGACACATGGTTGTGATGAGGTGGGGCCTATTATCACTTGGATTTTTCACCCATCATTTTGTGGTAGTATGTTGTGTAGTATGAATTGCAAATTGTGGAAAATCTAATGACATAATGAGATAACCTCTAAGCTATAGGACCTTGGAAAATTTAGGTGAACCTCCAATACAACCTTTCATTAAGTTTAATGTAACTGATGTATTACTAGTTCACATTAAAATATTACTTCTTAGTGATCTTTCTCCTAACTAGGGTTTTGACTTATGAGGAAAAGAGTTTTAAAATGAATTTTAAAACTAAAAAATGGTGATTACACCAAATGATTATAGTGGAAATTAATGTTTTATTTGTATGAACATATTAGAACAATAAATATACTAAAATTTATTGAATCACATAATTATACAAGTGTGAAACCAAAGTTAATATTGGGAACTTATCATATAAGAAACAAAGTTATTTATTTTTCCCCATTAAGATTCAAAAGGATAGAAATAAATACCACAAATGAATCTATACGATTGAAACAAGACTTAGATAATTCACAAACACAATAAATATCTATTCATATAAAAATATAACATAGATATGGAAGGTAAAACTTTAATTTATTATCATTCTCAAGGATACAATAGGTAGATCAATTCTTCAAAATGCAGAATAATTTCTCCAACAACAAAAGATCGATGGGTTACACTAAAAACCCATATTTATACAAAAAATAATCTTGTGAGAGAGAGGGTGTTATAAAAACCTTACACCAAATTATATAACAAGAAAATATAGGAGCTTCATGAAAATGACATCCTCTTTAGTTTAGAATGACATTCATGATAGAGTAGACGGTTGGAACAAAAACATGCAACTACTGGGCACTTCAAAAAGTGTTAGAGTGGAGAAATATATTAGAAACTTCATGCAAACTTCCTCTTCCTCTTTGAGTTCAATTATTGTTATCTTTTCCAAGGAATCAGTCACCAAAATGAACTAGCACTTAGTAAAGTTGAATGTTTTTAGGTATTTTAGATTATAACTTTCAAAATCTAATTTGTATTTTCTAATTGAGACTTTACAAATTTTTAAGTCATCCAACTTGAGAAAAGGGGAAGTGTAAATTAAAACATGAGTTTTTTCAAGTTAAGAAACTCAAAATTTGTCAAAAAGAAAAGTGTAATTTACAAGTTTCACTTTTTCAAATTTAAAGCCTACCAAAAAGATACTTAAAAATTACAAGTGGCTCTTTCTCAAAAAGAGCTACCAAAATGATAGTTATAATTTACAACCTGTAGTTTTACAATGTTTCTTAAAACAAAGAAATGTAAATTATATACTATATGTTATTGAAAGAATCAATCCAAAACCATGACCTCTAAAGATTCCTTGTCCTTCTTTGCCTTTATCTTCTCAATGTAAGTGTCAAATATTTTGTATATCTCTTGGAGGTGATCTTTGTTAGGACCAAGTGAATAAAGGTTTCTTATCTCACATTCTACCATTATTTTAGATATTCATCTAGATGCATCCCTATATACTTGAGTGTCTTTCCCCATTTGATCTAGTGTATTATGATACTTGATGAATCAATGGATGGAACTCAAGTTAAACATTGCATCCCATGCTAAATCTCTCTTGACCACTCCTTTGAATTTATCTTGAACCTCTTGAATCAAAAGGATTTGATCTTGATGATCAATTTCTTCACATGAAATATTATTAAGAAAATAATCAATATCATAGATTGTATTTATGGCCTTATCACATGTAACATTGGCCTTGTTAATACTCTTAGTGAGTATCCTGATTCTAAAATGGGTTGCCCTATCTAGCTCCTCAAAAAGAGAGCTAATGCCTAAGTGATCATCATATTTCAATCCCTCTCTTGTTTATTTAATAAGATATTATTTTTGTTAATCTTTCCCTATCCTAATGCTTTGGATATTTGATAATCCCGTACCACTAGATCTTATTTTTGTTTATCTAGTGGGGGAACTGTAATTTCCACATATCTCTCCCTACTGAATAATCTAAAATATTAGATATGGTTTTGGGTTCTACATTTGATCTTTTGTATTCCTCTAATACACCAAAGTCCAAATTTTTGGGTGACACCATTTGTTTCTACTTCTTCTTCACTGATTATGCTAGCTAGATTAGAGTGGTAGCCTATGAATCGAACACTATCATTTGTAAATATATATCTAAAGTTTTTACACTAGTGGTTACTATGACAAGTGTTGTATCTATCACTAATGTTCCTAGTGAATTTTGGCTAATTATTTTTCTATCTCCTTTTCATCTATGGGTTAAACAACCATAGGGTAGACATCCAATTCCTAACACCATTTGTGTTGAAATTATCAATCTTACTTGAATTGTACTTTAACCAACATTTTAGGTCAAAATCCATAAAATGTCCTAAATAGTTCAAACTTGTCATTTAAAAGTGCCAATTTTAGTCAAAGTGTCCATAAATAGGGAAATGTAATTTATGGGCCAACTAACTTTAATCAGATCATTTCAAGTCAAAATGATAATTTCACTATTTAGTGCTCTGGATCACTCTTTTCTTCTAATTCATTAGTACACATCATGTACCTTTTTTATTTTCTATGGGAAACGTCCTAAATGGGAATACAGTTCCAATGCATCTAACGTCACCTTCTAATTCTTCTTGAGTCAAATTATAACTTAATAATATAAATTTCTGACCATTTTGATTAATTGAGGACCAATTTTCAAATAATTACACAAATGATGATTAACCTTGTTTAAGGCTAATTAATCAAAATTAAGAGCTTAAGTGGATTTTCCATGAGAGTTATTGAATATTTATTTTTGAAAATTGATTCTTATTATTTGCATCACCTAGTGACATCATCTATGGGGTGGCATCCATCAAGCCATACGTGCATAAAATATCAAGATTATGGGTCACCCATGCCTATTTAATGCCTCCCATGCCTATTTACTACCCCTTATTCTAAGGTCATGATGAAGATAATTATGGATTCAATTCCAAATATTAGGATTATCCATGGTCACACATCTCAATCTTGAGATGGATGGTCATGGTTGATCCTGACCAATCTCAAAAATCTATAAATAAAGAGTCTATAAACATCATTTATAAGCTATTTTGGTACAAGGTTATTATGCTCAAATATCTTCAAATCTTGAATATTGAAAAGTCATAATTCTAAATTATTTCCACAAAGCTTCATTGATAGGCTAGTTTAGTGATTTACAATTGAGAGCCTAGTTTTTATGGAGTGTTCTTGAGGAATTGGAGGAACTTACCACCATTGCTAACAAAGACAAGGATGCTTGATCAAAGGAGAACATGTTTTTGAGCCACATGGGTATGGTGAATCTATTTTGGAAGGTAATATGGTGTTTCTTTCTTTCATGTGTTTCTTTTTATCCTTTTTAATTCCCATAGGAATAGATAGGCTTGATTAGTTATTTCTTTATGTATGTTTCATTATTTATGGACTAATGCTTGACTAACTTGTTTCATAATCATATTTACATCTTGGCATGCCTGATGGGACTAGATGCATCCCACACATGAAGAATATCATTTTACATCTTTAAAATATTCATTTGGATCATTAAAACTCTTGCAAATTGATTTTATAACTTTAGTTTGCCATTTTTGGTTTCCATAGTTTTTACATAGTAACTGATGTCGGCATAAATACCAACATTGGTTACCTAACTTAAATAACATCGATCAACAGAACTGACATCAGTTATATCTTGATTAGCCATAACTAACATTGGTCACTATGTTTTTCTATAAACATAAACCTGAGACCTACTTTTTCAAAGTTTTTTGTTTTAAACTCAAAAAAGATTCAAAGTTAAAGGACATGCTAATACTTTTGCTATAGGACCAAGTGAGATATTTTCTCAAAACATGTTTAAATCACTTTTTCATGATTAAAATTTGATTAGGAACTTTGTTTTGGTGTTTAACAAAGAATTTAGGTTTTTTTGGTGAATGTTTTTCAAAGTTTGCAACTAAGACCAAGGGGTCAACTACACACCACCAAAAATTTTATTTGGGTTTAAAATTGAACACACTTGTCAATTTTTGCTTGCAATAGTTGTTTAAGTAGATTTTGTTTGGCAAAAAGAGGAATGTTACGTATATGCTCTTCCATTTTTCCCCTATAGGGAACCCTTGGAATCAAAAGCACCATTCCTATTGCAAATATCCTAGTCCAAGGATTATAAATAATATCACCTAAACCACTCCTCAAAAACTCACCAAAGTTTAGGTGATCTTGAAAATGACCCTAAAGTCTTTCTATTTTATGTTTTTTTTATTTTCATGCAAACTTGGATTGTGAGTGGGATGTCATTACCTCCCATGAGTTATTTAGGGAAGATTTTACTAGGGGTTTCACCTCCTAGCATTTAATTCATTTGAATCTTTTGGAATTGCACATGGGACATATCTACATTTGGACATCGCACCACACTAAGCGAACAACAGGATGTAGTGGTTGTAAAAAGAACTAGACCCTTTTAAAACTAGCCAATGTCATGGTCACCTAATTTTTGTTCTTATCTTTTACATCATTTTATGTGAAACTCATTGTGCAATTGATTCCCATAGAATGATCAAAACCCTGCTAGTTTAGTAGACCCCACTTTTTCATACCTTATTAGTTTAGACTTAAGAAATTTGTTTTTTGTCATTATCTTACTTGGTCTTGATTTATGTCTAAAACTACTTGTTAACTCAATGAAATTGACCAAAACACATTGTCCTCAATTTTCTTGAGCAAGGGAGGCATTACGCTATCCAAATGGAAAATTCATCTTTTCCTTGTTCAAATTGTTATCAAAAGCTTTGTGTCATGTCATCCACTTTGGCATATTTATGTTACCTAATTAAGTCTATATATTTTACCCAATTTGATTAAATCCTTCATTTATAATCCACATTTAAAAGTAAACATTTCTAAGTTATAAGGGTTGGCGCATCAAAGTGGGTTTGCCATTTGTGCACTAGGCTTATTTTAACTTGGGTTCAATTTTATATTTAGATTTAAGGTCATTTATTAAGACTCAAAATCACATTATCATCTTGGTGGACTCAAGTCATCTTGTATATCACTCATGTTTTGAGTCCTAGAACATATTTTATCCTACTATAATCATGTGGTGACATTGTGTTGCTTATTTGGTCCTAGATTTATACTTAGTGATTCATGTATGTTTTTACATCTTGAGTTGCTTAGTTCATTTTGTTTTCTTCGTAATCTAGAGAGATTTCTTCTAAACTTATAGGGTTAAATTATCAAATTTGAAGCTAGCTTTTATAGTGTGGGTGTATCACAAAGATCTAGGCTTTGCTATACTAGTTTTAACCTTGGGTCTTTGAGTTAACTTACTCTCTTCTGATCTATATGATTTCAACTTTACCAAAGGTTGAGTAAACTCGTGAACCAAATATTCTAAAAACTATGCATGGTTTCAAACCACCCTCCTTTTATAATCTCATTGGTACCTTGGTTATTTTTTTAAGAGAGATCGAAAGCATACTTTGATTGGTTTCCAAACATTGGTCTAAAATTAGTCAAACACACATAACAAATATTTTTTAGACATGACTCAAAGATTCACTCATAGTGGGCCTCTTATGGCCTTAGTTATGAAGATGATTAATTTTATGATGGTCAAGATAACCATGTTGTTTTATATGATACCCTCACAATAGTAGGATTCAAAGATGATTACAAGGGATATCAACCCTAAGAGGATCAAGATGAAGCCCTTCTTAGATTGATAGAATCAGGTGGTAGACTACCTTCTGATTTTCCTACAGAATAATTTCATACCTTAGTTAGAGAAGGAGAACAATGATGGAAAGAGAAATATTTTTCACAAATATATGTAACTTCTTCTTCTAAAAAATGAAAATAAATACAAATAGAGTCAAAACCCATAAATCTAGATCTTCTAGCTAAGATCAAGATAATAGGTCAATGATATGCAGATCAACTTGTTGTAGACTTAACATACTCCTTAGTTTTCACTTCAATTCATAATAATGATTTGAAATAACATGGAGATATGGTTGAAAGTACGCAATAAGTATTAGATGATAAAATTACCATAGTAGACCAAGGAAATCTAAATGAATAGTTAAAGTCACAAGAGACCTTACAATATGTTTTATTTGATATGAAACATACATTTTTTAATCATCAAGAACCTCTTGTTACTTTATAAACTTAGAAACCCAAACATTTAGTTTGAATTGAGGAAATCCCTTAAGACAATTTGGCTAGATCTTTTCAACCAACCCAAAGATTGGTAAATAAAGATAGAAATTTTCAAAATAAAAAAAGTGTGAAATAGTCAAATTCAGGGAATGTTGTACAATCCAAGAATCAATGGCCTATGTTTTCAACTCAAGGGTTAAATCATAACTAAGACATGGATCAAAAGGTATATGCTCCTTATATATTCAAATAAAACTAGGGGCACATTCCACCCTAAAAGCAACAAAACTAGGGTCACATTCCATCCCAATAACAACAAAACTAGGGGTACTTTCAACCCTAATAACAATAAAACTAGGGGCACATTCTACCCCCAAAACAATAAAACTAGGGGCACATTCCACCCCAATAGCAACAAAACCAGGGGCACATTCCACGCCAACAACAACAAAACTAGGGGCACTTCTACCCCAATAGTAACAAAACTAGGGGCACATTCCACCCCAAAAACATCTTATCCAATCCAAAAATGTGCCAGACATGCAAGAATGGAATTATATGAATGAAATTTTATACATACTAGAGATGAATAATAGAGTCAAAAAGTACAAATTTGATGAGATATGCCCATATCCATTTGACTTTTCTATTATCCAAGACCCCTTTCCACCTCATTTTGAGGCACCCAAGTTTGAAAAGTACAAAGGAAAAGGAGATCCATGTGAACACATACAAGTGTTCTTCATCTTATGTCAAGAGGTTGCTTATAGTAGTGAGTACTTACTATGACTATTTCCATGAAGTTTAATGGGAGAAGCTCTTGATTGTCTACTTAAACTACCCAAGGGATCAGTTACAGATTGGAAAGACTTATCAAAAAAAATTGTTAACCATTTATCATATAAAATAGAACATGAATTAATAATTATTAACTTATGCAAAGCCAAGATGTGATGGTGAAAGTTTCATTGCATATCTTCAAAGGTGGAGAGCATTGGCAGGCCACTTTCAACATAATTTACCAGATAAATAGTTGGCTGATATCTTTGCATAGAATTTGCATCCAGAAGTTATGCATAATATATGGTTAACTTGTCCTAAATCATTTGAATAAATTATTGACAAAGGAGTATATATTGATTAGGCTCTTATTATTAGAGGCCTTATTTAGATTTTTATGTAATGTTAAGCATCTAATCAGATTAAATCACTAACTCAAATAGTTATGAAAGATAAGCATAAGGGACTTAGCAAAAATAAGAACATGGTTGGAAAGGGGGTGATAGAAACAAGAAATGTGAAAATAGGATAGGATATACCTCCTTCAAATGTATAATTAACTCTGCCAAATTCACTACCTACTTTTTAGAGACAACCTCCATGAAGGACATTTCATAATAATTTTATAGTCTTTAACAAGTTAGGAGAATCAGTGGAAATAGTGATATAAAAGCTCATTATAGTTAATTTAATTATATGTCTAGTATCAAGGCCATTTCCTCAAGATCATCCAAAACCAAATTGGGTCAAATAAAATGAGTGGTGTAACTTTCATCATGTTGCTAGTCACAGTGCATATCATTGCATTCAATTATGACACATTATTGAGGACTTTATTGAAAATGGTGAGATAGAAATTAAGTTGGCCCCTAATTAGGACACAAATTAGGATATGGGAATCTACAAAGGCCCCTTTCCTTGACATGATCCACCACCACCAAGAAATAATCAAAATGGTCACAATCAAAGATAGAGGCAAAATCAGAACCAAAAACAAGTTCAAAATCATAATGAGCATAATCAAGATCATAATGCCCACATTAATAATGTGGCTTATAACAATGTACCTTATGACTATAATAACACTATGGGATGCATTTGTACAACCTACATTACCATTGTTACTATAAAACCATGTGGCCAATCTCATGTTCCTCATAACATGAGACCCATCATTATAGGTTCATCACCCTCTCCCCATAGTAATACCATGTCAATTTCACATCATCATGTTGCTACTCCATTTGCATGGGTTACTAATATTTAACAATAGTACCATTCTTCTAATTATAAAGGCTCCTCATAGACCCAAAATTATATAAATATAATTAGTCACCCATGAGTCACCATCCAAGGCCCTTTGCCTCACTCTTCTAATTATAATGACTCCTTGCCACATCTAGGTTGTGCACATACAACTAGACACCTATGAGTTACCATTTAAGGCCCTTCACCCACTTCTTTCCATAAATGCAATGAAAACATTATGCCAACAATTTCAAATTTAAACACTATCCCAATAAAGACTACACCAATTTAATCCATAGTTCAAAGGCCTTATAGTCTAATAGATTAATTAGATAAAACCCTTCCACAAATTTCTATAATAAAATTCTTAAAAACATCTAATGTCCATAGAACCATCTTTAACAGAATTTTACAAGAGTCTATTGTGCCTAATGATATAAACCTTGATCAGTTCCAGAACCTACTCAGACATTTGTCTTCATTTTGGCAAATTACATTTGATCAAAATGACATCTCCACCCTTGGCCTAAATGACAATAACCCACTATATATTGAGATAATCATTATGGATCACAACATCAAGCAGGTTCCTATAGATAATGGTTCAATGTTTAACATCATATCTCTTAAATTGGTATGATGATTAGGTTACATGGACATAGACATTCAACCAAAAACTATTACAATCAAGGCTTATGACAATGTCGAGAGGGAGTCATCTAGTACAATTTAGTTTCCAATTATGGTTGGGTTTATTTCTCATCACACATTATTCCATATTATGGGTATTGAGCTTCCTTATAACATACTTCTTGTTCATCCTTGGATCCATGAAATATAGGTAGTTCCATCTACTCTTCACCAATGCCTTAAGTTTCACCATGATGGGATTGAGGTTACTATTCCCACTGATAAAAATCCATCCCAATACTATAAACATCTTGAAGTAGAGTTTCATAACTATAACTATTGCCTAGGTTCTAAATTCATTGTAAAAAATAACAAATCCATCATTTCTCATCCATCTCCATCTAATTATATAGACCCTAGTGATCTAGCCTTCACTTCAACTAATCCATTTCCTATAGCCCTAGCCAAACATGTGATTATTAAAGATGCATTCATTTCTAAGTACCATTTAAAGGATGTCCTCCATATTTTAAAATTACCAAAATCCCCTAAAATATTTGGTAAGCCTAAAACTTCCCAAACTCATAACAGACTTGATCAGATTTGGCAACCAAAGAAGAAGTAACTAAAACCTCCTATGATTTTTATACCTACAATTACACCAAAGAAAGATTGAGAAGATTTTATCAAGGGAGATTGGTTATATTTTGAAGGCCTTATGGATTATTTTTAAAATCCCAAGTATCCTATCCCTAATAGGATAATGGATCATCTTGACTATACAAGGAAAGGTCTTGGCCCATAGGTGCAAGGAATTTTAGAAGACTTATTAGCTGGAGTTGTTAATTAGAATAATTGTCTTGGATTTAAATCACTAGAGGATGACCTCATAACATTTGGTAGTGACTCTTTCAAAGTAACTAGTAACAAAATTCTTAGTAGTGACACAACATCCCATTATAGCCTTTTTGATGAGCTTGCTGACTTAGATTTGTTTGATTCAAATGCCATATTGATCCTAACACCTATTGAAACTTCTCACCCTAAATCAAAAACCTATCCTAGTGGTGCTTCCCTTCCTAAATTAGGACATTATATCTTTACCATTGGTGCTTCTCTCCCTAAAGCAAACCCTCACTATAACCTATGCCTTTGCCACCCTGAACTCATAGATTGGGATCAATAAAATTCAATTATATTCCTCGATGAGTTTCAAAATGAATAATCAATTATAGAATATATGGGCCTATGAGATGCATTCCCAACTAGTGATCATAAATAAGGGATTTTTCATTGAATTCTTCTACCTACTTTAGAGAGGTGGTAAATTTTATTGGTCATAATAAAGAACAAACAATAAGATCTTCAGGTGAAAACCTCTTTGAGGCACTTGTCAATCAAGGAAAAAGTAAAGAAAAAGACAAGCCTTTGAGTGAAAACCTATTTCAAGTGCTCTTAGATGGGAAATTTTGGTCATCCCCTCAGGAGGTAGAAAGTCCATCTAGCTCAAGTTCCATAGCTAGTACAATCATCTCTTCTAAACAACATCAAATATTTGAGAATCTTGCTCTTGAGTTTCCAAAGGTCTTTGCCAATTGGCCTTTACCTAAGAAGGCAGATTTTGATTCTTCATATTATCTAGATCTTTGGGAGGAACAACAAGGAGATATAGAAGAAGATAATCATGACCATACATTACCTACAATTCTAGAGGATGGATCCAAACTCCTTATGGAAAGCACAATAGAAGTGAATTTGGGAACCCATGAGGATCCCAAAAAATTTATCTTGGAGATTCCCTTACTAAATTAGAGCATGAACATATTATATCCATTCTTAAGGATTATATAGACATCTTTTCATGGGCATATTCTGACATGCTAGGCCTAGATCTAGATTTAGTTGTGCATCATCTTGTTGTTCACCTTGATGCTAAATTAGTCAAACAAAAGTTGAGAAAGATGTATCCACACATTACCCTTTTGGTTAATGCTGAGTTAGAAAAGCTATTAGGAGCCAATATTATCAGACCACTAGACTACTCTGAATGGATTTATAACATAGTTCTAATAAGTGAAAAGACCCTAGGCATAAATATTTTTACTATTTTTTGTGATATCAAAAAATCATTCCCTAAGGATGATTTTCCTCTACCCAACATCGACATGATTATCAACTCAACTATTGGGTATAAGATGATACCCTTAATGGATGGATTTTTTGGTTATAATCAGATTAATATATTCCCTAAGTATTATCATAAGACCATGTTCACCACTCTATGGGGGACATTCTACTACCAAGTCATGACCTTTGGTTTGAAGAATGCTAGAACCACATATCAGCGTGTAATGACTGTCATCTTTCATGACATGATGCATGAAATTGTAGAGGACTATGTTGATGATATACTAGAAAAATAAAGAACAAGAGTTGGACACCTTAATATTCTATAAAGAATATTTGAGAGACTTAATCCATATAAAGTCCATTTGAATCCTTAAAAATGTGTCTTTGAAGTCACATCAGGAAAATTTCTAGGGTTCATTTTATCACAATGAGGGATTGAAGTTGACCCTATACAGGTCACCACTATTATGTAAATGCCTCCACAAAATAATCTTAAATAGTTTTAAGGTGTACAAGGAAAGGTCCAATCTATATGCAGGTTCATTTCTCAATTGACAAATAAGTGCCACCCATTTACCCATCTCTTAAAGAAAGGGGTAATATTTCAGTGGGATGAATATTATCAGATAGCATTTAAATAGTTTAAAACATACTTGGCCAATCCACTAATCTTATGACCTCGAACATAAGGAAAGCCACTGCTTCTTTATATATTAGCCACACAATATGCATTGGGGTCACTTTTGGCTCAACATGATGATCATGGTAAGGAACACGTAGTTTATTATTTAAGTTGTACATTGGTAGATTATGAACATAATTATATGCCTATTGAGAAGGCATTTTTAGCTATAGTGTTTACCACTCAAAAATTGTGACATTATATGCTAAATAACAAAACTATTGTTATCACCAAGGTAGATCCTCTCAAATTCCTTTTATCTAAAATAGCTCTTTAAGGATGTATGGCTAAATGGATTATGCTTCTCAATGAGTTTGATATTGAATACAAGAATAAAAAGACAATAAAAGGACAAGTTCTTGCAAACCAACTTGTAGAAGCTCCTATTACGGCCACTCAACCCCTCAACTTTGACCTTCTAGATGATTCTATCATGATGATAAAACAATCATCACTTGAACCTGAATAGTGGACACTCTATTTTGATGAATCCTTCACATCCTGAGGGTTTGGAGCTGGTATATTGTTGATCATGCCATAAGGGGATTTTATCTCCAAATCATTCCATATACAATTTTAATGTATAAATAATATGGTCAAGTATGAGGCATTGGTTACATGGATTTGTCTTACCATATAGTGGGATATTAAAAACTTAAAGGTCTATGGAGATTCATAGCTAATCATAATTAGACAACTAATTAGTATCAAACAAGAGATGATAAGCTTGTTCCTTACAAGCAAATTGTTGATAACCTTAAAACACATTTTAAATATCTATAGTTTGAATAATTTTTGTGAGTCAAAAAAAAATCTTTCGATGCCATGGCAATAATTTGTTCCATGATTAAATTACATGATAGTGTTAAAGAGTATCAATTCCTAATTGAAAATCTTCTTCAGTTAGCACATATTCTATCAGATTTAGAGGGGATATGCACCATTACAAATCCTAATCCCTCACCTAAGTTACCATGGTACTAAGATTTCTATAACTATTTCCATAGTCATGTATTTCTTGCCAATCTTTCCAGAAACCAACAAAAACTTTCCTTCATCACTTAACACATTATATCCTCCTTGGAAACACACTTTATCAAAAAGGCTATGATGGAATGCTTCTTCATTGTTTATCTTTGGGAGAATCCAAGCTGGTACTAAAGGAGGTTCATGAAGGAATGTGTGGGGCCCATACCAATGGTGTAGTCCTAGCAAAGAAACTTCTCAAAATAGGCTATTATTGGCCCAAAATGGAGATAGATGCTTGCAATTATGTAAAGAAGTGTGTTCCTTATTATTAGCATGGTAACCTGATACATGTACCTTCCTTACCATTATATCCAATTAAAACACCATGTCCATTCTCAACATGGGATCTCGATCTCATTGGCAAAATTAACCTAACATCTTTAGATGGCCATAAGCACATTTTAAATATAATAGATTAATTTACCAAATGGATTGAGGCCATTCCTTTCATTTATATTACCAAGAAATAAATAGAAAAATTCATTCATTACCATATCATTTGTCTATATGGCATCTCATCCCATATTATATCTAATAATGGTGGATCCTTTGTGAACTAAGATGTGAAATCTCTTTGTGAAAAATTCAAGATCAAGCATAATAAATCCACTCCATATAACCTACAAGGAAATGGACAAGTTGAGGCATCAAATAAAACCATTCTAGCCATCTTAAAAAATATTGTCAATGATGATGGCCATAATTGGCACTTACAACTTTTTCCTACCCTCTAGGCTTATAAAACCAATCATCACACCCTAATTGGAGCTACTCCATACTCCCTTATTTTTTACACTGAGGCTATCATCTCATTTGTTATTGAGATCCCATCATTAATAATATCACTGGAGCACATTGAAGATGATGAAGACTATAGAGCCTCAGGACTGCAATAACTAGGACTTCTTGATGATAAGTATTTGGCTACCCTAGAAAACTTGTAGGCCTATCAGAATAGATTATGGAGAAGCAACAATAAATGCATTCTCCCTTGATAATTTCAAATTGATGACTTAGTTTTGAAAGAGAATGAAAAGAACATGAATGTTGAACCCAAAAATAAAGGCAAGTTTTATCCTAATTGATTAGGACCATATATTGTCACAACACACTATGGATCAGGAGCATACCGATTGGCTAAACCTAATGGTGAAGAAATTTTAGAGCCCATGAACATCATACACCTTAGAGGTTCTATACATGAATATATTTAAACCATTATCTATAAGACCCATAACATGGGGGAAACTTGTGCTGTCATAATTTTATCCCACCCTTTTATCTTACCTTGAACATATTTTATACTACCCTGGTCCACTTTTTATGAATCCTGACAGTAAAGGCTTTAAACATTTGGAACTCCGAACACATTCTTCATCCCATTCTAGATTGCTCTCTTTGAGAGGCATACTCTTTATTTTGTCTAAGGCATGTTATAAGCTCAAACACTTTTTATCCCTTGACCAATTATGATCTTGATTATGTCTCATGCACATTCTGATCATCTTCAGCAATAGTTCTACAAAGTAGTTCAACCAAGATAATCTTATGCAACTTTTGACAGGTGAATAGTTGCATCTTTTCAATTCAAGTTTTTGTTGTTCTTTCTTATTTTATCAAGAACCTCACTCTCACTAATTTATGATCATGAGCTATTGTAGCCAACTTAGCTATCTTATTGGAACCTCTACTCTCAGGACGTGCATTTCCTCGACTAGATGGTCCCACCTTGTACATATTTTATCCTAAAAACACAAAAAACATTGGAAATACTTTAAAAATATCAAAAACATTAGAATATGATCCCCTAAAGAAAAAAACATTGTCTCATGATTTTATATATTTGTACATTCCCATTCCACCATCCCACACTCACCATTTTATGAGAAACTGTTAAGTTTGAATGCTCTCATTGTTTTTTAAGCAACTACTAAGTTTGAACACTCTCTCCATTTTACAAGTATAGAAACATTAGTTTATTTTATCTTATCCCATGCACTTGACATTTTTCAAGATCATTATTTCTCAT
Source organism: Torreya grandis (assembly GCA_037957365.1). Lineage (NCBI taxonomy): Eukaryota > Viridiplantae > Streptophyta > Pinopsida > Cupressales > Taxaceae > Torreya > Torreya grandis. Next base: position 3,410,755 of record JARHVA010000249.1, read on the forward strand.
CTCATCATCTTCTTGTTTTCCAAACCATTCTTGTTTTTTATCATATCTTCCATTTCTTCGATAAATCATGTTGATCTAATCATCATTTTTATTCTATCCCATTTTTTAGGAGAACTACATTTGGCCTGAAGATCATGTTGGAACATGCATCCATGGAACTAAGTAGGCAACATCCACTATCTAATACATCTAGAGTCATCTCAACCAACCCCTTCCTTTTCTTCTCTTCCCCCATTTATTCTATTATTATTCCTCTTTAATTAGGGAACAATTGTCATGTCATTATTTTTTATTATGATGTGGTGGAAATTAATGCCTCTACCACACATGCATGAACATTTATCTTTAAACTACACTAACTTGGTTTTTGTTTGTGTGTGTTTATTTGAGTTTTCTTGGTGTTTTATTCTGCTTTCACACCTCTCCTTTTATTTCTTCTCCTTCTCTCTTTCCATTCCTTTTTGTCTCTTCTTGGTGTCTTGGTTTTTTATTTGATTTTACTTTTCTCTTTTGTGTTCAAGAATGCATTGATGGTCCACATAGATCTTGGTTATTCATATCTTAGTCTCATGTCATTAAGACATTCTTGACTTTTTTTTTAAAAATGTGTTTCCTACTTATGGATCATATCTTTATTTCAAGTTAGGTTCATTTATATTTATATTTTTCTTTATTTTTGCTTTTTTGTTTAAATTTAAATCACTGTAAGTTTGGTTTTGGTCATTATTTTACCATTATCCTTAGTTATAGGTATTCACATTTAAGCTAACTTAGCACAATTATAATCTTATGTCATTTTAAGTTATTCACACTTATGATGCCTAATCTCTTTTTCTATATCAAGCACTTTATGCTCAGATCTCAATGTCTTAAACGTCAACATCAACTCCAATGAATGATTCTCAAGAATTGTTTGCAAAACCTAGGTTCATGATATGGAATTAGGCTTCTAGGTAGCATGAATTTTAGGCTTCTTTGTCTATTATTAGATTTTCATCTCTTTTCATACATTTTAATTCTAATCAATTCTTGGTCATTTTTCATCATTCCTCATTCCATTCTCTCCCAAACTTGGGTAAACTACATTGGCCTAAAGTTCATGTTGGAACCTGAGTTCATAGAACTATGTAGGTAGAACTCAATTTCTATTAAGGTCAGATTAGCTATCTCCATTCTTCTTTTCATCTCTCTCATCACTTTGTGCATTCTCATATGCTTGGATTTGTATGGCTTTCTAAGCCATTACACCATTGCATGTACATTTACACCCACTTGTTTTAACCCATCTTTTTGGTTATATCCTTGAGCTATTTTTCTTGACAATTACCCATGCTAGGGCACAACCTATGAACCATGTTCAAATCAAATCAGCTCTATATTGGAAAACCATTATTTATTCTTTATCAACGATCAAGATTTTCCCCATTGGGTCACAACTATTTTATCATGATCAAATATATTCTACTAGAGTACTTCTTATTATATTCTCTTTAGAGACCCCATTCTACTGATGCTTCCCTTATTAAAGTAGAACTTTCTCCCTTTTCCTCTAATTCTAAGCTCTCCACATTAAATCCCATGATGGTAATATTTTAGTGTGCAACTTTTCTTGAGATTGATCAATGTCGTAAGCATGCAGCTTGTACTCTCAAATTGGGTATGTTTACAGTGTGTCCCTTAAATTTATGGATTACATATTTCTCATTCCCCCCATCTTTGGGGCCTATTATACCTCTAATTATATTTTTATCACTGATGGTAATCATGTGTGCAAGCATTATCTCATCTAGATGTGATCTATTCCATGAGTTAATCTCTCACTTTCTCTCTTTTCGAGAGTCTATCCTTCTCTTTCATCCTACTATGTCCTCTCAAGGGGGAATCATGGGTCTATTCCAATTTATTCTTAACAAATATTTTATTTAAAAATATATTTCTTCACCTGAATGTCTCACTACACCTTTTCAAATAGAGGCAAAATATTAACATCCAATTCCTAACACCATTTATGTTAAAATTGTCAGTCTTACTCAAATTGCACTCAAACGTACATTTTAGGTCAAAATCCATAAAATATCCTAAATGGTTCTAACTTATAATTTACAAGTTCTAATTTAAGTCATAATATCCCTAAATAGGGTAATTTAATCTATGGGCTAGCTAACTTTGATCAGATCATTTCGAGTCAAAATGACAATTTTGCCATTTAGTGTTATGGATCACTCTTTTCTTCTAATTCATTGGTACACATCATGTAATATGAATTTTTTACCATTTGATTAATTGAGGACCACTTTTCAAATAATTGCACAAATGTTGATTAACCTTGTTTAAGGATAATTAATCCAAATCAATAGCTTAAGTGGATTTTCCATGAGAGTTGTTGAATATTTATTTTTAAAAATTGGTCAAATTATAACTCAGTAATATGACTTTTTGACCATTTTGATTAATTGAGGACCAATTTTCAAATAATTGCACAAATGTTGATTAACCTTGTTTAAGGATAATTAATCCAAATCAAGAGCTTAAGTAAATTTTCCATTGGAGTTGTTGAATATTTATTTTTAAAAATTGGTCAAATTATAACTCAGTAATATGATTTTTTGACCATTTTGATTAATTGAGGACCAATTTTCAAATAATTGCACAAATGTTGATTAACCTTTTTTAAGGCTAATTAATCCAAATCAAGAGCTTAAGTGGATTTTCCATGAGAGTTTTTGAATATTTCTTTTTGAAAATTGATTCTTATTATTTGCATCACCTAGTGACATCATTTATGGGGTGGCATCCATCAAGCCATAAGTGCATAAAATATCAGGATTATGGGTTACCAATACCTAGTTAATGCCTCCTATGCTTCTTCAATTACCCTTCTTCCAAGGTCATGATGAAGATAATTATGTATTTAATTCCAAATATTAGGATTATCCATGTCTATACATCTCAATCTTGAGATGGATGGTCATGGTTGATCCTAACCAATCTCAAAAATCTATAAATAGAGAGGCTATGAACATCATTTCTAAGCTATTTTGGTGCAAGGTTATTATGCTCAAATATCTTCAAATCTTGAATATTAAAAATTTATAATGCTAAATTATTTCCATAAAGCTTCATTAATAGGCTAGTTTAGTGATTTAAAATCAAGAGCCTAGGTTTTATGGAGTGTTCTTGAGGTATTGGAGGAGCGTACCACCATTCTTGACAAAGACAAAGATGCTTGATCAATGGAGAACATGTTTGTGAGCCACATGGGCATGGTGAATCCATTTGGGAAGGTAATATGGTGTTGATTTCTTTCATTTATTTCTTGCTATCCTTTGTAATTCCCATAGGAATAGATAAGCTTGGTTAATTAGTTATTTATGCATGTTTCATTGTTAATGGACTAATGCCTGACTAACTTGCTTTGTAATCCTCTCTACACATAGTTGTATCGATGGGTCCTTCTATCTCCACCTCCTAGGTAAGGGATTGGGTTAATGATGGAATGGAATAAATGGTATTGATGTGTTTACTAAGGGTGTGGGCACTGGGAGTGACATGAGTGGAGGAGTAAGCATGAGTAGTTGAAATAGGAGAACATGTGGAAATTTGGATTCCAAGGTAGAAAATGAATCGATCAATATGGTATGAATACTCAAAGTTGATGAAATGGGGAATGTAATGGGAGATGAAAATGAAATAGTATATATCTCACTGGTTAGGATGGCAAGTGGGATTTTAGTTAGGATGACTGAGTCCATAATAATGTACTAATGGGTGTTATTAGTGATTTATAGAGTAGTAGTGGATGTTGGGGATGAGGTGGAAGTGATTGTGGAAGAGGGATTTGAAGGTATTTTTTATTGTCTTTCTACCAAGGAAGTCACTTACATAGGTGGGTTGGGTGAAGGTGAAATCACTTGCACTAGTGGAATGGTGGAAACATGAGGGGTAGTTTTTTTTTTATCTAATTAGGTAGTGAAAATAGGAGGAGGGAGTATTATTTTTGGTTGAATGATATAGATAAGAGGTGGAACTATTTGTTCATATTAAGTAGTAGTTATGTCCTCTATAGAAGTTGGAATTGGATAATCTATTTGTTGTAATACTACTTCTTGGTTACTGGATGGACCTCTTTTAGCCTTTGCTCATGCTTCTTCTTATGTGATACAACTAGACTATCTACTTGATATGTTGTGTTTCCACTATTAGAAGCCTTTGCTATTATTTCCACACCATTTTCCTTCATCTCTCTCAACTTATCACTGATACTTAGGGTCTCCTTGGTAATATTGAACCATTTTCTCCTTAGCTAGTTGATTGTTTTGTTTATTACCTAATTGGTCCTATCCATGAATGAGAAGGATTCAAGTATAAACCACCTAAACATTGGGAGAGATTGGGAATATATATTATTATCATAGTATACCCTTTCAACTAGAGATTCATCCTATTTTAAGTCCTTAGGGATTGGTGCTTTTTTTTAATTTTTAATTTATTCTAGGGTCATTCTAGAATAATCTCTCAATATTAATTCTTCATCTTGAATGTCTTCCTAGTAATATTCATAAAAAGGAATGTGGGAATATGTGGTGATATCTAATATAATTTTAATATGGCTAGTCACATCATTGAATGGACTTGCATTGAGAGATATTAAGGTCATTTGAGTCATCTCATAGCACATTTGGATTTTGATAGGAATAGGCATGTATACCTCCCTATGCTGATGGGGAAGTGGATTCCTGATTTATGTTTGCTTGATAACAAATTATGAGTTTATGTAAGCTTCCTTAAAAGTTCCATTAGGGCCCATATATCACTTACATACCTTAGAAGGATGTAGGGACAACCACTAAAACTTCCTAGTCTGACGTAAAAATATGTTTGGAAGTGAATGAAATGTTATCCCAATTTGTGATCTCATAAGTTGTATCATAAGAGAATCTTCTTCTTTCTAACTCCTTGTCAAAAATAACTATGATGTAGTATATTAAAGCATCATTTAACCTTCTAAAATGTTTTTTGATAGCCTCAAGGGTGAGGTTAGGATAGTAGTTAAAATCCTTATTGACTTGATCAAACATTGTGTTCAATCTTGAGAATGCCCTTCCCTTTGCTAATATGTAGACCAAGTATGAGTAATGTAAAACTTGCCCATAGTTTTGACTTCCATCATTTTTTATGGATGGAATCATAAAAAAATTTGGCCCAGTGGATATACTATTTGTTTTGGTGGATCAACCAGATGTACTAGTACATCCAATCTTGATAATTATTGGCATTTGGGTTCCCAATAACTCTGTGCAAGAGTATGATAATATCACCCACTTCATCTTTGAAGTCTATTCTTTCTAGGGTTTTAGGTAGTCTTGTATATGTTAGTCTATAATTTTTTAGCCATTACTTGTTTATAACTCATAGACATACCCTATTATTATCTTAATTAAAATTCCTTGAAGAGTTAGGAGTTATATCTAGATAACTCTCATATTCTAGAATTAGGAACACGATATCTATGAAATTAGGGTCAAGGTTTAGAATATTTTCCATTTTGTCATTCACCACTTCCCTCTTCTTGGAATAATAGTGATTTTCCAATGTGAGCACAAGCTCAAGGATATTTACTAATAGTGTGAAGGTTGTTGCCTAGGGAAATACACTATTGTAAAGGATTTGAATACAATCATTCTTGAATTCAGTGTTTACTCTATTCTATAAATTAGCTAGGTCTATGTGACCTAAGTATGTATTAGTGATTTCATTTATATTGGAGTCTAGGCTAAGTGGTACACTAGGTCCCTTTGACTTGAACTTCATTTCCTTTCCAAACATATGTTCTAGGAAAATTGTCATGGAAAAAGCAACAATAGAGTTGGTGGGTTTTGGACTTGTAATTATAGGTAAAAGGTCTGGTAGAGATATATTGTGCAACTACAACTAAAAATTCCAATGAGGTTTGGACTTGAAATTTTCAATTACAAAGTTTGATGAAAGTTATGGTGGGGTTTAGGTTTGAAAAAAGTAAGTTATAACTTTGACGGGGATTTGGAGTTGTTTGTGCAATTTGAATTTCCATGGGTTTTAGAGTTTTTTTCATAATGGTAAGTTTCATGGGTTTTGGAGTTATTTTGATAATGGTAATTTTTGGGGGTTTTTGTGTAGAGAATATGCTATATTTAATCATTTTTTTCAAAACCTAGATTTTATAAAAAGATAGGTAAATGATTTGATGATCGTTTAATAAGATCTCAAGAAAGCAGATAAGGAAATGGAAAAATGCAAAAAAACATAAGAAAATGAAAACCCTATATTTTCAAAGCTAAAAATCTTTGCATAATTCATAAGAAAGGTACATTTTGACAAAAATATGGGGAAGATAAAGGAATACAATGTTTGTAGAGGATGACAATGGTGGTCATGGCATTATTGGTGTTGGTGAGGCATTTCTTGGCTTATTGGCACATAGATATCAATTTATAATTTAAAATTTTAAACAATGAGTTATAAAAACCCTAGATCTATTAAATAGACCATGTAATTAATGCTAATTATGGCAGTGGTTGGGAAAATAAAGGGAAAAGTAGTGTTTCAAAGTTATGGTGCAATTTTTCAAGTTTCTAAAATTGCATTTTGCATTTTTACCTCTATTTTATACCGAGTGACTTGGTTCTATGGAAGTGAGAAGGCAGAACTCGAGTTGCACTTTGTAAATTTTCAATTTACAATGTGTAACCAGAATTCTAGTTTTAATGGGTAGGGAAGATGGTGAAAATAAGTACTTGAGTTATAATTTGTAATTTTTTAAGTTGTAATGTGCAACCAAATTTTGTATTTATACAATTTTATTTAATGGTAGAAAGTGGGTTTTGAGTTGCACTTTGCAATTTTACAAGTTGTAAAGTGTAGCCAAAGTTAAAGTTTCTATAGGTGTAGTGAATGATAGAAAGTGGGGATGTACTTGTAATTTACAACTTGATAAGTTGTAAAATGTGATCAAAGTTATAATTTATATAGGGAATTAGGTGAGAATTAGTGGAATTTGGGGTTCATTTTTTAACTTTGTAAAGTTTCAAATTACAATGGAACCTCCAGTTTTTGCTAGGTATGTGAAAAGTAGGAAGCAGAGGCTAGGGTAATTTTGAAACTTTGTAAAGTTAAAAATTATAATTGAACCTCTATTTCTTATTAGGTGTGTGAAAAGTGAGAAGTGGAGGTTGGGGTGTATTTTAAAACTTTTTAGGTTACAAATTACACCCAAATCTTTGGTTTCCACTAGGTATTGAAAAAGGGTTTCCTAGGTCACTTGAAGCTTTTTTCATAAAAAATTAATGGGTTTTCCTTAGGTTATATGATATTTTGATATTTTTGACACAAAAATATCAACATTTTTGGCAACTTCTATAGGGTGATTTCTTGCTAATCATTTTCTTTCTAGTAGTCTTCTAGTTCATTAGACATGGAGTCATTTTAAGCTTAACACACATAAACGGGAGAAGAAAAAAATCAAAAACTACCTAAACAAGAATTAAACAAGAAAAAATGAAACATAAACTAAAAAATAAACAAAAACTCCTAATGAGTTGACTTTTATGAAAGCACTTATTTGGGGAAACCAACTAAACCTCATATATGATGTTTTGGAAAGAATTCCAATCTTAGAAGTAAGCTTTGAGATATATCCCATTGACTAAGGTAGGTAGCTTCTATCCATGGAGCCTAGATAGATGGAATGAATTTATTACTTTGCATTGAGTTATGATGTATGGACCACTCCATATTTCATCAAACTTTGTATGCTTGCTTGGATTAAATCTTTTAGCATCCCATTTTAAAACCATGTCTCCTTCATTGAATCTTGTGTCAGATGATTTTTTGTCAAAAGTCCTCTTTTTTTATCCTAATTTTCTTTCAAAACTTGTATTGACTAGTTCTTGATTTATTATAGCTCTATGATTTCTACCAACCATACTATCATTTCATCATTTTTAATAAATTCAAATTGATGATTAAATTTTAGAGATGGTAACTCAATTGACAACAAAAATCTAGCTTCCCTTCCATATACCAACATGAATGGAGAATTGCTAATGGATCTCTTGGGAGTGATCCTATCATCCCCTAGTGTTGATTTAAATTTATATGCCTTGACCTTTGGTTGTCTTCCATTATCCTTTTGATAATATTTATGAGATTTTTGTTGGTAGACTCGACCAATCCATTACCTTGTAGTTAATAATTTGATGAAGTATTCAGGTATACATTATGCCTTACAACCCATTCACTCACTTGAGTTCCTATAAAAACTTTGGCATTGTCTTAGATAATGGTGTAATAAATACCAAATCTCATGATAATGCCAGCCATGAATTCCAAGATAGATGCATCCATGGCATATTTCAATGTAACTGCTTCAGTATATCTAGTGAAATAATCAATCACTATTAGTACCCATTTGTGTCTTATACTTCATGGTGAATTTATCATGTCAATGAAATCCAATCCCCATTGGGCAAATGATTGGTAAACCTAGATTGGTTTGACAGGGAAAGATGTTAATATTTGCTTACCTATAAAGTAGGCACATTTTTCATAGTTTTGTACCCATTTATGGGCATCTTTAAATAGGTCAGGATAATAATAGCCTCCACTCATTATTTTTATGTTGATGGTTCTTGTAGATAAATTTCCACCTAATTTACCATCATGAAACTCATCGAGCACCTTGGGATTTTGATCACGCTTAATGCACCTCAACATGACTCCATTCATATCTTTCCTAAACAATACTCCATTAATAAAAACATAAGGAATAGATTAGAGTTTGAAATAACTCTTATTGGACTACTAGAAATTATATGGGTATTCACTAATTTGTAAGAAGATGGTCATATCATAGATCCAGTTGTTGATTAGATGTGGAGTGGTTGATTGGAATACATGTTGAACATATATTACATTAGATACTACCTCAAAAATCTTTATATCATAGGTAAGCTATTCACATAAGCACTTTCCTCTTAAAATCTTAGTTATTTTGATGTTCACATCATATTATATGACTTTTGTGATCTAACTCACTCTCTTCTCATGTATTTATCAGATCAACAGGAACTACATGATGCTTTGGTGACTAACCATCAAATGAATTGCATTATTAGAGAGCATATGCCTAAACTTTTTGAGAACTTTTATTATGACATATACTTTCTTCTTAATAAAACTATAATTTTCCTTGTAATACTTTAAGGATTGAATAGAAAAGGATACAGGCTACTCTAACTATTCTTTATTCTATTGGGTTAAAACAGATGATATGATACCTTCCCCTCCAAAGGCATAGAGAATGAAATCATTCTCATAGTTGGGGTTAACAAGGGTAGGATCTTGAGAAAAAACTTTCTTGATGGCTTCAAAAATATCTTTTCTTTCCCATCTCCAGCTAAAACTAACTCCCTTCTTAAGCATGGCAGTAAGGGGCTTGGACATGGAGGTAAAATTTGGAAAAAAAACCTTATTATGAGGTTGATATTTCCTAGGAAACTTTTTAATCCCTTTTTATGGATCAAAAGACCTTATTTTCAAATAATGTGTCCTAGTAGCTTCCCTTTAGGAACTACAAAAACACTCTTTTTTTGTATTGAGGTAAACTCCAAATTCTTTGCACATTTCAAAAACTTTCCTAAGGTGATCTAGGTGTGCTCTAAAATGTTTTGAATAATTGATGATATCATCTAGGTACCCCATGATCATCTCATTTATTAAACCCATGAAAACCATATCCATGGATCTTTGAAATGTATCACCTAATTATTTATACTAAAATTCATATTTTTATGGGCATATATGCTTCATTTTGTAATGAAAGCAGTCTTAAACTAATCTGAATCTTATACTAAGATTTGGTTATATCCAGAATAACACCTAGAAGGGAAAACCTTTCATATCTTGATATAGTTTGAAGAATTTTATCCATTGGTAGAAGGGGATAATGATCCTTTAAGGATGCTTTGTTTAGGTTCCTAAAATCTACACAAAGTGTGATTTCACCATTCTTTTTCCTTACATGGACCAAGTTAGCAACCCAAGATGAGTTTTTGATAGGTAAAATTATGTTAGCCTCTATTAGTTTGGATAACTCACTCTTCATCAAGGGTTATATTTTTGGATTGATTAGTCTCTATTTTTTTCTAATAGGCTTGGTATTTAGGTTAATTTATATTGTGTGTTGGGCTAAACTAGGGTCAAACCCCCTTAGATATTTATAACTCTAAGTGAAGTTGTCATCAAAATCTTGACCCAAATAAATAAAATATTGATTTTTAGAAGTATTACATACCTTTCCAATATTTAATGCATTGACTTCTAAAATGATTATTGGGTCATAATCCTCTTCATTGTTTGTGATATTTTTGTTCTCATATTTCAATTGATCATCAGAGTTGAAGATACTTTCCTAAGAAACAAGACCTATGGGTAATTTATTTGTCTTCAACTAAATGATTTTATCCTCATATTGTTCTTGGAGTCTTGACTAATTTTTGTTTAAGAATTAAAACTTATCTCATATAAAATTCATAATCATCACTATCAAAAACTTGCTAGTTGATTGCATTGTCGGGAGTAAATGGTCTCACTATCAATTTTGAATGTTGGATGTTGTTCTTATTTATTTTTTTATGTAGGTTATATAGGGAACCTAATGAGACCATATGATCAACATAGTTATTGTGTGCTCTTGGTACCACTTGAATGTTTAAAGTGGCATAATTTTCTAACATGTCTTAAATCTTGTGTTTTTAAAATATTAGTAAGTTATTCTTGGTTGTGCCTTTTGATATTACTTGGTGAATGACTAGTTCACTATCACCAAAAACTTTTAGTGACTTTATTCCTCTTTCTTTGGCTAGATGAAGGCCTATTATCAATTATTCATAGTCATATACATTATTATTGCAATTAAACTAAAGTCTAAAAGAATAGAAATAACTCTCCTTTTGGGGAGAGATCAAAATAATTCCTTCACCTGCAACATTCTTTCTTATTTATCCATCAAATAATAGTTACCACATTCTGTGGAAATCTTTAGCTAGTTTCACAAGATTAGGGATGATTGCATCATTTTCATGAATGCAATATGTACCCAACCTAGTTTCATTTACATAATCATAAGGATAAAATTGGAGAGTTGATCCCCATTTATCTAGATGAGTATCTAGGATTTATTTTATGGGTGTTGTAACCTCATAGTTAAATTTATTCTCTTGATCTTGCAATGTGAAATTCATATCCATAGGGATAGAATTGTATGGATCAGTATGGTTTTTAATAATTGGCTTGGTTCTTATTGTCACTCTAGTTCCATATCATGTCCTAAGAAACATGTGGGACAAATTAGCATATAGATGCCCTCCTATTTTTGTAGTGAAGTCTTGGGAAAGGAAAATAGAAAAATAGTGGGGTAGGTCAATAACTAAGATATATTAGGAAATTGACAAGCTTAGACATGCATGGATGGTAAGGTTTAAACTTTTTTTAGTCCCAACTATCTGAATAATAGTCCCATCCAATTGAACCATACCTTTTATGATAGGTGTATATTTAATATCAAGAGCATCAACTATTTTCTTAGGTATAATAAAACTGCTAGCCCCTGAATCTATCATGTAGTTATGTATGATATTTTTCCCAACTATGAGTGAAAGGTAAAAAAGTGGAGGCTTAACATTTTTACTTGTTTTGGTGTCTATTTTAGGTTGACACAAATTAACCATAAAAGTGGGTCCTTTAGATGGGACCTTATTTATTATTTGGAAGTTTTTTAAAGCTTCTTAAAGCAAGTCCCTCTATGTTAGAATAGATAGTGCTTTCCATATGGTGACATTCAAGTTAGTATTCTTCATTATTTCTATAATAGTAAAAGGAATGTTACTAGCCTTTGTTGGTGCCTTTATAGGATCTATATCTTCTTTCATGATATTTGGGGTCAATAATTTTGAATTTGACTAGCCCATCTGTACATTAGGTGGCCTTTGAACTATGTTTCCTTTTGTAGCTTCTTGTATAACTTTAAAATTTATAGCTTGATTAACCTTAGGGGGTTGATCACTTTCTATTACCCTATTCTTAAAGCATGTATTCATTGATACTAAACTACCACCTTAGGTTAGTGCTTCCTCTTGATTTACACCATAAAAATCCTCTTCTTTCCAATTTAAAAGAGTAGCCACATTTTGAGTAGGCTTTTGTGCATATTCTTGATGGGAAGTATCTTATTATTTCTATCCTTGGGTGTTTGAGCTTTGCAACATCAAGTCTCAACTAATGACACCATTAAGATAAGCATTCTGATTATGTGGCTAAGCACAAGGATAACACCACTTGTATTCCTAAGCCAAGTTATTTTGAATAGGTATAATTTATTTATAATTACCTAGTGAGGTAGAGCTCATATGTTTGAAGGATTTGCTTGTATGTTTTTACTTTGAGGTTGTGAACTTCCTTGGTATGACTACCTATTGGGATGATATGTTTGGTTAGGTTACTGATAAGGCTTGTAGTTTTGGGATTGATGCCTTTTCATAGCTACCAACTCATTATCAAAACTTTTAAATAGTGGTTTAACTTCATATAAATCATAAATAGGGTCAGAAGTCAAATTTGGTGCATTGCTTATGGTGGTAATTAGGGAAATAGTGAGTTCCATAAGAGGCACTTCTAGAAATAGAGGCATTAGAGGCTATAAGGTAATTTTTCTAGCTTGAATTAGGAAATTTTCTAATCTTATTACAATTTCATAAGCATTAGGGAGTGTGGTACCACCCATTGACTAAATAAAGATAAATATATCACTATTTAAGGCTCTTAAGTAATAAAACAAGGAATTTTTTGGTGTTGGCTTGACCAATACTATGATTATATTCCATGTATTTTGAAAGTGGAAATTAAAATCACTCTCGAAATCATGAGGATACTATTTAATAGTGGTTAGCTATTCAAATAGTGAAATGTGGTTACTCTTATCTTCAAATTGCATGCATAGTTAAGACCTTAGAACATCCCATACATAGATGGAATTGGGAAGTAGACTTATATACCATTGTAAGGCTTTTCCCTTGAATGAGGAGGCAAGAAGTCTGATCGTAACATTTTCTTGTGCTATATTATGAACTGAACATATATTAACAATGTATTGTATATGTTTAATAGGAGTAGTGTAATTTTCATTAGTAAAATATAGATGGATTTTGAAATCCAAAGTGAGTATATCATCATACTAGGCCAACTGAAGTGGCTTGGCTCCATTGAAGGCTATGAAATTTTAATTTCTCAGGGCCATAATAGGAGGTATAAAAAAACTATGGGTATTTATAGGAGATGCAAATATATTTTTATAATATACTCTAGTATAAGGTACAATTGATCTTGATTAATTTCTATATGGAAATGAAAATTCTTGCAAGTCAGTTTTCTTACCTTTAGTAGATGATCTTGTATGTATCTTTGGTATATGTAAACCTAGATTTCCTAAATCCTTAAGCTAGTAGAGTCACTAAGAGAATTTGAAATGTGTATGAGGCTCGTACAACACTTGATGATAATAACACCAATCTCTTTGTTATTCTTTAAATCCCACTAGGAATGCCAAAAACTATTATCACTTAGACTTTGCCCCTGTCATTATGTGGTAGTATGAGGTGTAGTATGAGTTGTAAATTATGGTAAATCTAATAACATAATGGGATCACCTCCAATCTATGGGACCTTGGTGAATTAAGGTAAACCTTTAGAGAACGTCAACTTCCTTTCACTAAGTTTAGTGTAATTGATGTATTACTAGTTCACATTAAAATGCTACTTTTTAGTGATCTTTATCCTAACTAGGGTTTTGACTTGTGAAGAAAAGAGTTTTAGAATGAATTTTAAAACTAGAAAATGGTAATTAAAAATGGTTATAGTGGTAAATAATGCTTTATTTATATGAACACATTATAACTATAAGTATACTAAAATTTATTGAATCAAGACTTATACAAGCGTGAAACCAAAGGTAATATTGGGCACTTATCGTATAAAGAACAAAGTTATTTATTTTTCCTTAATAAGCTTCAAAAGGTAATAAATAAATACCATAAATGAATCTATATGATTGGAACAAGACTTAAATCATTCATAAACATAATAAAGAGTCATTCATACATAAAGATAACACAAATAAGGAAGGTAAAACTTCAATTTATTATCATTCTCTAGGTTACAATAGGTAGATCAATTATTTAAAATGTAGAATAGTTTCTCTAATATTAAAAAGATCAATGGGTTACACTAGAAACCTAGATTTATACAAAAATACTCTCATGAAAGAGAGGGTGTTATCAAAACATTACGCTTAGTTATAGAATAAGAAAATACAAAAACTTCATGTAAATAGCATCCTCTTTAGTTTAGAATGGCATTCTTGGTGGAGTAGATGGCTGAAATAAAAACATGCAACTACCACAAACTTCAACAAGTGTTAGAGGAGTGGATAAATATATTGGAAACTTCATGAAAATGTCATCTTCCTCTTTTATTTAAATGATTGTTATCATTTCCAAGGAATGAGGTACCAAAATAAACTAACACTTAGTAAAGTTGAATGTTTTTAAGTATTTTAGATTATAACTTATAAAACCTAATTTGTATTTTCTAGTTGAGACTTTTGCAACTTTTTAAGTCATCCATCTTGATAAAAGGGGAATTTTAAATTACAACATGAGTTTTTGAATGTTAGGCAACTCAAACTTTGTCAAAAATAAAAGTGCAATTTACAAGTTTCACTTTTTTAATGTTAAATACTATCAAAATGATACTTGAAAATTACAAGTGCCTCTTTCTCAAAAAGAGCTACCAAAATGATAGTTGTAATTTACAATCTAAAGTCTTGTAATATTTCTTACAACAAAGAAATGTAATTTAAAGAATTTATGTTATTGAAAGAATTAATCCACAACCATACCTTTAAAGATTACGTGTCCTTATTTTCTTGTATCTTCTCAATGTAAGCATCAAAGCTTTTAAAGATCCCTTGGATGTGATCTTAATTAGTACTAAGTGAATAAAGTTTTCTTATCTCACATTCTACCATTATTTCAAAGAGTGATCTAGATGTAACCCTGTATACATGAGTGTCTTTCCCCATCTGATCTAGTATATTGTGATACCTAATGAATTGGTGGATAGAATTCAAGTTGAACATTGTATCTCTTATTGATTATCTATTTACCACTCCTTTGAATTTATCTTAAACTTATTGGACCAAAAGGATTTTATCTTGATGATCAATTACTTCACATGATAGCTTACTAATAAAAATCCTCAATATCATATAATGTATCCATGCCTTTATCACTTGTAGCCTTAGCCTTATTAATACTCTTAGTGAGTAACATGGTTCTAAAATGGGTTTCCTTATCCAACTCCTCAAAAATAGAGATAATTCCTTATTGAACATCATAATTTATGTCATCCTTTATTATTTTCCTTTATTTTAATGTTTGTGTTGGTTAAGATTTGTTTTGTTGTTATGGTTCGTCATCAAAGTCAATAGATACATGCATAGTAGTATTTATTGAGTTTGAGTTTATATAGGTTCATTGTTAGTCATAAAGTTAAAATTTCTTTTTATATTATATATTCAATTTTAGATTTGGTTAAATATTCTTATATATTTTGGTCAAAAGTTTATGTTTGTGCTATTTAGTTATTGCTGTCAAAGTCATTTTAGTTATAATGTCTATTTAAAGGTATAGTCCTTTGTAGAAATAATTTATGTCTTCATGATTTAAAATTCAAAATTGTAAAAAAAAAATTATGGATGCATTTTCGCTTGTAAGTGACATCCAAACCATGAGGGGGATTTATCCTCAAAAATTTCACCTGAGCTTCAAAAAATCATTGACTGAGTAAGTAGTAACCTATCGGAGGATGAAGGCATAGGAGGATGGAGAACATTCAATCCTCTTGTAAGTCACTAGTGAAGATGCCACTTATTATTTAGTGACACTTTTGTGTGGTTTGATATTTTTAGTTGTGTGGATTTCAATGTGGTGTGATAGTTTTTATTTCAACATGTGTGCTTGAATAAGAACAAAAGTGCAATTCATGTTGGAGTAATCCATTTTTATATTTCATTTTTTAATCCCTCCAAGTTAGAAAATGATGAGAATTAAATAAGTACTTGCATATATGACATAGTTTTTGGTAAACTAGAAAAACCACTTGGTTGGTGGTTAGCCATGGGATAAATCATCATTGGATGTTGGTAATCCATGGTAAAACCATCATTAGTTTTTGGTTAGCCATGGAAAAACCCTTTTTTAGGTTTGTGATCCTTAGAAAAATCACACAGTCATAATTTAGATGTAGTATAGGATGATATTCTCCCCATGTTCAAATTAAGAGAGTATGACTAGGGATAATAATGTTAAGGGGGTGAATGTTATATATTTATATCTAGTAACATTATTATGATGTGAGTTTAGTTACCATAAAGTAACTTACACTCATGGTTATGTTTGTTATTAGATTTTATTATACATATATTACAAAGATAATTTTAAATATATTATTGTTGTATAGGTAAGGTATTTGGTTATTTAGTTGAGATATTGATGGGATATGGATCTCCCTTTTTGTAGGGTAGACATTCCCTATATATATGTAATTATGTTCTAATGAAATACAATAGAGTGTGGAATAATATTATATTGTGTTTAAACTTTTGTCTATGTGTATGGTTTTATTATATAGTGTATGAGATAGATTTTGTGAAGACTCTGATAAATACTATCACTTCAGTCCCTCTATTATCAAATGACCTGGGTGCACTTTGGATATTTGATAATCCCCCACCACTAGATCTTATTTTTGTTTATCTGGCATGGGAACTATGATTTCCACATATCTCTCCCCTACTAAATCATATGATATCATGGATATGGTTTTGTGGCCTACCTTTGATCTTTTTTATGCCTTCAATAGAATAAAGTCTATTATGTTGGGTGACACCATTTATTTATGTTTATTTATCACTTACTGTATTGTCTAGTTTTGGGTGGTAGCTTATGAATCTGGAATTATCATCTATGAATCTATATATGAATTTGTTACACTAGTGGTTACTATGACAAGTGTTGTATCTATCATTGATGTCATCATTAAATCCTTGGCTAATGATTTTTCTATCTCCTTCCCATCTATGGGTTGATTAGCCATAGTTTTATTAGTGGGTCCTTCTATCTCCACCTCCTACGTGGGGGATTAGTTTATTGATGGAATAGAATAAATGGGTATTAATGTGCTTATCTAGGGTGTGGGAGTTAGGAATGACATGAGTGGAGGGGTAGGCATGGGTAGTCAAAATAAGGGAACTTGTAGAAGTGTGAACTCCATAGAAATGAATGAATCAATCAATGTGGTAGGAACACTCAAAGTTAATGAAATGGGGAGTGTGATGGGAGGTGAAAATGAAATAATATTTATCCCAATCATTGGGATGGCTAGAGGGATTATAGTCAGGATGACTAAGTCCATAACCATATACTATTGGATAGTGTTAGTGGTTAACAAAGTAGTAGTGGAAGTTTGGGATGAGGTGGAAGTGATTGTGGAAGAGGGAGATAAAGGTGGAGTCTGAGTGCCTACTTATTTTGATTGGATTTCTACCAAGGATGTCACTGGAATAGGTGGGTCAGGTGAAGGTGTAATCACTTACACTAGTGGACTAGTGGAAATAAGAGGGGTAGTTATTTGAGCTGAATGGGTAGTAGAAATAAGAGGAAGAAGTAATATGGTTGGTTTAATGATAGAGATAGGAGGGGCTATTTGTGCCTATTGATCAAAAAAATTATCCTTTATAGAAGTTGGAATTAGATAATTAATTTATTATGTTGTTACTTCTTGGTTTTTGGATGGACCTATTTTAGCCTTTTGCTTTTGCTTCCTATTGTGTTATATATCTGACATGTTTACCTAATCTATTGGGGTTCCACTGCTAGAACCCTCTGCTATTATTTACACACACTTCTCCTTCACCCTTCTTATATTATCATTGATACTTAGGGTCTCCTTGGTAATATTGACCCCTTTGATCCTTAGCCAGTTGATTTTTCTATTTATTACTTGGGTGGTCATATCTAAAAATGAGAAGGACTCAATTATAAACCACCTAGCCATTGGGAGAGGTTGGGAATATATATTATTATCATATTATACCCTATCAACTAGAGATTCATCTTTTAAGTCCTCAAGGATTTATTTTATGTTGTAAGTTTTGATTTGTTCTAGGGTCATCCTAGAATAATCTCACAATCTTACTTCCTCTTCATATTGTATGTCTTCCTAGTAATCTTCATAAAAAATAATATGGTAATATTTGGTGATACCTAATATTCTAGTAATATGGCCAATCACATCATAGAATGGTCTTGTATCGATATTTCTTAAGGTTATTTGAGTCATCTTGATATCTATACGTTTGGATTTTGATAGGGATGGGCATGCATACATCCCTATGTTGATGGGGAAGTGGATTCCTAACTTATGTTTGCTTAACAACAACTTTTGAGTTTATGAAAGATACTTCACAAGTTCCATCAGGGCCCATTTGCCACTTACATATCTCAAAAGGGTGTAGGGACAACTACTAAAACCTCCTACTTTGATGTACAAATATTTCAGGAATTGAATGAAATATGATCCCCAATTTATGATCTCAAAAGTTACAACATTAGAGAATCTTCTTCTTTATAGCTCCTTGTCAAACATAATTATGATGTAGTATATGAAAACATCATTTACCCTTTTAAAATGTTGTTTCCTAGCCTCAAGGGTGAGGTTAGGATAGTAGTTAAAAACCTTATTGACCTGATCAAGCATTATGTTCAATCTCAGGAATGCCCTTCCCTTTGTTAATATGTTTACCAAGTATGAGGGCATGTAAAACTTGCTTGTAGTTTCGACTTCCATCGATTTTTTTTGGAAAGAATGAGAAATCAATTGGGCCTAGTGGATATACTATTTATTTTGGTGGATCACCAGATCTACTAGTACATCCAATATTGATAATTCTTAGCATATGGGTTCCCAATAACTCTATGCAAGAGTATGGTAATATCACCCACTTCATCTTTGAAGTCTATTCTTCCTAAGGTTTTAGGCAGTCTTGTAGATGTGGGTCTAGAGGTTTTTATCCATTGATTGTTTATAACATGTAGACATAAAATATTATTATCTTGATAAAAATTCTTTGAATATTTAGGGGTTACATCTAGATAACTCTCATATTTAGGAATCAAGAACATAGTATCTATGAAATTAGGGTCAAGGTTTAGAATCTTTTCCCCTTCATCATTCACGAATTCCCTCTTATCAACATCATAATGCTTTTCCAATGTGAGAAAAAACTAAAGGCTCTACACTGATAGCAAGAAGGTTGTTACCTAGGGCAATCTACTATCATAAATGCTTTAAATACAATCATTCTTGAATTTAGCATTTACTTTATTCCATAAATCAGCTAGGTCTACATGACTTAGGTTTGTATAAGTGATATCATATGTATTAGATTATAGGAAGAGTGGGACACAAAGTTCCTTTGAATTGAACCTCATTTACTTTATAGACATATGTTATGTGAAAATCATTATGGGAAAACCAAATATAGATTTGGCAAGATTTGGACTTGTAATTATAGGTAAAAGGTCTGATGGAGATATACTATGCAACTGAAACTAAAAATTTTGGTGGGATTTGGAATTTTTATTTGCACTTTAAAAGTTTGATGAAAGTTCTTGTGGGTTTTAGGTTTGAAAAAATCAAGTTGGATCTCTGATGGGGATTTGGATTTATTTTCTCAATTTGGATTTCTATGGGTTTTGGAGTTGCTTTTACAATGGGAATTTCCATGAGTTTTGGAGTTGTTTTTACAATATTAATTTCTATAGATTTATATGTAGAGAATATTTGGGTAATATGATAAAATTAATAATTTTTTTGAAACCCTAAATTTTCTAAAAATCTAGGTAAATTATTAGATTATCTTTTAACAAACTCTCAATAATACAGACAAGGAAATGGAAAAATATAAATAAACATATGAAAATGAAAACCCTAGATATTCAAAGCTAAGAATATTTGTATAATTCAAAATAAAGGTATGCTTTAGTGTAAAATGTGCGGAAGATAGAAGAATACCATTATTTCATAGGATGACAATGGCATTTGTGACATTTCTTGGTATTGGTGAGGCATTTGCTTCACATGGCTTGGTGAGGCATTTATTGGTTTCTTGGTATGTAGAGCTCAATTTACAATTTTTTATTTTAACAAAATGACTTATAAAAACCCTAGATTTATTAATAAGAACCTATAATTAATTCTAATTAGGGTGGCTGTTGGGAAAATGGTGGGAGAAGTAGGGGTTTAGATTCATGGTTCAAGTTTTCAAGTTAGCAACATTACATTTTGCATTTTTACCTCCAATTTCTATCGAGTGACTTGGTTCTATGGAAGTGGGAAGGTAGAACTTGAGTTTCACTTTGCAACTTTGAAAGTTATAATGTGAAACCAAAATTCTAGTTTATATAGGTATCAAAAACATCATAAATTGAGACTCGAGTTTCACTTTGCAACTTTTCAATTTGTAATGTGCAATCAAATTTTTGGTGTCTTTTAGTTTAGTTAATGGTGGAAAGTTAGACTTGATTTTTAATTTTAAAGTTACAAAGTGTAGTTGGAGTTTTGGTTTCCATAGGTATAGTGAATGGTATAAAATAGGGATCCACTTTTAATTTAAAACTTGAAATGTTATAAAATATGACCAGAGTTCTAGTTTATGATGGGTATTTGGTGAGTAAGAAGTGGAATTTGGGGTGATTTTTTCAAATTTTCAAAGTTGTAAATTGCAATGGAACCTCCAATTTTTACCAGGTATGTGAAAAGTGGGAAGTAAAGGTTGGGGGTGCATTTTGAAACTTTTCAAAGTTATAAATTGTAATAAAACCTCTAATTTATTATGGGTATGTAAAAAGTGGGAAGTGGAGGTTGGGGTTTATTTTTTAACTTTTCAAGTTGCAAATTTCACCCAAATCTCTAGTTTCCACTAGGTATTGAAAAATGGGTTTCCTAGGTCACTTGAAGATTTTTTCCTAAAAAATTAAAGGGTCTCCCTTAAGGTATAAGATGTTTTGATATTTTTGACATAAAATATCAATAAGGCACAAATAATCAAGTGAGTCTATGAGTAGATTCTCATGAGGTGTAAAATATTGTGAGAAATGAGTTGCAAGACTATGATTTGAGGTGACCATTACATGAAATTTTATGAGTAGGCATGGGAATTATATGTAAGGTTATCACAAAACTTAGGGAAAATGAATGTGTATGCTTACATGATATGTGGGATCTGTATGTAGTATAAAAAATAAGGAGTGTGTTTCACTGCATAATGGCTTCACATGGATCATTCACCCTTTCTTAAAGAGTAGTGGTCTCTATTACATTAGTGTGCAATAGATGATACTTCAATCAGAGTTGTTCATAAGTGTACCACTTAGATTGATCAATATGTTATCCAACCTTGACCACTCAAAAAAAAAATTATGTGTGCACATGTATATCAATTCGATGATCTGGTCTTTCTCTGTAGGGTACAAGTTTTCATGATCCAAATTAGAAGGATGTTGTATTAGTGGTGGCTCAAGAAGTTGTGAAATGTAAGGATTGATAAGTTCCACATTGAATAATAGTTGCATGCTCAAGTATGGAGGTATATAAATAATGAAGGCATTCCCACAAACTACACATAGAATGGTGTAAGGACCATAACATAGAGGCTTGATATTCTAATGTGTTCTTTTGAAGTGTTCCTTATGAAGGTGCATCCAAAATTTATCACCAACTCAAAATTCATGAGGTGTTCAATGTGCATCATGGCACTCATTATAATTTGATTATGTGTGAGAGAGGATCTGATAGACCTGATAATGGATAGACTAGATATGTCATGGAAAATTCTTAGATTTGTCTACTTCTCATTCCTATATGTGTGACTTAGTGATGCATAGTGTACAATAGGATATGTCTAAAGGTGTTAAATGTTGAACCCAAGACATCTTTGGAATGGACTATGATTTATAGAGATGTGTATCACTCTGTTATAGGCATGCTAAATATCCAGGAGATTTCCATCCTAGGTGTGAGGATGTGTATGGTTGTACATCTACAAAAGATGAGAAAGTGTGTGATAGTTTATGTAGAGTCACTAAAACCCATCCTTCTTGAGTGCAAGGACTATTAGAATCCTACAAGGTGAATATCTAAGCATGATATTTACTTGATCAAGAAGCTATTCTAGCTAGCACCATATTTAATCATTCTCCCAAACTGAGATGTGATACATGGGGCTATTTTGAAGACAGGATATAAGGACTAAATCAATGTGGTATTTTAATATGAAGTGTATTAGAAGGCCTTAAATATCTATGAAGACATTTTTATATACCCTAGTAACTTATCAAGTTATTATTTATATGAAATAATGAGATTTATACACATTGATAGTGTGTGCTTTATTATTTGCTATGCATGCAAGTCAGGGTAAACCATGAGCAACATAAAATTTTGTACATGCGATATAAGTTTAGAACACTACTTGGTAGAGACCAAGGTGACTTTGGTTGTGGGAAATAACTAAAATAGGTAGTACAAATACACACACACACACACACACACACACACACACACACACACACACACACACACACACACACACACACACACACACACACACACACACACACACAATTAATAGTCCAACATTGTGTAATGGATTGATATGTATCTTCATGGTCATACATATACAATATATATAGCAAGATGTTGTAGACCTATAGAGGTATGATGTCATAAGTGATGTTATACTCCATAGGCTTGAGCTTATATTGGATAATACACTATCACTGAACCTATATATGTTTCCCTTATTATAGCCACCCTAGAGAATATGGATTAGGGTGTGTAGTACTGGTAAGACCAAGGTGTTGAGTTGTGAATTATGCAAGGATGTTATTCTAACTTCTATTATTAATTATTGTATGGATAGTTAATGCTTCACTCAAAACATGGTGTGGAAGAAGCATTCATGATATTCATATATGTTAATACCATTAGTTTTGGTGCTTAGATAAGAAGAATCTAGATCAATTTTATCCATCAGCATGGGTCCTGATATAGATTTTGTGAGCAAAGACTACTATGCATGACATTCAAAGTCATTATGGGTGGATGAGTCATGGTGATGACACCACTTATCACCAAAATTCTTTCCTTTATCTTAAGTATAAGACATATGATCCTTCAAGTGTTGTGTGGTATTTTAAGGCTATTCATTTTTGTGGTAAGTGTAATGTTTCTATATAAGGGACTATAAAGTGGATTTGTGTGAGGGTTGGGAATCATGCTCTATGTTGGATCAAGAGGTGGTACACTACTTCATATTTTACTTTCATTTGATCTTGGTGGTATTGGAATATTCTTGTCCCAAAGTATCAAAATAAAATCTAAATTCAAAAACATATAAGGTGAGAGTCCACTGATGTAATTTAACACCCTATGTTGTTCACTCAAGTTCTCTTGTAGGAACATAAAGTAGTCATGGAATATGTTGGTGTAGTCTTCCACTAACTGATCCTTGTTTTTTTATAATTTTTGTAACTTGATGTATTCATATTCAAAGTGTTATAGAGGATAGAATTCATCTTTCAATGCATCAAAAAATTTCTTCCAAGATTAAATTGGAATGTACTCTTGTGCACACTGTGTACTAAATATCTTCCACCAGTGAACAAAAAGAATGGACATATTCATTATTGTGAAGGTTTTCTTCTGAGTATCAATGAAATAGTTGACTAATATGTATTCCACAAGTTTTATAACTTGGGAATTCATTCATTTGGCATAAATCTCACCTTCAAATATAGGTATGTTGTTATTGACTTGTAATTTGAATGTGGTTTGTTTCTAAAACCATTATGGAGTGTATTATTAAGATGAATGGAAATGTGCCAGGATAAGATACATCATTTACTAGTGGAAATGACCAAAAAATTATGTGAACTATTATTCCAATGTGTTGATGATGAGCTTTTGAACTTCTCAGGCTACCTCAAGTTGATTCTAGGTGTCAACCATCTTTCTTTTGCTATAGTGTTCTTATGGGATCTATGAAATATAAATAATTGCTAAACCTTCTTTCTTTAATTTTAATTTTGTGGTTACATGCATATAAATTAATATATCTTAACTTGGATAATAATTATCCACACCATGGGGCCTAGGATTGAGTGTGTGGGGGATAACTGATTTTTGTTGTGTAGATTGTATGTAGAGTTATTTAGATGGAACAATCAAAAAAATTCAATGAAGTGGAAGTCTTACTTGAAGTAAATGAAAATTATATTCATAAATTAAATAATGGGGAGAATAATGTATAATTTCTATAGTGAATGTATACATAGTATATTCATGAAGTAACCTAATTATGTTATGATTGTGTATTACATCGACCATGATTGTGTTGTTCTAGTCATCCTATCTAGATGCATATATTACATGTATAATAAAAAATTAATATGATTTTATTAAAACTACTAAGTAAGATGTTGATAATCATGCCAATATCCTATTAGATGTGGTAGTTGGCAATGTTTTGAATAGTTAATGTCCAGGTTATAATCAATGATTCCTCATCTTCTGATCCTCAATTTGTGGCTAACAACTAGCTGGGCCACATTTTGAATCACACAGTCAAGATAGGCTAACACATGTTTATTTTGAGGTGGGTCCTAAAGTATCAAGTGATTTTGTGAGTATATTCTTGTGAGGTGTATAGGAATATGAGTTGTAAGGTTCTTAAACTATAATATGAGGTGACTATTTCACAATAGTTTATGATAAGGCATGGGACTTGTGCATAATTTTATCAATAAACTTTGGGAAAATTAATATGCATGATTTCATGAGAAGTATGAGCTCTATGTATTAGAACAAATAATGTGTGTTTGGATGCACAATGGCTATGCATGAATTAAGATTTACATAAATCACACTAAGTGGGAGAACTATGTGTGGCTTGAATTGCCTATTCTAAGTATTATATATGTAGGTAATAATAAATCATTAGATGAGGCTGATTAGGTTTAGCTCATCCCATTACACTTCACCTATATATTTAGGTTTATATCTCTCACAAGAACATATAGGGCTTTAATGTAAATGAGGTTTATCTATGGAGTTACATTCATCATCAAGGTTTCATATTTTAATAATAAAAGAATCAAATACAGTCATAGGTGACCATACGTTCATTGTGCCCTACTTCCTTCTAGGTTAATATCAACTATCAAGTAAGTATTGATTGATGATACTAACTTGATTATGCATAACTGATCTAGTGTAGATAATGAATCATTTCTAGAACCAAATTAATCAAAAGGTTGCTTTATGCCAATTTTGACTTCTAAAATACAATCATAGTCAAATAGACAATAACAAAAGCTATATCTTGATCTCTTTAGTAGTTTATATATTTATCATAAGCCCTTGTCAAATCATAAGATTGAATCTTAGTCTTTTACATTTATATTTATGCTTGAACTCCATATCTATTGATCTAAATTACATTTCAAAGTTATATCTTAATTATATTAATCTCACCCATTTATTTAAATTAAGGTAAAACATTAGTCACCAAACATAATAATATAAAAAATAATAATGTTTATGGTAAATTCCATGGCACTAATACTAATAGATGCATGATATATATAACGGAAACAATTATATAATATATAAATAAATGTAAACTATGTGGTTAGAATAATGTTGAGGAAAAATAGAAGGAAAGTGACAATGTGTCAAATCTATAAGAAATAGAAGCAATACAATCAACTCAAGGGAAGAATTCACTTGAAAAATATGACATATAGAAGAAAAAATATATGTAAATAAAGTAAACTATAGTAACATAATGATATATCAATGAAGTGTAAGATATAGGCTAACATAGTTGATTGATGATCTCATCTATAATGTGATATCCCTAACTATGGGGGTCAGATTTGTCACTAGAAGTATTATAAAATTATTCACAAGATGTGTAGTTAAACAAATCACCATATCAAAGAGATGTATGTGAATATTTGGCTCAAAGAGTTCCCTAAACTTTTTAAGAACCATGCATAACAATATGTCATGATAAAACATATGATTGGATATTATTTGTAGCAATATGTTTTATATAAATATTACAACATGGATGATTATGAACCATAAATATCAAAGGTGAAATTACGGGAATAAAATCTCTATCAAATATTATAGTAGATGGTGGTGTTATAGACACACATATAGTAGAAACCATAACTGATGGTTATGAAATAATATCACATACCACATGAGTTTAAATGATTTTATCCTTACAAATTACACTAGTGAATCACATGTGATCTCTAAGATCAAAAAGATAGCTCACAATTTTTTACCCAAATGGTATGCACTTCATAATCATGTACCATCTTTAGAAAATGATGTAATTCATAAGTTATCACTATCATTTTATTAATCCATGGGAATCCAAATAATATACTATATGATCACATATTTGAGATTATGTAAAACCAAAATAAAAGGGTTTGAGGATTGAGTATAACTAGTATTTTAATACCACCAATAGTTGTGCATGAAATCCCATCATAATTGTGAAGTATTATAGTTGTACTAAATAAATCTCAATTAGTTTATCCTAGATTAGATAAAAAATAAATCATAATTATATATTTTGTCAAACATAATGTCATGTGTACTCAAGGGATGATAGTAAAAAACCATCAATTTATATAGGACCATTGTTTGATTCATATTTAGCTATCTCATGTTCATAAAATGTAGTGAAAGGTGATTTTTATTAAGAGTTAAAAATCACGCCAATGATATTATCAATCTCATGCTCATGTGGAATAATCAAATTATATATAAATGTCATTATATATAATTTATTTTACTTTGTAGTATTATTATTTGGAAATGGGATTTTAAATATGTTCAAGTGTTTATTATGTGTTCCAATAGGTTGTTTAAATGTATCATTATGGAATTCAATTCAAATAATGTTTCTATCAATAAGATATTGGATATTTTTACAAGTAATGGTAAAAATGTGGGTTTTTAAAGGCCCTTAGAACCTTATTTAGATCCATATGGATAAAAAATTAAATCCCAAAACAAAAAAAAACTAAGAATAATCCAACACAAAATAAGAAAACAAAAAATAACTAGCCTCAACAAAATTCTAACATAAAACCATCCATAAAGCAACAACTACAGACATACTAGCTTCTTTATAATTAGTCTATAAAACCACAACTATAGACATACAAGAACAAAAACCAATGTCTAATAACCCTACTCAATATCAACTTCCATAAAATAAAAAACTAATAATTCAATTGTAATAACCACCTGAGCGTATATATTTATTTATTACAAACTCCTTCATCTTGGTACTCCTAGTCAACCTATCACTAGTATGAATTATTCTCTTGGATTTGGATTTTTTGTTAGCTACCAAATTCCAATCATCATCCTCCTCTCTTTCTTCATAGGAGTATTGTGACTTGATAACCAACTTTTCATTTCTAACATACTACTTATACATTAATCTTTCTTGAATTGATATAATCCTTATCTTGATAAAATCTATCTCCTTAGGTGGGGCATGAGTTTCTATTTGTTTCTTTGAGTTGATGGTAATCAAAATTTGAGATTTTTTAATATTATATCATAATTTGAAGCATTGATTAGTTGAATTTTTGAAAGCTCAATGATAATCAAAATATACATTTGTGTTATACCATTTATATAATGATCAAGCAATATATAATTGAAATGAATTAGATATAGTAATCACATTTTATTCAAGCATTTTACAAGGTGGGTTTTGTAATGTTGTAAATTTTTTATTGTTACTATAATTAGGAAAGATTAGAATACAATTTATTTGTGAAACTATGTTGATGGTTTTTTCCTCATTATTATTTTAAACTTTAGGAACCTTATTAGTCTTAGATTTGAACATTGACTTTCCCTAATATTTGGAGGTAGTGGATGTAAAAATAATAGTTACATACTTTAACATATTTAATTTCTTAAGATTAATATAAATATTAAATAATGCATGGAAAATCATGTCAAAATATGTTTTATTAATAAACAATCGCATATCATCAAATTGCTTTTGTACTAGTGAATCATTAGATGTGCCTTTAATTATATGATTAACATTCGTATGTGTGCATGTATGAATCAATGTATTTTTATGATTAATATCAGTTTCAATGGAGGCATGATTGGTAATTTTTTTATGCCCAAGACTAAATGACGTAATATAATAATGTCATTATGGAGGAAAATTGGTAGTAAGAATAATATTAGGAGGAATCTTATTTGCCTTTGGTATAGGAATAAAAATATTTACATGGGGAGGGAGTGTAACACTAGGTGGAGGAATATAAGTATCAATATTAACATGATACATACTAGCCACAATACCTAAACTAGATGTAAAGCCTTCAAGAGGTGGAGTAGTATCATCCAATGAATCTATAGGAGTATGCTCAAGTAAAGCCTCCTTATTATTAATACTTTATTGTGTATTTCAACATGGATAAAAAGAATCTAAAAATTTAGGATTGTTTTTAATAGTATACCTAAAAATAGAAATGGTAGTAAATATTGGGATCATCATAAGTTTCTTCGTTACAATCCTCATCTAAAGATGAAGTGAAAGGAATTATATTAGAAATATATGATCCCTTTACATTAATACCAACATTGAAAGTATGAATAACAAAATAATAAAAAATGGTTGGGTAATCAATGTAATAAACATAAATGAGACAAATCTTAAAATTAAGGATAAAATAATAAATAACCTTAAAATATGTATGCTCTCAAGGAACAAAGGTATATGCACCAAAATTATAAATGTATATGTAATCTAAAAGAATAAATAGGTGAAAATAAGCCACAATTTTATCAAAACATATAAAATAAGATGCATATTTGATACCAAATTAAAAAAATCATAAATTATCCAAGAAACCATAAGAGGAAACCTAAACACACACACATACATATACACATTTGAATAATGGAGGGGTTCACCAAATTTTTAACTAAATATGGATTAGGGATAAATAATCTATAAAAAATAAGATAAAACATTTGAACAAAAGATAAATAACTTATTAAAGTAAAAACAAATAAATTAGATCTACCATAATAGTTTAAAACATTAAACAAATATGAAATATGCAATTTGACAAGTGATAACCTAAGAAAAATATAAAAAGTGATAAATAATCATACCTAAGCATAATATTGGGATTTTGACAGTGTTAAAATTGTCTATAAGTGATGATGAATCTTTTTGATAAATATGGAACCTTGACTATCACTGAAGAAATTTAGTGAATATTATTTTTCCATTGAAATTTCCCAAAGAAAATTTGGTCGCTAAATGTGCACTGGCTCTATTTCCATTGAATATGTGTTATTTCACTAAAAATATATTTTTATCTATTATATATTCTAATTTATATAATGTAGGTGTGCTATCAAATGACATAAAACTATGTCTTCAAAATTTTTAATTTTTAAAATTTATGATTTGATGTTTTCTTCTTCTCTTGACGTACTTCACCTCAAACTCATAATAAAGAACAACAAAAATAGGTTAAGGGTCATAAAACATAAATATATATATATATATATATATATATATATATATATATATATATATATATATATATATATATATATATATATTTGTGTGTGTGTGTGTGTGTATTCCATATGTTAGAATCAAACCTAATTTATTTCTATGTACCATGTACATGGAATATCAAGAAATGGATTCAACCTCCTCTTCCCTAGATGTGAGATGCAACTATATGAACAATTTCGTAAGATTTATTTTCATACAATGGACAATGTCACATTATATCGAAGTGATGAATGACTAATATTAGATTAGTCTATAGGATCAAACTAAAGTGTAGAAAATAATTTGATTAGTGAAATTTATAACTTAAGAAGACTCTCTATTTGAATCTCACTTAGACTTTACTTAGTAAATGACTAGGAACGAATTGTATATATAGGACTCCTTAGGACATGACACATGAAATGGATGACCATGGAAAAGAGAAATAAAATGAATAAAAGGAATGAGAAACTAGGACAAGGTAGAAGGAAAAAAAACACACAAAATAAATTTGGATATATGTCAAATATATACATGAAATATTTGATGGTATTCCTATAATCGCTAAATGTATCTTTAGAGAGATAAATTTATAGAATGGGTGTAGGTAGCTTAGAAGATGGATAAATGAGGATTAAAATATGAAATGTATGTATCTTGAATACATATAAAATGATTAAAGGAATTTGAGAGAGTATTATGGGGTAGTTGTCTTTAAAATAACCAAATATACACAAGTGGATTAAGTCTAAAAATGGGTAATAGACATTATGAAAACTAGTCTTGTACCAAGGTTAGGTTTCTACAACAATATCAGTGATAGATTAACCTTAATACATTCACCCATAGTGTATATAAGGTAAATAAAATTTAAATAAATTATATATTAGACATTGATGAATATTGATATAAAGTTATAAAACTATTTAATATATTTTGGTAGAATATGCAATTATTACAATATATAATACTATCTTATCAACATTCACCCTTACTATATATATCATTAAAAGATAATAAATGAGGCTAGGGTTTATATATTAGGTCACTTTAAAATTAGTATTATTATATTAAGACTTATTATTAGAATCATTTGATTAATTAAAAACTTAATTGATAATTTTATCTAATAATAGGAGTCCACAAAAACATCGATTATTTTGATGAATCTTTCCACTTTTGTTGTTCTTTACACTCCACCTACTAGAGTTTCTTCTCATGTTGCCTCTATCTTGGATATAAATGATTATGCCATCAAATATGATATTTTATAATCTCAAGTTTTTGTTAAGGATACACATTCAATTATTTCTTTCTTCATGTTCTGCTTTAAGTAAAAATATGGAGGTTATTGCTTCTACTTTTCCTTTACTTGACCCTACTAATGTACTACACATACACAAATCTAAAAATGTGCTTTACAATTTTTTAATTTTTCAAAGGGATCCTTTTTTATTTCTAATTGAAATAATGATGTATATTTATCTAGCCATAAATATAGGGATGTACCTACTTAGGTGATGGTTTAAGGCTCATGGGGACTTGTTTGCTTTAAAAAACTATTTCAAAGGCTTATATGTTTAAGACCGTTAAAAATATTTCTCCCTCTATTTTTTCTCCCTCAAAATCATTTTTTCATCAGTGTTTGGCCTTGGATCTAGGGGTGAATTTTTTTTATATTTTCAAGAATCTAAGGGTTATTTTTTTCCTAAGGTGGCTTCTTAACCATTTATATTTTAAATTTTATTTAGACCAGAGTGTTATATTAAATTAGATCTAGACACATTCATTTAGAGGAGTCTAATATTAATATAGGTGGAGGGAAGGACAAGTATTTAGCTTCTAAATTTATTTCTATTTAAAAAGGATATTTTCAAAGGGGAAAATCATATTATGTTTACTAAATCCACTAGTTCTAAGAGGAATCAAATGGGCACAAAACATAAAAACAATCTTCCTTGTTGGTGCATCATGATCTTGGAGGAATTATTTATAAAATGTATTCAATATTAAAACTTTTTTATTTTTTTACAAAGGTAAGAATTTAAATATTATGATAAGAGAAAGTTGGTTACAAAACCAACCAATGGTTGAAACCAACATGTAATAAGAAAACATAAACTAACGAAAAATTTATTCTGATTATAATATAATCCAATAAACTCCCCCTTAATCCAAAGGGGTATATAATATCAAATATTTGGAATAATGACTCTGAATTCATGAAAGGATCTCTATCATAACTACAACTAGTTTATTATACCTTTGACACTAACCAAAAACTATTCCACTCCATAAATAAGCTTGCCCCTACAAGTTGTGGCAAAAAATGGCTCATGAACATGATCAAGGATTACTCATCCCTAATGATAATCATACCATACTACAGTAGAACACGATCAAGAATATCCATCTACATATATCCACATAAAGTCCCACATGGGAACCTATCCAAATGACAAGCATGTAATGTGTATGGCACATCTCCCTGATGTCCAATAAATAATGACAACCTTTGTTAATATTAAAGGTGATAGAAAACTCTATTAACTTATGTTATCATCGATGACTGATCGAAGACCAATAAATGCAATATCTTCTCCCCCTATCAAGCAAGAGGTAAGAAGTTGTATATTGAGAGAAATAAAATAAAATAATACTATCTACTCCATGGCATGAATATCAGGTATGGAAATCCAAAATTGGAATTAAAAATAAGAACACAAGCCAAAAAAATTGTTACTATAACAATTCTCAATCTTGAGCCTAGTAGCTTGTATAGGATAGGTAAATCATTGAGCACTCAAAATATGGTGTCAAGTCCATCAGGACCATCGATGTCAACCATATAAGATGCCTCCTAATCAAAATAAGTCTTATAATAACCAAAATAACTATAGTAACTAAAATATCTATTACTATAATGATCCACATAGTTTGCTTCAACTTTCTTATTTTGTGGAGAATGCGGTCGTCATGAAGGACATACATTTACAAGATATCTAATTACACCACATTTGAAACATGTGGGATCTTTCCTATGTTTTTGAGATATGGAATATGTTGAATCACTATAAGAACTATAGGATTGACAAGAATGATTATGATGATGTTTGTATTTGGAAGACCCTAGAGAGTGTTGATGTGAATGTTGTGAAGATCATAGAAAATGATGTGGAGAAAGTCACTAAGAGTGTTTTATAGAATGCTTATGAAAATTTCATTGTACATGGTTATGATCTCTATGTTTGGACTTATTATTTACATAATGATCCTCTTCAATAGCTATACTTTTATTCTTTGAAAATTGTCTCTCATATTGAGTCAATAACTCATAGATGGTGTCAAATGTGGAACCATTAAGCTTATCACTAAGCTATAGTATTTCAAAAAAAATTGTGTATGTATAATTAATACCATTTTATGTGATGTAAATCAAAATTTGATCATCAATTTTACTACTAGTTATGCAGTATTGTTATTTTCAATGTTTTCATGCAAGAAAGATATTCAAAGACATCTTCATTATCTACCAGTTTATTGTTCAAAAGTTGCATAGAAAGGTAAATATTTTTATATGCAAGTTTTTTGTCATATAAATAGTTTAATTATTTTCATTAATTCCATGCAAAAATTTTAACTACCTCAATATGAATGATAACATGTTCAGTGTAAGATGATTTCAAAAGGGTGAGTGCACGCTTATAATGTTTTTGGTACTCAACCAACTTTATGACTTCAATTGGTGGTATGGTTTCATTATCTATTATTTATCATAAATAATTAATTATTAGGGTGTTATCCATTTTTATACTCCATTATTTATAATTTTTAGTTGATAATTTACCATTTTCTAAGATTAAACTCACAATTTTTGCCTTGGTGCTAAAAAAGAATCAAGTCAAAAGGGAATGCTATTGAGGTTTTGACTTTACCTTCCAAATAGATTCCAAATACAAGAGATATTTTTAAAAATTATACACCTTATATCACCTTTACAAAGTCAAAAATTTCACCCAAAAAAAATTATATATCCTTCAACGAGTTTGAAACCCTCTTTGTTTGAAATTATCTAACAAAATTAATTTTTATTAAACTCCCTTTTACCAAATTAAAAAAAAGATGGTAGAATAATATTATATCTTGTTAATTGGATGATATATATTTAATAATATTGCATTTGTAAAAAATATATAAACCATCACTTTTGTGGAGGGCCCACACATCAATGTAAAGATAAAGATTTTAAGAAAACTTAATTCACAAGCTTACTAGATGATTCTCATGTTGTCATACCAGGTTGTGTAATATGTATTTCTAATTGAATCTCTCTTCAATGTAAAAGGATGAAGATTTTATTTGGTGCAAACTCCATCATTTGAATCAAACAAAGAAATATGTGGTGCCAATATCCTATAAACTAACACACAAAAAACATTATTTCCAACTACCATTTCTTCTACTACATCACTCCAGCACTTTTTAGTATGTCATTCTATATAGTTATGCCACCCATTTTCTATAATAGAGAAAACTTCTAAGTTTTGGTATTATATCTCTCCACCAAAATTATGTTAAAAAAATTGAATGGTGCTATGGAAAGGTAGGTGAATTTGCCCTTGAGGTAGGACAAGAACACAACAATGTTATGTTACTCTTGCTCTATCTATTTATAGTGGCTATAAACATTGATGGAGAGTAATTGTGATAAACTTGATGTTTATTCTTTCAAAAATCATTGTGAAACACTCAAATGTCTTTCACTCTTTGGAAGGGGTCATACAAACTAGGGTACACTTATATTATCTCTTATTTATGATAAAAAAAAAATTACCATGGTATCATCTCTTTCCTTATCCATGGACATTCATGGCTTCCTCCCTAAAAAAAAAGTGGCTCTAATACCACTGTTGGGTCCTGATCTTGGAGGAATCATTTAGAAAATGTATTCAATATTAAAACTTATTTATTTTTGTATAAAGGTAATAATTTAAATCTTGTGAGAAGATAAAGTTGGTTATAAAACCAACCAATGGGCAAAACCAACCTGTAACAAGAAAACATAAACTAACTATAAATATATTTTGGATCATAATATAATCCAACACCTATTGATTATATCTTCTTCTTAATTTATAAATAATTTGTGAATCATGTGTTAAAATTAAGTGTATAGGTTATTATGGAAGGATAATAATATGTTGAGTTGGGATTAGTTTTTATATTCAATAAGGTTTGGCCTTACCTTATAGATGTTTAATCTTATTTAATATTTAAATTATAAACAAGGTAAAATATGAGACTAAGTTAGATTTTATAATAGACATATAAAATAAGAAAATTTGAATGTAACTAAAAAGAGTATGATAAACTTATTGCACTTAATATAAATATAAATTACTAAGAGGCTGGGTACTTAACTTAGTTTAGGTTTGTTCTAGTTTGTGATAGTGTACAATTTTCAATAATGATTTGGAATAGGTATGTGGTTACTCTTGAAAATTAATTATTTAAACCTACTTGGATGAATATAGTAATACATCAATGCTTATGGTGATTGGATCCATCTAAGGTCTACTAGATTTATCCCTTTTATAAGTGTTAAACTATTATGTCACAAATTGATATGCCTACCTATAGATATGTATTATATATAATATTAGAGGATTTAACTATGCATAAGTCCACATTTATATTTATTCACCTCAAAAGCCAAGATCAACTTTTGACATTTGAATTTTTGTAAAAATGGATTATAAATGGATTTTATCTTTAAAGTAATGAATGAATTAGTACTATATGAGAGAAAAATGGTGATTTTAATGGCATGTGTGGGAATAGGATTGTTATGTGGAGGGAAGGAATAAATGTCTGCTAAGATAGGTGAAACTCCTTGCATCCTAGGTAAGGAGATAATGGAAATGACCACTTTTGATCTAAGGAAGAAATTAATCAATCTATTTATGATAATGAATGTGATGTCAGGGAGTCAAGTTAGGGATTTTAGGCTATAGCTTGGTTTTTATTTGATTTCTAGTGTGAAATAAGAAGATTTATTTTAGGATATATGGATAGAATCTTTTTTGGGGGATGAGGTGCAAGATAGGGTATAGAGGAGCTAATATACTAAGTGGAACTTCAAATAGGCAGTGGTGGGATCGACACAAACTATCAGGAATATGGCGAAAGGACATTTTACCCCATTTAGAGCTAATTATGGGGATGAAAATCTTGTTTTGGTAGAATTCCCTTACTTAGTGAACCTTTTTCATAGTTGTAATAAATTTTGTAGACATCATATCCTTTATAAAATCCCTCTTTCTTCCCCCATCCTGGAATGATGATCAACATGTTCAAATCAAAATTTGGGTGTCTTTGTTAGGGGTTTGGTAGTAGGGACTAGTGAAGTGGATGAGTCTAGTAGTGGGTTTGTGAAAGGTGGGTCTACAATATATTTTACTGATGTATAAATGTGCTTGGGGATATTCCTATAAAACTTATAGCATAAGTAGTAGAACTTTGTCTCCCAGAAGATGAACTAGACTAATTCACTTTGAATATGGAATGTCATTTTATTATGGGAAAATTATGGGCTAAGTGGTCTTCATTATTTTAAATGTGTAAATGTATGGAGATCATCTAGATAGTCACCAAATAACTTAGGTTATCAGTTATTTATAATGGTTTTGTATTTTCCATTTCCATTCAAATGAAGACCAAGATTTGGTTTGGTCGCCAGGCCTTGGTTTCAAGGGAGATGATGCCTAATTATTCATCCTTGGATGCCTTTATTTAACCCATTTTTAAAGATTTTGGATTGAATTACCATGTGGATTAGGTTTTAAAATTTACCTCTTCTATTGAGGAACTCAACTTCCATCAAGCTTATTATAGAGAGAGTGGGTTCCTTTATATAAATCGACCTAGAGGTTGACTGTAATCAAACAAATTTTTCTAGGGTCTGCATTATTTAAAATATTCTCACCTTATTTTTAGATATTTAATTGTTTAAACCAAGCATGTTAATTGGTTACAAAGAGTGTATTTGGAAGGGATACATTTTATGTGTTTCAAATGTAATGGTTTGGGGCATAAGGTTACTACTTGTTCCTCTCCTAGAATACTTAGGTGGGGCTCATGTTGTTCTCAAAAGTGGACCCTAAAATTATATCCTCTAAAACCTTTTTATTATAATGACCTAATTATCCCCATTGTCTTGATTCTTTAGAGAAGGGGAAGAACATGATGTTGTTAGTGATATCTAGATTTTCTTAAGGATTATAAGGAGCAGATTGGGGTAGTGAAGAAAGTGGTGGAATCTTAGGTTCACACTATTTCAATAGGTTGTGATGAATAACAATTTTTTTGGAAGGTTAGGATCATATATAATTGAACGACTAGGAGAGAGTGTGAGTATGACCTATTGTGTGTATACAAGTAATGTGTGTTATGGCTTGGTTAAAACTAATATTGTCATATGTCCAATAAAAAATGTATATGTTTATATTTTCCACCTTTTATTCTAGTAATTGAAATTGATAGAGTAAAATGATAGAGTTATAAATATGGTACTTGAGTGTAAACATGTTGGGTGTCTTTATATATAGACTAAGTGTTAATCTTAATCCATGCAAAACCTAATATGAAACATGTGAAAACCAATTTACACTTATGATAGAAAATACAAAGTAATTATATATATATATATATATATATATATATATATATATATATATATATATATATATATATATATATGTGAAAAGGAACAAATACACTTGTATGTGCATAAACTAAGATACCCTC
This sequence comes from Torreya grandis, assembly GCA_037957365.1. Classification (NCBI taxonomy): domain Eukaryota; kingdom Viridiplantae; phylum Streptophyta; class Pinopsida; order Cupressales; family Taxaceae; genus Torreya; species Torreya grandis. The sequence goes on from JARHVA010000249.1 coordinate 3,448,415, forward strand.
TAGAGTTAGTAGAGAATGGGGTGATTATACATGAATAAAGATACCAATTTTGAAACCATGGGTTGGGATGAATATTCCCTAACCCTCATTGGAGATAGAGAAGTGATTATAAACTAAGTAACATAGAACTTCAACCACACTACTCATTATTTTTAATGGTAATGGGACCCAAAATAGGTTTTAACAAAATTTGAGTATTTAAGTATATAAATAAGTTTATGAATCATTCACTACAGATGAATGTTATGATTCAATCTAAGTAATTCTTGAGTATAACCTAAGTAATTAATTTTTTAGAATGTATCAAATATGCCCTGCATATGCCCCCAATATGATAACCCATATAACAGGAGTCATGCAATTTAAATAATAATATCCCAATATCTATGAGTTATCCATATATGCCTTGCATATATCCTAATCTCATAACTTATGTAATCTAATTCATGTACTTTGTGTAATAATATCATAGAATATGTGAAATATCACTCATAATCCTATATAATATCCAACATATGCCTGACATATACCCTTATTATGTGTTAAATATGTAATAATATATATACATATGTAATTTTAAAACACTATGTGCCAAAAACTAATATATTTTTGTTTATGAAGGATTTAGTCTCTAAGACAAGCCCATTTTTTACACCCCCTTTTAAGGTGAGGGATGTAGCCTATGAATTACTCATCAAAATCAAAGAGTTATACACATCATTTTAGATATTAAAATATGTAATCATGTAAAACATATGCTAAAACTATTAGATAATGTTATTATTGACCAATTTCTAATCCCAAACCTAGAAAGGGATCAACATAATGCCTTGAATTTTGATTCATCATTAGTGTCATGGTTGTCATTCATATTATGAGTTTGGAGGGTTGCTCAAATAGTCCATTATCCTATCATGTTATAGATTTACTTTGTCATTCTTCATATATCTTTTCCAACTTGAATAAATTAGTGTCATGATGATCAAGCATGTTAGATGGCCTTTGATTACTTTGATGGAGCTCCAACAGTTGAAAGATGCCATGGTGAAGGTAAATTGAGAAGATAGTCTAGTAAGAATTCAAGAACATATATGATCTATCTAATAACATGAGGTATGTTCACTTCCAAGACTTTAAATAACATCATGACAAATTTTTTAGGGTCTATTTAAATTCTCCAGTAGGTCATAAAGGTCTTTTATAATACATTGACATGATATTTAAGTGATATTCCTCTTTAAGGTCATATATATGTGCTAAAGTCAATGTTATTGGTCATAATGAGACCTAATCTACCCTTAATAAACCACTACGTCCATCTACATGCCTTCAATGGACCTCATAAGCCTCATCAAGACATCACTAGACCATTTCATACCTCATTGAATCCATTACCATCATGGTCAATGCCTAAATTCCTCCAAATAGGCCCCACACATGCTAAATAGTGACTTTTCAACTCCCTTAATTCATACCATTAGGTTAAAAGTGTCACATGACCCTTATTTTTCCTCCATAACACATGATAATAATATATTTTGGTCTAAAACAAGAAGAATTTTAGAGAAAATGGTAGTTTGTAGAAGTTTCTTGAGTGGCACGAATTCATATATTATGGACTGACTTGGGTGGGGTCATGGTTTTGTAGAGGGAGGTTAGTAATTTCAAATGGATAATAAGTGTTTTTCAATGTCATTAAATCTCAAAACCATCCCATCTCTTCCTTAATCTCATTGGCATACTTAAAGAGATCCTTAGGTTTATGCTTGTTCTATATGAAAGAGAGAATTGGGGCTAAGCTCATAACTAGAAAAAGTAAACTCAAGAAATATCCACCCATGGGAATTTGTATAGGGATTGGTATCATTAAATTTTTGAACATTATTTAAGAGGTTAAGGAATTTATATCCTATTCTCATCTGCATATCCAAGTTGGACTAAATGGTTTTCAGGGATTCTTCTCAAACCAATGATGGATGTTATCTCCTTGGGTCTTGAATGATACTTCCATAGAATTTTCAAAACATGAATCATAAGTGTCAACTCATATGACTAGTAGACTTTCAAGACTATATGCTATGTGTGATATGTAGATAGGTCTATGCAATGGATAGAGGTTTAATGTCTTTATCAAAAGTTATGGGTTGGGTTAAGAAGTTTGTAGAAGTGTTTCATGTTTCACCATGCCATGTTGCTTAGGTTTTAGGTATAATGACCTCTTGTCATATTATAATATCTCAAGGATAAAATATTTTTTCATAATTGAAGGCCACTATATAGTGAGCACTATTTATGGCTTAGTGACTATTGGAATTTTGGCCTCATAGGCCAAATTTCAACCCCCTATATTCAAAACTTTTGGTGATCATTATTCTAGATTACTTCTATTATCTCTTTTCATGGTCATGTATCCTTTGTTCCAATTAGAGTCTTGGAATGCTACCAATAATGTCATGATAGTCATAATTTCAAGCTTGATCTATGGTGGGATGAGTATTTTGAAGCTCTTCAGTGATATAATAAGTGGCATGGTGTCTTAGGATGAAAAATACTATTGCCAAAGGATCATGAAGTCCATTGAGTGATTAGCCTTATTTGAGGGACATAGTGTTTTTTTTTGGTGTGAATATGTTTTATCATTGGATTGAGGCTATAATATGAATATCATGATGGATTTAAGTCATTTCACATGGCATGTTCACCTAAAGTTCATTTGCCCCCTCTATATCCCCTCAAACCACCTTATGAGCTTACATCACTTTGTTGAAAGTTAGGAAAGGGGAACATCTGGACTAATTACATTAAAAGGATCCTAAAATAGATGATATCCATGTCAATTTACTTCATTAATCATTTCATGCCACTTAAATCCCTTTTATGAGCCACCCATATCCCTTCCATTAAGCTATGTAGGCCCGACATCAGATTTATGGCTTTTACACCTCCCTCATGCATTCTGCTACTTGAAATAAGACTATTAATGCATGGTTCCCCTCATTCCAACTTCATATGGTGTTGTAATAGTTGAAAATTAATAAAATAGTGGAAAATAAAAGATTTTGAGGGCTTTCTCACACATAATACAAAATGTATATAATGTACCATACAATAGATGACCATAGGTTGAATTTAAGCTTAGGTATGATGGTTGTGCAAAGTTTTAGGTTAGATGGAGATCATTCAAGCCCAAAAATGGTCCTGCAACTCCTTCACCTTCTTTACAAGCTCAAACTTATCCTCAAGGTCTTTCTTGTATTTTATAGGAGAGAGAAAGTGGAGGCCCCATCTCTTGGACTTGGAAAATAGACTCAACCAGATTTTATGAGAAATTGTCTAAATATTGGTCCCTTCAATTTTATGAACCTTCCTTAAGAAGTTAAGGAATGTGTTCGTACCTCTCATCTACATAGGCCATCTTCAATTATATGATTTTAATGTGTTTTTGAGTTATTTTCTCAATATAATGGATTATGTTGTTGTCTCAAGTCTTTATGGATTATCTAATGACAATTAGAACACTTGTAACATGTGTGAGCTTGTGTAAATGCAAAATCTCCATGACTGTTCTCTATGTGCAGCCTATAGGAAGGATTTACTATATTGACTAAGTTTTAGTGTCCTCATCAGGGGCTATGGTCTAAGTATGAAGTTTGAATTGGTGTATTTTTAGTTTAAATGTTTACTTTCTCAAATTTGATTGTTTAATGGTCTTGTATCATATGAAAATGCCTCAAAGAGAAGGGACTTATGCATAAGTGAATCCACTATCACAACACTATTGAAACATAAATGACACCTAAAAATTTTGATGTGTGGTTAAAAATCATTGAAAATAGTGTTATATGGTGATAGAGGTCCATTATTTACTCATCCACAAGCTCTCCACATCTATGTCAGCCTTAAAAGGCTTAAAGAGCACTCCTTGTCTACAGACTCACCTCAATTCCCTGTTAAAAAATTTAAGGTTTGTCTGAGAAAATTAAGGTATTATGAGATATTAAGGAATTATTTCCAAGTTATTTATGATGTGTTCATGGTCCAAAACTTTATGAGTGTTGAGATATAGGTTTGAAGTTATCCATAGTATAAATTTTTGGTCTTAAGAGAAGTCTTCCATTTCATTTCCTATCCTCCCCATATCACTACCACTTCACATATCCATCATTGTATTTACACAATGTCATCTCCCATATTTCACATTTACATCCCCTTATCACTACACTTCCACACTCCTTCATCCACCCATCCTCCATCCTAAACATGAACCACACTAGTAATCCTCCCATACTCCCTTGATCCTTCAAAGGGGATGAAATCATAAAGTGTTGAGACCATTTGGTCTTAAACCTAATCAAAATTCAAACCAAGACTACATTCAACCTTTTAGAGTTATTGTAGTAGGGTATACAAGGAAATCTAATATAATCCATTCAAGGGAATGATAATTTAATATGTATTATTAGATAGATGTCTTAGAATGTGAATGATGATTCAATTTCAAAGATAATAAAGGAATCCAAGTGGATTCAAGTCACCTTTTTCCACCACAATTAGAATATAGTACCTACAACCAACCTTTTAGGGCCTTCACAGTAGATAATTCAAGGAGCATGACTAAGAAGGTTTTCAAGGACAAGTCAGGGTGAGAAAGAGACTCATGAGGAATCCTAGTCAAGGACCTAATACTAAGTGAACACCATGAGTAGTCTATAACAACATACACCTTAGGAGCTACACTTGGACTATATCAGTCCATACAACATAGGGTCATATGCCTTGGTAACTGAGTTTGAAAGGACAATTAGATTTTGGATTTCAAGATTGAATGAATAGTGGGAGATATCAACATATATAAATATTGTTAAGAATGAACCATTATTTCATATATCATCAAGTCCCCACCTCACACTGGCCATGTGATCACCTACATCTAGTTGACTAACTTTGGGATTGGTTTGTGAAGGATAACCTAACAATAATTTATCAAAGTTGTAGAGGTGATATCTCATGATATTTTGAATCCCATAATAAATGATCCAATGTGTTAGTAATTCTCAAGGAATAAAATCATCCATTGGGTTAGCCTTAATACCTTCAAGAAGGCTAACAAGAGTACCTACATGATATAGATAAAATATGACTCAACAAGCATGTGCAAGTAAAACTAGAGGCTCACATATGAAAATGGAGGCCTTAATAGAAGTGGGGCACCTAGTAGATGGAAAGAGAATTGTTTTTATGACCCTATATAAATAAAAAAAACATTTAGACAGTTATTTAGGGTATAATATGTCTGAACCCTAGATAAGTGTGGATATGGTATATACAGTTCAATGTTGATTAAATAAATTCACATGAGTCTTATCCCTTAATTAATTTAATCATAATAGAAGTGATGTATACAACTCAACATATGAAATTTATAACCCATCATCAACCAAACCATGGGTAAGGTGGAGTGTATATAGGTTTTTAGATAAGATTCAATTAAATAGCCCTAAAAGGTATTCATATGCATTAGAGACACCACAAGTTGCAAATAGAGGAAAAATTTAAGCTAAATAGACCTAAGAGACATTGGTAAAGATACCCAAAGAATATTAAGATGGTATATAATCAAGTAAACTTTAATAAAGTATGTTTTATACCTATAAGGGTCGGTTTAAGCCCAAATCTCCAAACCCTGAACATACAATCAGGTGATTGAAGGGACTAGTCACCTCATGAAGTTATAGAATGTGATGGATAAGGATGAAGGTTAGAAAAAGGGGGAAAATATGATGGTGACTCAAACCACCTATAGTGGCCTCCAAAACTAGAGCTTCATGTTATAGCTTCAACTCACACCATTGGGAGAAGTGGTTTTAAGGCTTCCCCTAGTCGAGCTATAAAATGGGAACAACCCCAGGATGTGGGTATCTCATGATGGGGCTAAAAATATGGTTTAGGCTAGTTCCTCTTTGATGCTCACCTTAACTAAAACTAATCCTAGTTCTTCACAAGAAAATTTTTATAAGGGGCTAAGGGCTCTTAAGAAATTTAACAAGTGATACACCAAATTATAGGTTGATCCTCCCTACTTGACCTAAAAAACACTAATGAAACAAGTAGAGACTGAGTTCAAAATCCAACTATCTATTATACATCCTTATAGAACCTTACCAAATGATCTAGGTTGAGGGAAATAAAAGGACACGTCTAAAATAAGACACTAACTAGTCATAGTATCCATATACATGATTAAATCAAGATATGTAGATCACAACATATATGAATGAATGAACTAGTATCTAGGTGAGATAAGTACACACTATACCAAAATAATGAAATCAAAACATATCCTTATATTTATCTCAATAGGTTACAAATTCCTTCTTGTTAGAATCTGGTCTAACCAAGGGATGGAACTGAGAGAAAGACAAAGAGAGATCTAATGATCTATAAAAAGAAGTGAGAGATATTTGTTCTTAGCCCTAACGCCTCTATTTATAGAAAATAAAGAGAGAGAGGGGGGAAAGTTAGAAAGATAATTTTTTTTATAACCAATGAGCTCTAATATTTCAAAAATGTTTTACCATGCTTTTATCCAATCAATTCATTATGAATGGGATATTCATCATTTTCTTGGATAGCCTACGAGTCATTCTAATTTTGGCAAACTACACTAGAAGACAAGATTTTCTCAAAGGTGGTAAGCTATAAGTGAATTATCTAACTACTTCCTGAATCCCCAAGCTCTGATTCATTGATCTTCCACTAGATATTATCATGAAGGCAATATTTTTGGGTCTTTGAATGCTAAGGACATGTCATGTCTATTCTAAATTAGTGGCTTATTGAGGCATGGCTTGAAATTATCTTTTATTGGCCATGTATCTACTTCTATCTTATATCCTAGACCAAATTATCTAGAGAGAAAAAATAATCTAAGAATATTGGTTTTCTTATAGATATATCACTTTACCCAATAACTAGTCCAATATTAATTTGTAAAGAGATTTCTCCTTCTACCAACTTAGGTCAGGTTTGAGTTTGAGTTCCTCATCTTACTGAGTCAGGCTCATCATGCTTGATCATCCTTTACATAAACATCCTTGCTCATTCCTTTGACACCTCAACCATCATGCACCATCAAATCTTGATACCTAGTTAATCATGAACTATGGATCTTTGGGACCCATCATCTCAAGCTCTACTTATTGGTCATCAAGATTTGTTGAAATTTTGACTTAATTTAAGCTCCCATAGACTTGACACTTGTCAGCCGTGTGTCTTCCTTTAGATCTCTACAAAGGATTTTTAAACCCTAATAGCTAGTTCTTGAAGCTTAAATTTGACATTCATGTAAATGTAATTTGATGCCCATGAGACTGTTTTTGATGTCCTACAACCCATAAAATTTAAACTCATATGGATTTTTATCTAGGCATAAAGTTGACACTTGCATAAATGCCTTTCATATTTTGGACAACTTTGCAGACTTGTAACTTGTAGTACAAGACTCGTGAAGGTGCCAAACTTTTAGGAGACATTATTAATGCTACAAGGAGAAAACCCATTTGATCTACTAGCTTGGAAGGCTTCCTGAGTGGAGATATTAGTTGCACAAGTTGGCTAGCCCACTCAATCCTCATCATGTGAGCTTTTCTTGCTACTAATACTGAATGTCTGGACAAAATATAGATGGAGTGAGTAGATAAAATGTGTTTCACATGCTCCCCAATTTGTCTCAAGCATTTTGTAAGGTTTTCTATAGTTTTATGCACTCCATGATCTCTTTTCTCTTCCCACACTGTCTAGATCTTGTCTAGAAAATTTAAATCGATTGCTTAATTAGGAACTCTATAAGTAGGCATAGTTTGGTATGTGGGCCAAACATGGCAAAAATATATGGTGACTCATAGGGAAGCATGCCTGCTATGCTTGAGAACCTAGTCCATTTTCTTGTCCAATCCATTGGGCATGGAGTCATCTCTCTACAACTAAGATTATCTTAAAACTCTTTTGAAATAGAAGGATAGAAAGAACAAAACAAGGAAACTAACATACTAAATAAATGCGCACCAAGGAACTTGGAAAAAATAATGAAACCTAACATATCCTAAACTAACCCAATAGAAGATAGCTATATAAAACCATTAACTAATTATATAAATTAGATGACTTTTATCAATAATACATGATATTTTACATGCTTGAGGGCTACCAAAAAAATATGGAGAAGTACTAGATTTTCAACAAATTGATGGTATGCTTCTCTTAAAATAAGAAAAAAAAATGAACTCACCCTTCTATTATGATTGCTTGGTTGTGAAAGCTTCATGGAGTGACTGAGTGAGCTGATCTTGTTATTGTTGAAGCTTGAATTTTTGTTCTAAATTGGGCACAACTTGTGATGGCTCCTCCTTGTCATCTTCCAATCAAGATGGGTACTTGATATGGTATCCTTTTATTAAAAAAAACATTGAGTAATCAGATTTTACCTTGATTTTTTCTTTGCCACTTCATCATCATGCTCCTTAAGCACAATCAGATCATAGTCTCCTTAGAGAGGAATATTGCTTGTTTCCAGATCTTGAATAAGTCTCCTAGACTTTGTTCCTGATGCTCATGCTCTTGTGGAAATCTCTATCCATATTCAAGGTCCCTTTTTATCACACAAGGTGATGGTCCCTCAAGTTTCATCTCTTGATCATGTAAGATGTCTTGCTAATTAACCTCACTTAGAGTTTCAACTTGAGGATTGCCTTCATCAAGATCTAGCTTAACAGTGTCAAAACCATGCCAAGAGGGTTGATCTAAACTTGATCCTCCTTCCTCTGAAATAAGTGGGCCACCTATTATGATCTCCTTTTCATAGATACTTACATCTTCTTCTAAAATATTTCCTATGACTACAATCTCCTCCTCCATCTTTTGTACAATAGGATTCCATCCGCAAAGGGAGATGGTGGGAGGGTGAAGAAGTTCTCCTCACTCATAGATTATGAGAAGATCCTTTTAGTTTAGGGTTTTGAAGGATATTTTTGATGGCCCTTGAGGGAAGGATAGAGAGTATCTAAACTCTAGAACACCAAGATCACTGAGCTGAGTTTTATTTTCTTGATCCATTCCTCATGTGATTGACTCTTCTTCTATTAAAATTGACTCAGTTCTTAATGAAGATGGGACTTGACCAGGTGGACTAGGGGGTTGTTTTAATATCTTCAAAAGTTGGGTCTAAGGATATATGTAATAATAATTTAAGTAGGCATATTAGCCTTCAAATGATACTAATATATTTCACACATCTTGAATCAAACTCATTATTACTGTTATGTCTTCATTATTACTAGTTGTCCATTATCAACCTTCAAGAATAGACCACTAATATTAGACCAAATAAAAATCATTCCTTGATTTATATAGGACATGGGTAGGTATGACTGAAGAAAACTCTAAACCTCTACTAATCTATCTTATTAACCCCATATAGACTAATAATGCTCGTTTAACCCTTGATAAGGATGTAACAAGGTAAGCCTAGTCTTGATGAGGGGTAAGAGGAGGATGAAGGTTGTGATAAGGATGGTAGGATTTTTTAGGGTCACTTGGGTAGAATAGATGAATATTATCCATCTAATAAGAAGGATACTAAGACATAGAATAAGTATACTAACCAAAATGTGGTTGATTATACATACTAGATAATGAGGGTTATGTACTTGGACAACTTAAACTAGATGATATATGCTCATATTTGCCACTAATGTTTGTTGAATGCCTCTAATAGATGATATGTAGAATGACAACACCAAAAATTCCTTCTACTACTTTATACTTTTAGTCCCACTGGGCATGCTAAAAACTATTATAAATTTAACTTATACCCTTAGGAGAAGTGGTTTTAAGGCTTGCCTTGGTCATGCTATAAAATAGGAACAACCCTAGGCTATGGGTATCTTGTGATGGGGTTAAACCTATGAATTAGGTTTGTTCCTCTTTTATGCTCACCTAAACTAGAACTAAGCCTACCACTTCATAGGAAATGGGTTAGAAGGGGATAATGGCTCCTAATAAAGATAACAAGTGATGCACCAAAATTATAGGTTGATCCTTCCTAATTGACCTGAATAACACTAATGAAATAAGTAGAGGCTAAGTTAAAAATATTACTATCTGTTATACATCCATGTAAAGGCTTACCAAATGATCTAGGATGAGGGAAATGAAAGGAGAGGTCTAAAATAAGACATTAACTAGTCACAATATCCACATAGGGCTTCAATCAAGAGATATAGATCAGAACATATATGAGAGGATGAAATATTATATAGGTGAGATAAGTAAAAACTATACCATAATAATGAAATCAAATCACAACCTTATATTTACTTCAAGAGGTTACAAATTCCTTCTTGTTAGAGTTTGGTCTAACTAAGGGAGGGAACTAAGAGAAAGATAGAGAGAGATCTAATTATCTATCAAAAGAAGTGAGATATATCTATTCTTGGCCCTGAGGCCTCTATTTATATAAAATAAAGAGAGAGATGGGAAAGTTAGAAATATCATTGCTTTTGATAACCAATTAACTATAAGATTTCAAAAATGTATTGCCATGCTTTTTTCTAATCAAGTCATTATGAATAGGATCTTCATCATTTTATTGGATAGCCTAAAAGTCATTCTAATTTTTGCAAGCTTCACTATAATATAATATTTTTCTAAAGGTGGAAATCTAGAAGTGAATTCTCTAACTAGTTCCTAAATCCCCAAGCTTTGATCCATTGATCTTCCACCAGATCTCATCATGAAGGCAAGATTTTTGGGTCTTTGAATGCTAAAGATATGTCATGTTTGTTCTAAATTGGTGGCTTGTCTAGGCATGGTTTGAAATGATCTTTTATTGGCCACATATATTCTTCTATCTTGGGTCCTAGACCAAATTATCTATAGAGGAAAACTAATCTAAGAATATTGGTTTTCTTATAGATATAGTGCTTTCAATGATAACTAGTCCAATCTAAATTTGTAGAGATCTTTCTCCTTCTACCAACTTGGGTCAGGCTTGAGTTTAGGTTCCTCATCTTACCAAGTTGGTTTCATCATGCTTGATCATTCCTTGTATAAATATCCTAGATTTTTACTTTGACACCTTGACCATTATGCACCATCAGATCCTGATACCTGGTTAATCATAGACCATAGATCTTTGGGACCCATCACCTTAAGCTCTACTTCTTATTGGTAAATATGATCTACTAACCTTTTGAATTGATTTAAGATCCTATGGACTTGACACCTGTCAACCATGTGTATTCCCTTAGATCTCTTTCAAGTGTTTTTAAACCTCAAAGGCTAATTCTCAAATCTTAAATTTGACATTCACATGAACGTCATTTGATGCTCATGAGAACATTTTTGATGCCTACAGGATATCAAATTTAAACTCATATGTATTTTTGTCTAGGCATAAAGTTGACCCTTTCATAAATCTCTTTCATATTTTGGCCAAATTTTTAGACTGGTAACTTGAAGTGCAAGATTCTCAAAGGTTCCAAACTTTTAGAAGATGTTCTTAATGCTACAAGGAGCAAACCCATTTGATTTGTTGTCTTAGAAGGCTTCCTAAGTGGAGATATTAGATGAACAAGTTGGTTTGCCTACTTGATCCTTATCATGTGATATTTTCCTACTACTAGGACCAAATGTTTGTAAAAAGTTTGGATGGAGTGAGTGGAGAAAATGAGTTCCACATGCTCCCCAGTTTGTCTCAAGCATTCTATAAGGTTTTTTATAGTTTTGTGAACTCCATGATCTCTTCACTCACACCATCCAGAGCTTATCTAGATAATTTGAATTGATTACTTAATTAGGAACTTTCCAAATAGGCATAGTTTAGTATGTGGGCCAAACATGGCCAACACTTCCATGTTCAAACATAGTCCTATAATCTTTAGGTAGTATAGGGAAATTTTGAGCCAAAATACGCATTTGAGGCACTTAGAGGTAGAGTTAAGTCTCAAAAATTAAAGGATAAAGTCATCATGAGTGATATAAGGTACCTATACTATTGTCTTGTTCAAAAATATAGTGGGTATATCCACTATTTTGTCTGACCTAAACAGGTCTAGGTAGATAATAAAGAGGCTAAATAGGTAGAGTTAGTATTAGAATGTTTACAAGTGGATTTGGAGTCCATAAAATGTTTTGATACAATGAATATTGATTTTGAGAGTCATCAAACCTCTTCTAATGGTTTAAAATGTTGAGATATAACCAAATTCCTTAAGGAAAAGCTAAATAAGTAAGATTTAGGCCTATTTACAAACCCTGCTATCACATTAGAACCCCTTCATGTTATTATAGTAGGAGGTAAGTTAAAATGGTGGTGGGTTATGAGGATTATAGATACTTAATAAAATATTTTATAAATGGAGAAAACTATGGAGAAATCATAAAAAACCTCAAGACTTTGCTCCAAGTGTTTAATCATACACACAGGTAGCTCAAGTGCCAACTTGAGGCACTCACCCCATCCACCACATGAGCTCTTAGGAAAAAATATCCTAGTATGTTTTAGGTAACCTTGTACACTAAGAATCCATGGTGGATTGGATGGAATTGGGAGGATATTTTTTATGAATGAATGTTAAGGAGTTAGGCACTTAGAAATGGAATGTAAACTACCTTAGGGTCATCTTTTATCACTCATATCTTTGTCCATACTTTAAATGGGAGTATCAGCCATTTAAATAAGTTAATAAGGTCTATTCCCTAGATATTCATGGATTTTTTTCTAATCTTGGGCATCAGTACTGTATAAACTATCCTTAAGACTCCTAAACCTCTCTAAAACCCTAGATAGACCCAATCTAAGAAAACTTAGTATTTTAGCAACATAACACCCTAAAATGACTTGGTAGGCTTATGTAAGGTAAATATCACTTAGAGGGGATTCAATTGATGGTACTTGACCATACAGACATTGTATGGAATCCTAAAAAATAGGCTATTTTATAGGGTTTTGAGCATAATAAAGGTTATTTAGTAATACAAAATGATTCCAATCACTGGGGTAGTTAGTGTGGGACTTGATTTACCTTATCAATAAATAACATTATTATTATTTCATCTAAGAGGACCTCTATAAGTGCATCCAAAACTACCAGTCTATTAATGCATGAAGAGAGATGAACTAGTTAGATTGGAGAAGTGAAAATTCAAGCTCTTAGTACCTTTCCAAGCCTATTTCATGGTTAGGGATATTATTTTAGACATTAAACACATTCGCACATATGTTGGAAATATTTTCTATAGGTTTTATGGAATGCAAGATGAAAATATTTATGCGATTAGGCCTAATAGGCCTAAGTGGCCTATGTTGTCATCAAAAAGAGCTAATTTGGCATTGAGAGGCAAATAAAATGAGTAAATGTAGGAATGTTAGACTAGAAATTGATCTTTAAAAGGCATTAAATTAATATTCCATAGCTATAATGGGATAATGAGAAAATCTCCTTAACCTTATCAAGTTGCCTCATACGAGAGTGGGATGTTACATGATCATGGTGGCCTAATTGATGATTATAAATACCATAGGGGAGTGTAATAGGATATTATAGGCATGGTCAATCATTTGAAAAGTGTAAATAAGGTTGAATCAGCGTTCCTTGTTTTCCAATTCCAAAATCCCATTCAAGGAGTAATTAAGGAGATTCAGCATATGGATGAGCTAGAGGGAGGTTTATGTGGCTATTGTAAATACATTTTTTAGTGGACTGGGTCAATTATGACCACTTATCCACCCTTATACACTAATTTACCATTCTCTCTCATGAAATTTTTCTATATATTTAGGCTTCTAAGCCTTGCTTTATATCCCTCAGGCTGGTATGAGGAAAATCTTTGAACACTTGTACTCCTCTTGGAGTTATGAATAGAACATTTATAGTTTTTTACCAATTTATACTTAGTGTTTTGTACTTGTTTGATATGAAAAAGTGGTTTTCATCTTCCCTTTTCATGTCCAAGTTCTACCTAAGTGCTAACAAATTCTCCTTACAAGTGATCTAGTGTGTCTTGACATTGATGTCTTAGGTATAAAGTGTATTATTGACTATAAGTGCCTTCAATTAGGCTTTTCCATCATTACCCTCTAGTTTAAGTCAATAATACTAAAATCTAGGTGAATCACTATTGCTTGTAAGCCCTTGTAGGTAATGTGTTAGTTCTATTCATAGTTCATTGGTGTAATGAAGAGTTCAAGTTCAAAGAGTGGATAAATGAATTCTCGGTGCATCACCATAATTTAAAGTAGGTTTTAATTTGTATGCAATATCCTTAACCCTTTTCATCCCCATAGATTTTATATCTTAGGGAAAGATCATTGAATTATCAAATAAGGGGAGCTAGCCCCATAAAATCTAGAGGTTTGGCCCAACATTAGGCAAGCCATAGCCTAGGGTCATTCCCATGTTGGATTAGGTTTAATTATAAGGTTTGAACAATTCTCTTCTTAGCTAGGGTGCAACCTAAGACTCTAATAGTTCTAACATGCCTAATGGGACAACATTCAAGTGTCTTAAACATGCTTTAACAACATGGAAGGACCAATTTGCATCCATCTTTGAGAACTTCAATCACTACATCGACATTTGTAGTTAAGAAGGTTGCATTAGTCATAAAAATTCTTCATTTTAGATGTAATATGGGTTGTCATTCATGGTTTTATTCATTCTCATGTGATTGATGGTGAAGGATGGATGGATATAAGGTAATTCATGTTTTCTACCCTCTTATGAGTTGGCCTATGACCCTCTCTAACTATATCATGACACTTTGTAACCCTATCCTACTCCATATCGACCATGTATTCTCCTTTATCAATCATATGATGAGATTCCCTATGAATAGGACTATCAACCCTACTATGAGTCTCATCTACCCCATCTATAGCCTAGTTGTCATCTTGATTAGTCATTATAGTAGCATGGCATTATTGAATAGCTTAGTCATACCCCAAGCCTTTCCATATCTATCCTTAAACAAGATATATTGGACTAAGATAAAAATATGATAAACATTGATATATTGAATGGGTATGGGCAAGAGATCACAAAAAATATCATTAGGGGAGTTAAAACTTTAGTGCAATAGGAAAAATAAATTTGGATGTCTTTCATTAGGGGAGTTTATTCTAAAAATAATGGTGGCATGATAAATATAGATAGACTCATCTCCAAGATTGAGGAGAAGCTAGAAGCCCATGAAGAACAACAAACACCCCATCACCCATCTTGTCTTCCCTCAATCACCCAATGTCAACCTCATGCTGAGCTTCCCATCACCACTCATAATCCCTCACTAAGTGAGTTTTAAATTCATCAAGGTCCTTCCCAAATCCTCTCAACCTTCCCCTCATGGAAATTTGTCCAAGGGAGAGTCCAATAAGAAAGAAAAGTTTGTGTTGAAAGAGCTAGTCATCATGAACAATAAAGATTTGATTTTCAAGCCTCCCTTGCTAGAAAATTTAAAGTTTTAGGTAAACATTTGTACCAGACATTGATAAATATAAAGGTATCATCACCTCAACTACACATAACTCCTTTCATTCCTCAATCCATAATGCACACTATCCAAAAAGATCATGAGCCCAAATTCCCATCTTAGAGTAAAATCATGCAATCAAACAAACCCAAAGTTACTGAATCCCTACCCCTCCCCCCTCAATAATCTATGTCCTTTCCCTCATTGGTATCCATCCAAAGTGATATGTAGAAGAAGGAAGAAGTGGTGACTATTAAAGACAAGAAATTGGATGAAAGGAATGTGGTATGCATCTCATCCCTTTTAGAGTCACTCCAAGGATATCATATGCCACTTATGGAGAGAGAACCCATCTTTGAAGAGGTAAAAATTGAAAATAAGATTAAGAATTTAGCTGATGATGATGATTTAGATGAGTTTGAGGAAGAACTTATCCTTAGAATACCCCTTAGCAAATAAAGAAACCATTTAGATTTTAGAGGTGCAACAGAAGATGAGTTATAGGAGTGTCATGAACCACAAAGGGAGAACATATCATCTAAATAAGAAGAATAGCTATTTCATGACATGGAAAACATATTTTGAAATCACATTCTTAAAGAGTGGGTAAATAAAACATCTATTTAGTTTTTAGTAGCTATAATTTAAGGTGATAATCTCAAATGGTCTACAATTCAAGAGAAAGTATGTGCTCTAAGGTTTTCCAATTTCATTAAAGGCCAACAATCCCTTCCTTACCACCAAGATAAATCTGATGATATGCATGAGACCTCATTAGTTGATGCAAACTTGAAATATGATCATGGTACATAAAATGTCAAGTTGATAATGAGGACCTTTGGTATCAATTCATAGACATTGTAATGAATATCAGACTTTCTAAGGGCTCACACATCATGTAAAGAAAGTTGGAGATACATCAACTATTGACCCTATCAAAGATCATCCACAAGAGGAACAATAAAAATATTAAAAAGAGAAAGGTGAGGTATTTACTATAGTAATACATCAAAATGAAGACATGACAAACCAGATGTAGCTCATACCTAAGGTAGATTTAACATTTCTTATTCAAAGGAGAGAGATTTGGAATGAGTATGATTGGGTGCTTAACCCACCCAACCAACTCATACACCAAGAGATAGATCAAGATAATATATATTATGTCATGAGAAGTCATGAGTATGAATCTAATCCTAGCTATATATGGGAACCTTTCAATGCACAGTACCTAACCAAGCTCAAGATAGCACATGCAAACTCTATATTATGGTTCTAAAATATTCAAAAAACATTCCCATTTGATCATGGTGGAATAAAGAAAACTTTAGGTTAGTCTTGTAGTAGTTAGTTGTCTTATCCAAGTAAGTATGTCACACAAGTTATAGTTAGTGTCTTATTTCCTTATTTCTTTTCCTTGTTTGTCCTTCATTGTTAGGTGTGTTTTGTAGTGTTCAATTTTTTTTATTTTCCTATTTATGTGTGTCTTATTACTATTATAAGTTTGAGAGATGTCAAGAGTATGATTCAGTTGGATAGTCCAAGAATCATCATGTTATGCTTATTTATTGAGTCACTTTGCCATGAAAGTTTTTGAGTTCTCATGACTAGTAGGTTGGTCACCCATAAGAATAATTGGAAATGTTGAAATTTTATCCTCACAAACCAAATTTCAACCCCCTATATTTGAAACTTTTGGTGATCATTATTCTAGCTTCCTTATAGTGTCTCTTATCATGGTCATGTCCCCCTTGTTCTGATGAGAGTCTTGGAATCCTACCAAGAACATCATGATGGTCATAGTTTTAGGATTTATCTATGGTTTCATGAGTATTTTTTATCCCTTGAGTGATATAATAAATGTCATGCTATCTTAGGATGCGAGATACCATTGCCAAAGGATCATGAAGTCCATTGAGAGATTACCCTTATTTGAGGGACATAGTTGTTTTTGTTAGTGTGAATATGTTTTAACATTGGATTGAGGATATAATATGAATATCATGATGGATTTAAGTCATTTCACATGGCATGTTCACCTAAAGTTCATTTGTCCCCTCTATACCCCCTTAAACCACCTTATAAGCTTACATCACTTTGTTGAACCTTAGAAAAGGGGAATATATTGACTAATTAAATTGAAATGGGATTAAAATATATGATATCCATGAAAATTTACTTCATTAAGTGTTTCATGCCACTTATATCCCTTTTATGAGCCACCCATACCCCTTCCACTAAGCCATGTGGGCCCCACATGGCATTTCATGACTTTTACACCTCTCTCATGTGTTATCCTACTTGAAATAATCCTATTCATTCATTTTTACATCATTATACCTCCATATGGTGTTTCAATAGTTGAAACTTGAGAAAATAATGGAAAATCAAAGATTTTGAGGGCTTTTCTACACATTGTATAGATTATACAAAATTTACGATACAACAGATGACCAAAGGTTGAATTTGAGTTGAGTTGTGTTGTACATGAAATTTTTTAAGTTATATGGAGATAATTCAATCCCAAAACTGGTCATATAACTCTTTCACCTTCTTTTCAAGCTTAGACTACTCCTGATGTTCTTGCTTGTACCGTGTGGGAGAGAGAAAGTGGAGGCCCCACCTCTTGGCCTTGGAAAATAGACTCAACCATCTTCCCATTATGATAAATTATCTTAATTTTGGTCTCCTCAACTTTATGAACCTTCCTTAAGAATTTAAGGAATGTTTTTGTACCTCTCATCTACATAGACCATCTTCAATTGTATAATTTTCATGTGTTTTTGAGTTTTTTTCTCAATCTAATGGCTAGTGTTAATATCTCAAGTTTTGATGGAGCCTCCCATGATAATTGGAACACTATTATCACATGTGTGAGATTATATAAATGCAAAATATCTATGATTGGTCTTTATGTGCAGCCTGTAAGAGTGATTGACTGTATTGACCAAGTTTTAGTGTCCTTTTCAGGAGCTATGGTTTGAGTATAAAGTTTGAAGTGGTTTTTTTTGTTAGTTTTAATGTTTTATTTAACAAATTTGAATGTTTAATGGTCTTATATCATATCATAATTCATAAAATAAAATGGAATAATGTATAAGTGAAGCCACTATCATAACACTGTTTAAGGATAAATGGCACCTACAAAGTTTGATGTGAGGTTCAAAAGAATTGAAAAGGGTGTTAGATGGTGGTGAAGGTCCATTATGTCCTCATCCACAAGATATCCACATCCATGTTATCCTTAAAAGGCATAAGGACCACTCATTATTTGTAGACTCACCTTAGTCACCTGTTAGCAAAGTTTAAGGTTTGTTGGAGAAAATTAAGGTATTATGAGATATTAAGGTTCCATTTCCAAGTTATTTATGATGTGTTCATGCTCAAAAACTTCATGAGTGTTTAGGTATAGGTTTAAAGTTATCCAATGTACAATTTTTTTGTCTTAGGATTAGTCTTCCCTTTCATTTCATATCCACCCCGTATCACTACCACTTCACATCTCAATCATTGTATTTACACTATCTCATCTCCCCTATTTCATGTTTCCATCCCCTTATCACTCCACTTCCACACTCCTTCATCCACCCATCCTCCCTCCTAAACATGAACCACACTAGTAATCCCCCCATACTCCCTTGAGACCTCAAAAGGGATTGAATCATAAAGTGTTGAGACCATTTGGTCTTAGACTTAATCAAAAGGAAAATCAAGACTTACAATTAGCCTTTTAGAGCTACTATAGAAGGGTATGCTAGGAAATCCAAGATAATCCATTCAAGGGAATGAGAATTTGATATATTATATTAGTAGATAGGTGTCTTAGAAGATTAATTATGATGGAAGTTCAAATAAAATAAAGGAATCCAAGTTGCTTCAAGTCACCTTTGTCCATCACAAGTAGAATATAATACTTACAACCAACCTTTTAGGGCCACTATGACAGAGCATTCAATGAGCTTGACTAAGAAGGTTTTTAAGGACAAACCAAAGTGAGAAAGAGACTCACAAGGAATAATATTCAAATACCTAATACTAAGTGAACACCATGAGTATTCCATAACAGCATACACCTTAGATATGCACCTGGACTGTATCAATCCATACAACACAGGGTCATATGCCTTAGTGACTAAGTTTGAAAGGACAAATAGAGTTTGGATTTAAATATTGAATGAAAAATTGGAGAAATAAACATATATAAATATTTTTAATAATGAATAACTATCTCATATATCATCAAGTCCACACCTCACACTAGCCATGTAAGCACCTACATTTAGTTGACTAACTTTGGGCTTGGTTTGTGAAGGAAGACCTAATAGTGACTTAGCAAAATTAAAAAGGTGATATCTCATGATAATTTCAAGCCCATTATAAAGGAGATAATGTGTTATTAATTCTCAAGGAATTATTTCATCCATTTTGGGAACCTAAATATCCTCAATATGGTTAACAAGAGTACCTATAGGCTATAGATAAACTATGACTCAATAGGCACATATAATTAAAACTAGGGGCTCACATATGACAATGGAGGTAATTTTATCAATGGGGAACCTATTAGATGTAAATATAAGTGTTTTTAAGACCATATATAAAGAAAAAAACACTAAGATATATCCTTGGGGTCTCACACCTCTAACTATGTCTGAACCCTAGAGGACTATGCATATGGTATATACGGTTTAATATTGATTAAATACATTCACATGAGTCTCATCCATTAGTTAATTAAATTAATAATAGAAGTGAAGTATAAAACTCAAACTATGTAATTTATAACCCATCATCAACCAAGCCACGACCCAGGTGGAGTGCACATAGGGTTTTAGGTAGGATTTAGTCAAATATCCCTAAAGGGCATTCATATGCATTGGAAACACAACAAATTATAAATAGAGGATAAATTTAAGCTGAAGAAACCTAAAAGACACTATTAAATATACCCAAATATTATTAATAGTGTCTATACTTAGGTAACCTTTAGGAAATTATGTTGTAGACCTCTAAAGGTTAATTTAAGCCCAAATCTCCAAACCCTAAACATGCAAATCAGGTACGTGAAGGGACTAGTCACCTCATAAATTTATAGAATGTGATGGATGAAGATGAAGGTAATACAAAGGAGATAAATATGATGGTGACTCAAACCACCTATAGTGGCCTCCAAAACTAGAGCTTCCATGTTTAAACACAATCCTATAATCTACAGGGAGTATAGGGAAATTTTAAGCCAAAATGGCCATTTAGGGCACTTAGAGGCATGGTTAAGTCTCAAAAATTGAAGGAGAAATTCATCATGAATGATATAAGGTGAATTTATTATTTTATTGGTAAGATAAATAGTGGGTATATCCACTATTTTATATTAGACCTAGACATGTCTAGCTAGATAGTAAGGAGGTTAAATAGGCAGAGTTAGTCTTGGAAGGTATACTAGTGGAGTTGGAGTCCATATAATGTTTTAAGACAATGGAGAAGGATGTTGAGATTAATTTTACTTATTCCAATGGTTTATAATGCTTATATACAACCAAATGCCTTGAGGATAAGCTAAACAAGTAGGCTTCAAGCCTGTTTTCATACCCTACTATCACATCATAACCCCTTCATGATCTTATAAAAAGTGGTAAAATTAAAATGTGTTGGGATATGAGGATGATATATACCTTATATAATATTTTATATATGGATAAAAGTGTTGATAAATCATAAAAAACTCAAGACTTTGCTTGAAGTGTTTAATGATACACATAGATAGCTCAAGTGCCAACTTCAAGCACTCACCCCATCCACCACATGAGCTCTTAGGAAAAAATATCATAGTATATTTTAGGCACTATTATGCAATAATAATCCATTTTATATTGTTTAGAATTTGGAGGATAGTTTTTATGAATGAATGTTAACGAGTTAGGCACTTAGAAATGGCCTACAAATACCCTAGGGTCATATTTTGGCATTCATATCTTTGTCCATCCTTTGAATTTGATTCATATAAATTAATGTAAATTAGGAAGTTATTATTCCCTAGATATTCATGTCTTTTTTATTATCTTGGATTTCAATACTTTATAAACTATCCTTAATACTCTTAAGCACTCCTAAACCTCCCTAAAACCCTATGCAAACCCAATCTAAGAAAACTTGGAATTTTAGTAACATATCACCATAAAATTAATTGGTAAGATATGTAAGGTCAAAATAGATTATAAGGTATTCACTTGATGGTACTTGACCATATAGACATTATATGTCATCCTCAAAAATAGGCTATTTGATAAGGTTTTGAGTAGAATGAAGGGTATTTGGTAGTAAATAATGATTCCAATCTTTAGGATAGTTTGTATGGGACTAGATTCACATTATAAATTCATAACATTCTCATTATTTAATTTTTAATGACCTATGAAAGTGCATCCAAAACTTCCAATTTGCTAGTGCATGAAGAGAGATGAACCAGTCAAATTGGAGAAGTGGAATTTCAAGATCATAGTGCCTTTTCAAGCCTATTTTATGGTTAAAGGTATTGTTTCAAACATTTAACAAATTCATATACAATTTATAAAGCTTTATTATAGGTTTCATGGAGGTCAAGATGAAAATATTTAGGCAATTAGGCCTAATAAGCCTAATTGGCCTATGTTGTCATCAAAGAGAGCCAAGTTGGCATTGAAAGGCCAATATAATGAGTACATATAGGGATGTTACATTATAAATTGATATTTCAAATTAATTAAATGAATATTCCATATATATAATGGGAGAATGAGATAGTCTCCTTAAGCTTATCAATTTGTGTTGGAGGAGTGTGGGATGCTACATGATCATGATGGCCTAATTGATTATTGTAACTACCATAGGGGAGTGTAATAGGTTATTATAGGCATGGTAAATACTTTTAAAATTGTAATTAATGTTGAATTATCATCCCTTACTTTTTTTCTAATTCCAAAATCCCATTCAAGGAGCAATTAATGAGATCTAACGCATGGAGGAAATGTTAACATTTTTGGTCTCGCAAGCCAAAATGTCAAACCCTATCATTCAAAGCTTTGATGAAAATTACCTTATCTTAATTTTTTATTTCCCATAGTGTCCTTATTTTAAATCAAAATAACTAAATCAAACACTAAAGGAAATATACCATCATTGAAACATCATGCAAGAGTAATTCAATAGAAGGCAATATGCATAGGGACGTCAAGTTTAAGCATCATAAAGTAGCCATTTTGATTCAAATATTTATAAGTATAAACACATTACTAACAAGTTTTAAGATCATGGAATCCTAGAGAAAATATAATGGTGAATAATAATTAATGAGGTTATTGGTTCCTAAAGATCTAACAGTTCACATTGGATCGTGTATTCATAGATCAATAGTTAGATTAAAGTCAAAAGGCAAGTGCATCTTAAGATAAATTCATGACTAATAAGTGTCAAGATATCAAGTTCCCATATGAATATCTAACATTTCATAATGATAGACAAAGCTAGTGGGTCCAATATGATCAATGGTGCATGATCCATTATACCAAAGTAAATCAATGATGAACAAAGGTCAACTAGTCAATGAATCTTGGGAATGTATGAAAAGATGCCATGTGTCATGTCCATAGTAGCTACCAGGTAAATCAATGGAGTGCATGAAATCCATGAAAAATTTGGTTGAAAGTGTACATAAATTCAAGATTCAATACTCTTAAGATCAAATATGAGGCCACCACATGGCACAAGTACGTGAAGTAGATGAAGTCTAACAATGGATCCATAAGAAGCACATGAGACTAACAAGTGTCACATTATCAAAGGCTAAAATTAAGAAAAATGGGGAGCTAACAATTATCACCATCTATAAATATAAACATATATCGATGGTTTATGATTAAGGTCAAAACTAGTATACTCTTGAGGAGATCAATAGAGTATATTTGATTAAATCTCCAAATGACATGAGATGAAAACATGTGCCCAAAACTAATAATGTAGTGTGGTCAAGCTCTTAGCATGAAACACATAGTGTGTTCTTTGATGGACTCAGATTAGTTAAGGGTTTATAAAGATCATTAATATAATGAGGATCTCAAGGAGATTTAGGTGGCCATCCATGATTTATCATATCATAATTTTTTGCCTCCATGACCTTTTCTCCACTCTTCTATGCCAGAATAGTCTCAATAGCATTAATATAATGAGGAACTTGAGAAGGATTTCATGTAGTGGTTATTGTGATTTATTTTAATGGGAATATTAGCCTTGATCATTATGACCCCTTATCCACTCTCTCACACATACCTTCCCCTCTCTCTCTCTCTCATCCCATTCTACTATAAATTCAACCTTTGAGCTCTTGATTTTCATCACTTAGGGTTGTTATGACTAGACTCTTTTAGAATTTGTACTCATGCACCTCTTGGATTAATGAGAAATACATGTGTAGTTGTTTACCAATCTATGGTTAGTGTTTCATATTTTTTTTATTTGTAAAAGTGGTTTACTCTTCCATTTTTAGGTCCAATTTCAACCTAAGTGCTAACAACCTTTCCTTGCATGTCATCTAGTTTATCATAATGTTGATGTCTTAGGTATAGAGTGGAATACTAATTGTAAGTTCCTTCAATCAATACTTGCCCTCACTACCCTCCAACCTAAGTAAATCAAACTAACATTTATGTGAAGAAATTTTTCTTGGAAACCATTGTAGGCTTTGTGTTAAGTCTATTCATAGTCCATTAGTGTGTCAAGATTTCAAGCCTATGAGTGGATATAATGAATTCATGGTGAATCACCACACTTAGAATATGTTTTCAATCATGTAGCTCCTCTATTTTCATTCCAAACTATTTAAATATTATGTGATCACTATAATGAACAATATGAGGATCTAGACTCATTAAAAATCCTAGAAGTCTAACCCAAGAGTAGGTGACCCACAACCTAGCGTCATTCCCATGTTAGACTAGGTTTGAGCAATAGGACTTGAATAATCATTTGGTCATCTAGGGTACATCCTAAGCCTCCAAAAGTTATGGCATGCCCAGTAGGATAGATTTCAAGTACCCAAAATTATGCTTTGAATATATTAGAGGGAATTTAGAGGCTGAAGACATCAACAAAATCATTTATAGTCATCTTGGGCAAAGTCTAGCATCTTTGGAAGGTTTATAATCAATCTCAAGTTCAAAAATACCAGTGGTTTCATTGTTGCAAATGTAAGAAGGTTTTTAGTCATGGTTTTGATTTGATACACATATTGCATAAGGAGTCATGGTAGACCAAGATGTAGGATTTTACCCTCCACCCCCATATCCACCTTATCATACCTCATATGACCCATACATTGATACTTACTAGCCATATAATCCATCTCCTACACATTGGAAAGAATATCCACCATACTTTGAGCCTCATCTACCTCCATAGAAACCTCCTCATCCTCATAATAAGTCCTATTATCAACCTTCTACCCCTTGCAATACACCTACACCAAACACTAATTATGTACATTTAGATATTGAGAAATTAAGAAAAGAAAGGGACAAGTTGTATGAGAGTCTTAATAGTAGAAAAGGTTTGAATGTCAAGATCTTATTTCTCATCAAAATACTCCTGTAAACCAACCACATTTAGCTAAATTGGTCACCCCATATCCTTTTATTGCCTCCCTGGTCCTAGGAAATTTCTTGGTCTATAATTATTTACTTAATGACAAGTTAAATCTTTCAATTATTTCAAAATTAGTGGTAGACACCTTGAATATAAGGTATTAACATGTTTCTAACTTTGAATTGCCATGTAATGGGTCTCCCATGAAAGTATTTGACATTTTTAGAAATCTTCAACTCACTTTCCATGCCTATCCCAAACATTTATTTGTGTAAGACCTTATTGTAGCATATTTATTTCCTCATTTTGCCTTATTTTTGGGTAATGACTTCATGACTAAGGTTGGAAGGTACTTGTTCAAAGACTTGTCTCATATAGTGTGAAAACTTGAACATGGTGTGGAGGTGAAAATCAAGTCTGATTCACTCTCTACGTTCCACATTCTTCCACCTCCTTCAAACACCCCAAAGGGAGACTACCTTTACATTCCTTCCCCAAGTCAATCCACTTATGTTCAAGATCCTATACCTATCAAAGAGCCTAAAACAATACCCACATGGAAACCTTCATGTGCTATGGATCCTAGTTTCATCATGCCCACCCTTGAAAAGGAAGATAAATAAGGAAGATTTGGTATGAAATATATTATTAGTCCTTCATCTACCATTACTCAAGTGCTTGTTATCCCATTCATATACCTCCTCAATCCTAAAATCTTCCTAAGAAACCATTCAAGATCCCTCGTTGGAAGGATACCCTTGAAACAATAAAGCATCCTAATGATATCTACTACCTACCCACCCTCTCCCCTCTTGAAAATAAGTTAAGTACACCAAAATCAGAATTGGATCATTCAAGCATGGTGGATAAGCTATCAAAGTTGGTAAAGGAGGGGGAAATAATTCAAGAGATGGATAGTGAAACAGTTGTAGCTAAGTGTTAATATCACCTTATAGAGGACATTCAGTGTTTATGAATAATATATTCAAATTTGGACCCTTGTGCACTCCATTAGATCATAAGGTGGTCATGGGTATAACTTGGATGATAAAAGGTAGCTACAATATCATAATGATAGAGCTGAGGTAAATGAAACACAAACTAATCTTTTCATAAGATACCAATTATATGGAAACATCCATGATGATTATACTAATATTAAAGTTAAGAATACATTGAAAGACTAGTGGAAATACTTGTGTTTGGAGTAATTGAATGAAATGGAAATGCTTGGTAAGGTATATTTGAGTGATATATTTGAAGAGTAGGTTAATGCTTCAAATGAGGAAAGCAATACAAATCAAGGAGTGTAGAGGAAATATGAGTTGGACCTTAATTGGATCGAGGAACTACCTCTCTCTATTTATGAAGATGATGAGAAAACTTTAGTTGATCAAGAACCTTATGATGATCCTGCCAAAGTCAAGGAGTGAGTAATCATCTTGATGACTTACAAAAAAATGGAAGAAGTTCGAATTAACCTTGTGATTTGTTCATTAAACAAGATGAGATGTCATTTTTAGAGGACTTATACGACTTATACCTAAAGTTAGATACCTCAAATTTACACCATTTAAGGCTTTAAAAGAAGTAACTTGTCAAGAATGCTTTGATAGATGATCATCTTGAACCCAAAGATTAGAACTAGTTGTAGCTCCTGAATGAAGAGGAGATGAGGTTAGGGATGCAAGATAGAAATATTTGGGAGGAGTGTGATTGGATTATTGACCCTCATACTCAACCCATGCACATAAGGATGAACCCAAATGGTCATTTTGATATTCTAGGTAATCAAGAGAGTGTTGTCTATAGGAGGAAGTTATCACCTATTGATCAAAATCTAATTACACACAAGTCATCATATGATAGCTCTACATCAAGGTTCCATAGTGATCAAAACACATTCCCATTTGATCTTGGGGGAATTAAATCAATGTCTAGGTTAGTTTTGTAGTTAGTTAGTTTCTCTAAATAAGTAATTTTCATAAGTTTACAGGTTGTGCCTTATTGTTTAGTTTTTTCCTTTGTTTGTCCTTAGTTGTTAGGTGTGTTGTTTAATGTTAGGTTGTTTCATTTTTGTGTCTATGTGTGTTTTGTTTTTTATACAATTATCTAAATTTCAAGAGTATAATTTAGTCCAAATTATCATCATATTGTGATTCTTTGTTAAGTCACATTTTCATAAAAATGTCTGGGTTCCATGACCAACAAGCTGGTCAAGCCATTAGATTCACTATAAATGTTAAAAAATTTATCCTCAAAAGCCAAAATTTTAACCCATATCATTCAAAGATTTGATGACCATTGAATTATATTTATTTTCTATACCCCATAGTGTAGAGGAGCTAGACCATCATTGAAACATCATGCATGAAAAAATTGGTAGAAGGTGACATGTGAGGGGACGTCAAGTTCAAACATCATAAAGTAACCATTTTGATTCAAATATTCTTGAGTCTAAACACATTACTAATAATTGTCAAGATCATGTAAGCTTGGATTAGATACAATGGTGAGTGATGATTAATGAGTTTAGTGGGTCCCAAAGATCCAATGGTGCACATTTGATCATGCATTTATAGATCAAAAATGAGATTAAAATCAAAAAGTCATCATATCATAAGATGAATGCATAGATGATAAGTGGAAAGATCTTAGGTTCCCATATGAAGATATAACAATGCACATCATATGAAAAAGCTAATAGGTCCAAGATGATCGATGGTACATGATCCATTGTACTAAAGTAGATCGATAGTGAGAAAAGGTCAATTAGTTAGTAGATCTTAAGAAAAAATAAAAAAATTCCAAGTGTCATAACCATAGTATTTATCAGGCAAATAAATGGAGCACGTGCAAGTCATTCAAAAGTAGATTAATAGTGTGAATAAATTCAAGATTCAATCCTTATATGGGGCCACCATATGGCATAATCATGTGAAACAGATTGAAATCTAGTAGTGGATATACAAGAAGCATGTGAGACCAATAAGTGTTAAATTCTCAAAGGCTGAAATAAAGATGAATAAGGAGATAAAAATTGGCACCATATAAAAATCCAAACATAAATCGATAGTTGATGATGAAGGTTAAAACTAGTAGATTCCTAAAGAGATCAATGAAGTAGATTTGATTAAATCTCCAAATTACATGAGATGATGACACGTGTCCAAAATTGACAGTGTAGTGTGGTCAAACTCATGACATTAAACATAGAGTGTGTTCTTTAATGGACTCGATTTAGTTAGGGGTATTTAAAGAGTGTCAATGTAATAAATAGCTTGAAGAGATTCAAGTGGCCATCCATGATTACTTGTAGCAAAAATTTCATCCTCCATGACCTTTTATCCACTCTTCTATGCCAAAATAGTCTTAGTATCATTAATAAAATGAGGAGGCCAAGAAGGATTTAATGTAGTGGTTATTGTGACTACTTCTAGTGGGAATCTTGACCTTGATCATTATGACCCCTTCTCTAATCTCCCATACATCCCTTCCCCACTCTCATCCAATTTTTTTACAAATTCAAGCTTGGATCTCTTGATTTTCATCCCTCAGGGATGGTATGAATAGACTCTACCAGAATTTATACTCATTCACCTACTAGATTAATGATAAAGACACTTTCATTTATTTATCAATATGTTCTTAGTGTTTCATATTTTTTTATATGTAAAAGTGGTATAATCTTCCCTTTGTAGGTCCAAGTTCAACCTAAGTGCTAACAATATTTCCTTGCATTTCATCTAGTGTGTCATAATGTTGATGTCTCAGGTATAAACTAGATTATTGATTGTAAGTGCCTTCAATCAGACCTTACCCTCATTGTCATCTAGCCTAAGTCAATCAAAATAACCTCTATGTGAAGTATTTTTTCTTGGAAACCATTATAGGCACTATGTTAAGTATATTCATAGTCCATTAGTGTATCAAGAGTTTAATCTTATGAGTGGATACAATGAATTCATAGTGCATCACCATACTTAGAATAAGTTTTCATTCATGCAAATCCTTCTCTCTTTTCATCCCAACCTATTCAAGTCTTAGGTGAGAACTATAATGAATAATCTAAGGAGCTAGCTTCATTAAAAATACTAGAGGTATGACCAAAGAGTAGGTGACACACAACCTAGGGTCATTCCCATGTTGGACTAGATTTGAGCAAGGAGACCTAAATTATCCTTTGCTCAGCTAGGGTGTAACCTAAGTGTCCAATAGGAACTAGAGGGAGTATTATGTGGTTCTTGTAACTACTTTTTTGATTGGACTTGGTCAATTATGATCCCTTATCCACCCTTATATGCCATTCTCCCCTTTTCTCTCTTAACATTTTTCTATATATTTAGGCTTCTAAGCCTTGATTTGTATCCCTCAGGATGGTATGAGGAAAATCTTCCAACACTTGTACACCTCTTAGAGTGATGAATAGAACATTTCCAACTATTTACCAATTTATACTTAGTGTTTAGTACTTTTTTGATATGAAAATGAGGTTTTCATCTTCCCTTTATAGGTCCAAGTTATACATAATGCTAACAAACTCTTCTTATAGGTCATCTAGTGTGTCTTGATGTTGATGTATCAGGTATGAAGTGGATTATTGACTATAAGTAACTTTAATCAGGCCTTACCCTCATTTCCCTCTAGTTTAAGTCAATCAAAATGGCCTCTAGGTGAAGCATTGTTACTTGGAAGCCATTGTAGGAAGTGTGTTAGTTATGTTCATAGTTCATTAGTGTGATGAAGAGTTCAATTTCAAAGAGTGGATAAATGAATTTATGTTGCATCACCACACTTTAGAGTAGGTTTTCATTTTTATGCAATCTAATTATCCCTTTTCATCCCCATAGAGTTTAGATATTATATAAAGATCACCAAATTGTTAAATGAGAGGAGCTATCCATTTAAAATCTAGAGGTCTAGCCAAAAATTAGGTAACCCATAGCCTAGGGTCATTCCCATATTAGAGGT
This sequence comes from Torreya grandis, assembly GCA_037957365.1. Classification (NCBI taxonomy): domain Eukaryota; kingdom Viridiplantae; phylum Streptophyta; class Pinopsida; order Cupressales; family Taxaceae; genus Torreya; species Torreya grandis. The sequence continues at coordinate 3,478,526 of JARHVA010000249.1, forward strand.
TTGAGTAGAAGGCTTTAATAATTCTCTTTTTGACTAGGGTGTAACCTAGAAATCCAATAGTGACATCTATAGAGCTTCAAATGCAACTCAAAACATGGAAAAAATGGTATTGAGGTGATAATAAAACATCATCATAGCCTATGAACAACTTTCTCCAACCTTCATGGTGGCCTGATAGGCCTAGAAACCATATTTATTGTTTCCGAACACATAGTCACTTTTAACAAAGTTTAAGGTCTTTTTTAAAGATTAAGGTTTTTTTCAGTTTCTCAGGTTTCACTTTAGGGTTATGTATGCTTCATTTCTACCTTCAAAGTGCCATGTATACTTAAATATATGTGTAACGGTCTATAAGTTTCATGTGGATGGTTTTATAAAAGTTCATAATCTCTGTTTCACACCATTTTCATATCCTTGTCTTTTCACATGGTTTCCACTACCATTCAAACTATATTCTAACCATGTTGTCCATGTTTCACCCTCATTCTCTCCATTTCCACCCTTATCCATTCATCCACCCTTCACTTCAAGGCTATATAATTCCAATAGACCTAAATACTCCCTTGGAACCTTGAAAATTAATGAAACCATAAAATTTTGGAGCCATATGGTCATACACCTTTTGCTAAGGAGACAAATCCCACCTATAGTCATCCCTTTTAGGCCTAATGTAATAGAGTCTCCAAAGGGCACTATGTAGACCATTCAAAATCATGAATATTGGTGTGAGTATTAGGGGATATACATCCTAAATAAGTGAATGATGATATTATATTTTCATACATGAGTTTTAGGTGATTTATTACCATCTTCTTCTCACATAGGATTACTAATCAAACCCCTATGGATAGTCAGTACTAGAAGGAGAATACATGTGACATTACTAATGTATATTGGTTTCTTCATATTTATTAGGTAAAAAGGTAATTTTCATAAATAAATATCAAACTTAATACTATTTAATAAGGTAACACTTGATGGTTATCACATCTAAGAAGGTAGAGGAACATCAAGACATGATTGAGATTACACAGACATAATTAGGCATAAGCTCTAAGCTTAAGTAGGGGGTGGTATGCATAGAAAAAAAGATTGAAAAATCATAGTATGAGAATGATATTATCCCTAGGGAACATTATGGACACCTAATTATCACAAATACCTTAGGATATAATCAAACAATCCATACTCAGTTTTCATGATCAAACACACAGTCAATAGGCAATTTACTACCAGTCTAAGCCAAAATGGTATCTTGAGGCATTTATAATCATGTCCAAGCCATAAAAAATAGTATTAATGGTAATAATAACCAACTTAAGTAAAAATTCCTCAATTTTGGCTAGATAAATAGTGGTTATACCCACTATTTTTCTCAGACCAAGCCCTATCTATGATAGTTGTTCTATGGGTTGAAAGGTGCATCCATGCCATGAAGGGTCTATCAATAGTTTGGGATCCATAAGAAGTTTTTTTTTATGTAAATTGATGGATAAGTCCCTTAAAATTCCTCAAAATTAATAAAACTTAGAACTATAATCAAGTGCCTTAGTGATAGGCCAATGTAGATAGTCACACAAGCCTACTCATAGACCTTATTGCCATCTCAAGATTCCTTCAAGATCTTATAACACATTGAATGGTAAATGTGATGTGTATGAGGATGAATTAAGTGAAAATATGTGATAAATTTGATCAAGGTGTCTTCAAACCCTATTTGAGGTAGTCAACCTATACACAGTCAATTCAAATCTCACCTTTAAATGCTCACCCACTCCCCCAAATACATGCATAGGGCCAAAACTCTTAGGTAAGTTTAAGTCTCCATATGGACCAAATATTCATGAAATATTGGTTATAATTTTGGGGCTAAAATTTATGAATTAAACTTAATGAAATAAGCACTCAAAATAGTATGTAAACAACCATAGTGTCACCTTTCAACATTCCTATCTCCACACATCCTTTGAATGGAAACCCAAGCCATTTATGGAAGATGAGGAGGTCAGTGCACTATAGATTCATGGAATTTTTTTCCTAGTTTTGATGTTTGTATGATATCAACTATTTTTGAGATGGTGGACATCCAAAACCTTGTATAAACCCCATAAGTGACTTGATAGTGGAGTTTGGCCTTAAAACCTAACCAGATGAGGTAGTTTGACCATGAAATGACCTTTAAGGTCCCATGAAGCTCTCTAAGCATCACAATCACTAACTGTTTATCACATGCAGGATTGAAACTATATTGAAGAGGACTATAATTGTTAGTTTGAGATTAGAATCAAGGAGATGTGGAGTATTTGTTTGAATAATGAAGTTGGGGAGGAATAATGAGTCCTATAGCATCTAAATGGGCCCTCTAGTAGTCATCAAAATGACCTCCATGACTATTTCAATAAGTAGAAAAGTATAGGGGTTGGAATTAATGGTTATATGTATTCAAATGGGGTCAAAAGGCTTGATCAAGTCAGTGTTGATTCCTATTAAGGTCCTTGAGGTAATTTTTAGGTTGGGGATGATGCAATAATGCCTTGTAAACTTAAGATTTAAACAAAAAATCATTATTCATGTCTAGAAACAAATCACCATAGCTTTCACTATGATTGTGTCCTAAAAAATTGAATTAAATAATAATTTATAGAGTAAGAATGCTTCAAATTTTCTTGGGGAAGGCTATCATAGTGTTTTGAATCCCTTTAGGTAATTTGAACCACAGAGAAGTTTCTACAGTGGATCATTTTACCTACAGAGTTATAGGATTTGCTTTGTGATTATTTTTATCCCACAAAGAGCATCTTCAAATTATCATCATATATTGTATTCTATGCATGGGTAGTCCAACATTTTGGAGAATGTGGGGAGGTCTATTAACTTTAATTTGGCATAATTAGTTTAGATATCCAAGCTTTGATCTCTATGAACCATCCTTAAGATCCCCAAACACTCCTAAACCTCCCTTAAACCCTAATAGTGACTTGAATAGTATGGTTTAATGTAAAATGCATTAAAACAATTATGAATTTATTATCTAACACTTGGATCATGTTTCCAACTCAAAGGGGATCATCTCCAGGGCACCTAATGATATATAAACTATACAATCACTTCTTGAAAATGTAAGTTTATAGGGTTTTGGGCATAATATTTATTTCAGATCCTAAATAGGAGTTACAAACTATAGAAAAGGCAAGTTCAAGACTTATTATACTCCAATGCCAAAATTATCCATGGAACTGACTGGAGGTGTCTCTATTAGCTCCTTCTAATAAGCTAGTTTGTGAAGCTAGTTTAAGTGGCCTAGTCATGCAAGGCTAATGTGTTTCTAGGTTAAGAACACTTGAGAGACCTCAATACCAATTCATAGGAGTTAATATAGTAATTATCTAAGTATTTTTAGATGATTTGGGATCCTATTTTATCTATTTTATCTTTCAAGTAATGAATATAAATAGAAAGATAAAGGATAAGCATAAAAGGTCTACTTATCTTGAAAATAGAAGACTCTAGTGGGCATGGAGAAACATTATGAAATTTATGAGTCACCTTGAGGAATTTATAACTATCATCTATGGGAGAATATAATAATTAAAGTCCATTATGATAGTGTAGACACCGCAAACGTGTCTGCACCTTGGTTCTCCCCCTTGTCCACCTCAAACCCCCTATCCTAACCCTTGGTCTCCATTTGATTAAAATAATTTAAATATTTTAATCAAGTGGCCCCCTTTCCACCCTACCCTTGCCACCTTGGATCCTCCCTTGAATCCCTCCACCTTCCCCCTAGCATTTATTAGGCCAAATCTCTTCATTATCTCCCCCCACGCCCATTTTGGCATCCTCGTGACCGTTCTTCCCATAACCCCTCGCCCGGCGGCATGCAAGAATGGGCAGAGGCTATTTTTAGCCTCTGTCCCCATCCTGTGACCGCCGATGTCGGTGACCCTTCAGCCGACGTCGGTGAAACTGCCGGCGTCGGCAGCCTTCATTATCCCTTTCTGCATCCGTTGCAGCCCCTGGACCCTTGAGCTCACAAACAAACTCCTCTTGGTGCTTTGGCTTTCGTCTCTCCTCCGTCTTGACCTCGTGCAATAGCAGCAACAGGTGCAAAGGCTCTGGATCAGGTATTTTCTTCTTGCAATAAGTCTTCCATGGCTCCAACAATAGCTCCTCCTTTCTTCAGTCAGCGAGCCAAAGGTAAGCACAATTTGGTGTTTCATTTTATTTTATTTCTTTAGTTTTAGTCATATATCCTATCTATTGTCTCCTACTCCCTCTGTTCTTCCCCCTGAGAGGCTGCAAAGCCTTCTCAGGTCCTGTCCTCTGTGTCTCTTCCTCTTCCTTGTCCCTCTTTTAATCCAACCCCAGACAACTTCCTCATCCCTCTGCCAAAAAGACCTTGCATAAGGCACCCAACCAGAACCAGACCACTCCCCAGTCCATCCAAATTTGTTCCCAAACTCAGTCTCAGACCCGTCCACAGTCCAAAAAGCAACCCAGACCCGACTACAGGCCACAACCCCGACCGACGCCGGTCACTACCCCAACCGACGTCGGCAGAACAGCCGACGCTGGCAGATCAGCTAACCGACGCTGGCGACATTTCCGACCTCGACGACTGACTTCAGCCCAACAACTCCTTCAGGTAATCATTTTGGTCTTTTCTTTCCTTTCTAATTTCTTTGTCACTTCTGTATTCTGGCATTCTGTCTTTTTATCAGTCACTTATCTCATCAAAACAGTGGGTTGACCTCCCTTAAGGAAGTTTTCACACTTCCGGGAATAAGCTTTTGCTTGGCAACCCACCGCCTATCCATTTGACATTTTCTTGTCCAAGTTTCCTTTTTTCTTGCAGGTGTCATTCCTCCACAGCCAAAGAGGAGTGTTCACAAGCGTCTGGATTACGGTGCACGATCTTTATCCAGGTACTTCCCAAGCCTTGTCCATTCTTTTTTAGTTTCTTCTTTCCTTATGATCTAAAAAATGAAATTTTGAGTAGAAACATCTCTGGCACGCCCGGTGGGACCCTAGGTTCCTCCTGGGTTCCTTTTCTTTTTCATTCATTTAGGAGCATTAGGTTCTTACCTTTTCTCCTCCTTCTTTTCTTCTCAATGACACTATAAGCAGGACTAAAACGAATCTTTCTTCCTTGCATTCTAGGCTAGTCTAAACATCATACTCTCAACCCTTTCTCAAACTTGTCTTCATAACAAACATCACATTTTGACTTGGGCATTAAAACGTATTTCACTTTCATTTCTGCTTGTGCTTGCATTAGTCCACATCTAGTAACTTAATCCGCATATTGAATAAATCGTAGACACTTGATGTTACACTACCGGACCACATGCACAAAACACACATAAAACTTACCTGAGACAAGGCCCGACTGGGATTTCATCCCCCAGCGGATACCTTACCCATCCCGATGACCCTACTTGGATTTCATCACCACGGGGGAAGCCCACTCCGTTCTCTGGCGGAGTCTAAACTCTAGGCGAGGTATATCTTGGCTAAGCGAGACCAGCTAACCACTGGAATCATGAAGTGAGGGGAGCTTGCTCCTTAGCACCAGGCCACGTACCAGACCCTAACACAGATCTTTGAGCACCTAAAACAATTCCTGAAACCATCTTTAGACCACCTTCTTCTAGGACCCATTTTTTAGCCAATCTCCCTAAACATTCATCTAAGGCATAAGCCACGATTTCTAAGGTTAATTCCTAGGATTTATCGCTTAGGCTTGTCTGTCTCTCCCTGTTTTCCTCTTCTCATCTGTTTGTTTGAGTGAGTGAGGACGCCTTCTTCTTTGTTTTTCCAAGAACCTTTTGGTTCTCTGGAAAACACAGTCACCGACATCGGTTTTGCCACCGACGTCGGCTTCCCCTGTCACCGGCCTCGGTTATTCTACCGACGTCGGCTTCATCTGTTACCGGCATCGGTTATCTGACCGACATCGGCCATATTTCTTACCGACATCAGTTTTTAAACTGACGTCGGTCTCTGTCACTGTCCTTTTTTTTTCCCAAACTAGCAGCCTGAGACCTATCCCTTCTCTGTCAAAGACTCCATCCTGGTCTTCTAAAACTGAGCAACACAGTTCCTGAGACCTGAACCTTCTTTGCCTTGCATGGTTTTGACTCGTAGCCAAGCCAAGGCTCTTGTCGACCACGCTAGCCGTCAACCACTTCCGTCCACCCCATCCGTGACCAAGCCTACAATGGAGTTCAACTCAGAGACCGAAAGAACTCCTGCCCGTCCAACCCCGCCGCAGACTCCCATTGTCCAAGAAGGGGACCGAGACTTCGAGCGATTCTTGGACCTCTCAAGGCCTTGCAACACTATCTCGCGCATAGCCGAATGCAGGACTCCTTGGGCAATCCGATCTACGGAATGCCAACCTCCCTTGTCACGACTATGGCTGTATCGATAGCATCCGTAGTTCAACCTTCAGACACTCAAGCCATCGCTTTGACCACTGACCAGACTTTGACCAATCCTCTAGGTGTGGCCTCTCCCTCTATCATTGGGCCCACTTCCACCGGGGTTTCGGCCCCCTGTCAACCCCAACCCGCTCAACCACTATCCACTCCTTTTCAAAACCTTGTCATCTCTATTCCGCCTACCCTGGCCCCTATCAACACCAGGGTGGCTTCTTATCCCTTGGCCCCTGTTACCACAGTCCAACCTCTCGTGGCAACAACGGGCCCAGCTATGTCTTCTAACCAACCACCTTTAGCCTCCACTTCTGCCCCTGTGATTAGTCATCCGTACATTCTACAACTGACTATATCGCACGCCTCCTCTAGCCTCTTCCAAGTGCCCTACAACTTAGGGGCGCGCAACCTGTCAATCCGTCGGCAGACATCATCAAAATGCTGATGGACAAGATGACCAGTCTTGAGACCTCTATTTCCAGCTCGCGCAACACTCTTTCATACGAGCAGATCTGCAATGAACCCATTCATCCTTCTATCCCAATCAGACCATATCCCAGCCAGTGGGAGCTTCCGAAGTTTTCTCGCTTTCAAAAAAAGGAAGACCCACTACAACACTTGCGGGCATTCAAACATGCCTGCTGCCTCATTGGCCATGACGATGCGTTACTTTTACACACGTTTCCTATGTCTCTCTCAGGTGCTGCGCTTGATTGGTACAGCTCCCTTCCTAGCCATTCTCTCTTCTCATTCACACAATTGGCTCAGCTCTTCCTCGATCACTTTTCCATCAACATAACCAAGAAGGTCTCAATCACGGACCTCTATTCTATTCGGCAATTCGAGGACGAATCCATAGCCAACTTCGTTGCTCGATGGAGAGGCCTTATCAATCAACTCTCCTTTTCCTTACCTCAGGCTGAGCTTATTGAACTCTTTTCCCAAGCTTGTGCCAGACATATCTCTTCCACCCTGAGGGTTCAAACCTTCCGCACTTTTGACGAGGCCTTCACGATGGCCCACAAACTTGAGTTGCGTGCCATCGAGGAGAATAAAGTCAAGTTGCGGAGTAAGAATCCCAGCTCTAAGACCAATGACTCTTCTTTTGCTAAGCCATCATCATCCAATTCTAAATCCAAGGCTTCAGCTAATGCCATGGTTGTCAGACCTTCATCTTCTTCGACCAATCAGCCTGAGCCATCTACATCTCAGAGCGCTACTCGGCAATTCTAGCAAAGATACGTGCAGCGACGATATACTCCTCTCAGAGAATCATATGTGTCTGTGCTGGAAAAGCTTCTTAAATAGGGGGTCCTCAATCTCCCTCAAGCCCGACCTCCTCCGCAATTCAATCCCTCACACGCCATCCCCGCGTGGTATAGGGAGCAAGACTTCTGTAGCTTCCACCATGTTAAGGGCCATGACACGGAGAACTGCAAGACCTTTAAGAACATAATACAAGACATGCTTGAAAAGGGGGATCTCATCTTAGACAATCCAAATGCACCCCCTAATCAGGCCATTGACATCTTCAAACAACCTTTCCCCAATCATCCGCCAACTCAGAACAATGTCTAGACCTTAATTGATGACAATCATGAGCACAATATTCGAACAGTCAATACGGTCTCTCCTTTCGTCCCCAATCAACCTCTTGAGGTTAGTCCATCAATCAGTCCGTCACATGTGGATGAGCCTCTCTCCCTGGCTAGTTCTCCATTGACCTCTCTCATCTTGGAGGATGCCTCGGCCTTACCAGCACCACCAGTCTCGCCATCCTCCTTTCTGCGGCCTATGGAGGACCCGACCCTTCCTACTCCTCAGCCGCAAGTGGAGGGCACCGTCATCCCTGCCCTTTACCCACTGGAGGAGCCTCGCTCCCCGGTCTCTTCTCCACCCGGGGAAGACCCGGTCTCCCCTTCGTCTTCATCTAAATCTGTCACGACTTCACCACACCATGCGTCTAAGGCCACTACACCCATCTCGTCTTCAACCTCGCAACCATCAACATCTTCCTCTTAGCCATTTTCCCGGTTAGTGGAGAAGATCAAACTTCTCCCTCCGAGGAAAGTGACGCCTCAGGTGTTGTGGGAGCGTCTTAAAGCCCTTCAACATACCCGCGCCCTCTCATCACATGCCACTAATCCTCCCAAGGCGAAATCTCGTCAGACTCTTGACAAAGACCAGACTCTCAAACCTCAACCAAACCCGCCCAAACCGAAGCCTGCATCTATCTCGTCTAAACCCATCAAGTCATTTGGCGTTCGTCCTATCTCCTCCCTCACTCACCCGCAAGTGAAGGTGGACCTGGGCCAGACCTCGACCAGCAGTAGTCTTCCAACCAAGGCAAAGAAGACTGCCAGACCACAGAAACGAACACCTCCTTCTCCGTCACCATTGCCATCCATTTTGGGCCCCCATCCTTTGACCTTGGCTAGCATCCTTCCCACTCCAGCCTTCAACCAAAACTCATTGCCTCCTTTGCTTCCTCTGCCTATCTCCAGTCGTCCCTCTCCTAAGAAGACGGTATCAATCATCAAGAAAGAGCCGTCTCCGTCTGTCACCACGCCATCAACCCATAAGGTGGTACGGAAACCTCTTCTAACCTCGCCTAAGCAAAAATCACCAACCTCGCACATATCGAATAGCACGGACCCTCTATTGGGCTCATACTCATTGATATTGCACTGACTTCTCCAGACTTCTGACATAACCCTTCCGCCCATCAAGCCTTTCCAACCTCTCAGGTCCAAGCCCTCCTGGTTCGATGATATGAAAATTTGTTTATATCATCGTACACCAGGACACGACACCGAGACTTGTTGTGCCCTCAAGGCCGTCATTCGCCGCCACATGGAGAAAGACACTCTTCTCCTTGAGGACACTCTTGACCAGACCCCGACTCCCTCTCATCCAACCTCTTCAAACACGTCAACATCTCACCAGCAAGACATGACCCCTTCTTCGCCTCCCATTTTTGAAATCAATGCTATCCGTATAACCACTAGGTCGCAAAAGGACAAGGCCAAGGAAAAAGCTGCCATTCCTTGGACCTATCCCTTTATCAAGCCACCCCTTGCGCCCAAGCCTAAAATTTCTATCCTTGGCGCATCCCAACCTTCTTCGTCTTCCTCTTCTGGACCAATTCATGACTCCATGCTGAAGCAGCTTCACCAGACACCTGTGAAGATGTCTCTTTATGACCTTGTCCAAACCTCACCTCAGCACCGTCAAGCCCTTATCCAAGCCTTACAGGCAGCAGAGGTCCAACCTGAGGACCCCCAACCACTCGCTGCCCTCGTCCATTCTTTGTCTCCTATCGCCTCCATCACATTCAGCGATTCTGAGATTCCCACATCTAACACGGAAGATCAGGACACCGCCCTCTTCATCACTGCCTATGTTGATCGGACATGCATTAAACGCGTTATGATCGACGGTGGCGCTAGCATCAACATAATCTCTACCCACGCCTTTGATCAGCTGGCTCTTCCTAAGAACTGCGTCTCCAAAACTGACGCGATCTTACGCTCTTTCAACGACACCACCACCACAACCATTGGCACAGTCATCCTCCACATTTGCGTTGGTCCACGCACAGTCCCGGAGCTCTTCTATATCATCGAAGGAGAGTTTCAATACAACCTTCTACTGGGCTGACCTTGGATCCGTGCCATGGCCTGTATACCCTCCACACTGCACCGTTGTGTGAAGTTCGAGCATGATGGGCAAGTCCACACCATCCCTGCTGACCCTTCACCCTTCAAGACTTGCAACACCACCTACCGTCCTAACGATGTCCTCATTCCCATCAAGTCGTCAACTCCGGCACCGCCTCCATCTGTGGAAGCTTCGACCAGTTCGCAATCGGCGGTTGCCCTCACCCCTCCTCTTCAAGCGCTGACCAAAGACCCCATGGAAGACATCTTCCAACGACTATCGCTTGGGGAATATCGCTTGTTGACCCTCGACATGTTCCAAACTCCACAAGAGTATGGATGCCTTCACCTCAGTCCTAATTACGACCATCAGATCAGGACGGTCGTACCTTATGGTCCTCCTCACTTCTAAACCAACTTTGTCTATGGGGGGCTTAATCAAGCTCCTACCAACGGCAATTCCCTCTCTTCGCCCCAACCTTTCACATCTGATTTCTCATTTCTTGGCAACCCTGCCTTTGCACACACTTACCTTCACAGGTGTGCATGGAAGGGTTTTGGTTTCGGACGTTATGAGCAGGGCTCCCATCAGCCCATCGAGCCGCTCAATGATCATGATGCCAAGAAACGGTATGGCCTGGGATATCATGACCCCACTCTGGCTCCTTCTGACCTTTGTCCCAAACCAACCATTGACCAATCTCTTCCAAACTCACCCATCTCTCCTTCATCACCTACGGAGTCGGTGGTTTCCATCCCTCCTAGTTTTTTTTTTCCATAAACACCATCTGCCTGGAACCCCTGACTTATCAGCTCAATGGGGTGCCCAGGTCTCTCCCTCTCATCTTTCCTAGCATGGTAGAGGATGAGTCGGCAACCATTCACACTGTCCACTGCATTGACGATGATGCCATCATTTCCTACATGGGTGCCGATGACTCTTTCATCCAGCGTTTCCTCCCTTCCGAGACCCAGGTTATGTTAAATGAATCCACCATTGACATCAACCTCCCTTCTTCTTCCGATGTTCCTCACGTCTTAAAGATTGGCTAATCTTTAGACGCTCAGGAGCAGCTTGACTATGCCCAGTTCCTTTCCAACCATAGCAAGGCCTTTGCCCGGACTTACAGCGACATGCCTGGCATCGACCCCACCATTGCTACCCATAACATTGTCACCAAACCAGAGGCTAAGCCTATTAGGTAGAAGCTTCGAAAGATGCATCCTCGCGTTGCGCTCCTTGTCAAAGAGGAGCTTCAACGCCTTCTTTCTGTCTCCTTCATCCAACCCATCGATTATCCACAGTGGGTCTCTAACATCGTCCCAGTTACTAAAGCAACTAGGGGGATTCAGATCTGCACAGACTATCGCGACCTTAACCTAGCCTGTCCCAAAGATGACTTCCCTCTTCCTAACATTGACCAGCTTGTTGATCTCATGGCCGGCCATGAGATGCTATCTCTTATGGATGGGTTTTCAGGATACAATCAAATCCTGATCGCACCGAAAGACCAGCAAAAGACTACCTTTATCACCCCATGGGGGACTTTCTGCTATCGAGTCATGCCTTTCGGCCTAAAAAATGCTGGTGCCACGTATCAGCACGCCATGACCTACATTTTCCACGATCTCCTCCACAAAATCATGGAGGACTATGTGGATGACCTTCTCAGCAAGTCCAAACTTCGCCGTGACCACTTGACCATTCTCACAATCATCTTCTCTCGCCTCCTTCAATACAATGTCCGCCTTAACCCCAAGAAGTGTGTCTTTGGGGTCCTCTCAGGAAAACTTCTCGGCTTCATCGTTTCCTTTTGTGGTATCGAGATAGATCCCACCAAGATCTGCGCTATCCTCGAAATGCCACCCCCGACCAATCTCAAGCAGCTTCACAGTCTACAAGGGAAGCTCCAGTCCATTCGCCGTTTCATCTCGCAGCTTTCAGACCGCTGCCAACCTTTTCATCACCTCCTTAAGAAGGACGTCTCCTTTAAATGGGATAAGGGCTGTCAAGAGGCTTTTGAAGCCCTCAAAGGCTATCTGGTCTCTCCACCAGTCCTCATTCCACCCAAGGATGACCAACCCTTCTACCTTTATATCTCTGCTACCAACCATTCGTTAGGTGCCATGATCGTGCACCGAGACGAGCATCATCGCGAGCAAGCGGTTTACTACATCAGCCGAACACTGGTCGACTATGAAACTCGGTATACTCATACCGAGAAACTCTGTTTGGCATTAGTCTTTTCCGCTACCAAGCTCCGCCACTATCTTCTCAACCACAAAACCTTTGTCGTCACTCACACTGACCCTCTCAAGTACATGCACTCCAAGCCATATCAGAATCAACGTATGGCTCGGTGGCTCATGCTGCTTGCTGAGTTTGACTTCAAATTCATCCAACAGAAATCTATCAAGGGGCAAACCATCGCTGACCAACTGGCAGATGCCCCTCTTCCCGATAGCCAACCTTCACACTGTGAGTTCCCTGACGAGTCTATCGCTACCCTTTCCACCGATGACACCGTCTACCAAATGACTATGTTCTTTGACGGCTCCAAGTGTCAACTCGGTGGGGGTGCGGGGGTCATCCTCATCCCACTCGAAGGGGAGCCCATGCCTCTATCTTTCAAGCTTGACTTTGATTGTACCAATAATGTGGCCGAATACGAGGCCTTAATTTTGGAACTTCAGACTGCCCTTTCTCTCCACATCAAGTCTATCAACATCTTCGGTGACTCGCAGCTCGTCATTAATCAAGTTAACGGTTCATATCTCTGTAAAAATGAAGTTTTACAGAGGTATAAGAATCGTGCTGACCTTCTTTTGGCATCTTTCGACCATTACCTCTTGCAGACTATTCCACGCTCTACGAACAAGTTTGCCGACACCATGGCTTCTCTTGCTTCGCATATCCCGTCTTCATCATCATCATCCTGCCTTTTTGTCATAGTGCATCGTGTACCTTTGCCTTCATACATCTCTCCTCATATCGACCATATCAATGATGTCAATTCTAGCCCACGAGATGACTGGTATAAGCAACTTGTGGACTACTTGTCTCTTTCTGTCACTCCTCCCAACCTCTCTAGCAATGCGCGGCGAGCTTTCATCAAGCACACAGCTTGCTATACCATGCTAGGGGGTCTTCTCTATAAGCGAGGCTTCGACGGTCTCCTTCTTCGCTGTCTAACCGCCACTGAAGCTTCTCATGCCATAAAGCAAGTCCACGATGGGATTTGTGGTGGACACTTCAGTGGAAACTCGGTTGCCAAGCGCATCCTTCACCTGGGTTATTATTGGCCCACCCTTCATCAAGACTGTAGAGATTATGTTCGGCGTTGCATCAAGTGTCAGCAGCACTCTAACCTGCTTCATCTCCCCAGCCACACCTTGCAAGTCGCTCAGGATTTTTGGCCTTTCTCTCAGTGGGGCTTGGATCTCATCGGTGAGATCAACCCTCACTCGTCTCTTCATCATCAGTCCATCATCACTGCCACTGAGTATTTCACCAAGTGGGTGGAAGCCATTCCTCTTGTCTCCACAAAAGCCGACAAAATTGTCGACTTCATCAGCAGCCACATCATCTGTCGTTTCGGTGTCCCTCACAAAATCATCACCGACAATGGCAAGTCCTTCAAAAACAAGACTGTCCAAAAACTATGCGACTCATTTGGCATCAAACTCAGCTTTTCTTCGCCTTACTACCCACAAGCAAATGGGCAGGCCAAGGCTTCCAACAAAATTCTCACCAAAATTCTCATGAAGGTGGTCGACGATACAGGAAGGGATTGGCACGTTCATATTCCCTTCACTTTGTGGGCCTACCACACTAGCAGCCGAACCTCTACGGGTGCTACTCCCTTCTCTCTCGTGTACGGAACAGAGGCTGTCTTACCTCTCAAAGTACCGATCCCGTCTCTCTGCATCTCCCTGCATGACATTCTCTCCAACGACGACTTTCGTCAAGATCGCCTAGCTCAACTTGAGTTACTCGACGAGCGCCATCTGGCTACCCTTAATCATCTCCATGTCTACCAAAGTCGCATAAAGCGGGCCTACGACAAAAATCTGTGAGAATGAGATTTCAACATCGGAGACCTCATCCTCAAAGAGAATCAGCACGTGACCAATATGGAGCAAAGTAAACGAGGCAAATTCGCCCCCAATTGGCTTGGACCTTTTATCATCACGCACAAGTATGGGTCAGGGACTTATCGTCTGTCTTCCCTCGACGGATGGCCAGAACCTGAGCCTCTTAATGCGTTGCATCTTCGACCATTCTTCTGTTAGTCGAGTACTCGTCTGCTTGACACGTAACTTGAGCTCGTCCCTTGAGCAATCCTCATCCTCTTAATCCTCATTCCTTTCAACCCTATTTCCCTTTAACAAGTCCTCTACAACCCTTTTATGATGCATGGATGCTTTGTCCTAATAAAAGGGACGTCCTTGAGCTTCTACAGTCTTGTTCGTGACTCTCATTTCTATCAATAAATACAAATCAAGATGTCAAAACATATCCATGGTCACAAAATCAAGTCAAATCAAAAAGACAGACTGATCCCTCGAAGGACAGCTGTACTATCATTGTTGTATTACTAGACTGATCCCTTGAAGGACAGCTAGGCCAACTTTTCAAACATTATCAAGCAAAAATATAGACCACTCCCTCGAAGGATGGCTATGACTAATCTAGCTATAAACAACACCTTTTCTTAGAAGCTTCCCGCATTGATCAACTTCGCAACATGACCATACATCAAAAGACATCTCTATGTAGGCTTCCCGCATCGATCAGCCTGCGCCAAAAAAAAAAATGAGTCACGGACTTGGCTTGTAGTTGTCTCAGGGTCTCCCATAAAAAGGGGCAAGGTTATTCCTGCTCTTAAACTGGGTTACCCTATCCTCCTCCTATCACCTGCTCAAGGGACTTCAAGCTCACTTTAATGTCAAAGTGATTCGATTACCGTCCTAACACCACACTGGTCAACGACATAATGCATAAACGGGGCTTTGGTTCTAACAACCCCTATCTATGCTTCCTTTCTAGTCCTTGTCAATGAAAGAGCGATTTGCCTTTCATATTTTCTCTACGCTTTGGCCACATCAATTGTCGACTTATCTCAAACCCAGCCATTTTCAACATGACATCAGGCGTCACCTTGTCCTTTTCACATAGTTTCTATGAACACCAATACACATAGAAACTACCGACCAGACCTAATTTATGTTAAGCATAAACCAATACTTGCTGAAGCATAAATAGACCTTCCATTCATTTTTAGCATACATCCATCGCGACTATGGAAACTTGCTAGGGATGAAAGACTCTCGACCAATTCTACAGAATACACCATCTGTAGCATCTTTTTATCCTCATCTTACCCTCATCATTTCGACGCTTGACCACGTCCAATCATCGACCAATCCTCTCAATTCGTCCGAACTACATTGGTCTGAGGCCCTATGACCAGGGCTATGTAGGCAGCACTCAGATACCACATCTTCTGAGGTTAGCTCGACCACCCCCTTTTGTTCATCTCTATGATGGACAAACCTTCTCTTCTTTGACTCTTATCACGACCAACTCCGTCAACTCTTACCAAGACCAATCATCGACTTTGACCAAGACCAATCAATCCCTCTGACCCTTCCTCCCTTTTAGGGAGAACTACATCGGCCTGAGGCCCCTACGACAGGGGCTATGTAGGCAGCACTCAGTTGACATGGGGTCTTCTGGGGTTAGCTCGGCCGCATCCTTTCGTCCATCCATCCTCTTGACCAATGACCATTGGAGATCATGCGTATCTCCTTCAACCACTTCCAAGCCAATGTTGCCTTGGTTGTTTTTGTGTGTGTGCTACCTCACGGCTTGTTAGCAGAATTGTCCGCAGACTATTTTTGACCCTTCACAAGTATAGGATCGCGAGCCAGTTGATCCCTACTACTTGTGGCTTTTTCATGTTTTCAGCAGACGACTAAATGCTGGGGCCCAGTTACTTCAATTTTGGCACTCCTTGACCCTCGACATGCGACAATTTGACCTGACCCTCTCGTGAAGTGGACTACATGCAATCATGACTATGGCAGCATTTTCACTCACTCTCTTCTATCCATTTCTCTGTCAAATCGACACTCGATCTTCGGTTCCCTTCTCTCGACTATCGCTTTGAGGGGGGAACACCTCATCCTTTTTCTGGGGCAACCAACTCCTATTTGTCTTGCAGTTCATCTAGAACAACCAACAAGACAAAAAGGGGCAAATGTAGACACCGCAAACGTGTCTGCACCTTGGTTCTCCCCCTTGTCCACCTCAAACCCCCTATCCTAACCCTTGGTCTCCATTTGATTAAAATAATTTAAATATTTTAATCAAGTGGCCCCCTTTCCACCCTACCCTTGCCACCTTGGATCCTCCCTTGAATCCCTCCACCTTCCCCCTAACATTTATTAGGCCAAATCTCTTCATTATCTCCCCCCATGCCCATTTTGGCATCCTCGTGACCGTTCTTCCCATAACCCCTCGCCCGACGGCGTGCAAGAATGGGCAGAGGCTATTTTTAGCCTCTGTCCCCATCCTGCGACCGCCGACGTCGGTGACCCTTCGGCTGACGTTGGTGAAACTGCCAGCGTCGGCAGCCTTCATTATCCCTTTCTGCATCCGTTGTAGCCCCTGGACCCTTGAGCTCGCAAACAGACTCCTCTTAGCGCTTTGGCTTTCGTCTCTCCTCCGTCTTGACCTCGTGCAATAGCAGCAACAGGTGCAAAGGCTCCAGATCAGGTATTTTCTTCTTGCAACAAGTCTTTCGTGGCTCCAACAACAGCTCCTCCTTTCTTCAGTCAGCAAGCCAAAGGTAAGCACAATTTGGTGTTTCATTTTATTTTATTTCTTTAGTTTTAGTCATCTATCCTATCTATTGTCTCCTACTCCCTCTGTTCTTCCCCCTGAGAGGCTGCAAAGCCTTCTCAGGCCTTGTCCTCTGTGTCTCTTCCACTTCCCTGTCCCTCTTTTAATCCAACCCCAGACAACTTCCTCATCCCTCTACCAAAAAGACCTTGCATAAGGCACCCAACCAGAACCAGACCACTCCCCAGTCCATCCAAATTTGTCCCCAAACTCAGTCTCAGACCCGTCCACAGTCCAGAAAGCAACCCAGACCTGACTACAGGCCACAACCCCGACTGACGCCGGTCACTACCCCAACCGACGTCGGTAGAACAGCCGACGCCGGCAGATCAGCTAACCGATGCCGGCGACATTTCCGACCTCGGCGACTGTCTTCAGCCCAACAACTCCTTCAGGTAATCATTTTGGTCTTTTCTTTCCTTTCTAATTTCTTTGTCACTTCTATATTCTGGCATTCTATCTTTTTATCAGTCACTTATCTCATCAAAACAGTGGGTTGACCTCCCTTAAGGAAGTTTTCACACTTCCGGGAACAAGCTTTTGCTTGGCAACCCACCGCCTATCCATTTGACATTTTCTTGTCCAAGTTTCCTTTTTTCTTGCAGGTGTCATTCCTCCACAGCCAAAGAGGAGTGTTCACAAGCATCTGGATTACGATGCGCGATCTTTATCCAGGTACTTCCCAAGCCTTGTCCATTCTTTTTTAGTTTCTTCTTTCCTTATGATCTGAAAAGCGAAATTTTGAGTAGAAACAGATAGGGTAAAGTTAGTTTCAAGGATAATTCAGCATGCACATTAAAGGATACGCTATCTAACACATCTAGGAGGCCTATCCACACTCCATTTTCATTTTTTACTACCATTAGAGATAATGTTGGGATATTTTAAGCATGTATAAGGCATGAATGAAGTAAAATTTTTAATTTACAACCTCCATGCTTTATCTCAATGCCAAAGTGGACTCATTGAAGGAGTGTCAATGCTTGAGGAGGATGAAAATGCCTATTGTAACTACCATATGCCACATTCACCTCATTCATGTCCTCTCACACAATTGTAGTATTCCCTCATCTCTCTCAAACTTATATTTGATTAGGCATTGAGATCTTACTTTGGCATCCCTTATTTGGGTGTAGTAAAGCTCTACCAAAATTACCATGTACTCCTTTGAATCAATAAGAAAATACTTGTAGATTTCTATTGAATGTTAGTGTGTTTCATGAGATTTTGATTTTTATAATTCATGTATTATATTTTCATATTTAGGTATTTTTATGTACTAGGTTATTAGTCTATTTTAGGTTGTATGAAGTGTTGTCAAATGGAGGTATTCTTGAAGTGTCATAAGACAATAGTGTCTTGTGTAGACCTATGCCTCTGTCTTTCAAGTTGAATAATTATAAATCAACCTACATATTAATTATTTATTATTAAAACACAATTGATAAGTTTGATTAGTTTTAGTCTCCATCAAGTTCATTAGTGTGTTTCAAAGGATAGATTTAAGTGGATCTTCAATCACTAGTGCATTACCTCTTTAGTGTAGGTTTTTTTTCTTAGTTTTATCTCTTTTCCATTTTCATTGCAACAAAATTATGAATTAGAGAGAGTTAAAGTGAAAAATTAAGGGAGATATCCCAATCAAAACTAGAGGGTTGACTTGTATATTAGGTATCCCATAACCTAAAGGTCACTCCAATATTGGTCTAGGTTTGAGGTGGATGTGAACAGTCCTTTCCTCAGCAAGGGTGTAACCTAGATACCTAATAGTTATATCACACCTTGTTGGACTAGATATCAAGTGCCTTGGATACCTACTTTGATAATATTTGATAATTTTGGAAGACATCTAGAAGGTCAAGGATAATCAATGGTAGATTAGATGGTAGTTTCATGTAAATGGTGTCTATTAGGTCAACTTCAAAAGGTATGCAGATTGATTTTGTTGAACTATCTTTATATATTACAAGTATAAAGAGTTTTAATATATTAAACCCAAATCCCACACCCCCAAATTCTCCCAAGTCTCCCAATTCTACCAATTCTATCCATACACAACCTGTTACAAGTCCCATAATTCTAATGGTAAGGCCTAAAATGTAAGAATCTATACGCTTTAATGGCGGTATCCCTTTAAACCTCAATCAATTTGATTATATCCTAGTTTATACCTTGAAATTTTTTCCATATTTTTTAAGGTAAAAATCCACCTCTCTAATGGAACACGTAGCTGATATAATTAACTTATGCTTAGTACAAAACATCACCCAAAAAAATGTAGCCATGTTACTCTTAACAACTTCTTTGAGAGGAAAATCTCTTCAGTGGTATACAGGTCTCACTCTTGAATCTATAAAAACTTGGGAAAATTTTTTTAGTGATTTTATAAACATTTTAAAGATAGAAGTGATCATGTGTCACTAATTGGGAAACTTATCTTAATTAAGAGGGCACCCCAAGAATTAATGGTTGATTTTAACTATAGATTTCAAAAGATTTTGGATAGGATCCTTATCATCATCAAGCCTACACCTAATTATGCCTTTATATACTACCTAAGGGCCTTGAATTCTAATGTTTTTTTGATGATACATTCCATGGGTGGGACCACATTTCCAGAGGCATATGAAATATCCATAAGAGTAAAAAATTACTTTATTCAAGCTAGAAAATTAAATCTTAAACCTCTCATGCCCCTATTTATAGAGATCTAACCCATTTTTCACATCATTTCTCCATTCTAACTCAAAATAACCAAGACCAATCTAATGGTAGTTAGGTAGATAGGCTTGGTAATATTTAAGGGTTACTAGAAGTTCAAAACAACAAATTAGTAGCATTAGAGAGGTAGGACCATACTTTTTATAAACCTTATCAACCTCCCTATTATGCTCCATATCCATCTTATCCCTATAATAGACCCCCTTACCAACCTAACAAATAAGCCTAAGGTTAGATAACTTAGGGTAGACCTTATAGTATCTACAAACCCAATGTTGTAAGCAATTTAAGACCATTGGTGCCAACACAAAATAACCTTGCACAAGAAGGTCAATGATCTGTTCCATGGGGACCTCAAGTGAGATGGTGATGTCCAAAAGTGGGGGAACATATCAAAATTCTTATAAGCATTGGGGTCATATATTTCAATTTCATGTGACCATTATTCCTCCATAACAAGGTCCTCCAATGCCTCATGGTGATATGTCTATCATGACACCATAAAAAATGCCAAGACAACAAGGAGGGAGTGTGAGTAAAACACCTACTATGACCACATTTTAAAACTTGAAAGAAGGTGAACACACTTTTGAGAAAGTGGTAGAAAACTTGGGGAAGAATATACTAAATCCAAATGATTCGATTGTAACCCACATAAGGTCTAAAATAATAATGATTGATGATCACTTGGGGTATTTTAAGGCCAATCCAACACATCCTCAAGTGACTCAATAGCCTTCCACTCAAATTATTATCAAGCAAACTTCTCCAACCTAGCAGACATCTCAAACACATGAGAAACATTATAAGGGTCCATTCATTACATAAGTCACTGAAGTCACAAGTGATCTTGTCACTTCCAAGTTTCATCCCAAGAGTGTTAATTCTCCCTTCAACATTGTGGAATACATGAAAAAAATTTATGTTAGCATTCCTATGTGGGATGTTCTACTCATTCTAGGGTAGAAGGATTTTCTTCAACAAGAGCTCTCCAAGTTCTCTCTCATGAACAAGTAAGTTGATAATGTGATTGAATTTTATGATAATAATAGTCAACCTAGTGAAGTCAAAGTTCTTAAAGTAGTTAATCCACCACCATTCTACTTATCAGTCATATTAGAATATTTTCTTATCCAAAATCACATGATAGATAGTGGTTCCTCTACCTTATTCATGCCAAAAGCCATAGCTAATAAATTAGAGCTCAGATATGAACCCAATGAGAAAGGAGCCTTGAAATTATATGGGTCTACCAAAAAAAATAGGTGTCATAAAAGACCTTAAAATTGTGTCAGTATCCTAACCCAATTGCACTATCTCACAAGATGTCATGGTTATTGATCTCCCCCCATAGTTTACCCTATAACTATCTAGGGATTTCACTACAAATATTGGGAGATACCTTTCACATGAATAGTCATATATGGTCTTCAAGATTGGATATGCAACAAGGGTCCTTATTAGGTCTAAACCTATTTTTGGGTTCCACTTATAACCCTATATGCCTGACCTCTCTATTGTAAACTACACTATAATAGATGAGGATGAAAATATCAATGATCAAGAACCCAAAGATCATCATAAAGGCATCTCATAAATGTTTCTTGATGAATGGGTACTTTATAACCTTCGTTTTGGCCCATACAAAACCATTGAAGAGGTAGGCCTAGGTGTATACTTCATAGATGAAGAAGGATTTGTTTTTCCTAGTCTCACAATCACAACTTAAGAGCATGATGGCATATGGACTTTGCTCTTTGATGGATCAAGGTCAAATAATGGGAGTGGGGATGGAGTAATGCTTGTTTCCCCTTTAAATCATAAGTAATACTCAATAGTGAGGTTATAATTTAGATGTACTTCAAACACAATAATATATGAATCCCTCATACATGGGATACAAGAGGAAAGGAGAAGAGGCATCAAACTTTTTCAAGTGAATGGTAACAGTGATTTAGTAATGAAATAATTTAGTGGTATTAGTGTCGGTAATAATCATCTTTTTAAGGCCTATAACCACTGATTATGGGACCTCTAGGAGGACTTCTTAGAATTTGACATTCAATCCATACCAAGGGATTTTAATCACCATGTAGATAGACTTGTATCCATTGGTGCTAAATATGACATTATTTATGGAATAAAATGCACTCAAGGATAATAATAAATCAAGGTTATATGTAGGCCATCTATATTTGACAGTGATGAGCAAATTTTTTGCTTTCTCATGCATGAAGTAGAACTCCTTCATAAGAATCAAGGTAAGTTGCAACATCAGTTTGATGATCAAATAGTGTATCTAAGGACTAATAAAATTTCCAAAGGATTAGTGACATTAGAGAGCATATTAATGAATATGATCAGTTAAAAAGGGATAAGGTAAGTATCTCAGCTAGATAATAACATTATGAGAAGATAGTCATCTTTAAGGACAAATTTCTTAAGTTGGGAAAAGTAAACACAACATAAGAGAGAGATTATTTCATTGTATTATGTCAATAATATGATTATGTGTTTGTATGGGAAGATAATGAACTAAAAGGATTTGACCCTAATATATCCCAACACAACATAGAGTTAGAAAACAATGCAAAATCAGTAAGGCAAAAGCAAAGACCAATCCACCGTAAGGTGGAAGAGCTCATGAGAAGAGAGTTGTTCAAATAAATTAAATCTAATATCATATTCCCCATTAATAATTCTTCATGGGTAGTAAACCTTATATCTATGAGGAAGAACGGAGAGATATGCCTATGTGTTAATTTTAGAGATCTTAATAAGGTGTATTTGAGAGACCACTATCCACTACCCTCCATGGATCATATCCTTAAAAATGTTACAATATCTCAAAGGTTTTATTTACTTTATGGTTACTCTGGATACAATCAAATATTAGTCAAGGAGGAGGATAGACATAAAAATACCTTCACTACAAAGTGGGGCACCTATGCATATATGAAAATACCATTTGGACTATCCAATATAGGGGAAAGTTTCCAAAGGGAAATCAATGTTGCCTTTGAGGTTTTTATTAATTATATGGTGCTCATCTATATTGATTAAATCATTGTGTTCTCAAAGGATCCATTATATCACATAGCACACTCGAAGTTGGTCTTTGAAAGGTGTAGGTAGTTTGGAGTGTCCTTAAATTCTAATAAATGCTTATTTGTTATTCATGAGGGTAAATTATTGAGGAATGTAGTGTAAAAGTATGGTATCTCTATAGACCATAAGAGGGTTGAATAAGTATTGGCCTTACCTCTTCTCAAGCACAAGAAAGGTTTATAGAGCTTCTTAGTGAAGATAAACTTTATAAGGAGGTTTATCCTAGGTTGTGTATAATTAGTTAAGCCTCTTACTCACATTCTTAAGAAACACAAAGAGTTCACATGGAGAAAGGAAAGGAAGAGGATATTAAAGTACATCAAATAGGCCATCTATCAAACCCCCACACTCCTTAACCCTAACTTTATCAAAGAGTTTTTCTTATATGTATTCTTCACATTACATGTAATTTGTTCTATGCTTATGTAGTAGAATGATGAAGGCCTATAATAACCAGTTTCCTTCTTTATTCAAACCTTAGAAGGATATGAGGAAATATATAACTTTGTGGAGAATTATGTACTTGATATCATGATAATATTGAATAAGTTTAGGCATATGGTGTTTAACAACAAGATCATGGTTTTAGTGCACCTAAGCATTAAAGAGTTTATACTCAATAGAGATTTGAGTGAAAAGAGAGATGGGTGGGTAACTGAGTGTATGGAATATGAAATTGAGGTGAGAGTGACAAAACTAATCATAGTTAGAGGTCTATGTGATCATCTTGTATTAAAGTTCAAGGAGGATAGAGACATAGTGTTAGCAGTCCATAACAGTCAATAGGCAACTACAAATACCACCCCTCTCAACTAGACCAATGATGTGGTAAAATTCCTTAAAACATCTAATGTCCTATGGGCTTAGATAGGACCAAAAGGATAAATTTTATACTACAAACCATACCCTAATTTTTTATACATGGATTTATCTTTAATAATGATATAGGAGGCATGATTTTGAGATGTGTTGAATTAAGCCAAGTTGACAAACTACTTGAGAAATTTCATGATAGACCTACTAGTGGGAACTTTTATACCAATACCAAAGCCTCCAAAATCATTAGAGTTGGATACTTTTGGCCTAAATTTTTTATATATTCACATACTTGGTTCATAAGGTGTTTAAAGTGTATTTTATTCACTGACAAACAAAAGCTATCTGCCCTTCCCTTGTAACCAATCCAAGTTAAAAACCCATTCATATAGTGGGGATTATACTTCATAGGAATGATTCATCCCCCTTTTAGTGCTATAAATAAATGGGTCGTAACAACTATTGACTACTTCACACGGTGGGTGGAGGTAGATGCACTTAAGGAGGCTAATGAAAACTTGATCTTGGAGTTATATGATAATTTTGTGACCAGATTTGGTGTACCTTCAACAATCATCTATGATAATTCCTTGGACTTTAGTAGTAATAAGTTATGTGAGTGAGCCCTTAACTCTGTCATCTACCTCAAGGCTTCTTCCAACTATTACCCATATGGAAATGGAATAACAAAGTCTATAAACAAAAACTTGATAATGATCATCAAGAGAACCATGGAGGATGGTCAAAGAGAGTGGCATACAAGGTTAAGAATTGCCTTATGGGTAGATAGATATACACCTAAGAAGTATAATAGACACTCTTCATACTTCATTATCTATGGTAGAGAGGCAAGACTACCTATTTCTCTTGAACCACCTATCTTATAACTTGCTCATCAACTTGAGTTCTTGGAGGATGAAGTAATGCAAGTGATAATGAATGACCTGAGACAATTAGAGGAGATAAGGGATAGTGCCATGCATTCCATGTGTTTTAATCATCATTAAGTCAAGAAGTCATTTAATGAAAGGCCTTCATATAGGACCTTAAAACAAGGAGATGTAGTCCCAAAGTGGGATGAGGACTATACAAAGCCAAAAAAACACTCCAAGTTTGAAAACCTTTGGAGTTTACCTTACATCATCAGCAACTAAAAGGAAAGTAATGCCTTTTATCTTTCTATATTGAATGGTTTAGAACTCCCCATCCCTATCAATGGGATGTTCCTCACGTTTTACTATCAATCTTTATCATGTTCTTGTACATAAGTATCTAGAGTTGTCTCTTCCCTCTAAGTGATTATACACATGTTTTTAGTGCTTGTTGCTTGGTATTTTTCATACCTCATTGAATCCATTACCATCATGGTCAATGCCTAAACTTCCCCAAATGGTCCCCACACATGTTAAATAGTGAATTTTCAACTCCTTCAATTTATACCATTAAGTTTAAAGTGTCACATGACCCCTATTTTTCCTCCATAACACCTACTAATAATGTATTTAGGTATGAAATAAGAATAATTGTAGAGAAAATGGTAGGTTTTAGACGTTTCTTAAGTGGTATAGATTCATACATTATGGACCAGATCAAATGGGATCATGGTTTTTTAGAGGGAGGTCTGAAATGTCAAATGGATAATAAATATGTGTTTTTCAATGTCATGGAAGCTCAAAAATATCCCATCTCTCCCTTGAGCTCATTGGCAGACTCAGAGAGCTCCTCAGGTTTATGTTTGTACCATGCAAAGGAGAGAGAATAGGGCCCAAGATCATAACCAAAGAAATTACACTCAGGAAACTTACACCCATGGGAATTTTTCTTAGGATTGGTATCATGAACATTATGAACATTTATTAAGAGGTTAAGGAATTTGTATGCCATTCTCATCTACATAGGACAAGTTGGACTAAATGGTTTTCAGGGATTCTTGACTTGTTTACTCAAACCAATGATGGATATTATTTCCTTGGGTCTTGATGGATGCTTAAATAGAATTTTATACACTTAACTCACAAATTTGAGCTCATATGAATAGTATACCTTCAATAATCGCTCTTATGTGTGATCTATAGATAGGTCTGTGCAATGGAAAGATGTTTAATGTCTTCATTAGAAGTTGTGGGCTAGTTTGAAAAATTTGGAAGTGTTTCATGTTTCACATGCCTTCTTGACTAGGTTATAGATAGAATAACCTCTTGTCATATCATAATATCCAAAGGAGAAAATACTTGTGCATAATTGAAGGCCACTGTATAGTGAGCATTGTGTATGGCTTAGTGACATCTACAGATCTTCAAATGTAACTCAAAACATAAAAAAAGAGTGTTGAAGTGATATTGGAACATAATCATAGCCTATGAATAAATTTTTACAATATCCATGGTGGAATCACATGCCTAGAAACCATATTTATTGTCTCCAAACCCACTCAATCACTTTTAATAGAGTTTAAGCTCTTTTTTAAAGATTAAGGTTTTTTTGAGTTTCCTAGGTTTCACTTTAGGGTTATGTATGCTTCATTTCTACCTCCAAAGTGACATGTTTTATTAGGTATATGTGTAAAGATCCATAAGGTTAATATGGATGGTTTTTAAAGGTTATTATTATCCATTTCACACCCTTTTCTTTTCACATGATTTTCACTAACATTCACACTATATTCTAACCTTGTTTTCCATGTTTTCTCTCCACTGCCACCCTCCTCCATTCAACCACCCTTCACTCCAAGTCTAGATAATTCCAATGGACCTCAATACTCCCTTATAACCCTTAAAATCTATGAAACCATATAATTTTGGACCCATATGGTCATATACCTTGCTAAGGAGGTAAATCACCACCTACAACTAGCCCTTTTAGGCCTACTATAGCAAAGTCTCCAAAGGGAACTATGTATACCATTTAAAATCATGAGGATTAGTGTGAGTATTATGGGATATGAATCCTAAATAATTTAATGATGATATGATATTATCACATAGGATTTTTAAGTGATTATAGACCATATTCCTCTCACACAAGCTTGATAATCAAAATCTTATAGACAATCACTAGTAGCAGGAGAATACATATGACATTGGTGATGTATATTGGTGTATTAATATTTAACATAAAATAAATATAAAATTTCATACTATTGAATAAGGTAACACTTGATGGTTATCACATCTAATAATGAAGAGGAACATCAACACATTCTTGAGATTACATAGACATACTCAAGCATAAGCCCTAAGCCTAAGTAGGGGTTGGTATGTAAAGAAGAAAAAATTATCAAATCATCATTTAATAATTATCCTATACTTTGGGATCATTATGGACACATAATTACCACAATTAATCATTAAATAATCAAACATGCCATACTCAAAGTTTTCATGCTCAAACACACAGTCAATAGGCAGTTTACTACCAATATAAGCCAAAATGGTAGTGTGGGGCCTTTATAGGCATGTCCAAGCCCTAAAAATCATTAAAAATGGTAATAATAACCCATTAAAGGTACCCATTCCTCCATTTGGTATATACAAATAGTGGGTATACCCACTATTTTATCTCAGACCAAGCCTTATCTATGCTAGTTGTTCTGTGGGTTGAAAGGTGCATCCATGCCATAAAGGGTATACAGATAGTTGGGGATCCATATGAGGTTTTGTTTCAATAAATAATTATTTATAAAACACTCAAATTTAATCTAAAATTAATAAAACTCAAAACTACAATCAAGTGCCTTAGTGATAGGTCAAGTAGATAGTCACACAAGACTACTCATAAAATATACTACCATCTCAAGATTCCTTCAAGCTCTTATAAAATGTTGAATGGTCAATGTGATGTATATAAATGTTTTTAATATTTTTAAAGGTGGTTTCAAGTGAAAAGAGGTGATAATGTTGATCAAGGTGTCTTCAAACCCTGCTCAATCTAGTCAGCTTATACATAGTTAATTCAAAGCTCACCTTTAAATACTCACCCACTCCCCCACATACATGCTTAGGGCCAAACCTCTTAGGGAAGTTTAAGTCTACCTATGAAACAAATATTAATGAAATATTCATTGAAATTTAGGGGATAACCTTTATAAATTAAAATTAATAAAATAATCACTCAGAATTGTCTATAAATAACCCTAATATCACCTTTCAACATTCCTATCTCCTCACATACTTTGCATGAAAACCTAAGCCGTTCATGGAATATGAAGAGGTTAGTGCACTATAGATTCATGAAATTTTTTCTTGGTTTATATTTTCATATGATATGAACCATAATTAATATTTTGGATGTCTCAAACCCTAAATAAACCCCAAAAGTGACCTGATGGTGGTGTTTGACCTTAAAACCCATTAATATGAGGTAGTTTGACCATGAAACGACCTTTAAGGTCCCCTAAATCCTCTGAGAATCATAGTGACTCACTAGTTGACATGTGTAAGATTCCAACTATATGTAACATGTTTGGAAATATTATTTTAACCTCAAAATCAAGGAGATGGGGAATATTTATGTTCACAATGAATTTTTGGAGGAATAATGAGTCCTAGAACATTTGAACAAGACCTCTAGTGATCATCAAATTAACCTCAATGAATTTTTTAGCAAGTAAAAAATTATAGGTGTTGGAATTCATGGCTATATGAATTCAAAGGGGCTTAAAAGTCTTGATCAAGTTAGTATCACTAATTATTGAGGTTCTTAAAGTAATGCTCAAGTTGGGTATGATTAAATAATTCCTTTTAAACCTAGGTTTTAAACCAAAATTCATGATTCATGTTTATAGATAGAATAATACATAGCTTCCATTATGACTATGTCATTAAAAACTGAAGTAGAGAACAATTTGGAGAGTAATAATGCTTCAAATATTATTGGGGAAGGATATCATAATATTTGGAAGCCCTTTGGGTAATTTTAACCCTAGGAGAAGTTTCTATAGTGGATCATTTTACCTACAGAATGATCCAAAACTTGAAATCTTTGGTTGAAAGATAATTCAAGAACCAAGGACAAGAAAATTCAAATAATGTTATCTCTAAGAAGATATCTCTTATTGATCAAATTTTTATACCCAAAGATATGCTTATCTCTAAGAAGAGATGTCTTATTGATCAAATTTGCAGACCCAAACATATGCGTATCTCTGAGAAGAGATGTCTGATTTCCATTTCGGGTTACATCTTCATTTATACATGTTTTAAAGGTGGGGGAGGATGTGGAAGGTCACAAATCTTGAGTTATATTAATTGGTTCAACTTACATGATTTAAAAAAATACATAATTTGAGGAAATACTATTTTTAGAAACTTACCATTTTTAGACTGCACTACTAAAATTGAAATTTAGGGCACTTTCATTGGGTTTTTAGGGGTCAAACTTCATTAAGAAAATATTAATGACATATCACCACATTATCCTCTTTCTTAGATTTTAAATGGTTCAAATGGTGAGTTTATTGGATCTAAGGTGAAAAATTTATGGCTCCTAGAAGTTCTATCATCAATTGCGGTAGATCTGTCACCTGAATTATCGCTTGAATTGTTACCCAGATCATAGAAACGTAGGGGTTTATCGATGAGTATGTTTCACCCACAAATAACATATTCAAATTATAATCATAGCTTTAATTATATGAATGGTGAGTCCAACATTTTGGAGAAGGTGGGGAGTTCCATTGACTTGAATTTGGCATAATTGATTTAGAGATCCAAGCTATGATCTCTATAAACCATCCCTAAGACACCCAAACACTCATAAACCTCCTTTAAACCCTAATAGTGACTTGAATAGAGAGTATCAATGAAAAATTAATTTAAACACTCATGAATTTATTGTCTAACACTTGGATCATGTTGATAGCTCATAAGGGCTCATGTCCATGGCACTTGATGGTATAAAAACTGTATGGTCACTTCTTGAAAATGTAAGTTTACAGGGTTTTAGGCATAATGTTTTGAAGAGCCTAACTAGGAGTTATAAACTATATGAAAATAAATATAAATACATATAATACTCTTCTAATGACAAAATTATCCATGAAAATGACTATAGGTGTCATTATTAGCTCCTTATAAATAGTCAATTTGTGAAGCCAACTCAAGTGGCCTAGTCATGCAACGATAGTGTGTTTTAAAGTGAAGAACACTTGATATAACTCAATACCAATGAATAGGGGTTAATATAATAATTATCTAAGTATTATCATATGTGTTGGGATCCTAGTTTAACTATTTGATCATTCAATCAATGAATATGAGCAAAAAAATGAAGGATAAGTAGAATATGTCTACTTATCTTGCAAGTAGAAGAATCTAGTGGGAATGGAAAAAAATTATGACATTTATGAGTCACATTAAGTAATTTATAACTATCATCCAAGTGATCATGTCCCAATAAAATTCCATTATGATAGGGTATAGGTAGTTTTAAGGACAATTATGCATGCACATTGAAGGAGAGGCTACCTAATGCCTCTAGGAGGCTTATCCACACTCCATTAGCATTGTGTAATTGATACATTAGAGATAATATTTGTATATCTTAAGTATGTTTAATACCTACATAAATTAAAATTTGGGAATTACAACCTTTATGCCTAATCTTAATGCCAAAGTGAACTCATTGAAGGAGTGTTAACATTTGAGGAGGAGGAATATGCCTATTGTAACTACCATATGCCACATTGGCCTCATTCATGCCTATCCCATGCCTATAATATTCACTCTTCTCTCTTAAAATTCTATTAAAGTAGGCATTAATCTCTTTATTTGGCATCCCTTAATTGGGTGTAACAAAGCTCTACCAAAATTGCCTTGTACTCATTTAAATCAATAAAAGAATACTTGCATATTTATATTAAATGATAGTGTGCTACATGAGAGTTTGATTTTCAAAATGTATGCATTATGTTTTCATATATAGGTTATTTAATGCACCTAAATTTAGCTTATTATTATATTGTAGGTTGTATGAAATGTTATAAAATAGAGGTGTTCTTGAAGTGTCATAAGCCAATAGTGTCTTGTGTAGATTTAGGCCTCTGTCCTTCAATTTTAAAAACTCTAAATAAACCTCCATATGAAATATTCATGCTTATAACACCATCTATAAGTTTGATAAATTTTAGTCTTCATTAGGTTCATTAATGGGTTTCAAATGATATATTTAGAGTGTATCTTCAATCACTGGTGCATCATGTCTTTAGCGTAGGTTATTTTATCAGTTTTATCTCTTTTCCATTTTCATTGAAACAACATTAGGACTTAGAGAGAGTTGAAGTGATAAATTAGGGGAGATACCCCATTAAAACTAGAGTTTTGACCTATATATTAGGTAGCCCACAGTCTATAGGTGACTCCAATGTTGGTCTAGGTTTGAGGTGGATGTGAATAATCTTTTCCTCATTAAGGGTGCAACCTAGTTACCTAGTAGTTATCATACAAATATTATATATGGATAATTTTGAATAATATTTACTTATTATTAATCTAATTGTAAATAAAACTATCATTTTTAAGTCTACATTATTAAAATTATACAGGTATAAATTCTTTTTAATACAATATATGGGGAATAGATTCAAATTATTATGATAATCCTCATCTATTTTATTTTTAATATATAAAAATAATTATTTTGATATAATTTTCTATAGGAAATATTGGGGGCATAAATCCATATTATTTTAACTTATCCCTAGATAATTTGAGCATATATGAAATATGTATCCTTAGGCATACAAGTGTCATGTCAAGTATATATATTAATTACAGAATTAATAATAGTCATCATAGTAATGATCATATAAACATTGATTAATAACCACATAAAAGATTCATGATATGTATCATGGAATCACGCACAAATAAACTAATTCATGTTATAAATAATGACATCAAAACCTCAATAGACAAACCTATACATATCCACAAATAGCACCTAGAGTTACATGTAATGTCATGGCCATGACATATACAACAAATTATAAAAACATGCATAATAACATATAATTTTAGATATATTATGAGACACATAAATTATGATTCAAACATATAATGATTCATATAATCAACATCTAATTTTATGTAGAGTCATAGAGAAAGAGTCAAACAAAAATGAGTCATAAAATGAACATCTAATGTCATTTAGAGTAAAATTCACACATAGAAAGATTCACAAATTTTAATAAACAATAAAAAATCATACCATATAACACATAATAACATTAATCATGCATGTAAAAGTAAAGATAATCTACCTTATAAATGTATTTCATCATCACATATAGTATCCATAGAATAGTACTCTAATTATTATACAAAAGAGTAAGTTGTGAATTTATTGTAAATAGCTAAATATGATTAATGGAATAGTCATATAAATATGTAACATTTGTAAATGTACCAAGATGCCCCTAGTGTAAGAAAACCCTTAAGTAAGAAAGGTAGGAATTTGGGTGAAAGAATGTCTTACATCTGAATTTCTATGTCATATATAAAATGTATGGCCTACATCCCACTCATGTATACCATGAAATGAATTAATAAATAAAGTGGATATATAATCTACCATCTATGTGATAAATCATAAATTAATCATGTAAACCAGAAACACATGTCATGCATAATTCATGATTTTTTATTTATTTTAAATATTTTTATTTATAATCTAATTTCTGATGATGCTAAATAATTATTCCATCAATGGGATGCTCTTATATATGCCTTGGGCCAATCATGGAAAATGTTACCCATTGTGGGTAACTAGTAATTGTTTAACCCTAAAATATAGATATGGGGAATCTAGAGTTAAAGGGGTAGAAATATCCTAAAGCACAAGGATGGTATACTATCTATAAATTATTCCAATTAATTTAAAAACTTAGATATAACATATATTGAATTTATTATGTTGAGATGCTAATGATAACAAGTACAACTATGCTAAATATTTCAATGATAATGAAATCAAGATACTTAATTGATTTTGATTCTAATATAAATATGGATCTAGAATAGGTAGAAAGTAGTTTGGGTCTATATTTTAGATTAGTTTTATAATTATGGAAATTATACCTCTATATCCATAGACACTTGTGTCAACCTGGTATGGTTACATTGATGTTATTATCTGACTCAAATATAAGTGTCTAATATGGAATACCTACTAAAAATAGTGACCACTTAGATAATTATGGATTATATGTCATCTTTGATATAGTTTATTCATATGTGGGTCATGTACTAGCACTCCTTATCAAATAATAAAACCCCAGTCCTTCATATTCATTACGGCTTTGGAAAAAATGGGTTAGTGGGAACACGGTGTTGAGTTACCCCAAATACCCCTATATTAATGAGTGTTACCTATTCTCACTCAAATTTTCACCCTTGGAGAGTTATTTTAAATCCTAATCCAATTTATTTAAACAATGGTAGTATTCATAGACCTATGGGTTTTCTATAGTGGGGGTAAACCTCTGGTTGAAAGGGCTCGATCCCTATATTTGTCTTGATTGCTCTCTTAGTAACTAGTTAGTATATGAAAAGGGATAATAAACTATATAATTTAAATAAAAATATATTAAATGGGTGATTCACCATAATATTTGATCCAATACTATCATATATGTTCACTTAAAAGAGGTACAACTACAATTTGGTCTATGTTTCAAGAGAGAACTTCTAACATAAGTATTCAACCTAGAGACTATGTAAGTATAGAAGATAAGGTAAGATATTAAAAGGAACTATAAGAGACTAATATGAATATAAAACACTTATTTACAATACCATATTTAAATCTACTCGAAGTGACCTACAAAAAGACAATATATCCATACCAAGGTGGACACAAGTAGGACAAGATGCAAGGATAAGCAATTTTCTCACTAGCGTCTATCAACAACTCATTCAACACACTGAAATGTGAACTTAGAAATCTTAAACCAATTTAAATTTATCTATTGAGGAAAATACAAGTAAAAAAAAATATTAGGGATTCACCTAACTTCCTTGTGGATGATTTACAATGGCAAAACTAGGCATACCTATAACACCAATGAGAGAGAGATAAATCACACAATAAGAATGGAATATTGTGGGTTGAAATAATGGATAAAATATTATTAGATTATAAAGAGTTAGGAGGTAGATATGAATTATTTAATAGTTTTTATTTGATCTCCAAGTCTTTTACAAACTACCTTTAAGTCAAAAGGAGTTAGTCTTTGAGGAGTTCATAAGCATTCTTGAAAACTAATCTAGTACTTTGTATGAATATTATTTATATACCTTGAAATTACATGTATATACATGTAAAATTGTTTATTTACACCTCACCAAGGTGTATGCATCATTATCTTCCCTTGAAATAGGATTTCTTGAAAGGGTGAATTAGCTTAACTCATGAGGTGCAATTTGTGATCCTGGGTAGCAAAGAGATCATCTAATTATTATTATATAGATTTTAACTAACCAATATAATCATAACATATAATATCACCAAAAATTAAATTTTATGAAGGATATAATTGATAAATTTAAATGCTTGTCATTCTTTTCAAAAAGTCACTTCAACATTGGTTGTCTAGCACTAGTTGGTAGCTAGGTCTAATTCCACATGTTAGTTTATTTAAATGACCATAAAAACTAAATTTAACCCTATATAAATGATTAATATCATGTTATCAGAACAATAATCACTTCATCATATTACCAAGGCCTTTAAGACATTGTAAACCTATTATTCTTACCAATCTAGGTAGCTAGGTCTCTCATTCCTAGTGTACCTTAAATTATCTTATTTATTCAAACATGTATGAATATTTTCATGAGAATATGAAAGTATTTTGGTACTTTAAAGGTTATAAAACATACTATGGTACATATTATAATTATATTCAATCATTCATCCATGTTTTTACCTTTTAATCTAATCAAAACTAGCAAAATAGAGGATATTTAGTGTGTCCATACAAGTGACATCAACATCTAATTTCATGGTGAGGAGACTCATAATTTTTTTGGAAATATTAAAATGTTTATAGATCCAAAATAATTAATTTGGATCCATTAGAATAAAATATCTCAAATTGCATTCACCCAAGGGTTTTAATAGGGTTTAAGACTTAATTTGGGTCTTAACGATCATTCATAAAGCATTGGCCATAAATTGGATTCATTATAATTGTATATCCTTATTGATTTAACACCAACCTATTAAAAATGGCTCATCTTCCCATGAAAATTTTGATATATGGTGTGAACATGTGAAGTTTCTCCTCGACAGATTTAGCTCTCTTAAACTCAAGAAAGGTCTAATTTGGGTTTTAGTTCTCAAAACTCAATATCATTATGGGAGAGGTTTATATACCTAAAAAATAATATTACTAATTATTATACATGTTTTTTCAATTATTATTACTCCACTATATGCATTTGACGCAATGGTCAGGGGGCTTGGGGTTTAAGGTGTGTCACCTCCTTGCTATCCCTCAAGGGCATTTGGATTGAAAATTAAGATTTTGTACAACCTAAAAGTGTATTAAGACATTTTATATGTCTATGTGTTTCCTCAAGAGTCCTAAATGGTGTTTAAATTTTTTATTTTGTGCTTTGGGTTCAAACAGACCCCTTGGCCTTAAGACTACCCCTTGCCAATAAAGTGAGCAAGGTCTAAGATAAAATAGTGAGTATACCTACTACTTGTATGGCTTTAATGTGACCATGGATATATTTTTCCACTCATAACAATCCTATCTATCCTTTCACAAAGAGTGATCATGCCTATGAATCCCTTAAAACATCAATTTCTCTCATGACTAGATATTTTATTCTAGTGTTTCTTAACTAGGTGACTGTATCTTATGATGGGGTCTTTGAATCTGTATGATAGTCTCATATTAACACCTTGAGAATTTTAGATTTTTATTATGTATTTTGGATAATATTACACATTATGTATTCAAAACTCATAACTTCTACATGGCCTACAATGTATGAGATCTTTCTTGAAACCTTCAAACTGAGTTTATAATTCTAAGTGTTTTACTCAGTCCAATAATGGCACTTACTCCATGGAATAAACAACCCTTTCTTAGTTAATGGTATTTTAATCATCTCCTTTTCATTATACACTTGAAGATATATAATGCTTAGCAATGTGTTTATCCCATCTTCTACATGTATCATTTACAGGTATCTCAAAAGGGCTAGTTATAAGTACACTCTCCTCATGACCACTGAGTCATTAGGAAACTTTTCATTATGAAACCTTCTTGAAACCTCATATGTGTTATGTGGGAGGTTTTTTCATATTCCAAAACCATAGAGATTCTAACAAAGCTCACTAGTCACATTGACAACTACCACCTAATGACAAATATGTAATATGAAGAAACATGGATGTCTCTTGCATTTGAATACATTAGATGAGTTGATATGTGTAGACACATAAAACTAGACACCAATGGCCTTGAATCAAACTTTAGATTGATTCCTACTAACCATTACAAATTAAGCCTAGGAATCACTAAACATCTAAAATTTACTTGTGCATCATTCATCAAAGCAAAAAATCACATGGAGGCATTCCTAATTGGGGTACCCTACTGTATGAAATCATAACCTCTCACAAATTCATCGTTAACCATCCTGTGACATCACAACAATCAATTTAGCCTATGGATCTATTAAGTGGGACACATGAACAAATATCAAATATTGAAATAATTAAATGGATAATCAAAATTAATTAACAAGATAAACTAAATTAAATACCTAGTTGAATTATCCATGTGCAATTAATAAATTATTAAAAAAGGAAATTCAAAAATATGAAATATCCTAGATTTTCATGATTACCTTTTGTAAGTTGTCGAACCTTTAGAAAATATATCAAAATAATTTTTTTGGATACCCATGCTTATTCATTAAAAATCATGAATACTTGACACCTTTTAACTCTACTAGGGTTAATTGACTCACTTAGGTTAGGTTTGTACCCATTCCATGTTTAAAATACACTTTAAATCACCTTGAGTTGGGATTAGTTCCTAAGCCTATAAATATAATCCATTGCCTATTGAAAAGAGAGATTTGAAATTATAGAGTTATAATGCAAGTTTTTGCATGAGATTCATATCAATAATGTTATAATGTCAAAATATTAAACCAAGCCCCATCAAGAAAGCATAAGCCATATCAAGCCAATAATGGTGCCAAGGAGAGAGGAAGATATACAACTTCCATTGCCAAAGACTCTTTGATGTACATGTTGAGCAAGCCACTCAATAATGTATTTGGAGCTCCCAAGGAAGGTAAAGGATATGTTATATTTTGTATTTTAGTTATGTTTTCATTTATCTTTTGTTACTAATGTCATCCCTATGATCTAGGATTGTAAGTGTTATTATGTTTATTGAATATTTTTTTAATTGAACTAACATGTTACTAACCTCCCTTCTTGGATTCCTATTGATCACAAATGGCCTACCTAGTGGGACCTAAAGTGTCCACATAGCAAGGAGACCAAAGTGAAATTCAAAAATTTTCAAATGAATGCTTGAATATCTTAAAAATTAGAGTTTCAACTTTGATTTTCCATATTCTATTTTTTTAACACTCAATTTTACCATTGAATCAATGCTTATCCTTTCAAAAATTGATGTCAATCCCCCCAAATCTATGTTGATCCTTGTGTATAGAAAATAGGGCATGGAAGGAACATGTTTTTCAAATTTCTCTTTAGATTTATAGAATTTGTTTTATTTCTAAAGGCTTGGATATAATTTTACTGACTATTTTATTATAGGATCTGGTATTATTTCTTAGATTTAGAGTCATATTGATAACATTTTTTATTAATAAAAACATATTCTATTTTCTTTATTTTTTAAGATAGAAAGGAACTGATGTCAATTCTTGTTGAATGATGTTGATTCATATAAATTATATTTTAGGCACCAATAGATGAGGAATTTAACCTTTCCCCATACTAATATAGTTTCAATATGGCTTCACATAGTTAATTATAGAAACTATTGATGTGAACAAAGAGGAAACCCCAAAATCATTATTCTTACAACCACCCTCAGTCTTGAAAAATAGAAAATCATAATCATTCTCTTAAAAAAAATCAAATGTTTTCACTTGGTCCTATGCATACATGCCAAGATTAGATCCATATATTATAATATAATACTTACTTATTCATGAAAATGTGAAACCTATCAATAAAAAATAATAAAAATGCATCCCAAAGTGGTGTTAATTATCAAAAAAGAAATGCAAAAATTATTGGAGGCTGGAATCATTAAGGCTATTGATTATTTAGAATGGATATAAAATATTTTTTTAGTAATAAAAAACAAACATGAATTAGAGTGTGCACTAATTTTTTGGGACATCAATAATACATTCCCAAAGGATGATTTCCCCTTCCCTAACATTGACATGATATAGGATTCAATAGTAGGAAAGGAGATGTTGTTTCTTATGTATGGTTTCTCATGCTATAATTAAATCAAAATTGCATCATAATACCAACATAAAATAGCATTTATCACACCATGGGGAAATTTTTGCAACAAATTCATGTTATTCATCTATAAAAATGTGGATGCAACCTATCAATGAGAAATGATTATTAGTTTCCATGACATGCTCTATGACATTCTTGAAGACTATGTGGATGATATATTGGCCAAGTCAAAAACTAAGGTAGACCATCCTACAATTATTTTAAAAATATTTGAAGGGCTAAGTGAGTATAAAGTTCATTTGAATCCTAATAAGTGTGTTTTTTAGGTCACATTAGGAAACCATTGGGTTTCATTGTATCTAGAAGAAAAATTAAGGTTGATCTGTCTAAAGTAAAAGCCATAACATAAATGCCTCCACCCATCAATCTCAAACAATTATGTAGATTTCAAGGTAAAATCCAATAAATATAAAGGTTCATATTAGAAGTTACAGACAAATGTCAACCATTAACACATATCCTAAAAAAGAATATTATTTTTCACTATAATGAAGGATGTTGATAGGCATTTAAGCACCTCCAATAATATATTTCCAATACAAGTATTATTAATGTCACTCACTCCAGGGAAATCATTGCTATCATATATATCAACTACTCAATATGATTTGGGAACTCTTCTAGATTAACATGTTGAATAAGGAACCGATAGAGTATTTTAATACTTAAGTAAAATGTTGGTGTCCTATGAGCTTAGCTATATCATAAGCAATAAAGTGTGCCTAGATTTTATCTTTGTTTCACAAAAGATATTACACTGAATGCTTAAAAATGAAAAGAAAATCATTACCAAAGTAGATCTACTCATATATCTCCTATCCAAATCAGATCTTATAAGACGAATGGCTAAATGGGTACTGTTTATTATTGAATTTAACATTGAATATGTGATTTAAAAATCTATCAAAGGACAAGTTATTATAGATAAATTGTAAAAATTTCCTTTTTCAAAAAAGCAACCATTGACCATTGTATTTTTAGATGAGTCTATATTAGCTATTGATGAGTCATTAGAATGTAAATTATACTTTTATGGTTCCTTCACTACCCATGGCTTTGGGGAATACATCATATTCTTTACACCACAAGTTGATCTTATTCTAAAAGCATTTCAAATTGGGTTTCCTTATACCAGTAATATTTTTCAATATAAAGCCCTCATTTTAGTTCTTAAAATAACAATCTAATAGAATATTCAACATCTATCAATGTATGGTGATTCACAAATAATAATATATTAAGTCAATAATGAATATCAAGCTAAATATAAAAATCTTATACCATACAAGAAAATGGTTGATAAAATTAAATGGTATTTTGAGCATATCTAGTTTGAACAAGTCCCTTGCACCAGTAATAAAGTAGTAGGTATTATGGTTACCATTGGTTATCTTCTATAAATGTATAATGATATCAAGAAAATTTAATTTTTGGTCAAAAAACTTATTATTATAGATTATGAAGTTCCTAAATCTAATATAGTTTGTGAAATTGTTAGCCCTAATTCCTCATAGTACCACAAAATTTACACCTACCTTCATGATATCCCCACAAACCTTTCACATTATAATAATAAATCATTCATACAACATGTTTCAAGATTTACCCTTCTTAGTTTCACCTTATACCATAGAGGAAATTATGGAACCTTGTTATGATGTTTAAATTTAGAAGAGGCCAACTTAGCCATCAAGGAAGTCCATGATGGAATCTATGGCACACATACTGGTAGTATAGACCTTGTTGATAAAATACTAAGAACATGATACTATTGTCCCATAATGGAAATAAATGCTTTAAAATATTTCAAAAAGTGTATAACATGTCAAAATCATGGGGACCTTATTCATGTACCATCTCAATATTTACAACCAATCACAACTCCATATCCCTTTTCTACATGGGGATTCAATCTCATTCAAAAAATAACACCTAACTCTTCTAAATTCCATAAAAATATTATTAATGCAACCAAATACTTCACCAAATGGGTGGAAGCCATCCCTCTCACATATGTAATAGGCAAATAAATCTCAAAATTCATCCTCAATCACATCATTTGTCATTACGGTATCCCCTTCACCACATTTCTAATAATGGTAAGTCATTTAAAAATAATTATGTTAATCCATTTATAACCACTTTCATATTAGTCATAAAGGTTCCTTACCTTATGAACCTTAATGTAAAGGTGAGAGAAAGGCATCTAATAAAAATATCTTCAAAAATTTTAAATGAATTATCAATGACATTGGTGGTGACTAGTATCTATAACTTTATCCTACCTTGTGGGCTTACTGTACTAGAATTCATACACCAATGGGGTCAACCCCTATTTCTCTTATCTATGAAATTATAGCTATCTTCCAATCTATATTGAGCTACCTTCATTATGTTTTTTTATTGTAAAACCTAATTAATGATGAGGAATACTAAGTTTCACAGTTGTAAGAGTTGTATTTTGTGGATGAGAAATAATTTGAATACACTTGATCATTTAAAATAATATTAGAATATGTTATGCCATAGTTACAAAAAGAAAATCAAGGCCATAGAATTTGAGATCAGAGACTTGTCTTGAAAGAGAATTAAAAGAACACTAATTTAGATTGAAATAAGGGAAAATTTGAACCCATCTAGTTAGGTCCTTACATTCTCATTACAAAATATGGATCAGGTGCCTAAAAATTAGTCACTGAAGATGGAGAAGAGCTTCATAAACATATGAAAATCATGAATCTCAAGAACTTCCATGCTTGAAGACTCTAATGTTGTTGCAAAAGTGAAAAAAACAAAAAAATAAATTAAAAAATTCCAAAAGTAAATTAGAAAAAAAGAGAGAGAGAGAAAAGAGAAACAAACATCCAAAAGTGAAAACTATACTTATGTAACTAGGAAAAAGTACCATGGTGAAAACTAAATTTTTACTATCATGTGTAGTATCTATTTTATATAGGTGCCCTATACTTGGGGGCATGCCCACTCCATCTCATCCTAAAATGTCCACATCCATCCAAACCTAAGTCATCATAACCATCACTTTCATTAACTCATCCTATCCTTTATCTTGTTTTGACCTAGAAAAGAACATGATAAAGGGATTGAACCATCTTTCTAAAAAATCTTGAAATGCCCACACTATTATAAAACCACATTGCAACACATATTAATATGATAAAAAAAATACTGGGTATATTACTCCTACTCAATGTAGTCCTTGGAGATTCATCATTCATCCCTTCAAAATTCCATCCACTATCACCCCCATTACTAGTGATATAATTGGTTTTCCATTTATTCATTGCTTATTTAATAGTATAAAAATCCATTAAAATCTAAAAAAATAGGAAAATCCAAAAAATAGAAGCAAAATGCTAGTTTATTCCTATCCATGGTCTATCTAAAATCCTTGTCTCACTTTAAATAGATTATTACAACCTCATTAGGATATATCATTCCCATTCTACCCACAACCCCCTCACATATATCATTTCTTGGGGAGAAATAAGGCTATTAGTATCACTATCATCATTCCTTACACATGGGATTTCTATCTTAATGAAAGACATAAAATAAATAAATTTTGCTTATTTTCTTTTTGTGATTTTTGTTGCTTACTTGTTATTTCTTGTCATGTTTTCATTTTTTATTGTTTGTTATAGTGTTTTATTTTTTCTTACTTGTTGTGTTGTGTTAGTCCATACAAATATTAAAAAAGTGTGATCATGGTCTTCCATATCGTGATGCATCCTAAAATACATAATATTAAAAATAAGGTTCCTCAAAATATTTATAAATCTATACATATTCATATACATATACATCATCACATTTTAGACAATCATTTATTCCTCAATATATATCCATGAAATAAACCATTCATAAATCATTAAATTCTAACTCTCCATGACTAAATCACTAAACATCCATCACAAATATTAAGCATGCATCAACTCAAAATAACAGGAGTGACAACTAATCATCACATCATGATAAGAGCATACATCAATAAACATACATACAAAACATATCCATAAACATCATAAAGTGCAATCAAATAAAACTAAGAAATATCCAAGATCCCAAAAAATAATCACTATATATCAATAAAAATGTCCTCTTATAAGTATAAATATCCATCTCATCATATGCATCACAAAAATCACAACTATCAATTTTCACCATGACTCTCAGCATCTAGACTCCATGGTGGACTTGTCCTAAGAGGAGCCATACTAACTGACCTAAAGGAGTTATCTACATTGTGGATGTTTTTCATTTTCTTGTAGTG
Source organism: Torreya grandis (assembly GCA_037957365.1). Lineage (NCBI taxonomy): Eukaryota > Viridiplantae > Streptophyta > Pinopsida > Cupressales > Taxaceae > Torreya > Torreya grandis. The sequence goes on from JARHVA010000249.1 coordinate 3,521,006, forward strand.
AAATAATCCACTCTTTGATCTACTAGAACATCTTGATCATATAGTATTATGTAATATTAAGCCTCTCTTATAACTCTCAATGAATTTGCATTGACCTAGCACAATCCTAGAGGATTACATGTTGAGTGAGTTGGGTCTCTCTCACATCATATCCCATGTAGTTCCATGTCTATAGCTATCAAATTACCATCTCTCCTCATCAAATATATTTTCAATCAATCTATCTTGGCCTATATCCAAGCATCTTTACATCCCTCATAGTTAACTATGTTTGATGAGAACTATTAATCTATCCTTTGTATACAAATGGAAATGCAATTGATCTATTAATCAATCCTAAATTAGAGAAGGTAAATCATACTTACACTTTTTATTATTGATACATTATATATTTTGGGTCATGACCATGATATATCTACTAGACCTAACCAATGGATCTCTTACCATAATAACATCACTAGAGAGGGTTTCAAAGCCTCTAGTCAAGAAATATTATGCAATAACCCTAGCTAGGTCATATGTTTTCATATTCAAAAATTAAATGCAAAGCAAAGGAAAAATCTAATCTAGTACTCACTAAATCTTATGGTAAAAGTGGGGGTCATAAAAATAAAAAGTAAAAATGCATTAGAGAATCCTAATTAAGCTATGTATAGGTAAAACCCTAATTCATGGAGAGAGTAATATATTAAAATCCATTACTTATGGTAATTCTATCTATTAAAATAGAGGAGTAAAGTTAATAGATACTTACCTTGAAGATGAACCCATCAAGACTCAATCGCTCACTTGGCCAAATGTGTTTTATAAGAGGTTGTTGTGGCTTGTAAGGATAAATAATAAAGGAAAAAGCATCTAAGACTTTTCCATAAGATAAGATTATTATCCTAAGTGTAAACCCTAAGCTATAACTCCTCAAGTAGAATGGTAGAAGAGTAAATTATAAAGAAGTGAAAATAAATAATTAGCTCTTAATATCTCTCTAAGAAATGGCAAAATGAATGTGTATATATAGCTGAATCTAACCCTAAACCTTTCCAAATTTATAGGTGACAGGGTCAACCTAATCAATTTTGTATTATTATTTGCTAAGATCAAGTTAGGTATTAGTCTAGGTTGGCTAGAACCAACCTAAACCCATAATGTGCTTTTATTACTTTGAATACAAGGTTAATGGGGCTGATAATGTAATGTAAACAATAAAAAAGGGTTTTAGGCTTAGGAAGGGGTTAATGAAGGTGGTGAAATCTTGGAGGAGGGTGTAAGAGAGGAGACAAGGCTTAAAGAAGTGTATAGAATATGGTTGTATTGATAGTAAGTGGTAGTATAGGGGACAACAATCTTGTAAAGCACCAATGGTCTACCCACCCCTTTCTTGGTGAACCATTTAAGGCATGCACTTAGAGAGATTGAGACTCAATAGGTTCTTGCAAGAGAGAAATAATTAGTAATTGATAAAGTTTAAAAATATTATGTATACATCCTCCACCACTCCTTAGACCAATTAACTCTACATCCCTATCCATAATATCTTTCTATAAATTATCTGTCAAATATAAATCCCCTACTCAACTTAGTTATACTAATGGTCGTACTCTATCTTTTCTTATCACTAAAATAACTAATGGTTCCAATATCCTAGATCCATCTCCACCATATCCTTCTCCATCTATCCTTCCATCACTATTTATATATATAACAAACACCTCTCCACCATATTCTCCATCACCTCATGTTGTAGCCTCACCACCAGGTGGCCTAGATACCCCTCCCCTCATATTTTTACACTATATCATCCAAGTTTGTGCCCTCAAAATCCTTTGTATACACTCCTTTAGAGTCCCTAGCCTCTGATCAGGAACAATGAACCTTATCAGTTGAGTTTACTCCTATCATGATCTATACTCATGTGTGACACCTACATTAATCAAATCTCATCTCTTATGAAATGACACATAAGATAGAGATATCTAACTAGTATAAATTATCCTTGGATTCACTATTATCCCTCACTATCACTGCTAATTATATGACCAAATAAATATATGAATCCATACCATAATAACCTACTATACATTAAACTACATCAACAATTTATCTAGCATATATATCTAATTGATATAATTCAACTACCTAACAATATAGCATATTGTAGTCACATAATCCAAATACACCAAATCCTATACCCATATTAGAATTTCCTCCCTATAAGGCCTCTATGTGATGTCCTTAGGTCTCAAATCATTTATCTCCCTCGTATAATACCACAAATCCCTTAAATTTCATTAATGGCCACACAATATAATATACCATTTATAGGCAAAGGTTTCCTTATATTCCATCACTTGTCATTATCCTAATGGACATACTAGATCTATTTTATCCCATGCAAATACCTATATTAGTTTAAATTCTCTTATTCTCTTCCTATCCTTGTATCCCACTAAATGTAGATCTTTGTATAACTATACTAAAACATAGGTCCCCTAAGATATATTTATAAAAAAATCCCAACATATCTACCACCACATCTACTAATCCAACTAGAAACACTATGACACTCTTGTTAGGAATCAATATGCCACTGAAAATACCCATAAGAACCAAAGGCAATGGATTTATCTCTCTGACCTCCCAACATGCATCTAAATCTACCCCTATTATACCATGCATATGTTATCATCCTCAGATAGTCTCTCTAGTGATTCAACTCATAATGTCTCTCGTTAGTATACCATAGTACCATATATTAGGGCATGCATGATATTATATATATTATTTAATATAACCTACATCTCCTATGTTGATAGATCAAATGTTCTTGTCTTTGAATGCTAATGTAATCAAAATAATTATGTATTCATTTATTTCTAGCATCAACCAAATAGCCTTCATCAATCCATACTTTGTTTTATAATTTTCAATGATTCCATGGTGATGTCATAGAGGTGATCAGGTGAGTGGATTAAGTGCCTTGATAGTCTAAGTGACAATGACAAAGTGTGTAATGTGATTGTCATAGTATGCCTAGTTGATATTCATTTTTAGCATGGTTTGAGATGATTTGGGATGATTTTTAAGTATTTAACATGTATAAGGAGTCATATTAGTGGTCAAGGATGATTGGAGAGCTTGTGTCCATGACTAGAATTCACTCCGTTCTTCATTTTATTCATCTAAGCATAAATGGGTTTGTAGCAAAAAAATCTAAAGCATTTTGATGTCATAATATCTCAAATGTGTGAGGGATCCAATAAATTATAAATATATGGATGGTTTATCATATATGAGGATATCACATGGTTCAATTTTTAGATCATGCATCAAAGCACATCTAAAGTTACTAAAGTGCAAAGTTGGTCCCTCAGACAAAAGTACACTAAGTTCTAACACTTAGTCAATTCACAAAGGCATATATAATGGTCCACATTTCATTGCATCAAATATAAATGGCACAAAATTAATTTTAGATCAAATATGTTATTTGTTTAAGTAAAATAAAGAACCAAGTAAGCAGTTTGATGATGGCATATCTTACATGCATAGATGTTTTAGGAGGAAATGGTTATTAGGGTTTGTTTAATATTTTGCCTAGTTTTTATGGTTCAAATTTGAGAACATGAAAATGAATGAGGTAAAATATATATCTATGAAAATTTGTCCTTTCAAGTAGATTAAATGGTTCCCATACTTAGTGATTTTTGCATAAGGTAAAGATTAGGACCAAATGGAGATAGAATCATTCTGGGTGTTCATATAGTAGATATCAATGATGCACATTGAGTCAAAGAGGTTAAAGTGATTAGAAGTAATGTGAGGATGTAAAGTTTCATGATCATATGGGTTTTCATCAAGATTAAATGGTAAGAAATATAAGATAAAGATTGAGCTAATCCATACAGATCGATGGTGCGTATGTGGTAGAGATTGCAAGATTACATGACATGAGATCAACTATTCAAAGTTTAATATTTGGGTAGTGGTGCACTATGAGTTAAATTTAGAATAATATTTATGGTGTGAATTTAATCTAAGATGAAAGAAAATGATATGCACATTAAGTGACCAAAGTTTAACTGTGACTGTTTGAATTCAAATATTTTAATTTAACAAAGGAAACACTAATGTCTAGTTTTTGGGTCATATATTTTGATACAAGTAGAATTTGATCATGATTTACAAAGATAATTTGTAGAGGAATCAAAGGAACATCTATAAATATATATTTTATTGTATTAAAGTTAGTATGGACAAATATATTAATCTCTAAAGTTGACTTTGTTTTTTATTGTGTCCTACAAGTGACCTAAGAAGATTATTCAAGTTTTTTTAATGTTATTTCTATATCTCATGATGAATTAGATATTCGAGAGTATTTTAGACTCCATGAGGATCATCTGTATGGATTTTTGAGCTGTGATCAATCAATATTGAGTATGAAAAATTCTTAATAAGTTGATTGTGTGTTTGTTTATGGTGTTCCTATGTATAAGGTCATTATTTGAGTTATTTGAGAATATGTAGATGTGAGTAGAGATGATTGTGAACATTTAAATATATCTAAAGGGGTGGATTGGAACTATACATTTAGAGGTGGTCTAATTTTCTTGTTTTTATCATTGAAGTTCTATATGGGTGAATAGGTCTTCATGAGACCTATAAGAGCTACAAGGGCCTAATTGAAAGGTGTAGCTTCTTAAGGGTGACCCATAGATGCTATGGCAAAAATATGTGGATGATATTGACATTATTGGCTGACCAAGATGGTGATGTTCATGAATGCTCTATAAATATTTAAATTAAATGTGGTGGTTTTGATGAGTAAGAAGTGTGTGTATGTGAGAGTTATGGAGAGAAAGAGAGGGAGAGTGCCCAGTAGATGAGTTTATGAGTAGATCAAATTTAAAACTATGTGTATGATCTATGGGTCATTTTTATGAATTTATAATAGTTATTTTTTAGGTTGAGGATGAGTGAAGAGCTTTAGGGTGATCCAAAAGGATGTTTTGGATGCTTTGAGTGTGTAGAGTTGAAGAGAGCTAATATACTTTATATCTCCATTAGATTGGTAGGCAATCAATGTTTAAGAGATGTTGTATTCATATGTTTTATTATAGTTTCTCAACATATATGGGGTTTTATCCTCCTAATAAGGTGAAACTTGTTAAAAGTCTAGTTGTTGTGGTTGCTTACCTAGATATGTGTTGTAGCACCTTGTGGAATTATAGTCTCACTAAATAAGGGATGGTAGTTCCTTGATAATTTTTATTTAATTTAAATTTCTTCTTATTATTATTATTATAGGATAGTAATCCAATTATAGTTTTTAGTAGGTTTTCTCTCCCAAGAGGGTTTCTCACATATGTCATGTGTTATGTCCTTGATCTTGTATTGTCTCTCGTATTCATTACTATGAATGATATGTATACCTCATGAAATGGTTTTGGTAATTGATTAAGAGTTTTAAATGATTGAAATTGAATTTGGATTATCTAGGCTCACTAATTCACCTCCCCCCTCTTATTTAGTGTACCTCTAACAATTGGTATCAGAGTAGGTCCTTTGGTAAAGGCTTGACAACTTGAAGGTGATCTAAGGTACAATATGGGTAGTCATCAAGGAGGTTTCTATATTAATCAAGAACCAATGTTCAATGGACCTAATTATGATTTTTTGGAGTACAAGGATGAATACCTACATCATGTCCCCTAGGGTTTGAAATTTGGCATTCTCTTATGGATGTTTATTTTGCACCTACTTTTCCTCCATCTAGTGTTGTAGATAAGAAGTTATTTGAGAAAAATGATAAGGTAATGAATGCTATTAGTTGTGGTATTTTAGAGACTAAATACACCAAGGTAATCCATTGTACATCTCCAAGGAAATGTGGGATAAATTCAAGACTATTTATGAAGGAGATTCAAAAGTTAAGTTGGCAAAGTTGCAGACTCACTGAAGACAATTTGAGAGTCTTAAGATGAAGGAAGAAGATTTTGTGGAATCTTTTATATATAGAGTTGATGAGATTGTGACTATAATCAAAGGTCTTGGAGAGAATCTTAAAGAAGATATTTTAGTTCAAAAGATATTAATTTCTCTCTCTCAAGTTTGATTATAAAGTATCTACTACAGAATAAAGTCATGATCTTACTCAGTTAAAGATGGATGAATTACATAGCATCCTTATTGCCTATGAGATGAGGTTAAATTTAATTGATGATATACCACTAAAAAGGAAGCATCATTCAAGATAGAGATTAAGCCTAAGAATAAGTTCCAAGGTAAGAAACCCAAAGATGATGACATTTCTAATATTGATGAGGATGAACTAATTACTTTGTTTACAAGGAAATTTAAAATAGGTTTAGGCAAGTATAAGGGTAAACTACCCTTGATATGCTTTAATTGTGGAGAGATAAGACATTTTGCTAGAAATTTCCCTCATAATCATGATGATGAAGAACATGGTAAAGATAAAGATGAAGACAAAAATAAATAAAAGTGTGATAAGAGGAAGAAAATATTCAAAAGGTTTAACAAGAAGTACTTCAAGGACAAGCAGAGTCTCTACACCAAAGAAGATTGTAGCTCATCAGATGGGAGTGAAGATAGTCACTCAGAGTATGATCATGAAGGTGTTGGTCCTATTAAACATGAATCCCTATTCATGGCTGAGGAAATAAGTTGTTCATATCAAAAGGAGTCTACTTGGAGTGATTAATATGTTGATAGAGATGAAGTGATTGTGAGACTAAATTGATGAATTCCCTTGAAGAATTGAAGATTGAGAAGAAGATTAACAAGAAGATGAAGTCTAAAATCAAGGACTATGAGGATAAATTTAGTGTGTTTGAATCAAGAATTAATGAATATAGTAAGGACCATGAAGTTATGGTCAAGAATCTTAGTTATCAATTGGAAATTCTATCTACAAGCCTAAAAGCCAAAGAAGATGAATTTTCAAGATATGTAATTAAAGATTAGTCATTGAAATCTAAGTTAGGGAAGACATCTAGTAAGGTGAAGTCATTTGTAAGATTTGAAAAGAGCTCAAGTGATCTAGACAATATTCTAAGTGGTCAAAATCATGCTAGTGATAGAATTAGTTTTTGATATGAAGAAGAACAAAATAATGTAATTAAAGAAAAGATGAAGACTAATGTAAACAAGGAAAATCATAATTTTAATAAAAATCATTAGATAAGGAATGAAGTTTTTGGAAAAATGAAGACACATTAGATTAGATAGCCAAATACCATGAGGTATGCAAGTTTTAATGATTAATTTTACACATGTAATCAATTTGGGTATAAAGCTAATGAATGAAAGAGACCTATTAGAAATTAATTTTCATGGAACTATGATGGTGTTTATTATTCAAAAGGTGTGAACAAAGTTAAGTGCTTAAACTATCTTAATGTGGGACACTTTATAAACCATTATCTACACAAAGCTAGATAAGGTGAGTCCTCTTTAAAAATAAGAGGTTGTTTCATTTTTCATGACATAGGACACATTAAAATTGTATATCCAAACAAGGTAAGACAAAATGTGTTTTCATCAAGGAGTATTGTTTTATAAAACTGTGATAAGATTGGCCACATTGCTAGGTTCTACAAACAAAGGCCATTAAGTCAAAATGAGTTCAATCAGGCTCTTAGAGTGCAAAGAAGAAGACAAGTTAACTCATGGAAGCCAAAGGTGGTAAGTGTGATTTATGATGATTCTACAAGACCAAGTAATCTATTTTATATGGTGAAAAATGCTTTAGATGTTGAAGTGTCAAGGGATCTCATTTTTTAGCTCATGTTGTGGATAAAGAAATCAAGCTCAAGAAGAAGACCAAGGTACTAGTTGAGGCTAGTTCTGATATGTGTATGGATACAAGTGAACATATTTCCATTGTTGAGAATGTATCAAGCAAAGAAAATTAATTGTTATTACCTAGCGATGAGGTTCCTAACTCCAAGGTGGATTATTCAGATGAAATTGTATGTCATGAATCTATGTTATCTTCATGTATTTTTAATTCAATCCTAGAAGAAAAGGAGAATATTATAGTGGATGAGCATGTTGTTTCTCTTAATCCTAAGAAGAAGAAATATAAGTATCAGATAACCAAGGAGGAGAAAGATATGAGGAGTTGTGGGTAACTCTTGGTTTCACATTGTTCTAGGATATTGTGAAGTAGGGTGTCTCTACCTATGCTTCTTAGGTGACATCTTTCTTGTGGAGAAGCAAGTTTCAATGCTCAAAATAATAATTCCAAATCAGATAAGTTCATTAGTTAAGGGGGAGAAACAAGTTCATGAGCTTGTTCCAGATATTTGTGAAGGAACTATAGTACATGGTCAGAATGGGTATTTCCAATTTGCTTAATGAGATTGATGGAATGACAAGAAGATTTAAGTGCTCAAAAAAGTTTGTATACTTTTTTTTGATATGTTCTAGGTTGTTCTATGTCTTGATGATCATATTTATCTTTTTTGGAGCTTTTTGTGTGCTCTCGAGTTTATCTATTTTGTTGTAGGTCAAAAGCCATGGTATAGGAAGTTAAGGCTCCAAAAGGTATGAAATATCAAATCTTAGTATAGAAGTGTGTGATGGTTGTATTTAGGTGTGTAATAAGTTTAAAAGATGAGTGTTGACCATAAGGAGGTTTATTGACTATATTTGTTTTGAGATTTTAGGGTTTTGAGTTATGCTAGAAAAGTGGTTTTCCTTATGATTTGAATTCTAAGTATTCTTAATAGGTTAAATGGGATAAATGAGTTATCAAATAAAGATTCATAGAGATTTTAAGGTTTATATATTTAAGATTATTCATGTTTTTGTCAAGATGGAGGCTTAATTACCTAGTAGGTTTGTGAAGAAAGTATGTTTCATAAGATGATCTAGGTGATGGGAATTAGTTTATTTGAGGGGGAATATGAGAGTGATTTAGATATTAATTTTTAGGTCTTGATAGTGTCTCTACTAAAAGTTATGGGATCTACAAGTTTTGGGTAGGGTTACAAGGAGACTAGATAGGCCTTGTAAGAAGAAGAGTGTTTTTTGTTTAATTTCTCCAAAATATCAAGGAATGAGGGTTTCAAGGATATTTATTAGGTTTTTTTATATCATGTTTCCTATTTGGTGAGTGGCATGAAGTTCTATTGGTGGTCCTTGAGGTGGTTTGAGACAGAAGGCTAATGAGCCTATATGGTGGTTCTTTATGGTGTGTGGAGATCTGAAGATGACCAAGAGGTGAAATTTATCATAAATATTCTACTAATGGTAGTATTTTTAGGTCCTTAGAATCATTTGGTGCCCACTTTGTCATTATGTCAAAGGGGGAGAAACTTTCTATTGTGACAGTGATTAAAGAGAGAGAGAAGGAAGGTAAGTTGTTTAATGGGTGTTGACATTAATAAAAAAGGGGAAGATTGTTGGATAATTATCAATGATGTCATGTAGGTGTCTTGGTGAGTGGATGAAGTTCCTTGATAGTCTAAGTGATAATGACAAAGTGTGCAATGTGCTTGTCATAGTATGCTTCATTGATCTTTAGTTTTGGCATGGTTTGAGATGATTAGGGATGATTATTAAGTATTTAGAATGTTCAAAGGGTACTACCAGTGGTCAAGGATGATTGGAGAGCTTGTGTGCATGAGTATAATTCACCTAGTTCTTCATTTTGTTCATCTATGCATAAATGGGTTTGTAGCAGAAAAATTTGAGGAGTCATTTTGATGTTATCATATCTCACACGTGTGATGGTTCTAGGAGCTGCTCGATATATAGATGGTTTATCCTATGTGAATATATCACATGGTTCAAGTTTTTGATCATGTGTGCAAATTAATCTAAAGTTACTAAGGTGTAAGTTTGGTCCCTCAAACAAAATTGCACTAAGTTCCAACACTTAGTCAATTTTCAAAGGTAGATCTAACGATCCACATTTCATCGCATCGAAGATCAATGGCATAAAATAAATATGATATAAAATATGTTATTTTTCTAAGTATAAGAAATATTTACTTAATCATTTTGGTGATGTCATATCTCACACGCGTGGATGTTTCAAGAGGAAATGGTCATATGGGTTTGTTTAGTATTTTACCTAGTTTCTATGGTTTGAATTTGAGAACATGCAAGTGAGCAAGGTAAAAGAAATATATTTGTAAATTTTTACTTATAAGTATATTGAAATGGTTCCCATACTAATTCATTTTTTCATAAGGTAAAGATCAGGACTAAATAGAGATCCAGTGGTTCATGAGCATTCATACAGTAGAGATCAATGGCACGTATTGAGTCAGAGAGGTCAAAGTAGTTAAAAGGCATGCAAGGGTGCCAAGTTTCATGACCATGGGGGTTTTGATAAAGATAAAATGGTGATATATATAATATAAATACCAAGATAATCTATAGAGATTGATGATGTGTATGTGGTCAAGATTATAAGATTGCATGAGATGACGTCAACTATTTGAAGTTTGACATTTAGGTAGTGGTGAACTATGAGTTAAACTTTGAAGAAGATTGATAGTGAATATTTAATATAATTTTAAAGGGCATGAGATGAATTTTAAGTGACCAAATTTTAATTGTGACTCTTTGAATTCAAATATTTGAATTTAACAAAGGAAAGACCAGTGTCTGGTTTTTGGGCCATATCTTTTGATACAGACAAAATTTGCTCATGGTGTAAAAAGTGAATCTATAGAGGACTCCAAGACACATATATAAATATATATTTAAAGGTATGAAATTGTGTATATATAAATATATTTATATCCAAAGTTTATTATGTGTTTGACTGTGTCTTATAAGCAACTCAAGAAGATTATTCAAGTTTATTTTGATGTTATTTCAATATCTCATGATGAATTAGCTATTGAGGAGTGTTTTAGACTCCATGAGAATAATTTATATGGATTTTAGAGGTGTGATAAATCTATATTGAGTATGAAAAATGATTAATAAGTTGATTTTGTGTTTGTTCATGGTGTTCCTATGTACAAGGTCATTGTTTGAGTTATTTGAGCATACATAAATGTGAGTAAAGATGATTGTGATCATTTTAGGAAGTCAAAGGGGTAATTTGAAGTGGACATATGCATTTTTATGTGGTATTATGTTCTTATTTTGCTTCTTTAAGTGCTAAATGGGTGAATAGGTCTTCATGAGACCTATAAGAGCTATAAGGGCCTAATTAAAAGGTGTAGTTGCTTAAGGGTGACCCATAGATGTTATGGCCAACCTATGTGGATGGTATTGAGATATGTCTTGATGTGATAGATACCTTAAATTTTGAGGCATGCCTATTGGCTGACCAAGATGGTGATGTTCATGAATTCTCAATAAATAATGAAACCAAATGTGATGGTTTTTTGACAAGTAAGAAGTGTGTGTATGTGAGATTTATGGAGCAAAGGAGAGGGAGAGTGTCCAATATATGATTTGATGATAAGATAAGATTTATGCGTGTTTTTATGACCTTTGGGTTATGTTTTTTATGTCATAAAATTGATCTTGTAAGTTAAGGATGAGTGAAGAGGTATAGGGTGATCCAAAAAGATGTTTTGGATGCTTTAAGTGTGCAAAGTTGAAGAGAGTCGATATACTTTGTATCTCCATCAGATTGGAAATAAATAAATGTTTATGATATGTTGTGTTTATAGGTGTTATTTTGGCTACTCAACATCTAGGGGGTTATAGCCTCCTTACAAAGTAAAGCTTGTTAAAAGTCTAGTTGGTGTGTTTGTTCAGCTAGACAGGTATTATAGCACATTGTAGAATTTTAATCTCACTAAATAAGGGATAGTTCTTTTATCAGTTGTAGCTAGTCTAAATTAGTTCTTCTTATTATAAGATAGTAGTACAATTATAAGTTCTAGTGGGTTTTCTCCCCCAAGAGGTTTTCCCATATATGTCATGTGTTATGTGTTTGATCTTACATTGTCTCTCTTGTTCATTGCTATGAATGATATTTATGCTTCATGAAATGGTTGTGGTAAGTTATTAAGTGTTTGAAAGGATTGAAATTGAAGTCAGATTATCTAGGCACATTGATTCACCCCCTAGTGATTACACCTCTAACATACTCATCTTATATAATGTCATATATCAATTATAGCATCATAGATGACCTCTCATGTGAAATTTTAATTAACATCCTAAATTTCCTTAAAATTCCAAAAAACACATAAAAAATCATCAAATTTTTAACAAGACATGATAAATATCATTTATCAATCATATTTACCATTTATGAGAGTAAAAATGGCATGAATTTAGATAAATTATTATGAATTTAAATCTACCACAACATTTTCATAATCAGTGTTATCAAGCATGGAATTGTTATTTGCAGGTGTGAATTTACCATTTATGTGTGTGAATTTTCCATGAAGAAATTTTTCTTTGTATCAATTTCATTTTTCCCCTAATTTACATGCATGTATTACACTAATTTTTCAAATTATACAAGACAATAAAGATCTTTACAAATGGTCAAATCCCCTTTGGTCATTAATTCTCCCTCACACTCTCACAATGGTCCTTATTAGCTGGAATATGTTCCATATTTCCTCAATTTCTTCTATAAGCTCAAAGATAAAAATTCCTAAATGGCAAGACTGAAAATTATTTGAGATGCTCCACCTACCTTTTATTTATTTTTTCCTTCCCCCTAATTTTCCCTCCTAACACCTTCCCTTCATCAATTTTTCATTATTTTCTCATTTGGAGAGCCCATCCATGTCTTTTCTCCTCACACATTCTCTCAAAGGGGCATTTACCTATCTAGTTAACCAATCAAGATACTCAAGGAATATTTTTTCACCCATATTCCTTTTGATTTTATTTATTCTTTTAAAATACATTAATTCTTCTAGTCTCAATGATATTTCAAATAAGGTAAAATTTATACATAAATTACATCATAATGTCACAACTAATCTACTAATTATCGACATTCATCATTTAGCCTTTTATCATTATTAGCATGTCTATCATAAAAAAAATAGATTTACATTAGCCTTATTAAGAAATTACCTTATACTATAATCGCATCAACACTAATCAAATAGTTAATTAACTAATTATTAAATAATAGTTAAGCTAATTAGTCAATAATTAATCCATGCACACATGATTCTAAATAAACAAATAATAATATAAAAAATAGACAAGACACCTTATCATCCCACTCAACCAAATTAATTTAATCCATTTTAACCTCATCATTAACCATAAAAAAATGTGTTCAAACCTCTTTAATACATTCAAACACCCACATTTAAGACATAAAACTCCTTAACAAAAATATTTAAGACATTCAATGCATACAATGTCCAATTAACAAATTGGTTAATCATTTGACCACTTCATCCAAATATTCATCAATTCTTAACCAATCTATTTAATTTATTTTATCCATAGACAAAATATCTACCATCCAAATTCAAAAATATTAAATAAATATGGATTAAATCTAATTTTCCATTCTCCCTCAAAAATATCTATAAATTGGCATTCCTTCCTCCATTGTAGGGATCTATCATATGTGAGCATCAAAATTATACTATTGAATATGTTTGAGATCAACCAATCAGTATATCGTCATTTTGTTATAATGATATTAAAATATATTTCATATAATTTTCTTGAGAGCAACCACATTTCAAAATTCAAGAGCAAGTTGACTCAATGAAAGAGAAGTCTTCACTTGGTAAGTAAGGTAAGATTATTATTTGTTTTTATTCATTTATCTATAAAAGGGTATGTAAGACTAGATTAATAATTATATATTATTTTTAAATTTTATTTTATACATATCTAATATTTTTTTAATTCACATATAATAGATGTAGAAAGTAAACTTGAAACAATCTCAAGTAACATGTACAAACATGCATTATATACATAGAAGCATTATAAGAACAATATTATGTCAACATACTAGCATCCATATATTCATAATCTAAAATCACATTACAAATCAATATTATTTCAACTAATACACTAATGTAGTATGCATCAAAATAATTAAAGTGAAGTCAACTATCACTAGCATCTAAATCATACTCTTATAAAAAAAAACTTTAAAATGAGTACTTAACCCATTGTCTTAGTATTAATGTAATAAACATATAAAAACATAACATAAAGTGTATAATGTCACAAATAATATAAGGATCATGTCACAACATGATGTGTAAATTTTAAAAAACGTCTAGTATAACTAACCTTATGATAAATGGAGACTCATGTCACTCTTATTTGGAATTCACTAAAATTATAAAGACCAATATAAAAATGTTACAACAATATAAAGGGTCTTTATAACTCAACTATGTAATCTCTCTAAATCAAAGATCTTGGATCTCTACTAACATATCATAGATTATAATTCATTACACTAAAACCATGGCCAAAGATAAGTTAGCCCCACGATAGTGTGATTCATGCTTCAAGGCATAATTTTAAGTGTTGTTAATTAATATTTGTATTCCAAGTGTTGACAACATATAATTCAATATTATTTAGTTACAATAAATTGTTCCTTTTTATTTAGAGCATGTGTTAAATTTCATGTTCAAGTATAAGGTAAGGATTTATTTGATTTGATTTGATTTGAATTCATTGTACCTTAGGGGAATAAGAGAATTTTAATTTCCTTCTTGTCCCAATCATATTATATAAAATATGAAGAGAAAATTCTTCAACCACATGGAACCCATAAGTTAAAATTCTTGAAAGGCACTAGTAATATGAGATGAAGAGATCATTTCAATATATAGGGTCTTTAACCCATCATATGAATAAGAATTATGGATTCCCAATCAATAGAATCACAAAATGAGGATTTTTTGAAATTAATTATTCTAATAAGCATAACCTATAGTGACATTCAAGGAGTGTAATGGCATGAGTGGTTCACTTTTATTTTTAGTGGACCAACATAACAATAAAAATAAAAAAAGATCAATTGACAAGAAAATTTACAATCAACAGACATGTTTAAATACATATACATACATATGTACATGTATATTTATATGTATATGTATATATATGAAAAATTTAACCAAAAAAATATAAATACAAACAATAACAAAGTAGAACAAATAATAAGTGACAGAGACATTGGTGTCATGTATAAGAAGACATTGGATAGCTTCAAGGTAGTCGTAAAGTATAACCACAAATATATGGGAACTCACTTCGTAGTCCTAAGCTTTATTGAGATAATAAAAACATAAATATTTATCCATTGTAGCAAATTTAGAGATAGGCCTACTAGTGCCTTTCATCCCTAAACACACTTCATTCACACTGAGTCTATAGCTGATAAGGGATAAAGTTAAAATTGGTAGCCATATAGAATTCATTGGTGCACAAGGGAATTTATTAGCAGATTTGAGAATAAAAATGGTTAAGGTATTTATAAATTTGAATAAAATCAGTTAATCTATTCATAAATTTTAATAAAAGTGATTAAGGTATTCATAAATTTGTAATAAATTTATTTTTTATGTTTACATGTCAACTTTAAAAATATAAAATTCAATCAAATCCATTTAAATATTTTTGAACATGGGTTAATTCTTCTTAAAATTAAAATAGTTTCATACATTTATTATATAATTACTAATATAGGTTAGATATTGTAAGTTATGCAGTCAATATTGTCATGTAGGTTAGATACGTACCTCAAGATCGATATCTCTCAGTATATTTTAGATATATGTATTTAAGATATCTATACTAGTTTATCATTGTTTCCCAACCATTCACTTTGGTACACTAGGAGGATTTGGGATTAACATACCACCTTTTCCCAAACCCTATTTATTTAATGCATAAGGATAACTTTGGATGTAATCATGATGCCCAACCCTAACAAAGGATCCTATTAATAAATTTTCAGATTTTAGCTTTGATGCCAAACCCTAATATATTAATCCATTATGATGTATTTAAAAGATCATCTAAATTCTCAAACCACACGCCATTATTGGGTCTTTGTACACTCATCTTAGTGCTCAAAACCCAATCACACAAACCTCTAAGAGGACTTTAGACAGTCATCTAATGCCCAAATCCAAATCACACAAACCATTGAGAGGATGTTAGACACTCATATTGATGCTCAAACCCAAATAACATAATACATAAATGTGTAATAAATATCACATCATAATCCATCATCATTAATCTCAAATTTAGGAGGAAACATGTGTTAATATCAACATAAACATAAGGCTAAGGCTCATATCATTCTTAATATCTTTTGAGAATGGAAAAAAGAGACAATATCTCCCAAATTTCTCAACAATTTGTGATTTTAAAATATATTAAGATTATATCATATGCTAATTCTTACAAGATACTTAGCATCAACTACTCCCACACTTGCACAAGTCAAAAGGTATTCAAAATGGATCATCAAAATAATACACTTAAACAAATTAAAAAATTAAAAATCCAATCCAGGAGTAAATTTAAATTAGTTAAATAACCAATATAAATATATAAAAGATAACAAATGAAAAGGGTAATCAACCTAGTATAATTTGAAGAATAATTAAGGTGAAAATGTCTAGATAGTCCAATTCAATCTAAAACTAAATATAATAAAAAAAATAGGGGCTCTAACATTCAATAAAGGTTTGAAATAATAATTGGATAATCAAATTGAAATCCATATCAAGGAGAACCATATAAATATGACTCTAATCAACTTAATAATCCTAATAAATAACCAAAATAATTGCAATGTATGCCACATCAAGATGTAAAAGTTCAACATTTTGAATACAATAATATTAAATAGTGTAGCTCTAGAATGCCACAAGGGGGAGTAGGGAGCTTACTATTTAACCTTAATTTGGATATAGGGATATACTACCTTATAAGTATAATAGGGTTAATAATATAAAAATGATAATACACAAGGGTGATAATCAAATCTATAGTATGTCAAAAAAATCCTAAATTTAGATAGAAGTATGCACTAAATTTATTATGTTGAGTATAGGGTAAATATAGAAATTACAAGAAAGATATGCATGGAAAGGATAAATAAGTGATATACTTATCTAGTTTTGATGCTTATACAATGACAGATCTAGAACAGGCATAAATTAGTCTAGAAGGAGATTATATAATAGTCATCAAATTCTAGATCTAATGTTTTTAGAGCTCTAGACACTAACGTTAGCCTAGAATAATTATGTTGATGCTAATGTTTGGATTTTGTGCAATTTTCCTATACAAAATACCTACTAGAAAAGGATGCAACCACCTAGATTATTTGGGTTTTGCTTCACCTTTATCTAGTGTATTCAAACATAGGTCATGGACTTTCATTCTTCATGAGTTTTCAAAACCCTAGTTCTTCATCTTCATAGTGACCTTGGGGGAAAATGGATTAGTGGGATCATGGTGTTAAGTTGACCCTAAATACTCCAATTTCATTGGGCACTACCTACATAGACAATACTCTAGAAGAGGATATTAGTCTCATGTAGTTCTCCCATATGTGTTTGTTTATGTGTGAATCATATAATATGTGGAAAGCAAGAAAAATAGTGACTTAGCTTGTAACTTGATAAATCAAGATCTTGGGATTTTATTTTAGTACTTCAAACCAATATATGTGTTATATGTATATATTGTTGGTATATAAGTAAGGAATCTTTGTTTAATTAAATGCTTGATTGAGTGCTTTTGATAAGTTTCCTTGTTGTCTTTGGTTTGTTTTCCTAGGTGAGGAATGAATGAGGGTTGATTTTGTATTTATATCAATCCCTCTGGAGTAATAGCTCACATAAAATCACTTAGGTTTACCATTAGGATATGTTTTTATTTGTAAAATATATTACTTTAGGCCACTGGACACTTGTGCTAGGTCATAATATTAATGCCAATGCTAGTGTCTTTCCCAAAATTTAGTGTCTAGGGAGAAAGAAAGTAGGTGCAGGCTCAAAACTTGAAAATATGGTAGATAAATACATTTAATCATTCTAGGCAAGATAGAAGGCCTGAGTTATCAACATAAGACTAGTCAAACTAATATATATAGGCTAAGGGGTACAAGATAGAGTAGATGCAAGACTTACAAAAGTGGGAAAAGGTATATAACTAAGAAAGAAAACCATGGTCTATGTTTTCCAAGTGTAGATTATTGACGTGTTTTATAATCTATAAATATTATCTCCATTTCCCCCCTTTTAATATAGTAATAAAATTTCTAGTTTAAAGGAAAGGAATGAGTACATTAGTCTATATAACAAACTTTGTATTTGTGTGTGTGAAACTTGAGTGATTTTTTGGTTACTAGAATACAACCAAGAGTGTCTTATAGTATATAATTATTGCATATAATATATAATAAAAAGTACTTAAAATAGATTTAAATTGAAAGAACAAGGTTCAGGAGTACACATGTGTGTCAATGTAACTACCTTGCCTATTAACAAGCTGATTTGAAAAAGATGTATCATTATAAGGCTCTAAAACTAAGATTAGGAAAAATATATATACATCTTAAAAGTTCATATATCCAAGACATATATATATATATATAGAGAGAGAGAGAGAGAGATTGGAAGGCTCATGTCCCTAAATTTAGAGTAAAATTGATTTGCCACCTGTCAATTGAGATTAGATCAATCATGCAACCTAATGATACATATTAGCTAGTGAGTGTGAGTGAACCAAGTCACACACACTATTAAACTATGAGACTAGATGATATTATCAAGTCCAACTTAAAAACTTATCAAGATTGAGTGATTTGATCAGAGATTGGCTCAAGATAGTTCATACAATTCCAATTGATGTGTGGCGATAATCCCTAATAAGGTTCTAAAATATAAAACTAATTTATATTTTACAATATTAGACACAAATTTCATAACATATTCACATTATATATGTCTCATGTTCAAATTACATATAACAATTGTCCTATGTATGTAATTTTTCCACAACTGTGAATCTAAATCATATAATTGTGTGCTTTGGCCAATTTATAAAAATTATGTAAGTGTGGATATCATGATTCCAAATCATACCCACATTATATATAAATAAATTTTAAACTAATATAATAACCAATGTGGAGAACATGTTTCCAAAACATGCCCCCACTTTATTCTAGAGATGTTGAATACTAAATAGATGTAGAGAACATGTTTGCAAAGCATGACCCCACTAAATATGAGAACTATGAATGTGTGGAATCCATTCCCATATGAAATGCCCCCACTAAATCTAAAAAATAATATAATTACCACATACTAAATGATTTTGGATAACTTTATCCAAATCATGTTTCCACTGAATCTGGAAACCATGCTAAGTGTGGAGAACATGCCCATATGACATACCCCCAATAATATGCCCCCCTATTTGAGTTGAGGTAAATATAATAATTATTAGTTATCTCACCTAAAAAGGATAAGATAACTATATAATTAATTAATGTAACCATGTAACATATATAAGAAACATGTCTAGATAGATATAACATTATAACATTGAAATGCAAGAACTAATGTGATCACATAAAATACTAAGATGCATGATAAGGATCATAAAAACATATAAACAGTAATCATATAATATCAAAAATAAACAATAACACATATGATATAACTCAAAATAAATTCAAAAGGTAATGGTCCAAGGAGATCATAAATAAGGGGCGTGTTTAAATGCCATACAATTTAAGGGAGAGTCAAGTGTCCAATAATACAAGGATGGCATATTAAAGTTTCCATACAATAAATAATGACTTTAAAATGTCAATTAAAACATATATAGGGATAGGGGAAATAATAAAATGATCATATTCAAATACTCTAATAAGTAATACAATATCAAGGCAAGACACTCAAGGAAGTGCATAAAGTAAAGCATAAGCAACCAATATAAACAAGTCATACTATCAAATGGATTAAATGTATTAGGAAAAATGTCAAGTGTATATAATATCAAGTAATATGTGTAAGATATAATCATGGTTAAATTAATGTGCAATTATATATGTAATCTCAAACATGATAATGTAGAGTGATCATCAAATTGTATAACATGTGTGTATCAAGATCAAAAAAGTAGATGTCCCCAATGTCTCCATGACATGAGTAGAGGGAAGGCCCAATATAAAAAATATTAATGGATCATGTAGTTTTGTATGCCTATATCATAATAAAATATAAGTATGATACACATGTGTATGTAGGATTAATTGAGTATGACATTTGTCAACATGGAACTAACACGTAGATGCCAAGGTTAATATAAGCATGTATGTGCTAAAAGTGTTTTTGGGATTTTGAATGTTTTTGGTATTTTTAGAATATTTGAAGAGGAAATATCAGCCTATGATTCCATATAATGGATGGTCATAGACATCTCCCCATTATGTACCTAATGTAATAATATTGTGAAACTACCAAGGAGCATGTATAGGTTCAATATATATCATAATAGTATCGGTGATGCTCTATATATGTAAATTAAGACTTTTGGTCATGAATAAATAGTAAGAGTAATATGAGTATGGGTTTTTTGAACCCATTATAGAGTGATTTATGGTTTATTTGGAATAATTATAATAAGAACATGTTTAGATGCTTTGTATATCTATACATGGTGTGTAGTAAATGATAATTCCATGGAATCCATTATATATCTCTAATGTAATGATATTTCAAGTATTGGCCACCTAGTATATAGTATTTCCTATTACTTACCTTTTTTTAGTGAATTATCCTTAATAGGCTTGGTAATTAACTATCTAGGTATAAGTTTCTTTTATTCAATAGGAAGCTCACATGGAATTCTATAAACATTAATTACTTGATTGGCATGAATGTATTTAAAACACCCATGAATTATACAAACTATTATAAGTGTATGTATCTAAGGTCTCCATAATAAAATATTAAAGATTTATATGGAAGGTTTAACTAAAAATGTACTAACCACATGTGTGGGATTGACCTGTAAATGTAGGTCAATATTTCTAAGAACCTTATGGTAGGTCCCATCAAATGTTCTAACTAATCTAGTAGAAAGATATAAATCATTATGCATACAACATAAGTGCATAAGTAATGTCATGGTATAAACATTATCACTTTCACCTTTATAAATAATAAAACTCCATATAAGGTGTTCATCAATGTATGCTCAAATGAATAAATCATGAATATCATAATCATCATACTTAATCTCATTATCATCAAAAGTAATAGAGGTTCTCTAAACCATAGGAGGTATATGTCATGTGTAAGTACCAATAATCCCATATAATGGGTGCCCATAATATGGTGGGGGAGGATGTGCATTATATTTCATTTGCACTTCCAGATCTTTTTTAGAATGGTATTACAAAGGATTGTTAGATATTTTATTTTTGTGGGGGTCACCAAGTTGTGAGCTTAACTCCTTTGGAGGATCCTTAAATGTAAGCATTTGGTTATCAATAAGATCTTTGATCTTTTGATTCAACTCAAGAATTTACCTATAGAATTCCTTGGTCCTTAGTGATAATCATAATAAACATTTACATCGTATCCTTTGGGTAGAGGTTGAATCATATCAACCTCTATAGAATAAGGTGGAGATATAAGTTGACACTTTAGTGATTTCATGAATAATGAGGTTGGGGACTCAGTTAAATGTGTAAATTATCTCCTTGGTGCAATGGATAATACAATTTGATTATGTTGTTGTGAAACTATGTTAACCATGGTAGATGCTTCTTTTTTAGGCTTAGGAGGTTTTGCCTTATAACTTGGTTTGATTGTAAATTTAGTACTAGATTTATATGTAGATGTAGATGGTGTGTTTTATACATACTTGAGTTTATTCAATTATATAATATTCATTTCATAGTCTCATACAACATGTTTTAATTCATCAAAATATTTGAACTTCTTAAAAACAATGGTCTCATGTAATAGAGCAAGTAAAATTTTCTTGAATATTTATTTCAACTCCTTATATGCCATAAGATTGGTCATTTTGGCTAGCATTATCTTATATCTCAAGACATATTCATTGATAGGTTTACTGGTTCCTTTTTTTTTGGCAATTTGAGCATAGGAAACATTTTTAAAAATATTAATGTAAAAGTGTGCTAAAAACTAGTCTACAAGAGGTTTGAATACTTTCATGGATTGGATAGGTAAATCACAGAACCACCTTAAAGCATAGTCTTTGAGGGTTTTTTGGAAATAATTTGGTAAAAATTTTATCATTAGAGGTATAATAAAGGCATGCCACATAAAAGTATTGAAGATGTTGTTTAGGATCACCTTTGTCATCATAAAATGGAAACTTAGGTTCCACAAAACTAGATGGAAAAGGGTTCAAAGAGATCTCAAGTACAAGAGGGTTATGCAAAAAATATTTTTAATCAATAGCATGAGGGTATTTTAAAGCATTTTTTTTAATGTTTGTAACATTTTCCTCTAAGGTTTTTATAACTTGAAAGAGTGTTTGAATGGTAAAACTAGTAGGAATTAGATTAACAATTTGAATAGTCACCAAAGGGAATGTAAACATGTTTTGAGTAGTAATAGGCATTGAAACAAGTATTTATGTTGAAATAATGGGTAATTCCATGATATATGTAGCAATATTAGTTTTAATAAATAAAGGTTTAAATACATAACCCATGCCCACATTAAATGTATTTTGTTGTAATGTATTCAAAGAGAGGGATGTTTCCATTATAATTTTGGAAATTTTTACTTCGAGTATCATTTTTAAGATCTCTTCAATAAATTCAATGTTTTTTTGAATAAGCCCATGAAACAATGTAATTATTTACACTTGATCATGGTGTATTTTCTCATTTTCATTTGTTTCATGGTTTTCATTATCAGAATATTCTTCTATGATAACCCCAAAAATATGTTTTTAGTATCAATATGGGTATCATCATGATCTAAAGTATGAGATCAATAATTAGTTTGAATCATCTTATATAGTGAGAAGAGAATCTTAATGTGTTCAATAAGCACACCTTCCAATCTAGGGCTATGACTAGGTTGTATTCAAAATAGTGGAAATAGGAAATGAAAAAGTACAATAATCTAAAATCTTAACTAGTTTAAAACCCTAGGAATTAAAAAAAATTGCATTAAAATGAACCAAGTTCACCAAAGGTTTAACCCTATTTTAGATATAGGGATATCATACCTCAGTGGTATATTAGGATTAAGAATATATAATTAACAATGTACAAGGGTGATAATTAGATATATTATAGGCTAATTACATTTTAAAATTATATAAAAGCATACACTGAATTTATTATACTGAGTATAGGTTAAATATAGAAAGTAAAACTAATATATGCATGGAAATGATAAATAAGTTATATACTTAGTTGGGTTTGATGCTAACATAGTGTTGGATCTGGAATAGGTAGAAACCATTTTGGAAGGATATTCTAGAATAGTCATCAAATTGAAGATCTAACACTTCTGGAGATCTAGACACTAACATCAACCTAGGATGGCTGCATTGACATGACCATCTAGGTTAGATGTAAGTTTCATATATTAAATACATTCTATAAAATGATGTGACCAACTATATGCCTTTGGGTTTTGTTTCACCTTTTTCACTCCTCATGAATTTGCATAACCCTAGTTCTTCATCTTCATAGTGACCTAGGGGAAAATAGGTTAGTGGGCACATGGTATCAAGCTAACCCTAAATACCTCACTATTAGTGGGAACTTCCTACATATACAATTCTCTAGAATAAGGCCTTAGACTCATGTAGTTCTTCCCTCTATGTTGGCTTGTGAGTGAATCATTCAATATGTGTAAAACAAGTACAATAGTGACCCAGTTTGTAATTTGGAAAATAAAGCTCTTGGTATGATATTTTAGTAATTCATACACATATATGTGTTATACCTATGAATAATATGTAAATATGGGAGATTTTTTCATTTTAATGTTTAATATATTAATTTTGATAAGTTGTTTTGGTCTCTTTGGTCTTTTTTCTAGGTGAGGAATGAATGAGGGTTAATTTTATATTTATATCAATATTTATAGAGTAATAATTACATAAAATCATATAGGTAGACAATTATTATATGTTTTATTTGAAAAATGGATGACATTTTTATGAAAACCATAAAACTCTTATTCCATCTATGATACCAAACTGATATAAATAGGGTTCTACAATGTCTTAACATAACTAGACTATCTTATGTAACACTAAGCTTATAGCCTTATTAATCACTTTATAACACAAATAAATATACATATGACTTTAATTGGTTATTTAATTCTCTTTTTTTCTTATTAAATCTATACATAACCTTAGACCTTCCTTTTATTTGATTTTTTTAATAAGAAAACACAATACCTAGTCTTTAGGACTTATTCCCCTAGGCATGTTTTAAATTTTTTTGTTGGACATTGACCCAAAACAAAAAAAATATATAATTTAAAATAATTAATACATTAATTTCAATTTTATTTATCACAATAAACACATTTCATACATTTATTTATCTTGATTTTATTAATAAACTAAAAATAAGATTTAGAATTCAATTTGTAAACTTTAGAAACAAATCTATAGTCTATGTTTTGACCATAAATTTCTCTCTCTCTAGATGTCTAAAATATCTAAAATCACTTGTAACACATAAAAAATAGTCTCATATACCTTATGGTAAATTTTCAAGTAATTAATATCATTCTTTTAGGAGATAAAATGGTTTTAGTGTGTTAAAATCAAAGTTTTCTAGGTTTCTAAAATATGCAAGCTTGCATTTTATAAATAAATTCCTCAAAATATCCATAAAAATATTTAAATTAAAATTTTAAGTTCATGAAATCATATTAAACATTCTTAAAAAAATTCATCTCATTTGAATCATTCATTTCAAAGTTATGCACTTTTTAGTCTTCATAAACCCTCACCTATAGATCTACTGACTGTATTTTGTCAATATATTCCTTTATAGACCTCAAAAATAATTAAAAATAGTTTATAAATATCATAGTACACTCCATTCATCTATCCTAAAAATTTTATGAATTTTTAAGTTTTAAATTTCAAGTTATAGTGCTTTTTGTGCTCAAAACCCTAACAAGCATGTACAGAGGCTGAGAGCACACAAAAATAAATCATTTGAAATTTATAGATTTTTTTTAATAATATATCACCTAGAGGTGGTCTAACCCACCATTATCCTCCTCTTTATATCACTTATACACCTTTGAAAAATCCTTATAAATGGATTAAGACACTTTTCTTAATTGTATAATCCATGTTTTATGTTTTTGCAGTCCTGTAACATCGAGAACACTAAATCCAACCATAAGAGATGATTTTAAGAATTAAACAATCATACTTACAAAAAAATAAAATAACTTAATTCCTTAAATATTATATTTATTTATTTAGTATTCTTCATATATAATTACATAAGATTGTTACAACTCTTCATTTTGTAACCTTGTCTTACATCTCCTTGGCTCCCTCTATCCTTCTTAAAACCTTCTTATTTTCCTTTTAGCCTTATTAAAAAAATTTATATAATTTTTCATTATTCAAGCATTATCATCTCTTAATTTATGTCTTTTCTTATTTTCTTATGGACTACATATACCTTTTTTCTCTCCAACATATAAGGTACTTGATAAGTGCCTTTAACTTAAACATGGATAAGTATAAATAAAGGCACAATACCACTTTAAAATCTCCATAACACCTTAATAAAACCTTTAAAATAAATATCATAATCATAACCTATCTAGGCCATGAAAATCCCCTTCCAAAATGTCTCAACAAATTTGAATTTTCAAATATAGATTTTTGGCAAGAAAATAAAATATAAGCTCAAAATACCAACTCTTACAAATATAATTATTTTCACACCTATTAAAGGACATAAATATAATTTAAACACCTAAAAATGACTAATTTAGTATAAAATAAAGAATGAAAATGTTTATTATTTATTAGACATGACCTTCAAATCCTACCTAATATATATATATATATATATATGAAATTCCTTATGATCATGCACCTACATCAAAATCCTTAACTTTAAAATTTTCATGAGCTCCTACTCATGAGTATTTTATATGGTTATGTCTAATGAAAATAAAAATTTGTATATCTTATTCAACTAACTATTCATAAATGTGGACATATTCAATTGATCCAAATTTAGTCCTCATCTTTGTTTCCTTCTCCATTACTGCACTTGCACATGCTTATTTCTACCTTTGAGGCATTTTCAATCCTTCTTCATTTGTATCATGTTTTTAATGCTTCCCACTCTGATAATGGATTCTAGAATGTCCATTCTCAACAATCTTCATGTTGATCCACTCTTCATTCTTCTTCTTATATTTTGTCTCTTCCTCATCGTGTTCTTGTACTTGCATTTAAACATTTTTCTCAAGTTCTTCCTTCATGAAAAAATATGCATTGCTTTCATTAATCAAAGGAAATTCTATGGTGGCTATAAATTTAGCCTTATATACACATATTTGAGTTGGTAACTCATTCCATTCATTTAAAATACTTGTAAAATTAGGTTTTTCTACACATTACCTATTGCAATATTTTACTCTAGCAAACTTTGCATTGTCATAGCCTCCCTCATTATCATCCAACTACTACCAATTAACTTGCACTGGCATGATTTCTTTACTTTATTTCCATTTTTCTTCTTGGATGATTTCTTGATGATTATCCTCTTAACTTCTCTTTGGACCGCCATCTTCTTTCATTTTTAACTCTTCATGACTATTTTTTTCCTTTAGTTTTTGCTTCACATAAGATACCATTTCCTCATACTAAATATTTATCTCTCCTTTAATGGATTGTTCAAAACTATTTCCTTTCACCATGTTGTTTTCAAAAGTAGTTTGAGGTTATTCACATAATAACCTTACTATTTTTTCCCCTCAAGACAATATCTTGCTCTTTTTCTTGTTTCTTATGCATTACATATGTAACCAACACTTAATGGTTCATTAATAACTGATCTTCCTTGTTATTTTCAAATTTTGAGGCCTCTAACTGGGCACTCTTTTCAATAAACTTCATACCTATAATCACATACTTAAACATATTATTAGAATCAAAATATTGAGGCCTGATTTCCTCTACAATTTCCTCCTTGCATTGCTCTTTTATCACCCTTATCATCTTTTTCCAACTTCTTATTCTTGATGTCTCGTTCTCTTTTCTGTAATCTGTTTGATTTGTGACTTGACCACCTTCTTGATTTTTATGAAGAATCCTTATTATTATTTATTCTATTCTTCCAAACATTTCATTAAACCTATAATGATCTAATTCATTTCATCTATCTTTTCTTGAATGTTTACGTCTTTTCTTACCTCACTCATTTTATATATTTGGTTTTTTTCTCTTATTAGTCATTCTATTTGTTTTCTTTTTTGCTTATTCTTAGGCCACATCTAAATTTTATATTTGGTATTTTTACACCTCCAAATCCATTTCACCTTAGACACCTCCAATCTTGTTTCACCTTGGATTTTTTTCTCCTGAGCCTCAATATTCTCCTCTCCTCACTCCTTAAACCTCAATGGGCTATAAGATTGTAGAACCTTTTTCAACTTTCTCCTTTCTCAAATCACCCTCAAAATTATTCACTCTTATCTTTATTTCATACTCTCACCAAGATACTTTTTTAAGACATAACAACAAAATGATGATAACCACAAAAATATTGCTCCATATCTTATACCAAGCTGATATAAACATGGTTTTACAAGGTCTTGACATAACTAGGATCCTCTTGTGTAACATTAAGCTTGTATCCTTATTTATCAGTTTATGAGTCAAATAAATATACTTGTGACTTGAAGGATTTATTTAATTCTCCTTGGTTATTTTTAACTCTATACATACGCTTCAACATTTTTCCTATCTAAATTTTTGATAAGAAAACACAATACCCAATATTTAAGCCTTCTTCCCCTAGACCTATTTTAAATTTTTTTGGGATACTAAACCAAATAAAAAAATATGATTTAAAAAAATTCATACATTTTTTTAAATATTATTTTTTACAATAAACACATTTAATAACTTTCTTTACCTTGATTCTATTAAGAAATTTAAAACATGATTTAGACTTCACTTTGTAAACTTTAGAGACAGACTTATAATCTAAAATTTGACCATAACTCTATCTATGGGTCAAAAAACTATGAAATAACTTTTTAAAAAAATCCTCTACCTTCCTAAAAAGTTTCAAGTCATTTGTATCATTAGTTTAGGAGATAACGTGGTTTTAGTGTGCTAAAATTATAGTTTTTTAAGTTTCTAAAATATGCAGGTCTGAGTATCCTCAATAAGTTCCTAACTAGGTGCCTCCAACCCTTGAAATAAACCTTTATAGGTTATAAAAATAATATTAAACATTAAAAAAATCATCTCATATTAATCATTATTTTTAAACTTATGCACTTTTTAGTCTTCCTAAACCCTTATAAAGCCCTCATATATAAACCTACTGACTATATTTTGTCAATATCTTCTTCTATAGACCTCCAAAAAACTCAAAACTAGTTTCAATGTCATAAAAATTTCCATGCATATATCCTCAAAATTTCATGAATTTTTAAGGTTAAATTTCAAGTTAGTGTTTTTGTGCTCAAAACCCTAGCAGACCTATACAATGGTTGAGAGCACATAAAAAAGAATAATTTGAAATTTAGAGATTTTTTTTCAAATATATCACCTGAAGGTGGTATGCCACACCATTATCCTCCTTTTTATATGACTTATACACATATAAAATCCTTATGTGTATTAAAACACTTTTCTTAACTATATAAGCCTTGTTTTATGTTTTTGCAGTCTTACAACTTCATGAACACTAAATATAGCCAAAAGGGATGATTTTAAACATCAAACAAGCACATTTACATGATATAATAAAATCACACATCATCATATAATTCCTTAATTCTTTTATTCATTGATTTCCCTCATATATAATTACATAAGATTGTTAGAAATCTACATCTTGGAACCCTATCTTGCATCTCCTTAGATCCCTCTCTCCTTATTTAGACCTTCTTGCTTTCATTTTAGTCTTATTAACTTTATTGATCTCCATTTTTCATGGTTTGAGCCTTATCATCTCTTAACTTATGTATTTTCTTAGTTTTTTTAGACTACATGTACCTTCTTTCTCTCTAGCATACAAGGTACTTTATAAGTGCCTTTCACTTTGTTGTCCCCCAAAAAATATCACTCATTTTTGGGACAACATTTGAACTATTTTGGTCTTATAGACCAAAATTGTCTCTTCCCTTTCTGAAATTTATCTTGGGCATTCAAATTCCTCATTTTTCAAGCTTCTCAAGAATCTACAGACTCTGTAGGCAGGTTCATTTCTACAAGTTCAAAGGCTTTTGTAGGCGGGTTTAATCAAAAGAATCAGTTTCCAACACTTAGTCATTTTTGGGATTGGTTCAATGCCTTGGTTCAATCAAAAATGTCCATCGGCAAGCATTTATCTAAGCAAAGAAGGATTGAACCATTGAACCACTTTGGTTCAAAGGTTCAACAAGTTCAAGGTTCAACATGTTCAATCAAGCAGTTCAATGCTTTGGTTCACTCAGTTGGTTCATCCGCTCAGTTCATAACTTTGGTTCAATCAAATGGTTCATCAGTTGGTTCAAAGGCTTCATTTGAACCATTGAACCAAAACTTGGTTCAATGGTTGGTTCAATGCTTCGGTTCATTCAATTGGTTCATCGGCTTGAACCATCAGCTTGAACCATTTTGGTTCCAATCTTGGTTCATCGGCTTGGTTCAACATTTGGTTTAACCAAGTGGTTCAATGCTTTGGCTCAATCAAATGGTTCACTCAGTTGGTTCAATCAAAGGGATCATTGACTTGGTTTAAAGGAGTGGTTCAAATGCAAAATTTCAAGAGAACCTCCTGAAGGACAAGTGCCCTTATAGAGGACACTTGGTCAAAAAAATCACCCTTCAGAAGGGTCATTTTCAAAGAAGCTGCAAAGGTAATTCTTTTGAATTTTTATTTAAGGTAGTCAAAAAAGACTAAGGCATGAGATAATTCTTTTATACTTTTTGTCTGAAGGAATCCCTTCAAACAAAAAGTCTGAAGGAATTCGGGAAAGTAGCTATGGGAGGAAAACCTAAAGGATTTTTTGAAGGCAAAGTGATCATAACAATTATGCAGACTTTTTATCCATGGGAAAATGCCCACAGAGAAAGCCTAGGAAAAATTCCCATGGAGAAAGCTCAGGGAAAATGCCCATGGAAACAGTCCGCAGGAAAGCCGTGAGAGACTGCCGAAGATAAAAGGCCGTTGAAGGACCCCGAAGGGCAGGTACCCTTATGGGGGACTCTCAGATACCAACTTAAAGGACACTCCTCCAAAGTTAAAGGGTCACCTTCCCTTCGAGAGGATGCAAAATAGGAAAGCCGAAGAAGGACCAAGGGGTGACACACCTGAAGATGTCAAATTCAAAACAACAAACTAGCCATTGAAAATGTAGTGACGAGTGCGTGAATGTCAATTTCAAAGCTTAGAAAATAGTCATTGATCCTTGTAATCTATAGACTTGAATGCATTCATAGGCTTTAAGGCCAAGATCAAAAAGAAGTGATTAAGGAACAGAGTATCAAATTGAATCAAGGACCCGATTCAATTAACCAGAAAAGGAGGAATGATGAAGAAGGATTAGATCTCCAGGTGGACATTAAAAGATGCAAACTTTAATAGTGTGACTTGTTTCTCTACATTGAGAAAAGTAAATGGGTAGATGCCCCTAAATTCCAGCTTGTCTTCTTAACAAATTTCAATGCAACATGATGTGTTACTATTCTTGAGTCCTTAAAGAGGCTATATAAGGGACTCTCTTTTATTGTAAATGGGATCTCTTTCTGACAATCAAAAATGAAACTTTTCCCAAATTGAAAGGCAAAACTAAGACTTTGAGCTCAGATTGTTGATCATATTTTGTTATTGGAATAAGAAAGCAAGTGATTTTTTAGACTTTGTGTTGTGATATCTTTGTTGTTAAGGAAACTATTCTTATGTCTTTTTCCTTAATATATCTTATGTTCCTTTAATTCAATAAGCAGAATTAGTGACACCAGTCAAGAAGGTGTCCTGAAGTCGATTGTGGAGAGACTTTGTGCCCCCATAATTGCCTTTCAGTGTGTTTTCTTTTCATTTCTATGTAAAAGACCTTGGGATGACTTTATGCCTTCATTGTTATCCATGTGGTATCAATAGTCCATCACACTAGATGAACAAAATATCTAATAACTCTCATTTGTATGTAAATAGGTTTTAATCATAAACACATGTGCAATGTAATGAGGTTATTGGTTCCTTATATATACCAATAATGTCCCTAAGGTCTCGGTAACCCTCTATGGTCTACTGAGATGAGCCTTTTGACCAAATGAGGGACTATACCCAAACTCCTCTTAGAACTATTCACAATTCAAGAGTTTAAAATTAATAAAATGGCATGGATTAACTAAAATTCATCCTAATTCATTCCTAAATTAATTATTGATAAGGATATAACATTAAATAACTCTCTATCACACTTCACTTTGGTGGTGAGGTGATTTTTTCTTAAAAGGAGTGGTAAATTAACCAAGAAAGGTCCATCTTGAACGTAGGTCCACATGATACTCTATGATCTATCTATGATTAAGCCTCATGGTATTAAAAACCAAGATTAATCCTTCCCAGTAATGTATCCATAACAATGATCTAGGATTAACTTTTAACTATCCTATCTAAAGATCCAGACTTAGAGAAGGTAAATCAAAGAGATCTTATTAATACTTAATGAATTGAGATATGACCAAATATATTCACAAACCTAAAAAGAGGTGCACCTACAACATAATTTCAATATAAAGGGTTAAAAATCTTTTAGGCAATCAACATGAATAAATATATTTAGTTAAGTCTCTTATTATTGTAAGTAAATATTGTAATCAAGAAATGTAAGGGGGAATGGATAGAAATATATCAAAATGGGTAAGGAACCATGATAGGCAAATAGGGGCCTATGTTACCTAAGGTGGAAAGATGTCAAGTTCAAATAATCCTATAGATACACTAAGTATAAGTGTATATAAAGTTTAAATAAGGAGATATACATCATTAACTAAGGAATTATTAAATTTTTATATATCAAAATAAAGATCTATGGTTATAATTTACTTACCTTGAAAAAGATATGTAAAGCCTCAATCTCCCTCTTAGCCAATGTTTCTTTACAAGATATTTTTTTATTTTAAGGATCTCAAAGGTTAGATCAAGATTTAAGCTAAAAATACTCTTCATATTGCATCAAAGATTCCATAAGATAAGCTTTCCCTCCAAGACAAGATCTCAATAATAAATTCTCCAAATTTAGATTTATTGTAAAAGTGTGATAAATAATAATATAAAATGAATGTTCCTCTCTTTTGGATTTAAATGATGACTTGTATTTATAATGGTGAATGATCTTAATCACTTCCAAATATTAAGTCGATGATATTACCCATCTTGATCAAGTCCTAAATGAGCTGACTAACCTCATACTATGTTGGCCAAATCGATATAGTTGTGAAGTGTGCATTGTAATGTTTAAAATTAAATCAATTTGATCAATGTAGTTGGGAATGGATAAATGATGGATATAACTTCATCAAACTAGACAACATAATAATAAATTATAGGTCTTTTTATAGGTAGAGGATGAAATATGGAAGGATATAGCTTAGGGGATTAAATATGAGGAAGCTAGAATAGATGTAAGAATGATAAATAATCAATAATATCTCTTGAAAATCACTAATGGCCTACCCACACTTTTCCTAGTGTACATTTTAAGGTGTGCACTCAAGGAGATTGAAACTCGTTAGGTTGTTACAATAAAAAAGTGTAAGTAATGTTGTCCCACAAAAATATCACTCATTTTTGGGACAAAATTTGAACTATTTTGGTCCTACAGACCAAAATTGTCTCTTGCCTTTTCAAAATTAGTCTTGGGCATTCAAATTCCTCATTTTTCAAGCTTATCAGAAATCTACGGACTCTACAAGCCAAGTTCAATGGGCTTCACAAGTTGATATCTATGGACTCTATAGGAAAGAAGCAAGTATTCAACACTTAGATAATCTCAAAGTTGGTTCAATGACCAGGTTCAACATTAGCAGCAAGAGTTCAACCACTTCTAGCTTCAAAGGCTTTTATATTCAGGTTAAAAGGCTTCTACAGTTAGGTTCAAAGTCTTCTACAAGCAGGTTCAATCAAAAAACAAGTTTTCAAGGCTTGAACCATTGAACCACTTTGGTTCGAAGGTTCAATGGGTTCAAGGTTCAATAAGTTCAATGTGTTTGGTTCAAAGAGGATCAAAAGGACTTAGCCAAATCAAAGAGAATGAAATGATTGAACTGATGAACCATTGAACTACTTTGGTTCATTGGCTTGTTTCAAAGCTTGGTTCAAAGGCTTGGTTTAATTCAGTTGGTTCAATGCCTCGGTTCATCAAATGGTTCATCGGCTTGGTTTAAAGCTTGGTTCATCAGCTTGGTTCAAATCTTGGTTCATCACCTTGGTTCAAAGCTTGGTTTAATTTAGTTAGTTCAATGCTTCAGTTCATCAAATGGTTCAATGGCTTTTGGTTCAATCAAAGGGTTCATCAGCTTGGTTCAAAGCTTGGTTCATCACCTTGGTTCAAAGCTTAGTTCAATAGTTGGTTCAAAGGAGCGGTTCAATGAAAAAGTTCAAGAGAGCCTCTCAAAGGACAAGTGCCCTTATGGAGGGCACTTGGTTGACAAAATCACCCTTCGAAAGGGTCATTTTCAAGGAAGCCACAAAGGTAAGTTCTTTTAGAATTTTGTTTAAGGTATTAGCTGAAAGACAAAGGGATTTCCTTCCAAAAAAAGACTAAGGCATAATTCCTTCAGAATTTTTGTTCGAAGGAATTCCTTCAAATAAAAAGTCTAAAGGAATTTGGAAAGGCTATAGGAGGAAAGTCTGAAAGAGTTTCTCAAGGCCAAAGACAAAGCAATAATTCCACAGACTTTTTGTCTACAGGAAAATGTCCATGGACTTTTTGTCCATAGGAAATGTCTGGGCGGGGGACTCTTAGCTGCCAAATTAAAGGACACTTCCCAAAGTCAAAGGGTCACCTTCCCTTCAGGAGGATGAAAAAAAAGAAATCCCAAGGGGTGATGTGTCCAAAGATGTCAAAGTCAAGAATGGTGAACTAGCTGTTGGAAATTCAAGCGTATTGATGGGTGCGCGAATGTCAATTTCAAGGTTTTTAAAATAGCCATTGATTCTTATAGGTTTAAATCTATTGACCCAAATGCATTCAAAGGCTTTAAGGCCAATATCAGTAGGAAGTGACTAAGGAATAGAGCATCAAATCAAATCAAGGACCCAATTCAATTAACCAAAAAAGGAGGAACGATGAAGAAGGATCAGATCGCCAGGTGGACATTGAAAGATGTAAACTTTCAATAATGTGACTCATTTCTTTGCATTGAGAAAATAAAATGGGTAAATACCCCTGAATTCCAACATGTCCTCTTAACAAAATTCAATGTAACATGATGTGTTACTATTCCCAAGTCCTTCTTGAAAAGGCTATATAAGGGACTCTCTTGTTATTGTAAAAAATATCTCTCTCTGACAATCAGAAACAAAACTCTACCCAAATTGGAAGGCATTACTGAGACTTTGAGCTTAGATTGTTGATCATATTTTGTTATTGGGATAAGAAAGCAAGTGAAGTTTTAGACTTTGTGATGTGATATCTTTGTTTCTAGGGAAACTGTTCTTATGTCTTTTTCCTTAATATATTTTTTGTTCCTTTAATTCAACAAGTAGAATTAGTGAAAGTAGTTAGGAAGGTGTCCTGAAGTCAACTGTGGAGAGACTTTGTGCCCCCATAATTGCCTTTAGTGTGTTTGCTTTTTGTTTCTATGTAAAGGACCTTGGGATGACTTTGTGCCCTCATTGTCCTTCGTATCTCACTCTTGGGCAATTCAAGTGGAGACTTTGTGCTACATCTCAATTTGTTGGTTACTACATCCTTGGTTACATTTCACTTTTACTACCAAGAGTATTCTTGTGGTTTGTTGAATAGTACTTCTAAAATAAGAGGAGTGATTTTTGTCATTTCCCTTGAGTTTTTTCATTTGATTTGCATGCATCATCTTTGAATAAAAAGAGATGGATGGTTTGTCCTACCCTTGAGTATTATTTTCTCTCTCTCTCTCTCTATATATATATATATATAGGGAACCTCCCCTTGATGAGAGGAGAGATTAGTCCCCTTTTGATGTGGTGAACCTACACATTTGGATGACCAATCTTCCTACTTTGGATAATCAGACCTATTTTGTTTATCAGTACGCTAATCAACAAAATATTCAACCAACAATTTTTGGTGACTCCGCTGGGGATATACATAATTTTGTGCAATTTGTAACATCGATTTTTAGATTGAAACATCACCTATGTCTTACCCATTATCATTATAACCCTTATCCATTACAGACTCTGGCAACTCTATTTCATGTCTTACCCATTATCATTATAACCCTTATCTATTATAGACTCTGGCAACTCCATTTCATGTCTTACCCATTATCCATTTATAGCCTTACCATCTTCCTCCATCTCCATTATTTTATCTGGTCTACAAAAC
Organism: Torreya grandis; assembly: GCA_037957365.1. Classification (NCBI taxonomy): domain Eukaryota; kingdom Viridiplantae; phylum Streptophyta; class Pinopsida; order Cupressales; family Taxaceae; genus Torreya; species Torreya grandis. The sequence continues at coordinate 3,556,762 of JARHVA010000249.1, forward strand.
TAGAGCTATTGGGAAAGAGTGCGCAGTTTGAAGCCTTAAGCCTCAAGCTGAAGCTGAGCCAGTCCTTTTCCATTTTTGTTTTGTAATCTGGCCACTCCATCTAGATTTGTTAACTCTATTTTTCTTAATTAAATCATGGCAATTCGAGGCCCCTAGGGTAACTCTTTTGGCCCACTCAACTTGACTCCACCTCTGCATGAGCTTCCACATAGTTTAAGAAAGAATTTCCCCAAATTCTTTGGTGATGGGATAGTCCACCTTGATGATCACATTACAGCCTTTAGCATAGATTGTGGTGTTATATGGGTGGAATTTGAAGACGTGGTAGTCAATATTTTTATGGAGACACTACAAGGTGTTGCTGTAGACTGGTTCTACCATCTGTAAGTTGGATCAGTGACTTACTGGGAGACACTCAAAGCCATGTTTGAAGCAAGGTTCAAGCCCACAGAAGATGCACATGCCTTGCTAGCCCAGCTCACTCAGATGGAGAAAGAGCCTCATGATCCTATGAGGGATTTTATTGCTAGGTTCAATAAGCTGAGGCACAGGATTCCCATGGTCACCCAGCCAACACCTCAGAACCTTAAATGCTTCTTCATCAAATCACAACTGCCTGAAGTGAGTTTTCTATTGAGACAAGTTGGCCACATAGACCTTGCTACTACTCATGACTTAGCTACTAAGGTAGAAGATGACCTTATCTTGGTAGGAAAGGTAAGGAGAGATCCAAATAGAGGCAAACCCTCTTCACAGTCACCACTGACCCAATGGTACAAAAGTTGGCAAATGAATTGTTAGCCTTGAAAAGGCAAATGGCATAAGGTATGTATTTTTCTCCTGTATATAAAGATATACCAAGGAGGACATTCCCTAATCATCCATATCAAGGCAATGCTGCTAGAAGTCAAGGGCAAAAAAATCATCTTCCTCCCCCATAGAGAAACCTTGCCCTCGAAGCACCTCCAACCAACTCAGTAGTTGGATATCTAGAAATAGAACATGTTTCCTATTTCCAACCTGAGTTTGAGCAAGAAAATGGCAATGATCACTTCAGGGAGGATCTAGAAGAATCAGCTGGTGACTCCCACATTGGTTTCCTAAATTTCCAGGATGAACCTGGAAGTGAAGGTGAAGCAGTCGAAAGATCATAAACATTATTCACTAGGTCCAAGAATCAGTCAGCCTAGTAGGCCAACAAAGAGAAGACAGAGGAGTGACCCCAACCAACAATTTCAATTACTAAGTAGAGAACCCCTCTTCCTTTCCAATCAAAGGACCTAGTGATTTCCAAAGAAGTAAGTACATCAAACATCTTTGCACCTTCTACTTCAAATTCATAGATCAATCCTCCCCCTCCAAAAAACCAAAAGGATGAATTCCCATCCTCTCTTCTAATTCCATCTCAGTCATTTTCCATGATTGATCATGTCAAGAAATTCAAAATTTAGATGAGTGAGTTTGAATCCCTGCAAGCCAATCTTGAGAAATTAAACATTGGTGGAGAACCAAGTGTGGACCTATCTGAGGCAAAAATTGTGGTTACCCAAACATCAGCCCCTATAGCTCAAATTCTATTTGAGCCTTCAGGTAGGGGTAATTACTTCTTGACCACAGAGGATGCTCATGTCTCAGCTGATGAAAGTCCTACAGCTAGCAATCCAAGATTTCATCCAAACAAGGCATCAGGAGAATTAGTAGGGCACAGTACAAATCAAGAAGGATCTTCCATCTTTGATGAAGATAAATCTGATATAAGATTAGCTTTTGATGATGCTTGGATCTTGGAATCCAATGGCAGAAATTCTTCCATAGCTAGATACGGATCTCTATTGCTCAGATTGAAGAGTACTCAAGATGAAGAGATCAAAATTCTTCACACCAAAGGAGATGCTAAGTTGATGGTTTGTCAGGGGTCTGATGTTGACAATCAAATCATGTGCTAGATTGGACTAGCAGAACAACAAGCTATGGTAATGGACCATACTACTATATTCCAAAGTCAGCAAAAGGAACTCTTCCCAGGGAGAACAAGGAGTTATGGTTTTTAGTTTGAAGACCACGTCTTGCCATGGAACAAGAAGAAGAAAAGGCCAAGAGGAAGATGTATAAAATTGGTTTCCTGGTGGAGAGATCCATTCACTCGTCACCATTTTTGGGGGAAAAATGGTTTCCTACTAGTTTATGAGGATAGAGCACTATTTTATCTACCTCACAATGGATAGCATCTGAAACACTTCAACTCTTGAAGTATCAGATCATTGCATCTATATATATGTATATTTGTATAGTTTTTAATTCTATTTTATTTTATTTGTTTCCATTTTTGATGCCTTTCATTTCTAGGTAACATGACTTCATAGCCCAATGGTACACATGAAGACACTGGAGATTCTAGATTCTACTCCTTCAATTCTTTTTATAATTGATAGAAGTTCCCCAACTGGAGCCAGCTATTGTTCCCAAAAAATATCACTCATTTTTGGGACAACATTTAAACTATTTTGGTCCTACAGACCAAAGTTGTCTCTTCCCTTTTCAAAATTTGTCCTAGGCATTCAAATTACTCATTTTTCAAGCTTCTCAAAAATCTATGAACTCTGCAGGCTTGAATCTATGGACTCTGTAGGAAGAGAAATCTACAGACTCTATAGGAAAAGAAAATCTATGGACTTTGTAGGCCAAGTTCAATGGGCTTAACAGGTTGATATCTACAAACTCTATAGGAAAGAAGCAAGCTTTGAACACTTAGATGATCTCAAAGTTAGTTTAATGACCAAGTTTAACATCAGTAGCAAGAGTTTAACCACTTCTAGGTTCAAAGGCTTCTACAGTCAAGTTCAAAGGCTTCTACAGTTAGGTTCAAAGTCTTCTAAAAGTAGGTTCAATCAAAAGAACAAGTTTTTGAGGCTTGAACCATTGAACCATTGAACCATTAAACCACTTTGGTTCAAAGGTTCAACGGTTTCAAGGTTCAATAGGTTCAATGCATTTGGTGTAATGAGGATCAAAAGGACTTATCCAAATCAAAGAGAATGAACCGATTGAACCGATGAACCATTGAACTACTTTGGTTCATTAACTTGTTTCAAAGTTTGGTTACAAGAGTTGGTTCAATTCAATTGGCTCAATGCCTTGATTCACTTAGTCAATTCATCAAATGGTTCATCGGCTTGGTTTAAATCTTGGTTCATCAACTTGGTTCAAAGCTTGGTTCATCACCTTGGTTCAAATCTTGGTTCAATTTAGTTGGTTCAATGCTTCGGTTCACTTAATCGGTTCATCAAATGGTTCAACGGGTTTTGGTTCAATCAAAGGGTTCATCGGCTTGGTTTAAAGCTTGGTTCATCACCTTGGTTCAAAGCTTGGTTCAAATGAGAGATTCAATGCAAAATTTCAAGAGAGCCTCTCGAAGGACAAGTGCCCTTGCGGAGGGCACCTAGTCGACAAAAGCACCCTTCAAAAGGGTCATTTTCAAGGAAGTTGCAAAGGTAAGTTCTTTCAAAATTTCATTTAAGGTAGCCAAAAGATAAAGGGATTTCCTTATGGAAAAATACTAAGGCATAATTCCTTCATACTGTTTGTCTGAAGGAATTCCTTCAGACAAAAAGTTTGAAAGAATTTGAAAAGACTGCAGGAGGAAAGCCCAAAGGAGTTTCTCGAGGCCAAAGACAAAGCAATAATTCTACGGATTTTTTCTCTGTGGGAAAATGTTCATGGACTTTTTGTCCATAGGAAATGTCTGCGGGAAAAGTCTGTGAGGAATCTCTGAAAGACTCCAAAGATAAAAGGCTCTCGAAGGACCCCGAAGGGTAGGTGCCCTTGTGGGGGACTCTAAGCTGCCAAATTAAAGGACACTTCCCAAAGCTGAAGGGTCACCTTCCCTTCAGAAGGATGGAAAAACAATAAAGTTGAAGAAATCCCAAGGGGTGGCGTGCCTGAAGATGTCAAAGTTAATAATGGTAAACTAGCCGTTGGAAATTCAAGCGTATTGACGGGTACGCGAACGTCAATTTTAAGGTTTGTAAAATAGTCATTGATCCTTGTAGGTTTAAATCTACGAACCTGAATGCATTTAAAGGCTTTAATTCCAAGATCAGCAAGAAGTGACTAAGGAACAGAGCATCAAATCAAATCAAGGACCTAATTCAATTAACCAAAAAAGGAGGAATGATGAAGAAGGATCAGATCACCAAGTGGACATTGAAAGATGTAAACTTTCAATAACGTGACTTGTTTCTCTGCATTGAGAAAAGAAAATGGGTAAATACCCCTAAATTCCAACATGTCCTCTTAACAAAATTCAATGCAACATGATGTGTTACTATTCTTGAGTCCTTCTTGAAAAGGCTATATAAGGGACTCTCTTGTTATTGTAAAAAAATATCTCTCTGACAATCAAAAACAAAATTCTACCCAAATTGGAAGGCATTACTTAGACTTTGAGCTCAGATTGTTGATCATATTTTTTTATTAGGATAAGAAAGCAAGTGACTTTTCAAACTTTATGCTATGATATCTTTGTTTTTGGGGAAATTGTTCTTATGCCTTTTTCCTTAATATATTTTTTGTTCCTTTAATTCAACAAGTATAATTAGTGAAAGTAGTGAAGAAGGTGTCTAGAAGTCAACTATGGAGAGACTTTGTGCCCCCATAATTTCCTTTAGTGTGTTTGTTTTTTGTTTCTATGTAAAGGACCTTGGGATGACTTTGTTCCCTCATTGTCCTTCATATCTCACTCTTGGGCAATTCAGGTGGAGACTTTGTGTTACATCTCAATTTGTTGGTTACTACGTCCTTGGTTACATTTTGTTTTTACTACCAAGAGTATTCTTGTGGTTTTTTGAATAGTACTTCTGAAAGAAGAGGAGTTCTTTCTATCATTTCCCTTGAGTTTTTTCCTTTGATTTGCATGCATCATCTCTGAAGAAAGAGAGATGGATGGTTTGTCCTACCCTTGAGTATTATTTTCTATATATATATATATAGGGAACCTCCCCTTGATGAGAGGAGAGATTAGTCCCCTTTTGATGTGGTGAACCTACACATTTGGATAACCAATATTCCTACTTTGGCTGATCAGACCTATTTTGTTTGTCAGTACACTGATCGACAAAATATTCAACCAACAAGTAATAAAGTCTAAAAATATTGTGCATATAACATCTATTAAGTCTCCCAAGGTAAGATGCATATGTCTATGATGATGATAAATTCCGACAAACCTAGCACACAATAGCTCACTTGTGAGCTAAGGGTCACTTCACCCTTGATGCCATCTAAATTCTTAATACTTGGTTTGAACCTTTATTCTAATCATTTACCAAACCTCACCCCCTCTATTATATGGTTGTATGTCAAAAAAACTTAGAATGGACCTCTTAAGAGCATATATTGAAACAATAATATAAGTGTCTGATACTTGAATAAAAGAGTCTATGGTTTAAGGAACACTTCATATGTATTACGCCTACCTCACCAGTGAGGCATGTCAGCTAATAAGTATATGCATCAATTTTTTGTGTAATAATTGGTACTAAACAATAATACTCATATCTCTTGGTGTATAAACCATGTTCTACTACCAAAATGTCATACCCAAAAAACTTTAGGTCTAAATCCATAGAAGAATAGGCTAATGTTTTTGGAGAATGTCTAATGCACATTTTTCATAGTTGCATTTCTAACTTCATATCCATCTCTCTCACATGGTACATGTAATGCATAAAAAAAATCCTTCAGGCATAAGTGACATGGATGGAAATGTGAAATTAGTTGCATAGTTGTTACACAACTATATTAACCCCAATTGCTTTAATTAACCTATAAGCTTTCAAAAAAGCCTATAGATTTCTAAGAAAACCTAAAATGCCTCTCATCCCAAAGTTATAGTGTATGAAAAAATAAAAATAGGTGGATTTAATCAATTATTGGATAAAATAATTCATTCAAACTCTCAATGGGGTTTGAGGAGGATAGTTAATGATTTTGGCTAATGATGGCGCTCAATTCACATCTAAATTCACAATTTGAATCTATTTTAAAGTTAAATTAACTTTTTAGAAGAGTGTTTAGTAAGGAAGACACATAATATTCATATAACCTTAAAATGGGTGTAAAATCTCCTTTCTTAGCTCCTTAAAGATGGGTGTCACTCCATCTCATTCATTGATCCTTTCAATCTTGACCATTGGATTCAGTCAATAATGAAGAAACCATACAAATCCTTTAGAAGGGTGATAAAGGTTTCAAATACCTCTTTATGTTTAAATATCATATTTTTAAAAATAATAAAGAGGTTTTGGAGGATGACTTATCCATAGTCATCTCTATTCTCCATTCTCTACCTTGGATGATTGAAATTAATAGAGACTCCAAGATTTTAGCTTTTTCAATTTTATTTAATTTTGAAAATATAATTTTATACTTACATTTTTGGGTTGGTTTTTTAGGTACCCATATTATTAGAGAGTCTCCAATTGGTTTCAATCTCCTACAATTTTTTAAAAGGTATTTAAGAGCTTCAAGCTAGACCACAACCATTAATGTCTACTAATAAGGTTAAAGAATAAACTAATTTATATTTTCAATTTTAGTCTTTTGTTTTTAGTTTAGATAGTATGGGAGATAAATTTAAGGAGGTATCCCTTTTGTTCTAACCTCTCTTGGAGTATCAAGGAGGCACCAAATGTCAAAAATTTCATACATGACCTCTCTAGGATAAAAGAGCCATATCTTGAAAAATGAGTAGTTTCTGGCCCTAAAAATACTTTCATCCAAAAGAGGGTGTAAAATTTAATGGGGTTATATATAATGTCATCCCACCTATACATCTTTGTGTTGTCATAAGGATGCACAAAAATGGTTTAGGTTTAGGTGATTAGTTTTGGTTTTTAATTAATTAACAGTTATACCACCTTATTTAAAAAATGATTAAAAAATAATACTAAATAAATACAGAAAAAATGAGGTTAAAAATAAAATTTTCACACCATTTAAATGGGTGTAGATAAAAAAATTTAACCACCCCCTTGATTTTATAAAGGCAATATGAATGACAGCATGGCTTATAAGCCATGCAATTCCTTTAACTATAAAACTTAGTGGTTCTCACATGAACCACCAAAATAATTGTCATGAGATTTTATCACCACTAAAATACCCACTAGCCCATAGGGCCCTACCTAGCCTACATGCAGTCACATGGGCAATCACGCCTATTTTAAGGGATGCCCTATAACCAAAGGGTCATGTACCCTTCAAAGAACCCTACCAAACAAATAACTACCCTACATGCAACTAAGATTAAAAACTCATAGTGAATAAATAGTAAGCCCTAAATTTATGAAATGAAAGGAAATAGATTCTAAAATTTTGTAGATTTCATATAAAATTGGGTCAGACACTTAAAATGTACAAAAATTGCATAAAGTGTAAGTAAATTACAAAGGAAACTAGGTAATTTTAGTAGTTAAAATTTAAAAATTCATAACAATTAAAATATAAATCATAAAATTAAACCATAAAATGTATTATAACCCTTAAAAAATCATTAAAATTCAAATTGGGAAAAAATTGAACTTTGAAATTTTTATAAAAACTATTTAAATGTATGTATCCCTTCTTGGGATTGACAAAATCCATTCAAAGGGGAATTTAAAACAAAATTTTAACTTTATTTCTACTAAACTATGAAAAAAATTGAATCATATTGTTAATACAAATTTACAAGTTGATTCAAATCATAAAAATCATGTTTCAATACATTTACTCTTACTTATTTCAACTACCTTTTAATAAAAGCTAATGTGAAAGCACATAATCATTACATCATATTTTTCTTTCCTTCTATTTCATAGTTATTACAATATAATATTATATACAAATGGATTAAAACCAATAAATACCCATTTTTTTTCATTTAAATTTGTAAATCCATAAAGGAAAATTAGACAAAGAGAAAGGTCCTAAGTGTAACTTTAAGGCTAAGCTAAGGAGGGGCTCATCTCCCATCCTATTGTCATCATAAAGTGATTTCCCTAGGCACACTTGAGACAAGGACTCCAAAATCTGATCAAGTAAATTACCATTCAATTTTTATAAGATAAAAAAGAAGGATTTGGTTTATTTTGATAGAAATGGTTTACCAGGTATTATCTCTAGTTTTGTGCCTCATCTTATGAACTAGGAAACACCTCCTACATTTATCCAAACACATACATATCTATAAATGAAAATAAATACATATGGGACATACTCAAATAAATTTTTAAAAATACATATAACCCTCTTTAACACATTTTTATAAACAACTTCAAAGGATTGAAATTAAAGTAATTTGCTAGGATCTATGTATCAATGAATGGCCATGGTGAAGTGATCATGCAAGTCAAGCAAACATACATCACATAGCTGAAAATCAATTGAAACCATAAAGCAAGAATATTTCACAAAGAGAGTGGATTCAAGAATGGAGATTAATTTCTTATATAAAGGGATGAATTTTAAAGTTCTCACATCTCTCAAAATTATCATAGCTCACAACTAAGTGGCCCAAACAATCCATAATACACAGAAGAACAATAGCTCTCTAGCTCACTGAATGTTGAATGAATAATACAAGGAGAAAGAGGTGTATATATAGGTTGGAGAGGGAAAGATACCACACATTTGAATGAATGTGTTACTAATATTCCAAGTAAAAAATATGACCTCTAGATCCCTAAGAAAGATAATATAACCATGTAGCCAAAAACCAATGGGAAAAATGCCTACACCAACACACAATGCAATCTCTCATAAAGTACATAAAAGAAGAAGATGAGACTAAAAAACCCCCCAAATGATGATGGTAAATCAATCAATATTATAAGTACAACTTTTAAGATGATGAAGGTCGATGATGAGATCCTATATCTAAAGACTGTAAAAGTTCCATCCACATTGAATAATGTTTCTTCCCTTAAACAAAGGAAGAACTCGATGTGTGTACTGAAAGTCTTCCCATTCTACAATGGAAGATGAAGGCAGTAGTATGAAGATATATGAATGTGGTCTATATTGTATCTATGACATAGGTCTAGCAAGAATGTGTGAATAATCTAAAAGTAATACCACTAAAGTGAATCGATCAAAATAATGACATGGAACATTCATTAGAAGAATGTGTTGACCATTTTTCCCAACAAGCCAAAATGGTTCAACCCCCTATAGCTAAAATATTGTATGGGAGGATTTTATAATATCATAAAAATGTTGCACACACCCTATGGGATGTTAAGAGTGCTTGGAATGACTTAGGAAGATATTGGTATTCATCTGGTTTTTCATTATGTTCACCTAGGAATTTTAAATCCAGTGTAAAAAGTGCAAGTGGGTAGTTTACTAAGGCCAAATCTCACATGTGTGATAGTTGTAGAAGAAGGTGACCACATGAATTTATTCACCTTGGTCCCAAGTTTTTATTCACCAAGTATAAGTTCCTCCAGTAAAGCAAAAATAGAGTTATACATGTGAAAATATGGGCTTCTAGGCATTTTTTGCTATGTTCCCCATACATAGTCCTTTGAGCTCGATCGTCATCAAGATGTCACATAGAAGTAGTTATAGACCAGCCATATTGAACTTTGAATATCCTTGCTCCAAAATATCTTTGGAATATAAAATTAAATGGGTTTGTTCCTTTTGACCTTAAGAACATATCCTAAAATTTTGATGCCTCCATGTTTCTCGTGCCTCAATATCCAAGCTTTAAAAGTTGGTCAAAAATATAAGACATTCGCATCAACATCAAGTTAAAGCTCAAGAAGAAATCTAACTATGTTTAAATTTTATGTTCTATGGACCATCAATCACATTATATATAATGATTAATGATGGTCATACGAACATCAAATTTATACACATATCAAGACAATCCTTTTGAGATTAAATTTGATGGTCACATGACCATCAATGACAATCATGTGAACATCAAATGATGTCCTATAGATTGTTAAATATTAACAACATATACTATCATTTATTTTTCAAATAATGGGTCACAGTAAGATCAATATTCCTCACTTAATTGTATATCACAATCTAATAGCGTGAGATGAGTCAGTGGTCAACGAATACCAAGGGTGAATGGGTGCATGACAAGTGGCACAAGCGCATTTGACTAGCAGAAGATTGATGGATGATGGGTATCTACACATAGGCATATTGATGGAGTGAGTTAGGTCAATGTGTTAATTATCCAATTCAAATTTTTGATAGCTAATTAGAGAAAAGGTGAGCCTAGGGTTTTTGATGGAGGTCGAGAATCCATTTTCAACCATGGAAAGTAAGAATTTGTAGGGTCTTCAAAACACCATTAAAGCTCATTAAAATACCATGGAGCTATCTAAATGATGTATTTAAGAATGGAAAATATGAAGTGACTACCATTATAACTTATATTTATCTCTGGTTCGATAAGTTAGAGTTTACAAGGTTCTTTATTATGATTGGTTCACCAGATTAAAGAAGGATCCATGCATATATGAATTCTCAGTCCCCATAGAGATATAATAGGTTTATTTGAACCTGTTATATTAGAGAAGGTGTTAAATGATCCATGGGTCTATTTTATTATAAATAATATAGTAAAACTAATGTCTTTAGATTGGTTTTTTGACTTTAAGTGGGACCTATGATTTAGATATGGAAATGGGTGAATATGTAATAAATGCAAGGGTACCCATCATCAACAAAGTAGGTTATTTGATGCCAAAGGCATGGCATGTTTATCAGTATCAATATTTTAGTATTTTATCCTCATGATCAAGGCAAGTGGACTTATATTCCCAAGATGGTGAGTTGGTACTTGGAGAGGAAACTAAGGGCATTGTTTTAGTTTAAACAAACTTTGGCACTATGCATAAGAATCCCTTGTCTTTTAGTGAGATCCCTCAAATAATGAAAGGAGATTGATGATTATTGAGATAACATGAAATATATTTGTTGAACAAGGCATGCAAATATAAAGGCAATCAAAGGCTACCACCTCACTTCTTGATCTAGAGGGCTTTCCTTTAATCTCAAAGGCATTGTTCCATATCTCTCTTGCTCCCCTTTTCTATAAATATAGCTCTGGAGCTATTGTAAAAAAATTCCACTCCATGTATGGTGAATACCTACTATAATGAAATCATATTTTGCCTTTGAACATTAATGCATTTCTAATTTTTAGTTTTTTGATAATTTTTGAAGTGTAAAAGTGATGTATGGTGGTGCAAAGTGATTACTCTCTATCCTTTTCTCCCCTTATCCTTTCATTTTTGTGGGATATTTCTTTTCTAATAGGTCATATGAAGTGTTTTCAAGTGTGTGGTTCTATCTTTTAAGTATATAATGAGCCTTAGTGTTTTCAATCAGCCTATGGTTTACTTACCTTGGATATATCTCATACATCTCACCTCCATATTGAAATACTCATGTTAGTATCCAGAAGACTTAGAAGTTAGTTTGTGTGTCTTGTTTCTTAGTAAACTAAAGTATGATGGTCATATGGAATACATCTTAGTGTATCACCTGATTATATTAGGCTTATTTCATGCAACTTCAAACTCTTTTCACATAAGTAAGCATTAACATAGGTGAAAGTAATTCAAGATACATTCAGGGAGCTATCCCTTAAAATCTAGAGGCTCACTTCCATTATAGTTACACCCACATACCTAGAAGTGTTCCCATGTTTCCCAAATATAGAAGAGCATTAAACACCCTCTTCTAGGTGTGAGATTTGGTGACAATAGTTATAACATTCCCCATGGGACCAAGGTCCAAGAGAGTGGGAAGATTGTTGGTGTATCTTTCCTTTAATATATTTTAAAAGCAAGTGACCTAGCACCAATGGTGACTCTAAATGATAGCTTTTGGTTATAAGCATCCTAGGTATATCTCATTGAATTCTTGATTGATTTTTATATTTCCTTTTTTATATGAGGTTGAAATGAATGGCCATGGTGAATATCCCTACATTAACCTCCTTAACAGTCTTGTTATGAACCATAATATACTCCCCAAGAATCTTATCAAAATGAATATCAGTCTTATGAACCATGGAAACCCTATAATCCTCCATTTTCTGCACTAGATAGACACCATGTTATTGGATGACCCTATGGATAAGGATACTAAGATACCTATTAAGAAATGTCTCCCTGTTATTCCCAATATGAACCCTATCAACCATACCCTGGTACCTATGAACCTCAAGAGTATTCCTATGATTCTTGTCATGAGGAACAAGATGTTTCTATGGACTATATATCAAGGTATTATAAGGCAAGATATAGATTCCTATAGACTAAAATACAACATAATGAAGTTAGTCTTGATCCCCATCATTACCCTCCTCCATTTTTTCCATTTTATAACAAGTATTTATTGGCATCTATATCACATTTACTAGTTCTTGAAGATAAAATGATAACATGGGATGATGAGTATGATATACTCCCTTATCATCTCATGGAATGGTTGATAAATGTTATCTAAATTCATATACAGACTTTGAATATATTTGAATAACTAAAAGGAAGTCAATGGGAGATCAAAGGATAACTAGACTTGGCAAAGAAGTACCTTTAATGCTTAATATATAGGCTAAGTATGTGGGATTATAAAGAGATGTAAAATAAACATGTTTCTATTGAAGATTTTCAAGAAAAATATTTTCAAGATGTAACTCCTACTTATGTAGGTGTCCCTCCTTCCAATTAGCCCAATAAATTACTTCCCTATGAGCTTACTAGTGCTTGTATCTTTCCTAAGTCCATTGATAGGCCCTCTCATACACCTCACACTCCATCCATAATTCATCATCCCAATATAAAATCTAATCCTTCCACTACACTTCATATCCCATCTCCTTCACATGAGCCTATCCATCAACCTTCCACCTCACCTTTTCTTAAAGAGGATCCCATTTTAAGGGAAGAAAATGAAGATGAAAGAGCTCAAGTAATAGTTGATCAAGAAGATGCCATGAGTGGCTATGAGGAATAAATCACCATAGGGACCCCCCTTGGTGAAAAAAAGGGAAATCCTACCTTATTGAATGAAGAGGAACATATTAAAGATGCTTTAGTGGTTTTCCATGAAGAAGGTGGCCAAGACTTGAAGAGAGAGGAATTTGAAGAAGACTCCATGTCTAATCATGAATTTGTGGATGACCATCTCAAGCATGAATTAGAATTTTATATCAAGAATGAAAGTCAAGTCACTCCTCAAGAAGTTTTAGTCCTAAAGGAGTCTCATGAGACCAAAGTAGAAGACATAATTATTGGATATGACTCCATGCCTCTATTTGATTTTAAATCACCCTTAGATGCATTGCAATCTGAAGAATATTATCTTGACGACCTCATACATCAAGAAGATAAGATTGAAGAGGAAGGGGTCCTAAATGACAAGGATAGTAAGGATGATTGGTAACAACAAATGGAGCTCTTTCAAGATCTTAAAGATCTTTGCAAAGTTGAGGGACAAGTACTTGAGAAGGTGGAGGAAAAGTTTTCCATGGAAGACAATGAACAAGATTGGGTGGACTATTCATATCTCCTTGATGAGCTTGGGGAACTTGAAGTTGAAGGGAAACCCAATCTTATTGAGAGCACCATGGAGATCAAGAATGTAAGCCTTGTTCAACCACCATTAGAGGTCATAGTTGAGGAACCATATGAAAATTTTGAGGCTATCTAAATGCACATAGTTGACCTATTTGGATTTTTTTGGTTCTCACTAAACATCATGCTAAATAGGCTAACCATTGCAACAAAGAAGAAGTAGGCATAAATACCAAGAGTCAAGGAGCTACTTACCTCATTAAATCCCTCATCTCGTGATTCAATAAAATTGTCAAACTTCCCCTTTAATCCTAGAGGAAGCATTCATTCTCAAATTATTTAGTTTTTAGGTGTATGTTTCCTTTCTTATCGTGTTATGTTTAAAAATTTACCTTGAAGCACATGTTATTTCTCATCTTGTGTGTTACTTCTTTTTGTTTTCCCTTGTGTTTTGTGTAATGTTCAAGCCTTTTTTATGTCAAACCTATTGGAAATGTGACTCCATATCCTAATGGATATGATTAGGTAACTGGTTTGGGTTCTTTTTGCATAGGCAAGCATGTAACCCATAGGAAATTACCAAGAATGTTGACCATTTTTTCCCACAGGCCAAAATGGGTCAACCCCATATAGCCAAAATATTATATGGCGGGATTTTATAATGTCATGGAGAATGTTGTAGAGAAATTATGGGATTTTAAAAATGATTGGAATGACTTAGGAAGCTCTTAGTATTCATATATTTCTTCATTGTGTTCACTTAGGAATTTTGGGTCTAGTGGTAAAAATTACAAGTGGGTACTTTGCTAAGGCCAGATCTCACACATGTGGCATTTATAGAGGAAGGTGACCACATGGATTTGTTCAACTTGGTCCCAAGTTGTTATGCTACAAGTTTTAGGTCCTCTGCTAAAGCACAAATAGAGTTGTTTATGTGCAAATATGGGCTTCTACGTATTTTTTCTAAGTTACCCATACTTAGTCATTTGAGCTCGACCATCACTAGAACATCACACAGAAGTAGTTATGGACCATCCATCTTGAACTTTGAATATATTTGCTTCATAAGCTCCTAAGACTAGTGGATCAAATGGGTTTGTCCATTTTGACATTAAGAACATCTTCTAAAAGTTTTATGTCTCCATGTTTCTCACGCTCCAAGATCTAAGATTTCAAAGTTGGTCAAAAAACATAAGATGTTCACACAAATGTCAAGTTAAAGCTCTGGTGAAAATCTAACTATGATTAAATTTGATAGTATGTGGACCATCAATCATATTCTATAAAACAATGAATGATAGTCTTGTGAATGTTAAATTTAAAGACAAAGCAAGACAATCCTTTTGAGCTTAAATTTGATGGTCATAAGACCATTAGTGACAATCATGAAAATGTCAAATTATGTCCTATAGATTATCAATTTTAAGACCATGAACTATTCATTAGTTTTTAAATAATGGGTCCCAACAAGATCAATGGTCCTTGCTCTATCATACATCTCAATATAATGGCATGAGATGAGTCAATGGTGAATGAATATCAAGGGTAAATGGGTGCATGACAAGTGGCACAAGCACTTTTAACTAGTAAAATATTGATGGCTTGTGAGTATCTATGCATAGGCAAATTGATAGAGTAAGTTGTGTCAATGTGTCAATAATCCAAGTCATATTTTGATAGCTAATTAGAGTGAAGGTGAGCTCAAGGTTTTGATGGAGGTTGGTAATCCATTTTTTACCATGGAAAATAAGGCTTTGTAGGGTCTTGTTGACACCATTGAAGCTTATTCAAATGCCATAGAGTGGTCTAGCTAATGCAGTCAAGTAAGGAGAATATGAAAGGACCACTATTGGAGCTTATATTGATCTTTGCTTCAATAATTTATATCTTATAGGGTTATTTCTTGTGACTAGTTCACTAGGTTAAAGAAGGATCCATGCATATATGAATTCTCATTCCTTGTAAAGATATAATAGGTTTATTTTAACCTATTATAATATAGAAGGTGATAAATGATCAATGGGTTTATTTTAATGTAAATACTATAGGAAAACTAATGTCTTTAGATTGGATTTTTGACTATAGGTGGGACCTATGATCTAGATATTGAAATGGGTGAATATGTAATAAATACAAGGGTGCCCATCATAAACAAAGTAGGTAGTCCACCACCCAAGGCATGGCATGTTTATCAATGTCAAGATTCAAGGATTTGATCCTTGTGATTAAGGTAAGTGGACTTAGAGTCCTGAAATGGTTAGTTGGTACTTAGAGAGGTAGTTAAGGGCATTATTTCCATTCAAACAAACTTTAGAACTATGCATAAGAAGCCCTTATCTTTTAGTGATATCCCTCAGCCAATGAGAGGAGCTTGATGATTATTGAGATAACATGAAATCTATTTTTTTAACAAGTTACTTAAACATAAAGGCAATCAAAGGCTTCCACCTCACTTCTTAATCTAGATGGCTTTCCTCCTTTCTCAAAGGCATTGTTCCCTATCTCTCTTGCTCCCCTTTTCTATAAATATAGCTCTGGAGCTATTGTAAAAAAAATTACACCCTATGTATGGTGAATCCCTACTTGAATGACATCATATTGTGCCTTTAAACATTAATGCATTTTTTTATTTTTAGTTGTTGGACAATTGTTTGAGTGTGCAAGTGATGAATGGTGGTGCAAGTTGATTACTCTCTATACTTTTATCCCATTATCCTTTCATGTTTGTTTAAGAGTTATGTTCTAATAAGTCATATGAAGTGTTTTCAAGTGTATGGTCCTATCTTTCAAGTGTTTAATGAACCTTAGTGTTTTGAAATCAGTCTACGATTCACTTACCTTGGATAAATCTCATACATCTCACCTCCATATTGAAATACTCATGTTAGGATCCATAAGACTTATAAGTTAGTTTATGTGTCTTATTTTTCAGTGAAGGAAATTATGATCGTTATATTGAATACATCTTGGTGTATCATCCCCTTAGATTAGATTTATTTCATGTAACTTCTAACTCTTTTCCCATAAACAAGAATTAGCATAATTTAAATCAATTCAAGATACATTTAGGTAGCTATCCCTTAAAATATAGAGGCTCATTTCCACTATGGGTACACCCACATACCTGGAAGTGTTCCCATGTTGCCCAAATCTAGAAGAGGATTGAACACCCTCTTCTAGGGTGTGAGATTTGGTGATAATAGAATGTTCATGTGAAGAGTGGAGCATGATTCATCAAATGAAGAAATAAATTCCATAGGAAGAGATGATTCATCTATGCTCATAATAGGTGTACTCATACTATAAATAGTGGATTCCTCTGAAGTGCAAGGTTGTGAAGGTTCTAGAAGAGCAATAATTAACATAGGAACATAAGTAGAATTTTCAATAGGACAAATTAGGTCTATAAAAATATCATCCTATAATGGTGGATTTATATAAGGAAGAGCATTGTCCACCATGGATATGTCATCACAAGAAACAAAAATAGCATATGACATTACAATTGTCTCTAAAGAGATGATAGAAAATAGAGGAGGAGTGATTTAAGTCTTAGTTAGATCTTTGAAAAGAGACTGTAGGATGATCCAAATAGTGCATGTAAAATTTGTATGTTCAACATGGAAATGAATATCCATGGAAACATGTAGTAATAGAGTGGAAATAACCTTTCCATAAGTATTCTCCCACTTATAAAACAAAACAAGATCAATGGGTGCAAGAATATATCTATATAGAAATGGAATATGATTCTTGTGTGTGAGCAAGTGTTCCATGTAAGAACACCATGAATAATAATTATCCTTCCCAAGAAGGATCACTAGAGACAAAATAACTATCCTCATTTGGAGTAATAGTGCACACTCTAGAGATGGATTTTGAACTACGTTGAAAATGAGTCTAATCAAATGAGAAAAAATATATACATAGGTAGTAATACATACTCAAATGGATGTTAAGATCTATTGATAATACATCCAAGAATATAAGATAAATATATACAAGTATTCACTAAATGGGCACAAGTAATAGTTATCAAAATTGAATGTGTACACGATAGAATCTAGGGCCCACAATAACTTTATTGAGATAATCATTTGGTAGCCCCCCTATGTTTACAATTACAAAACATGATTAAGGAATGATCAATCTATGCTTATGACTAAATACCAATGCATTCTCTAAGTATGTATGTCAAAATTAACTGAAATGGGTCCATATGAGTAAAATCAATTAGTGCATGAGTGAAACACATTTCAATGATTAGATGTTAGATCAACTGATAATGCATCCATAAACGTGAGAAAATAGTGTAATATCTACTAAATTGATATAAATGAAAACTAAAAATAGGTCAAGCAGGAGGATGTTTGACTCAGTCAACAATACATAGAAAAGCAATAGCTCTTTGGCTCATTGAATTTTGAATAAATAATACAAAAGGATATATATATATAGGTTGGAGTGGGAAAGATACCACACATTATAGTGAATGTGGTACTAATCTTCCAAGTAACTAACATGAATTTTAGATCCCTAAGAAAGATAATATAAATGTGTAGCCAAAACCTTGTGGGAGAAAGGCCTACACCAACATCCCCCATAAGCATAGCTTAGGTAGGTGATGATACAAAAAATGGGTCCCAATAATAAGCCCTGATGAGGTACTTATGTATAATGCAATTACCCCCCAAAATAGAAGTATCCCCCCCAAAAAAAGAGAGTATGCCCCACCAAAATAGAGAGAGAAGGAAAGAATGAGCTAAGAAGCCCCCTAAAAAGATGAAATATTCCTATAGTGATAGTAGATGCCTAACACTAAATGTTGAAGATGATCTAATTACATCAAACAACATTCCTCCCCTTAGGAAGAAATAAAACTACACAAGAGTGAAAATAATCTCCCCATCTAGAAAGGAATATGAGGGAAGAAATATCATCAAATGTTCCTCTAAAAACATCTCAAATGTCTCCATGTCCATAGGTGAAGATGTCATAATCCAAACAGGAACATGCCTAGTTAAAGAATTAGGTGACAAACCAAGACCATGTAGAAATAGCTGATGAATAAGATCCAGAGATGATGATGATGATGATGAGATAAAATCTATGATGAGTTTATCATCAAACAAGAGATATAAACCCTCAAATGTTTCCTCCATATCTATAATATAATTCTCCACAAATAAGTCTGAAACACCTATCAAGAGATCATCACTTAATACTAAAATTGAAAGACTATGTATGTCCTACTGCAAACAATCACTAAAATTTCTTGATGAAGCAACTCTAACCTCTAAAGTAGGAATATATGAAAGAGGATTCAAAGTGTCCTCAATAATAAATGGGGTGTCAATGTATATCAACCATATAAATTGATCATCTAATGAGGTTGTGTCCACACAAGAAGAGACATCAAGAATCTGAATAGGTGCTTGGTCATCTAAAGAATTATCACTTTCAGATGAAGATCCAATATCTCCATAAAACTACTAGATGGTGGTCCTTATAGTGAAATGGCACTCAATATGCTCAATATGATGCATAATATTCTCATATATAATTAGACATATTAGGCCATAAACCATCTCATTATTGTTAAACCATGCATTATTGTATTTATAGGTAGTTGGTTTAGGAATAAGTCCTAGGAAATAAGGTAGTAGATCTTGCTCTAGACAATTATTCTCTATCCTTTACTTCCAAGACAAATAGTTCTCTATAGTTAGCCTTACAACATATTTATGGAATTCATTACTAATATCCATGATGAAACCCCAAAAATGGAACTTTATCTTAGTTCATGATTATAATTAACCCAATTAAATGTTTTAACTGTGATGCAAAAAGCATGTGTGAAAAAGAGAAAATTTGCAGACAAGAACCAACACAATGACAACCCCCCTTTTCACTATGTGAGGTAGCCCCCCTAAATTTTGGCACTTTATAAAGTATTTATTTTTAAAATTCAAATTGGTCTAATGAATGGGAAATAATAAAATAAACACTTTTTCAAAAAATGGTACTCAATTTTGAGTTATCATTTGTAAGATATTAACAAAACAATTTCCTGTAAATAGGCCTATTGACTAAAAACTTGCACTTGAAACATAAAAAAGTACCCTTGGGAAAGATAAAATATGCCTTCCAACCACTCATTGGAATCATCACTAAAACTCAAACCTCCTTGAGAAATCAAATATCATAAATAACCTCACCCATACACCATTATATGCTTTTATAGGAAAAGGCTTATATGAAGGTGTTTTAATTAGAAGATTACATAAAGCTATTTTAAGTAAAATTAAAATAGGATTTAATTTTTTAATCTTTTTCGGGCATAATTAGGTTTTCAAACTTTTTAAATGAGAATAATAAGGATAGTACGACACCGTCATGGGAGGTTATACCATCAAAAGAGATCTAATCATGGATATGAACTATACGACTCAGCCATTATGCATACATAGGCTAGAGCAATATATATATATATATATATCTTTCTATCCTTCTAGATTTAAATGCACAACAAATGGAAAAGACAACATAATAGGTGAATTTTACTCACAAAATATGTAATATAGGCCTGAAAAAGAAGGAAGAAAGATTTAAAAAATGCCAAAACTAGGATGCCACTATCCTTGCCAATGCAGGTCTACAAATTCCAATAGAAAAAGGGCCAAATTGGATTGATTAAGTTGAAATATTCCAAACCATACAAATCCTCCACCTTGCAGTAGCAATGAGTAGATCCAATGTAGAATATCTCATTCAATGCACCACGTAGACCTTTAGGATTTCAACACTTCCTCCTACATAGTAATAAAATGAATGATGCCTCTCTACTCAAAATTGAACATAGATATCAATGTTATCCTTGAAAATGCAATGCTACAGAAGTAAAATGTCTCCTCTTATTATGTTTTATATCTTGCAATATCAATGTTGAGTGAATGGAATGGATCATGCAGTAGTATCTTCTATGTAATGTTTCATCTCTCCTCTACAAGATCAACATAGATCTAAAAAATATCTCCAAATAATAGTAGTAGAAGAAATCTAACACTTAGAATAAATCAAAAGGGGTAGATCTAAATCAAGAATGAGGTTATGATGTTAAAAACTCCAACCAAATAAGTTTAGCTTCAAGATAAGAGATAGATGCCTCTCTTTCCCTATGACATAGATCATATCATATAAAATAATGATTTTTTTGGTAAACAAAAATTAGATTTTGTTGTAATTTTCTAATGCCAAGGTGAAAAAAATAGATCTAATCAAAATGTCATGCATATTTAGAAAAAAGTAAAGATCATATCATAAAGTATCAGATCACAACATAGCTTTTTCAATGCCAAAGCTGAAACTTGCTAAACTCTACCTCAAAGTGCTAATGAAAATTCAAAGAGGAGATCTTGATCCAAGAACACACCATATGCAAACCAAATAGGTTTAAAATAATAGATTGTTATAAAAAACTAGGCCTATGAAGAAAATTACCATGCCTTCCTCTTAACCCATCAACAAGATCTATAACAAACCCTTCAACTAGCCAAGGTAGACAAGATCCATTGATACCATATATTTTTCAAAAAAATATCCCTATAATTTTCAAAAAGCATCCCAAATTTTTTTGTAAACCTTCTAAAAAACTACCTGACAAAAAGGCAAATAAAATCTAGATTTAAAATATAACAAATCATACAATCATGAATATGGATTGGTACTATAATACCATAAAATAATTTTCTATGATATTTGTATCAATGAATAGCCATGGTGAAGTGATCAGACAAGTCAAGCAAGCACACATCACATAGCTGAAAAGCAATTGAAACCATCAAGCAAGAATATTGTACAAAGATATTGGATTCAAGAATGGATATGAATTACTTATACAAAGGGATGAAGTTCAAATCTCCCATAGCTCTCAAAGATGTCACGTCTCACAACTAAGTATCTCAAATAATCTACAATACACAAAAGAGTAATAGATCTCTAACTCACTGAATGTTGAATGAATAACACAAAGGGAGACATGTGTATATATAGGTTGGAGAGGAAAAGATACTGCACATTTCAATGAATGTGGTACTAATATTCCAAGTAACCAACATGGCTTCTAGATCCCTAAGCAATCTAATACAAGTGTGTAACTAAAACCTAGTGGGAAAAGGTCTACATCAATAAAGAGGATGGCTTGGAAATAATAACTCACCCTTTCACATCCTATCATAGAAACTCAAGCCCATGTGTGTAGCATAACTCCACATTTTTAAATGTCCAAAATGATGTTCAAAATAACATGATAAAACAAGAGAAAAAACTTCCCAACAAACCCTCATACTTTCAACAAAATACATGTCCATGGGCTGAAACCATACACAAAACAAGAAAAGGATCTCAAGCCAAAAGGCCTTGGTAACCCATGAGAAGTTTTCAAATTTTCAAAAAGGTAATTGTAATATCCCAAATTTTCACCCTTAGAAGGTAGTTAAATCCTTCTAAATTTGAGATAATGGATATAATCCAAGGCTATGGGTGACCTTTAGATGGATTAAATCTATAGGTTATAGGGTTATCCTTCCTTGATGTATCACTTAAGATCATTCACTAATATATGAACTTGCTATGAAAAGTGAGAGAAACCTAATTTAATGAAAGTGATGCACCAAAATAGTTTGACCACTACCAACTAGCTACAAGTTCACATCAACCATGAGACTAAATTAAAACAAACACTACTCATAATCTACCTCTCTACATTAGTAATTGATTATGGAGGTTGTGAAAGATGCTTGGGCTAAGAGGACTAATCAAGAGGTCATAGCATGACACAAGTGAATAGACTACTCACTCAACCTTCACACCTCACTTAGACACTTCATAATACTTACAAAAATTATTTCAAACTGAATATAAATGCTAGAAAAGGTTAACATACGAAGGAAGCAAAGCTAATCACTTGACAAGATCAAATAATCATGCAAATACATTGAAATCATTTGAATGAGGAGATAACATCATAATTTTATCAATGATCAAAGGCTTGAAAATGGTCAGGGCTTTACCATACCCAAGTGGAGAATACATACATAGCCTATCAAGGCTCAATTTATAGAGAAGTGAGAGAGAAGAAGAGAAAAGGGTGTAAGAGAGAGAGGTGATTGTTGAAGGTTTGTCAATGATGTCTCCAAAGTGATCAAGGATGTTGATGAGATGTCATGTGTACTAGAATGACAATGAGAAAGTGTGCTTAAATGAGCTTTAGTGTTCCAAAATGGTTTTTTAGTGTTTGACTTAGTGACTCAATTAATGGATGATATTGATGGTATGGACATGTTATAAATGCCATATGGGGTGTTATGAGTGCTTGAAGTGCTTATGGAAGTGAACAAAATTCATTAGATTAGTCATATGAAGGTCTAGGTTCAAGTAGTCATCTTGGAAAATAAGGTTGAATAAATAGATTGATGGAATCATATTTCACACATGTGAAGGATTCAAGAGTAGTTTTTCATATGGATGGATTCCCCTATATGAGGAGATCATGTGGTTCAAATTTCAGGTTTGGACATAACACAGTAAAAAATTTTAAGGTGTAAAGTTGGCTTCTCAGGTAGAGTTCACTAAGTTCCCATATTTAGCCAAATTTGCATTATCAAATTTCTATGGTGAGCATTTAATCAGGTGATGAATATCTATGGTGAGAAATTAATATGACATGATAAAGATCTAATGGAGCATGCAATCTTACCAGATAGTGATCTAATAGTGTGTATGAAGTCAATATGTCAAAGTTTCCTAAGATTTCATTCAATAGTGACATGTGTCTCAATCATGATTATTTGATAGAAGATCAATGACACATTAGTGTTTGTGTAGATGGAGATCGATGGTGAGGTTCAAGTTAAATAGTTAATTGGTAGAAGGCACATAGAGCTACAAAGTGGCATGATCTCAGAAGCAACTATCAAAGATCAATGGGGAGAATTAAAAAGTTAAAGATAGGCAGGTTACAAGGATATCGATAGAGTGTACTTTTTCAAATTTTCTAAGGGACATGAGATGAAGACACGTGTCTAAAGATTTCTAATTTACATAGTGACTATTGGAATTTAAATATTCAAATTTGTGAAAGAAAACCAGTGATGGGTTTTTAATCTATATCTTGAGCATATGGTATAATTTGATGGTGGTGTAAAAGGAAAAGTTTTAGAGTATTTCATGGGTTGTCCATAAAAATTGGTTTAGAGACTTGAATATCCATATAAATTCATTTTAAATTGATTGTTTATTCATTCATATTACAAAACAATATTTGAGTAAATTATGCATTTATAGAAGAGTGTTTCAATGGGAGTAATCACCTAAATATGTCATAAGGTTCATGTAAAGTGGGCCCATGCATTTTAAATTAATCTTATGTTCTTAATTTTCTTTTTGAAGTTTTAAAGGGGTAATAGGTCTCATTAATAGGTCTCCATGAGACCTATGAGGGCTACTAAGGCCTAAGTAAAAGGTGTAGTTGCTTAAGTCTAACCCATGGATGCTATGGCCAACCTATGAAGATGGTATTGAGATATGTGTTAGAATGATAAAAGTATTAAGGGTTAAGGCAAGTATTATGGCTGACCTAGAAGTTGATATTTATGAAGACTTTATGAATAGTGAAATCTAAGGTAATGGTTTCTAGACATTTCTATGGAAGTGTGGATTTAAGCAAAGGAGAGAACCTTTGAAAGAGAAGGTATAAGTCATTGAGGACCAATAGAGAGTGAAGAGTATCATTCATTCTTGTCTTATAAATTTTATGTAGAAGGACACATAGGTTATTAGACCTAATGAGCCTAAAAGAGGTAGTTTGAGTGAGTTATTCATAGAGGCAACTTGAGAGAGATTAAAGGTGAAGAGTGTAGACAAAGGTGGTCATCATCAGTTGAAGAGAAGAAATAAGTGTTTAAGATGATATATTCATAGTAGCTTAGTAGGTGCTTAGTTTCTTATGGGGTTGGTTCTTCTTTGTAAGATAAAGCTTACTAAATGTCTAGTTTTTATGGGTGGTTAGCTAGATAGGGGTAGAAGATCCTTTTGGGATTGGTGTCTCACTAAACCAAGGGATGGGTATTCCTTGATCAATTGGTTTTGTTTTAAATTTTAGATCTTTTTTTATAGGATTTTAGTCCATATTTTAGGGTTTAATGGGTTATATCCCCCAAGAGGGTTTCCCACATATATCATGTTTTATGTGCTTGATCTTGCTATATCTTATTTGTTCATTACAATGGTTAGTTTATATGCATCATGATTGTATGTGATGAATGTTTAAGTATTGGAAATTGAATTGGATTAGCTTGCATCACTAATTCACCCCCCTCTCAGTGATTATACCTCTAATAATTGATATCAAATAAGGACCTTATTTGTAAGTTTAACCACTTGAAGGTGATCTAAGGTATAATATGGCTAAGAATTTGGTGAAAGAGAGTCAAGAGTTGAAGGCTCAAGTAGAGGTTACTTATGCATGTCAAGGCACTTTTTGAGAAGAATAGAGGTAAGATGAGCAAGTATGATCAAGAAGAATCTCAAAATAAGATCATGGACTCAAGATTTAAGGCTATTAAAAATGATTGCATCAAGATAAATAAGGAGATAGAATCATTAAAAATAAGCTCAAGATAAAAATATGATAAAGAGAAGATCAGCATTCTTGTAAATCAATTAAGGGTTACAAAGATAAATCTGAGTTTAAAAGAGGAAGAATGAAGATATCTCAAGCCTTAGTTAAAAGAGACATATGGCAAGTTGAGTTCAAATGAATGTAAGAATGATGAGTTGAAGTCTAATCTTGATTATATAAAGATTATTGAAGATAAATCATGTATATTTAAGGATTACATGGATAAATAATCTAAGAGGGATAAGAAGACTATCTAAGTTCTCAAAATTTAGTTAGAGGCTACAAGTTCAAGTATGAGAGATAAAAAAGATGAGAGCAAGATAGATTCATTGAAGGATGAGCATGAGAAATTTGTTATCAAGGTAATAAAGGATAATAAAGAGAAAGAGAGTTAATCTCAAGATGAGAATGATGAAATCACCAAGTGAAACATGAGAAGACCTATCAGGCAACCAAATGCTATAAGGTATGAAAATTCATTTCATGGTCACTATTTTTCATGTAAGCTTTTTGGTTAAAAGGCAAGAAACTATATAAGGAAGAATCATTGGTCAGTAGAGGTATGAATAATGTAGTCTAATATAATTATCACAACATGGGACATATTACTAAATTTTCCCCCAAAATGCATGTAAAAAGACTAACCCAGGTATGGAGACCTAAGATAGTCAACCTTGGGCATAATGAACCTAAGAGAAAAGATGTTATTTGTTTTAGATATTATCAAGTTGGTCCTATTTAAAGATATTATATAATCAATATCTCATGTCATAATAAGGTGCATGGACATCCTAGAGTGCTCAAGAGAGTTCAATCCTTGGTATGGAAATGTAAAAAAGTGAAAATCAAGAAAACTAATTTAATTGAGTTGAAATATCAAGGTGGATTGCCTGCTAAATAAAAAGAGAAATTAGATATGAAGAAATTTTAGGAATGCCAAAATCTATCATTGTCTGCTCATTTTGGGAATGAAGAGACAAAACTCAAATAAAATACCAAAGTACTAATTGAGGCTAGTTCTGAGGGATTTATGGATCCAAAAGAACATCCTATTATTGTTGCACAAAATTTCATGCAAAGAACATTAGTTTTCAATGCCCATTGATGAGGTTATTTCTTTAGTTAAAAAGGTATGTCATGAATATTTTTTGTCTCCATATGTTATCAATCCAATCTTAGAATAAAAGGATAATATTTTAGTGGATGAACATGTTGCTTATATTAAGCCCAAGAAGAAGAATAACTATCATTATCAGATGACCAAGGAGGATAAGGAACATGAGGATTTGTGGGTAACTCCTTGTTTCACATTGTTATAGGACATTTTGGGTTAGGTTGTCTCTATCTAGGCTTCAAATAGACACTTGGCAACAAGAAGAAGCATGATGAATGCTAGTTGAGATTTGGTTGATGTTAAAGAATAAGAAATATCTTTTGAAAATGTGTTTGTCTGAGGGGATGCACTGAGTTTTATGAATCCACTCTAAAGTACTGTGATGGAATGATTCAAAAGATATACTCAGGGACCGTGATCCTAAAGGCAAATTTTTGGTCAAATATTTGAAGAATGGTCTAGTTGGTCAAAGTGGTGAATAATGAAGCTATGTGTGTAAGATATGTAGGTAGGAAATAAGGATCTTTAGGTGTCTAATCAAGGATGGTGAGTTGTCAAAATATTGTATTACATATAAAGGTATGTTGATCCTATTATAATGTGTTTAATGTGTGTTCAAGGTTTTTGGTCCTGAATATAAGAACTTGTCAATTTATGTTGCTTAAATTGGTTGATCAAATGTTGAAATACTAAAGATAAGGTTGATATGGAGTATGAGGATAATGTGTTGTCACATTTTTGATATCATATAGAAGGTATCAGAGTTGTATAGATGTCAATCTAAGTATGCCATGGAGGTCATAGTGTTCTGAAGATAAGATGTTTCCATAAGAGTTTTGACTGAAGTTTGGATAGTAACCTATATCATTGAGAAGATTTGTTGACTATGTCATAATCCAAGTGAAGCATGGAGTTAAGGGGAGATAACTCAGATAGTTTGAAAAACTTGAAGAGTTGTGCATGATGTGAGGGGGAGAATATGTGAGATTTTATAGTCAAGGTGGAGATATAAAGTTTTATATATTTTTGAATTCAAGAAGATTGATATGATGACTTGATCAAAACAAGTCATATGTTTTGACAAGCTATTGAATCTCCAAGCATGAGTAAAGAGATCTTGTGATTTATGTAGGTAGATAGGTTCAAGGATCAGAGAAGCCCAAGTTTAGATTGGTGAACATCAAAAAAAAATGACATGATATGGAGCATAATGTTAGGGAGAGATTTCTAAGCTATGTGAGTAGTTTGTCAAGGTCCTCAGGATCAAAAGATGAAACCACTTTATCATTATGTCAAAGGGGGAGGAAGTACTTAAAGAGAGAGACAAATTCTAATCATAAGATTTGTATTGGTGTTTGAAATAAATGATAAAGAGGGATATTTTTTGAGGTTTTCCAATGATGTCTCCAAGGTGATCAAGGATGTTGATGAGGTGTCATGTGTGCTAGAATGACAATGACAAAGTGTGTTTCAATGAGTTTCAGTGTTCCTACATGGTTCTTCAGTGTTTAACTTAGTGAAGAAATTGATGGATGATATTTATGGTATGGACATGTTAAAAAGACATTATGGGGTGTTATGAGTGCTTTTATTGCTTATGAAAGTGCATGGAATTCATCAGAGTATTCATATGAAGGTTTAGGTCCAAGTAGTCACCTTGGTAGATAAGGTTGAGTACGTAAATTTATGGAATAATATTTCACATGTGTGAAAGATTAAAGATAATTTTTATATATTTATTGATTAATCTATATGATTATATCTTGTGGTTAAAATTTTAGGTCTAGACATAGTGCTTAGCAAAAGTTATTAAGGTGCAAAGTTGGCTTCAGAGTTCACTAACTTCTCATACTTAGCCAAATTTGCATTATCAAATATCTATGGTGAGTTTTTAATTAGGTGATGAATATATAGAGAGAGAAATTAATTTGATTGGATAAGGATCTAATTAAGTGCATGATCTTATAAGATAGTGATCCAATGGCATGCATGAAGTCAATATGTTAGGTTTTTGAGATTGCATGCACTAGTGGCATGTGTCTCAATCATGATGATTTGATATAAGATCAATGGCACATGGGTGTTCATGTAGATGCATATCGATGGTGTGATTCAAGTCAAATATTCAATGCACAAAAGGCATGTGGGGATGCCAAGTGGTATGATCTCGAAAGTAAGGATTGAAGATCAATGGGGAGCATTAAAATTTAAATATAGCAAGATCACAAGGAGATCGATGGAATGTATTTGTTCAAACTTTCTAGGTAAAATGAGATAAAGACATGTATCTGAAGGTTTTTGTTTTACATAGTGACTATTGGAATTTAAATATTCAAATTTTTGAAATAAAACTAGTGATAGGTTTTTTTATTCTATATCTTGACCATATGACAGAATTTGATGGTGGTGTAAAAGGAAAAGTTATAAATTATTTTAAGTGATATCCATAAAAATTGTTTTGGAGGTTTGAATGTCCATATACTTGAATTTATTATAGTTTGAATCTAAATATTTGTTCATTCATAATATAGAATAATGTTTGAGTAAATTTTGTATTTACAAAAGAGTGTTATGGTGGGAGTAATCACTTGAAGATGTCATATGGGTCATGTGAAGTAAACCCATGTATTTGAAAGTAATCTTATGTTCTTAATTTGCTTTTTGTAGTGATAAAGGGGTAATAGGTCTCCATGAGACTTATAAGGGCTACTAAGGCCTAATTGAAAGGCAGAGCTACATAAGTGTGACTCATGGATGTTATGTCCAACCTATGAGGATGGTATTGAGCTATGTGTTAGCATTATAGAATTCTTAAGGGTTAAGGCAAGTATTATAGTTGACTTGGAAGTTAATATTCATTAAGACTCTATAAAGAGTGAAAGATA
The DNA here is from genome assembly GCA_037957365.1 of Torreya grandis. Classification (NCBI taxonomy): domain Eukaryota; kingdom Viridiplantae; phylum Streptophyta; class Pinopsida; order Cupressales; family Taxaceae; genus Torreya; species Torreya grandis. Next base: position 3,586,036 of record JARHVA010000249.1, read on the forward strand.
AGGAAATGGTTTCTAGACATTGTTATGGAAGTGTGGATTCAAGTAAAGGAGAGAACCTTTGAAAGAGAAATTACAGGCCATTGAGGGCCAAAAAAGAGTAAAGAGGATAAACCATGCTTGTTTGATAAAGTTGATTCAAAAGGATATACAAGTCATTGGACCTAATGATCCTAGAAAAGGTAGTTTGAGAGATATGTCCTAGAGGTGGCTTGAGAGAGATTGGATGTGAAGAGTGAAGATAAAGGTGGTCATCATCAGTTTAAGATTAGAAATAATTTTTAATATGATATATTTGAGGTAGTTGAGTGGGTGCTTAGTTGCGTATGGGGTTGGTTCATTCTTAGAAGATAAAGCTTGTTAAAGGCCTAGTTGTTGTGAGTGATCAAATAGAAAGGGGTAGTATCTCATTATGGTATTGGTATCTCACTAAAATAATGGATGGGTGTTCCTTGATCAATTTGTGTTGGTTTTAATGTTAGATTTTGTTTTATAGGACTGTATTCCATCTTGCAAGGTTTAGTGGGTTTTATCTCCTAGAAGGGTTTATCACATATATCATGTGTTATGTTATTGATCTTGATATGTATTCCTTATTCATTGAAATAGTTAATTTTTATTCACAATTATTGTTTGTGTTGAATTTTTAAGATTTGGGAAGTGAATTGGATTATCTTTCATCACTAATTCACCCCCTCTCAATGATTGTACCTCTAACAGTGACAAGTGTCAAGAGGAGTAATAATAAAGAAAGGAGTTTTGAAATTGTCTCATTAGGTCTTAAATTCCATGTGTTACTCCCCTAAATATTATTTCTTCCTCCAAATGGCTTGGAATTTTTCATGATGGCTTGACACCTTATCTTCTTCTTCAAAACTACCCTGTGTCTTAGTTTGTGAGATGAAAAGTGGATTCATTTATGGTTAGGTAATGTTAGGTTAAATTTTAGATATATTATTGACACCTTTCATCTGATTAATATCTCCTCAAACTTACATCTTAGTGGTAATCATCAAGTAACTCTTTAGGTGTCTTGAAACCCTTTAGCTCTATCATGCCTCACCTTGCTTGCAAGTGTCAAATCTTGACTTTGTAATCACCAAGGTAATATATCTCCATGAAATTCATCTTCATATGAAAATATATATGAAACAACTCATTTTTAATCCTCAAAATCTCTCCAAGACTTCATCTTGCACCTTAATCTCTCATTAGCACCTAATTTCTTGTAGCCCTGAAAACATTCAAACCTCCTTGTGTATAATAACATATTATGTATAATGGAAAAATAAATATATTTTAGAGTACCCAATATCAATTTACATCTCCATGACAAATTTAAACACCCAAATTTGAGTGTAAGTACACTTATTAGCCCATTTTCTCTCTCTAATTAGGTCTCCATTGGCCCTCTAGGCCTAGAAATTGAGTTTTGGCTCAAACTAACTCCCAAACATGTGAAAAATTTAGTAAGTGTGTGATTAAATTTTAAAATTATATGGCCATTCTCCATGCTAATTTTTAGCTCCTAAACCTGTACAAATATGTGAACCATGAAATGGTCAAAAACCTAGTCTAGGCATTTAAACATGCTTGAGAGGTGATTAAAGTGGTTTAGAAAGAAATTTCATGTTATATTTATTTTAAATTATATTTTTAGGTCTTAAAAACCTTATTTAAACTCAATATATTGATGATATTTATCTTGAATTAATTTATAGGCCTGCATATAAAATCCTTGACCCGTAAACTAATGTATTCTCACCTTCTTAGCCAGTTTAATGACTTGGATGGATCATATATCATGTTGAGGGACCTAAATAATAGTTTTAATGACTTTATAACCTATTTATATGTCCAATATTCCTTTATACCTAGTTTATAAACCATTTCATATCTTACACACTCATAAACACACCTACAACCATGCATTTATGACCATTACATACAGTTGTACCTTCACATGTGCCAAAAATGGTTATAAATAGAGTTTTAAATGTTATTCAAGTAATTTTACAGGTAATATAATCCATATATACCACTTATATTGGAAATATCTCTCATCAGGTCACTAGAGTGATTGTTAACAGCGTGTGAGTGCCTTGCACTCTTAGCAATGATTCATAAAGGAGAAGCCATTCAGTTGAGAAATAATGCCTAAATTTTTTAGATAATATACCATAATAATAAACCATAAGATATTTTTCCATAATACATCTTATCATAATAGATCTAAGAAAAATTTGATAGCCTTTAAAGTTGGCAGACAGTGTTAGTAAGGTCTAGAAGAGAAATTAGGTTTGAAAGTGTTATTTTGGAGCTTGTTTTAATTTATAAACACCTCAAGGGATATTTTTCACATATATTTAATTTTTCCCATGTACCTCTTTCAATTATTATTCTCCAATACTATCATAACTATCATCAACTCATACCTAAGGTTCTCAAGGTAACCAACACAAATTACCCTAGCTAACTATGGTAGATATTTTCCTCTTTGTTTAAGGATTTCAATCCCTCATGGGATGATTTTTTAAATTAGTATCACATTATCATAGTATTAATGTTCTCATCTTACCTTCATATACCCTCTTCTATATAATTTCACACCTACAGGCTTGTGTGGTTTGAATTTAGGCCTATTATGCCTACAGAGACTTGTCAAAGTTTAGTCTAATTTATTAACTCTAAGAATGACATAAATTCATTTTGACATAAGAGAAACATCTTAATATTAATTTATTCTTCTCACAAACATTTATATCTCTCAAACCAAGCAAACATCTCTCATGTAGGTAGACATACCTATATATTTGTTTGGTTGAATATGTGTAGGGGTCAAGTGAGTGTGTCTAATCATCCTCTTTGATCACTCTTTTAGGTTTATATTTCATGTATCATTTATCTCTAGTGTTATTTTTTATCTTTCCCATCCACCCAAATCCAACTCTGATATACCAATGTATCTTTATTCTCAACACTTAATAAGTTGGTAGATGTGTCTAATTGTAGGCATCAAGTATGATGGTTGGATTTCAAGCGTGAGTATTCAACTCACTTTGATATTTAAATTAAACTTATACACATTATCCATATTTAATTCTTATGATTTAATTTTTTCCGCTTACCATCTTTCCTAGTTTTCATCTCCAACACATATCTTCATTAATGACTATTATGAACCTATAGGTATCCTTTTATGCATGTATAGGGTCTTAATTGAGTCTGGATATTTCCAATGGAAAATACCCTACACTATCCTCACCTAAATTCCAAAAAAAATTCAATAATTCACATCTTCACCAAAATATCCATTCTTTCTTACATATATTTAGTACATGACTATAAGTGGTGAGCGAAGAATATTTTGAGTATTAGGTTTTGAGGTTAACCTTTTTCAACTAGGTTATTGGCACTTTGATAGTAATTTGAAATTCATTAAATACATTATCATATTAAAACTTTTCCCATTTCAAGTTTTTTATCATCTCCTTTTGTTTGACCATACATTTATTCTCCTTTATCTTGCCTTTAGATCTGTGTATAGGTCTATTTAGGTGTCTTGACATTGGGTCTTAAGATTAGACCTCTTTCACTAGTTTAGACTTATCCAAGTGTTGAAACATTGCACTACCTTCACCATTTTCAATTTCAAACTCAGTTATTAATGCACATTTTAACATTTTTTTCATAAAATACAAACCTACAATTCTATCAACCTATAGGTCGGCATTCCTCATGGTTTTGACATTTACTTGATGCAAGTTTGATCATATCAAGCATTGAGAACATATGTAAATTTATTATCACCTTCATCATGATGTCAATACCATCACACACCTATTAAAATTCAATATTAAGACCTTTCAAACCACTTTTATGCAAACAACCATCTCATGGTCTCAAATTGATTTAACCTTTTTGGGTTTTACAAAAGTAATTCCTATGTTAGGTTAAAGGGATAAGATGTCTAAATTAGTTAAATAAATATTAAATAATTGAATACTCATTTTTTTAATTTTTACCTTGTTTAAATTTATATAAATATAAATAAATAGGAATAAATAGAGACTTATTGAAAAAGTAACTGTCATGGATGCTCTGGGTTTTGAAACTTGAGATCTAAACAGTAGTCTATATTTCCAACAAGATTTTGGTATTCATATGTGCACTAGATAGTAGCACCCATGTTGTAAAATAACACCATCCATGTGTAATTCATCAATGTTATGATAATTTCCCATTTTCTAGCATGTTCCTATTTTTAATGAGCACCTATGCCTTTGTCTATATGTTCTATTCCTGCATGGCCAAAACCTGTAGCTCTATGTTATACCTATGACTATTGATTTGATGTGTAAACCCTAATCTCCTTGAAAGTATGGAATAATCAATAATTTTGTGTGTGTTAGTAGTATGGACTAGACATCCTCAACACCTAATTATGTAGAGAGTTTCCTACATACTAATACTCTGAGGAGGGATCGAGTCTGATGTAGTTCTCCCACCTAGTGATTGGTGTATGTGCAAGTGAATTATAGAATGAGAGTGGCCTTAGATTCCTTAAATATGTTTGAGCTTTGAAATTATTAAAAACTAAAATTAGGGATGTTTTAAATGGTATTATGCTTAAAGTAGGGAATAATAGGGATCAAATACCTTAATCTTGCACAACTTTATCTTCGGTTTGAATAACTTTTCCATATACTTTCCATATATTAAATAAAGATGGATTAGACTTGTATTTATAAGATTACATTGCTTATGTAAATAATAAAATTAGCTTAGGATGACCTTAGGAGGGTCACACATTTGAAAAACTATCTGTTGGGAAGAGTTGGGGCTAAGGAAAATAGCACCCAGTTGGGGACACTAGCTCCATGTGGTTTTAGTGCCCCAAATGTGGCATTAATGTCATTTTGGTAGACTATTAATAGTTCAAATATTATGTCTTAACTAGCTATAAGTGATTATGGTCTATTAAATTATTAAAAATATAAGTTTAATGATCAAGGATAGGTCTATAGATATCCTAGGGATAGATTAACTCAAGAGACACTCTTAGCCTCCGATTACCACTTTTAGGTGATTACATTTTCCCCCATTTATGCTAATAATGCAACAAAGAAAAATGATTAGTATAAAGGGGGAAAAATCTTACTTGGACTTACCTTGGAAGTTAATCCCATGTATTTGAGTTTGAATATGTGAATCTGGGTCTACGTATGTGAGACACAATCCAAAAAAATGTCTTACATTGAAACATGAAAAAATAGGTCCTTACTTAATCAGTGATCAAAAGCACAAGACCTTGTTAAACTGAAATAATTGAGTAAAGCTAAGTAAAAAGAGAGGAAAATAATGAATACATCTCATTGGGTATGTGAACCAATGCATAAACCTAGTGATAACCTATGTTTTTGAATGTGCATAGTGATCATATCATTTAATAGAATTAACTGAGCTAGTAGATTGCTCAATCCTCATATGGGTGGCTCAATAACTCATCTAGTTTCAAATCCATCATTACCCACCCTTGCTTGATGGATCCTAATCTCTATGAATAACTTGGATAAGAATGTAAGTGGATCAAAAACTCAAGTAGGCTATGAATCCATCATTGTTAATTATATGAAGTAGATGCATTTGTAACTGTATTACACAAAGTGCTAAAAGTATCTAAGTAATCTAATTTTGTATTCAGCTCTGTAACTACTTAGGTACATTAGGTAGCTTTAGGTGACTCAAAAATGCTAACCATTATAGATGGATTAAGTCATGAATTTGGTGACAACCTATAATGTGATACAAAGTGTATACAACATATAGAATGACATGGAGTTTTTTATTCCATCTAATCTATCTATTTGAAACCAAGTATATGGAAACTATGGCCACACACATGCCCCAAAAATGGTATTTGAGTATACTAAATTTGAATCAAGTATGTAATAGTTGAATCTATGTAACTTAACTGAATGTATGAGTAATCATGTCATGCATGATGCCCCCAAATCTAAACAATTGGTATGAATCTAATCTAAATCTGAATATAACTATCAAACCTTTGACTATATCTTTGCAAATATATATTATACCTAGTGTACTAGTCTAAATGATCTCAACTATTTTGAATTTGGGGCTACTAGATAGTAGTGCCTTATAGTGGACAATAATGACTTGTGGTTCTAGTATCCTAATATGGGTGCTAATGAATGTTTGATCTGATTTCTATGTGATTTGGATTGAATTCTAAATCTCTATTTTATTATATGTCTACCCTAAGTCTGATTTTTGAAACTAAGCCTATGTGCTAAAATGTATATGTGAAAAGTAATGTACAATCCAAATCTCTATGACAAACCCCAATAAATTTCCCCTCTGTTGAGGATAGTTATGTAATCTATGTAATAACTACCCTCTAAATACGTAGCTCTACAAAATGTGTTAGCTAGAGCATGTTCATGATATTCTAATATAATATAAAACATAATATTAGAATGTAGATGTATTAGAGCATAATTAGGAAAAGTAAGATGTATGTTGTAAACTAGAATTGCACAAGCGTGTCAATATAGATGTAAGCAATGTATATAGCATCAAAATCTAAGTAACTACCTAGGGGAATGGGGCATGATGTCCATCAAGGATACCAAGTAGGAAGGGTAGATGCATGAGATCCCTCATGACATCAAAAAGTGGTGTGTGTGTGTGTGTGTGTGTGTGTGTGCGTGCATGTGCGTGTGCGTGTGTGTGTGCATGTGCATGTGCGTGTGTGTGTGTGTGTGTGTGTGCGTGTGCGTGTGCATGTGCGTGTGCGTGTGCATGTGTGTGTGCGTGCATGTGTGTGTGTGTGTGTGTGTGTGTGTGTGTGTGTGTGTGTGTGTGTGTGTGTGTGTGTGTGTGTGTGTGTGTGTGTGTGTGTGTGTGTGTGTGTGTGTGTGTGTGTGTGTAAGAAGTTAATACAAGTGTCATGGTGTATAATAATCAAATTAATCAAACATATGAAGACATGAGGCACACAAAATATAGGCCATGGGGCCATAATACAATGGACATGGGCACATGTCACTAAATATTCGAATGAAGACATACAAGGACATGTTCAAATGTCCACATACACAAACAAAAAGTAATTTGGTGTGGAGTCATAGAGAAGAACATATTCAAATGTCCAAAAATATAAGCATGAAAGAGCACATACAAGGGACATGAGCACATGTCTAAGGTATACAAATAGAGAAGTGGCACAAAAGTCAAAAAATAATGGAATATTCAAATGCCCTCAAATATGGAAGAAGAATAAGAAACATGATCAAGTCTAATCTAGGAATTAGAAATGAAAACATGTATAATTATGTGATACAAATCTATGTAGATGTTAGGGTGCATTTATACTAATTCTAACTAGTGATAGTCAGTAAATTTTTTGAGAAATGAATAGAAATGATTAATAATAAGATAAATCAATGCATAATTGGAATGTAAAGTATGTAAAGATAAAACCTTGTTATAAAAATTATGTAGGAGATGCCCCCAAGTGGATAGATGTATCAATGTATAAACCTAGATCAGTGTAAATGCCCCAAATGGGTAGATGATAGTCATTATAGATCAATGTAGTAGATTAGAGTCCTATCTAAAATATACAAGTAGTCAACAAGAATAAGTGAACCACATGTGTATGATAAAACTAACTATACTAGGATAGATAGTAATATGTTGTATCTGGCAAGTAATAGAAATGTAAACATAGCAATGCATATAATCTAGAAAATTTTATATTTTTGAAATATTTGAATGTTTTTATATTTTGACATATTATATTGTTTTTGTGTTTTTTGAGTATAATATATGTACAAAAAAATGAAAATAAACTATGTGCAAGGAGTGTGAGAGAGAAGTAAGTATGTACAAGGGTAGGAAACATAATAACCTATGAGTCTCATGGGAGACTCACCATCAACGTGACCTATATCAAAGAGTAGAACTATGATCATGCATGTAGTGTGAAATGGAAACTATGAGTCCATGATCTGGTGTGATGTATAATATGAACCTAAAGTTGTATGAGTAGTGATGTTATGATGTTGTGTCACTGAATGTGATACCCTATGAACTATAGGGGTCTAGGGACCCATCTGGTATAAGTAGAAGTTGTAGGTGATGTAAGTACTCTATGATGAGAACCCCTAAACCCCAATATAATTTATGTTAGAATAAAATAAGTAGAAGAAGGTCCTCTATAATCTATGATGCAATGGTATCTATAGTAATGGTCTCTGAGGGAGACTGTGCATGCATGTAGACACTATAGAAGTAGATCTGGCCTACTCTGAGGCCTCTACTAAAAATTATGATGTATGCATAGGAGTTATACTATCTACTATAACTAATAATCATGTAATATCTAGTAGCATAATTGGAATTATAAGTAGTGTTTGTGTTGGAAGTGTGACTGGAATCTATGTTGAAACTACCTATGGGATGGGAATAACATACTCATATGGGACACCCTCAATCTTAACCACCTAATTAGCATGTATATACTTGAATAATCAATGTACTATATATGGGATGGTGTAGAGATGTTGTAACCATGGCCTACCTAATAATATGCCAAATACACCCACACTTAGTACTAATAGGAACTGAGTGGTTATGTGTGTTGGTCCAATATATAATGGAATCATAAGATCCCTGATGGATCTCTAAACATGACCACTAAAACAACTAATGATTGTATTGGTGGGGAATATATCTAACTCTGTGGATCCCAAGTGCTATAAGAGTGTCAAACACAACACTTTGAATAGAGTGGTGTTCTATATATTCTCATATGAAGATTGTATGTGAATATATATCATCATCCATAATCTCCTGATCTAAAAATGTGATAAGTGGTCTAGGTGGCATTGTAATGTGATACATGCCAATAATGTTATGCAAGGGATGTGTCTCCTCTATAACTATGTGATAGGAACCTGGTGGTAGATGAGCTTGGTATATATAATGGACACCTAACATATACCCTACCTCATTAATTTTATGCTTTAGGAAAGGATCTAAAAATATATTAAATGCCTTTACCTCTATTTGATGTTTTGATGCCTTTATGGGTGTGCCCACATCAATAATGTTTGCCTCAATAAGATCTTATTTATTATACTTTAGGCTAATGCATATGTTTGTAATGTGGTCTAGTTCCATATAATACTCATAGAATGCATTTGAATCATAAATATTTGGAATATGTTGCATTATATCAACCTATTTAATGGGATGGAGTGATATAACATTACAATCCAATTGTTATTGTATAACTAGTGTTGGTGGCTCTAGTAGATTAGTGAAGACTCTACACTGAGGACTGGATAAAACCAATCTGGGAGAAGACTCTGAGGATGCATTGACTATGTCATTTTGATCACTTTTTGTTTTTTGGCCCTGAACTTGTATGGAGGTTTGTTTATACTCTTAATAGTTTAATCTAATCCATTTATTTACTTGAGTTTGCCCATTGATAAGATCTTATCCTCTCTTTATTTACGATGTGTCACATATCGATAAATGTGGGAAACTTTTTGAATAATATAGATTCATGAAGTGATAGTAATATATTCTATTTAAATATATCTTAAAGATCTCTATCTGCCATGGGACTAGTCAATTTTGATAGTATTATCTTGTATCATAATACATAATCGGCTATGTGATCATTTGACTTTTGATTTACCTATGCCACTTGTGTATATGATATCTTATCATTGATGTTGATAGAGAAGTGTGATAGGAATATATTTTCTAAAGGATTGAATGTTGTAATAAATTGGTTTGGAAAATCATAAAACCATTGTAAGTCATAATCCTTGAGACTGTATTAAAATAGATTCATAAAAAGCCAATCATTGGACACATAGTCCAATCATGTTGCACAAAAGGCTCCAAGGTGATTCTCTTTGTCACCCTTTACATCATATAATGTGAGCTTGGGTGATACAAAATTGGATGGAAAAGGATTTTTTGTAATGTGATGTGCCAAAGGTGTATGCAAGAGAATGTTGGAATCCAAGGCATCTGATGGCTTAGTTGTTTCCTACATAAGATGTAACACCTTAGATCATAGAGAAATAAAATGTTGCATAAGGTATTGTAAATATATAGGAGAAGAACTAGACATAAGTGGTGTTGTTATCACTAATGGTTGAATAACAATATTGGGTTGTGATATCTGAGTTAGTTGAGTGGGCCCCATTAAGGTGTGATAGCATCATTAATTGGAAGGGTTAAAGATTTATCATTGTTGTTCCTTTGGAGTTAATCTTAAATAATGTTTATGAAATCATCTTTTATATCCTTATGTTTGGACATAAAGTGTATACACATAATATCTTCAAACTTTTATCACTTATTGACACTTTGTATCTTGTAGGAACCTATCAAGTCTCAATCTCTCTAATTTCATGCCTTAAGGGGTACATCAGGAAAGGGGTGAGTAGACCATTGGTGCTTCATAGGATTATTGTCCCTTTTGTCACATGTTATCTACACACTTATCTCCTAAAACCATTTACCTTAAGCTTATTCTTCTCTATTGTACCAGTTCTAAAATTTTGATACATTTTATCCTCCTTTTCCTTACCTTAATCCCATTTTGTTAGTTGGTTATATAAGATTGACTAGGTCGACCTTGTACATTTTTGAATTATTTTCACTTAGGACCTATTTTAAACTTTGGCTAACCAAGCTTGGGACTTAGTGAATTATTATCTAGAATTGTATTAGGTTGACTAGGTAGACCTTGTCAGCTAACATTTTCATAAGGGTTTAGGGAAAGATTTCAATATATATACAAATTAATTTCCCATCATTTGATAATAAATAAGTGAATAAGAAGTAAGTGTGAATGAACATCTACTTATTGGCCATTCTACTTGAGAAGTAAAGCTTAGGGTTTCATACTTTCTTTGGAGATATGGATATTATCTTATGGAGAAGTATTTTATATGCATTGATAGGTTGTATAACCTAGACATGACTTGTCTTTGTCATCCTTACATACCATAATAATTTCTTGAAAAACACCTTAGTCAAGGGAGAGATTGAGGCTCAACGAGTTCATCTTTAAGGTAAGTATTCCTAACTTTATTTATCCTTTATAAGAGTAGATATATATTGTAGTTGTGCTTCTCTTCGATGTATTAGGATTTTGTATACATTGATGTGAGTATATGTCTTTTATACATGTTTATTATTATTATTTATAACCCCCACTTTGTGCCACAAGATTTGGTGATCACTTGATTAGATTTACTTTTATTATTATTATATTAGGTGAAATATCAAAACTTGGGATCCCCTTAGGGTTATTACATGATTATGTTAGACTAAAAGCTTTGGAACCCTCCTTAATATAGTGTATCATGATAAGTGATTCCCTAATTGGGTCTAGTAGATCCCCATATTAGTCATGTTCCTACTTAACAAATGCATTTCCAATCAAAAGTGTAGGTATGATCTATCTTATCTAATCCAAGATTTATTTATAGACATGATGCATTTTTTATTTCATATACAAATTCTTGTGATTGACACTTGTCAGTTTCATCAAATTTGTTGTTAAATTTTGCCATTGTAGGTTTAAAGGTAGGAAAACAAGTTTTGTATATTTTGAACCTTTTAAGAATAGTAATCTAAGAAAGTTTACAAAGATTAAATATTGTAACAAATTATGATATTTTTGGAATTGAAATCTTATTATATATAAAAATCATACAAACCTTAAGTGTGTCTAGGGTTAGGGTTCTTGAAACTAGGGTTTCTTTTGTAATAATTTAAATTAGATGTAAAATAAATTGAAACCCTAATGTAAAAGTGTAATTTTTAAAGGCTAGGTTATCTAAATAAAATAAAAAAAATTATAAGTATTTAGCCCTAAATTTATTACACAAAAATAGTGATTAATGCAATTTAAGGTTTTGATGCAATATTCAAAGTAAGACAAGTTTACCAAATGATTTAACCTTTTTGGGTTTTACACAAGTAATTCTTATGTTAGATTAAAGGGATGAGATGTCTAAATTAGTTAAATAAATATGCAATAATTAAGTACTAATTTTTGTGATTTTGACCTTGTTTACCTTTATATAAATAGCAATAAATAGGGTTAAATAGAGACTTATCTGAAAAATGACTATCGTGGATGATTTGGGTTCTAAAACTTGAGATCTGGGTATTAGTCTATGTCATCAATAAGATTCTAGTATTCATATATTTACTAGACCACAACAAACAATTTGGATAATAGTGTCATCCATGTGTAGTGTCCTGAATGCAGAACTAATGTCCCCTTTGTTGGATTGTTCTTATTTTTAGGGAGCACTTGTGCCTATGACTACATGTTCTATTATCGTGTGACTGAAACTTGTAGTTCTATACTATACCTATAGAACTTTATTTGATGTGAAAACCCCAATATCCTTGCAAGTATGGCATAAACAATAATTTTTTGTGTGTTAGTAGGATGGACTAGACATCCTCAACACCCTATTGTGTAGAGAATTGCCTACATACTGATACTCCAAGGAGGAATCAAGTCCAATGTATTTTTCCCACCTAGTTCTTGGTGTATGTGCAAGTGAATGTTAGAATGAGAGTGGCATTGGATGCCTTGAATGTGTTTAAGCTTTGAAATGATTTAAAGATAAACTCATGGATGTTGTATATGGTAGTATGCATAAATTAATGTAGAATAGGGATTAAATACATTAATTTTTCATAATTTTATCTATGGTTTGAATATCTTTTACGTTTACTTTTCATCTAGTGAATACAGGTGGATTAGACTTGTATTTATAGGGTTTTGTTGCTTATGTGGATAACAAAATGAGCTTATGATGACCTTAAGAGGGGCACACATTTGAAAAATTATCTATTTGAAATAGTTAAGGCTAAGTACAATATCACCTGGTTGGGGAAACTAGAACCATATGGTTATAGTGTCCCAAATTTTGCACTAATGTCCTTTTGGTAGACTGTAGAGAAAATTGGATTTAGATCTAAGATGACAATTCTGGGACTATGTATTGACTCACTATAGGTGATTATGGTCTATTGAATGTGTGTAAATGTATTTATAATTCTAAAGGATAGGTTAATGGTTACCTAGGGATAAGTTAACTCAGGTAACACTCTTAGCATCTAATTACCATTTTTAGGTGATTACACAAACCAAGGTATTACCGACTACTTGGAGAAGGTATGGTTGGAGTGAACTAAAGGAGACATTGATAGACCTATAATTCATTTATAAGAGTGAAAAAATCATGAGATACATTAATTTCATCCCTTCAAACATTGAAAACCCTAGGACAAATAAAAGACCATGATAGTCATCTTACAAATATGCAAAAATGGAGTTTTCTTTCCCTTTTGATCACACACGTGCCAAGTGTGTCTTGGATAAGCACATAAAATGTCTAAAAAAACCATATGCATCTCCTCTATTTTCTATTATGCATCCAAATCATCTGAAACTATCATTTTAAAGAGATAAGTTGAACCTATGGGATTGACTAGCTATTTTAGACCACCATAGAGTCTTATACATTGTTCATAAGATAATTAATATAAAAACTATTTGAATTTATTTTAATCTCATTTTAACCCCTCCTTTGGAATAAATCTTAGGTCTCAACTCTATTTATACTATATGGAATGAACATGTGAAAACTACCTTTGTGAGTTTGTCAAGGGAGAGATGGAGGTTCTAAAGAAAATTTTGAAATATTGAGACCTATAAATACAAAACAAGAATTTATTTTACCTTTATAATTTAAATATACACTTATAAAATGTTTTCACTTTAAAGTGGATCTTTCTTGGTTCATACAAGTGCTTAAACTACCCTTTTGGAGTGATTTCCTAAAAAAATGAAGTGGTTTGACATATCTGGCATAAATTAAAATTATATAAATCCTCAAGGAGCTTATAAAATTTTATTTTTATGTATATTCACTTTTAAACCTTGATACATGTTAGAGTTAGTCAAAAACACCTTTTTCCTTCAAAAAACTTTACCTTAAAATTTGCAAAATAACCTTTAACTTTCCTAAGACATTTGAAATGTTTATAAAAGGTAATGAAGGTTAAATATTACTTAAATATCAACCTAAGGACCTATTACACCTTTTTACCAAACCTCATCACACCATGACATGACTAGACCATCACAAGGCCAATATAAGACATTACCTTAATATTGTTAAATAAACCTCAACTTTTACTAACAAGACCTTAGGAAGATTTTTTGAAGACTATTAAGGCATGGAAAAGACTAATAAAAAATATATTAAGACAATAAAACTCAATTTTTAACCTATAGTTTTTGACCTTTTTGACTTGGGGTCAAAATGGTCAACAAATTGGCAATTCATGGGGGTATCATGCCTACAATGCTTACTAGACCAATAGCCTTATCCTTGTATTTGGAAATGGGGTTGCTTGAACTCAAACTAAGACCTTGAACAAGGAAAAAAAAATTACTTGACCTCCAAACACATAAAATAAAAACAACACTTGCAAACCAAAGGAAACAAGACACACGCATGTACTAGCTAAGCATTTAGGGAAAATAAGACACAAATAAAATAACTAATATATACAACTGACGTGAAAAAAAATTATCCTAGATCAAATGGGAATATTTTGAGATCTTTGTCTCCATGAGGTGAAAAATATCATGAGTCAAGATACCTTTTGAACCTTGTTCTTATTGGTTTCATCTTCATATCAATTTCCACCCCTCTTGGCATACTTTCAAGTGAAGTAACAACAATAAACTAGTCACCTATGAAGATGAACTCATCATGTGGCTCAATATCCTTCTCATGTTAGTCCTTGATTTTTTAACCCACCTCAATCATGACCATATATTATATTATATGATAAACATCATTCTTATCTTCTAGGGACTCCTGACATGATGTATTTGGTCTTAAATTGTCTCTTATAGATCCCTACATAGTTTCTAAAGTAAGAGAGCATCATCAACATCATCTTTAATCTATCCAATGTGAGTTATATGCCTTTTAATAGCCTCAAATTCATTTTTGGGTACTAGTACCATAGATCCTCATCATCTTCATGACATCCTTATTAAAGAGGTACAATCTGAATCACATTCTTATAAGCTTATTTCATTGTCATAGCTTGATCAACTTGTACTTATTCAATATTCCCTTTCACTTAATTACTAAAAAATGAATTTCCTTTTTCTTCCCCAAGTTGAGTACCAATTAAGATATCCTCTTCATACACACTTAAATTTTATTCTTCACATTCTCCTTCAAACAAACTTTCAGTTGCAACTTCTTCCTCTATCCTCCATAGAACATGCTCCTGTTTAAAAAGGGATATGCTGGGAGGGTGATGGATATGATCATGTTATTTCTTGGTAGCCAAGGGAATACTCTTGAAAATTTAATATTTAGGGATGGAATACTCTTCTATGAATTCTTTAAGAGAGATTAAGTTGATTTGGGAAGTGGATACTTGATTTTGTTCCTAACCCTCATGATTCATTCTATCAATTTCATATGTATCTTAAGCTTTATCCTTTTCATAATCACTCCTTTCATTTTTATGTTTTATTTAATTAACTTTCATGAGTTAAAAATTAAAGGTTCTTGGGTAGGGTATATGAGGCTTGAATAGGCACAATATCTTTCTTGGTTTCAATCTCTAAATCTTATATTGATTATAGTTCTTCATTTTCAATTCGAACTCTTCAATTTACTTATCTATACTCTCTTGGAATAAATTTTATTGAAGGTGGTCAATTAATTCATGAGGATAAGGATCACACAAAATATTATATATAATATAATAGATCTCTTGTAGGGATGTGAGAGACTTGAATAGGTTTAGATTCTTCCTTTCTTTCAACTCCCCAATCTATGCTTGTCTTACTTTGCCTACCCCATGATTTCACCACTTGATTCCAACTTGGAATATTTAAATAATTATTTGGGGATTATTTAGGAAGAGGAGTAGGATTTTGTGCCAAAATATATTCATTATATTCCCTCTAAGTGGTAATCAAGATCTCTAATTCTATTTTGTCTTAGTTCTCAATAATAGGCTACTCAACAACAATCTCTTCCTTCTTTTGAATGTTCTCTTAGATTGATTTCCAAGAAGGGAAAGTTTGAGAGGTATGTGAAGGACTTAGAATAATTTGAAGCTCACTTGAAATTGTCTCTTGGAGAGGAATGGGTATCACATATGAGGGATAAGGTGGTATATATGAAGACATATGGGGCTGATAATATTGAACCTATTATCCTTCATGAATTCTTATCTTATCCTCTATGATTTTAATGGTTCTACTTACATCCATCATCTCAATTGAGAGGCCTTACCAATTTTATCTCACAATTGGTGTCCATTATTCCTTCATTTATTGTAATGAGTCTCTCACATTATGAATGAGATGACTAGGGACATTTTAAACATACTCCCTTTGTGTGTTAAGCCCTATAATATACCTTTCATATCCCAAGAGAGTTTATTTGAAACTTAAAATGGACTGATTTGATAAGCGTCTATGATAAATATGGATAATGTGGTCTTGAGAAGGTTGATCATAGGACTGATATAGCTCAAAAAGATCATGGTAAGGTTGATATAGTTCATTATATGACTGGTAAGGTTTATCATAGGGATGATAAGGTTCACCATAGGGATGATAGGTAATACCATAGTCTTGAGATACCCCATCAATTTTAATGAAACTTAAATTTAGTTAAAACTCATCCATAATAACCTCATCAAGATAGTGAATTGAAAGCAAAACTTACTTTGAAAAAGTGACTAGGTTGCTAAAAACTAGCTAATTGAGCATAGAGTCACCATTGATGTTTTGAATGCTTCCAAAGGCTGATATGTAGAAGAACAACAATAATAATCTTTCCACTAATTTATACTTATATCCCATTTGGTATGCAAAAACTATTATAGATAAAATTTTCACCCTTAGAAGGTAGTTCAACCTTCTAAATTTGGGATAACATGGAGATAATCTAGCATTATGAGTGACCTTTAGATGGATTAAATCTCTAGGTTATAGGGATATCTACCCTTGATGTATAACTTAGGCACATTCAATAATCTACCAAATTGTTAGGAAAAGGGAGAGAAACCTACTCTAATAGAGGTGAGTCACCAAAATAGTTTGACCACTACCAACTAGCTATAAGTACACATCAACCATGAGACTAACTTTAACTAAACACTACTTCTAATCTACCTCTCTACATCAACACTTCATTGTGGAGGTTTTCAAATATGCTTGGGTTAAGAGGACTAATCAAGAGGTTATAACATGGTACTAGTGAATCGACTACTCACTCAACCTTAACACCTCACTTAGACACTTCAAAAGACCTGAAAAAAGGATTTCAAACTGAATATGAATGCTATAAAAGGATAACATGCCAAGGAATAAAATCTAATCACTTAATAGGATTAACTATCATGCACACACATTGAAATTGTTTAAAGGAGGAGGTAAAATTATAAGTTTCTCATTGATCAAAGGCTTGAAAATGGGTAGGGATTCACCATACCTAGGTTGAGCATACATACATTGACTATGAAGGTTCAATTTATAGAGAAGTGAGAGATAAAAATAGATAAGGGCATAGGAGAGAGAGGTGATAAATGTTAAGAGGAGTTAAAATTAATAAATTAGTTGTGATACTATCTCATCATGTCCTCAATTCCATGTGTTACTCCCCTGAAGATGCTTCCTTCCTCCAAATGGCATAGGATTTTTCATGATTGCTTGACACCTTATCTTCTTCCTCAAACCTACCCTTTATCTTGGCTTATGAGATGAAAAGTGGCTTCATTTCTGGTAAGTCATGTTGAGTTACATTATATATTTTTTCTTGACACCTTTCATCTATTTAGGAGCTCCTCAAACTTACATCTTAGTGGTAATCATCAAGTAACTCTTTAGGTGTCTTGAAACCCTTTAGCTCTACCATGCCTCACCTTGTTTGCAAGTGTCAAATATAGAATATGTCCTCACCAAGGCAATATCTCTCCATGAAAGTCATATTCATATCACAATAGACCTAAAATAACTCATTTTGAGGCCTTAAAATATCTCCAAGACTTCATCTTACCCCTTAAGCTCTCATTAGAACCAAATTCCTTGTAGCCCTACAAAACTCCTTGTGTAGAAGAATGTATTAAGGTTATTGGAAAATTAAATATGTTTTTGAGAACCTAGTATCCCCTTAAATTTCCATGCAAAATTTTAGGACCCAACTCTAAGTGGAAGTACACTTATTAGCCCATTTTCTCTCTCTATTTAGGTCTCCATTAGCCCTCTAGGCCTAGAAACTGAGTTTTGGATCACTAATTCCCACACGTGTGAAACCTAAAATAATTATGTGATTCAATTTATCCATGACTTAACCATACTCCATGCCAATTTTTATCTCTTGAAACCCTATATATATGTGTGTGTGTGTGAACCATGAAATGGTCAAAACCCTAGTCTAGGTATTTAAATAGGATTGAGAGGTGATTGAAGTGGTTTGGTGGGAAATTTTTAGGTTTTTATGATTTTAAATAATTTTTTTAGGCCTAAAACACCTTATTAAAACTCATTCAATTCAGGATATGTCTCTTTAAGTACTTCATAGGCCTACATATAGACTCCTTGACCTACAAACTATTGTATTCTCGCTCTTGGCCAACTTGATGACTTGGTTGGCTCATGTATCATCTTGATGGACCTAAAAAAGTGTGTGAATGATTTTATAACCGCTATACATGTCTTATATGCCTTGATACCTATTTTATAAATCATTTCATATCCTATACACTCACAAACACAACTCAATCCATTCATTTATGACCATTCTATATAGTTATACCTTCACATGTGACAACCAATGGCCTAAAATGGTGATTAAGAGAAATTTAAATTATATTTGATTCATTTATAGGTCATTCAATCCATATACATCACTTATATAGGTAATCTCTCTCATCAGGTCATTGGAGTGCTTGTTGGTAGCTTGTGAGTGCCTTGTACTCTTAGCAATGATTCATAAAAAGGGGGCCAATAACTTGATAACTAATTCCTATATTTTTTAGGTAATATACCATAGTAATCAACCCCTAATATATTTTTTTCCATTCATATTATCCTAATATATCTAAGCTAAATTTGATAGCCTCTCAAGTTGGCAAACTGTGTTAGTGAGGTCTAGAAGAGAAATTAGGTGTGAGAGTGCTATTTGGAGCTTTTTTTAGGCTCTGAACACCTTGGGGATCTATGACACCTATCTTTAATTTTTCCCATGACCCTCTTTCCATTATTCTTATCTACGACTATCATAACCATCATCAACTCATACCTAGGGTTCTCAAGCCAACCAACACAAATTACCCTAGTTGACTATGTTAGATCTTTTCCTCTCTATTGAATGAAATAAAACCCTCATGTTATTCTTGTTTGAATTAATTTTTAGATTATTAGAGTATTAATTTTATCATATTACCTTCATATAACCTCCTATATAAAATCTAACACCTATAGGCATGTGTGGTTTGAATTTAAGCCTATTAGGCCTACACAAACTTGTCAAAGTCTAGTTTGATTTATTGACTCTAAGAATAACATGAAATCATGATAACACAATAGAAACATCGTTATATTATTTTATTCCTATCATATACCTTTATCTCTCTCAAACCAAGTAAACATCTCTCATGTAGGTAGGTACACCTTTAGAGTTATTTGGTTGAGTATGTGTAAGGGTCAAGTGAGTATGTTTGATCATCCTCTTTGATCACTCTTTTAGGTTTATCTTTCATGTATTCTTGATCTCTATTGGTATTTTTTATCTTTCCCATCCACCCCAACTCTCACTCCAATATATTGATGTATCTTTATTATCGACACTTATACAAGCTTGTAGATGTATCTAGTTTTAGGGATTGAATATGATAGTTGGAATTCAAGGGTGAGTATTCATTTCACTTTTCTCTTTCCATTAAACTTAAACACATTTTTCATATTATATTATTATGGTTTCATTTGGTCTTCTTACCGTCTTTCACATTTTTCATCTCCAACACATATCTTCATTGATGACTATTATGAACCTATAGGTATCTTTTTAGGCCTATATAGGGTCTTAATTGAGTCTAGAGCTTTCCAATGGAAAATACCCTACAATATCCTCAACATTAATTCTATAAAACTTTCAATACATCACATATTCACCACCATACCCCTTCTTTCTTGCAATTTTTTAGTACATGACTATAAGTTATGAGCTAAGAATATTTTGAGTGTTAGGGTTTGAGGTTAGCCTTTATTCAACTAGGTTATTGGAAATTTGATACTAATTTAAAATTATTTGAATAATATCCCACATTAAAACTTATCCCATTTCAAGTTTTTTATCACCTCCTTATATTTTACCATACATGTATACTCTTTTATCCTATCTTTAGGTTTGTGTATAGCTTTGTTTGGGTGCCTTGACATTAGGTATTGAGACTAGAAATTTTTCACTAGTTTAGACCTATCCAAGTGTTGGAACATTTCAATACCTTCACCCTTTTAACTTTAAAACTCATTTCTTAATTCACATTTCAGCACATTTTTTATAAAATGTAGACATACAGGTTTACAGACCTATAGGTCTACATTCCTCATGATTTTGACCTTTAATTAGTGAAAGTTTGAACATATCTACATTTATTATCACTTTATTCATGATTTAAATACCATCACACACCTCTGATAATGCAATATTAATACCTTTAAAATCACTTTTATGTAAAAAACCTTCTTACAGTCTCAAAACAAGGCATTACCCACTACATAGAGAAGGTATGGTTACCGTGAAGCAAAAGAGACATTAATGGACCTATAATTTCATTTATAAGAGTGAAAAATTATTATATACCTTAATTTAATACCTCAAACATTAAAAAACCTTGGACAAATAAAACACCATGATAGTCATCTTGCAAATATGCAAAAATAGAGTTTTCTTACCCTTTTAAGCCCATATATGCCAAGTGTGTCTTAGATAAACACATAAATGTCTAAATAGACCTTATACCTCTCCTCAAATTTATGTTATGCATCCAAATCATTTGAAGCTATCATTTTAAAGAGATAAATTGAGCCTATTAAATGGATTAGTTGTTTTAGACCACCCTAGAGTCTTAGCAATTATTCATAAAGATTAAGACATCGATATGACCACTATTACCATGGATTTGAATCTCATTATGATGCCCTCCTCTATAAAAAATTATAAAGTCTCAACTCCCTTTGTATTGTATGGAATGATAATGTGAAAACTACCTTTATGAGCTTGCCAAGGGAGTAATGGATGTTTTGAAGTAAATTTTTAAATCCTTAGACCTATACCTAAAACAAAGCATGTATTTGAACTACATAAGCTAAATGGGCACTTTTAAAATGATTTTACCTGAAAGTGGATCTTTTTTTTGTCTGTACAAGTGCTTAAACTATCCTTTTAGAGTGATTTCCTACAAAACTAAAGTGGTTAGACATCTATGACATACATGGAATTTATATCACTCCTTAAATAACTTGTAAAAATGTATTTGGATGGATAATCAATTTTCTCAGCCTTGATACACATTGGAGTTAGTCAAAAACACCTTTTTCCTTCATAAAACTTTACCTTAAAGTTTGAAAAAGAACCTTAAACTTTCCAAACACATGTAAAATGTTTATAAAAGGTGATTATAGGTAAATATAACTTAAAGATAAACCTAAGGACCTATGACACCTTTCAACCAATCCTCATTACACCATGACATGACTAGACCATCACAAGGGTAATATAAGACATTACCTTAATATTGTCAAATAAACCTTAAATTTTGATAACAATACCTTAGGAATAATTTTTAAAGACTATTAAGGCATGGAAAGTATGAATAACAAATCTATTAATACATGACAACTCAAATTTCAACATATATGGGTTGAACTTTTAGACTTGGGGTCAAAATTGGTCAACTTTAACAAGGGATTATTTTAAAAGAAAAATATTAAATAATAAGGTGTCAAAATACCTCTAATTCAATTCATCCATTATTTATCACATAGAATTCCTCTAAGGCATAGCTCCTAAATAGATTCCATCTCCTAAGGTGTCCTCCTAGTTCCTTCAGGCTTAAACTCCAACTCCATTTTCAAAATGGCCAAAATTTATAGACAATATTGGCTTCCCTCTTAATTATATATACTTCACTCAATCATTGGTAAATGTGAAGGTGAAATTTGTCCCTTCTTATGCCTTTATCTCTCATAAAATTATTATATGGATTTTTTTCTACAATACCCATGCTCCTTATTATATCTCATACTAGATAAATGCTTCCCCTACTCCAATGTCATTAATAATCACATGGGTTACACTAAAATTATATTTGGGCTTCTAAAAATACTCTCATACATCCCTTTTGATCAAATGGCTCTAATTTCAACATAAAATATCACACAATCTCTTTATGTGACCCTCCAATGTTGCATTTTCAATTATGTTCTAGTTTTGCAAGTGGTGACATCATGTTGGCTCCCTTTTCAACCTAATGACCTTCTATATATTTCAATAAATATCTAAGGTATGGGTATAGAGTAAATGAATAGTGTTATTTATATTTAATTTCTAAAATTAAAACCACTGATTAGAACACATTAACAAAAAAAATTATAGGTATTACTAGGGATAACATTTCTTATGAATAGTAAAACATGTGACCGAATAGTCCAAGATCCTTTGATTGGTAACCTATAATCCTTCAAATCATTGTGCACATAAAATTTCTTTATCCTAAAATATTTGAAGAAATTAAACTTAAAAAAATCTCAACACTTAAAAACATTAATTGTGTACATAAAATCATTACAATAATAATATTATCCCAACATACTAACATACATTTATTCATAATCTCAAGTATTATATCAACTAATACACTAATGTAGTATGCTTTCAAATAATCAAAGTGAAGTCAACTATCACTAACATATGAGTCATACTCTTGTAATCAAAACTTAAAAACATTGAGTACCTAACTCATTGTCTCAGTATTAATGTAATAAGCATATAACTTAACTTCAAGTGTCTCATATCTAAAATAATATAAATATCACATTAATAATACATTTATGATAACAAAAAGGTCCAATATAATAAGGATTTTAAGAAATGGGGCCTCATAGAAATTAGAGGTGTGTATGATGCTTGTGTAAAAAATAGGCATATTAATCTGTTGGAAACTTTGGGATGCCCCCATACATATGGATGATGTCACATATATAATTAGAGGTATTGATATTGGAATATAAATAATAGTATAAATTAAAACACCTAAAGTGGAAGTAATGATTTATTTTTTTCATCTCTTACAACATATAGTAATGCATCATTTTTTTTGGATTGGCAATAAACTATTCAATGAATTCTTTGTCATTAATTTCATCTGATTGATTTTTATTAGATTTTTTAGTCTCAATAGTCATGACAAGTAAATTTAAAGGGTGCATAGTGTGCCTTGTATGATTAACAATGTACCATTGTTCTTTTTCCCAAGTCATATTTGATTTTATAAAAAAATGACTTAATTGTGCTTGTATCATTGGGGAATTTGACATGATATTATATTGAAACAATATGAGTTGAGGAAGCCTTGAGATTATACATTATTCATTTTATCCTTTTAGGTATCAATTTTTTATTTTTTGACCCAAAATAAATCAAATATGATGAACATGAGGCCTAATATTAATAGACAATTGATCATAACAATAAAGAAAGGATATCAATAAGTGTCACTAAGATGTTTAGTTTGTAGGATCTCAAATATATTGAACTCAATTGTAAAAATGAAGAAGTCCTAAAGGGGCACTAATTATGGAAGATTCCATTTTCTCATAACATTACTATCCCATCTCTAGAGTACATTGAGATTAACTTTCTAGGGTTAACTACTTACCGGTTCACTACAAAGATAAGTTTCCAAAAGGATTCCTATTACTAAAAATTTCAAAAAACCCTTTGCATTTTTGATATACTATGAGGTACACAGAAAATAAATTTTATATATAGTGACGTCTAATGACTTGAGTATTGGAGTAGCATGCCTCACACCATGGCCCAAGTAAATTTAAAAATTGCTTTGTATGTAATGACATCTCCTATGAGTTTTACAACTATCAAAATAGAGTTTTAAGAAAGCAAAAAATTAAATAAATAAAAATTGAAAGCCAATATAATAAAAAATTTGTGTACAAATAAAATCTAAAAAATCTAAAACTCTAGGACAAAAATTAGAAAAATAAATGCTCTAAAATATATGGGTTAACCAATCTGTTTTAACCTATTTTTTATTTAACAAATGAATGTTATATAAATAGGTATAAAACTTGATAGATCTATTCAAATTCTAATATATTATATTTAAGTATAAATTTGACTATAAAATAAAAATTGATTGAAATGAAAATTAAAATTGACAAATGATATATGCTAAAATAATAAGTACACCTAATAATAAGATACTTAGTTTTTCTTATTTCAAGTTGACTATATCTAATATCTGAGAGTGATAAATATGAAAATATGAGACTATTATACCTTGGAATTAAGAAAAAAATCAAAAGATATTTCTTGGAAAATTTACATTCTATAGACAACAACATAGGTCTATCATGTCCATTGATTGTGGACTTATTTGTATTGACTATGAATAATTTATGACTGCCACCTTCTACACCTATGTCTAATAAGGGGGTTGAGATATTTCCATTTTAATATTATTGTCTAAAATTCATTTATTTCCTTCTCTTTACCTTGGAAACTTGAGGGGTACTTATGAGAGATATAAATCTACAAAAAAGGGGTAATTGAATGAGCATAGTTGACCCTAATCACCCCCTTTGATGATTGACCTCTACCAACATATCCATTTACTCTTTGGAATGGAATCAAGCCACAAGTAGTTCTCCCACCTAGAGTGATTGTGAAATTATTCTCATTGATTATATGTATGTAACTATGAATTTGGCATTGATACTTGGAAATGTTATCTCTTGACTTGATTTGAAATGTTCTAGACTTGGCTTACTCCTAGTGAATAATTTTTATTTAGGAAGAACAGGGTATATTTTCTTAATGTGAAATAGTGTATAAGTTTTAGATATTTAGTTACAAGTTAAGAATAATGATTTAAATTTGATTTTTAGTTATAGTTGAACCTTTTTATAATATCCATTAGCTAACCTTGTGAAACATGCAAGAAGACCCAAATGAATATTTCAAAATTTGGAAATTAGTTGTTAAATGGCATGAGATGAGGATATTATATGTGTATAGGTCCATGGTAGTAGACCAATATATCTAAAACATATCTACTCTAGAGAATCAAGGTGTTATATACGAAGTAGTTTAAGAGTGATACAGAGAAGTTTGAGCATTGACTTGGATATTTGGTGTAGTATTGATGGAAAATTGAGGGATCAAGCCTACATATAGATTAATGGGTTAGAGTAATGGTGAGTAAGAGTCATGTATTTTGGATAAATTCAAATAGTTTAAGATATATTAATAATTAATATTATCAAGTACCCATGACCACATTTAGGTATCTATAGACACCTTTCTTTTGATTCAAAATGAAAACCATTAGAGATTATTATCACTCTCGAGAAGAGAATTTTTAAAATTATTTCCTTTTATTAAGGATGATGGTGTGAGTATTATCTGATGTATAAATTTGGGTGTGTTTTATTCATATAAAAAAAAATTCCTAAGAGATCCATCTTCATTTATGGTAATAAAGACATCCAAAAATGGGAGTTTACCATTATCTTCAATATCCACTATAAATTGTATACACTCTAATTACAAGTTGAGTTGATCAAGGAATTAATTTAATATCTATCTAACATGCTACCTTTTAACATTTGTATCATCAAAAAAATCTAACTTTCTAAATTGGTTTTTGAGGTGTAGAATATAAGGCAATTTTCTCACCATTTTCCATGAATAAGTTATTTACAATTAGGGAAATTAGTCATCTCATTGATACATGATATTATTTATCATAAAATTATCCTAGGAAAGTGATATATATATATATATATATAAGGAAAAACTCAACCAGTTATATAGTCTCCTTATCCATTATTATTTATTCACACTGATATCACCTTCTAAGGTATTTGTTGTGTAAAGAGAAATAAAATAAAAACTCATTAGTAGAGCTTGTTCTCCTAAAACTTATACTTTAAGTTTATATATAAAATCAATTTATTATTTCACAAAGTAAGAGGTCTTAACAAAAAAAGTTTTTAATTTTTTTGAAATTTATTTGGCAAGAAGATAAGTATGTGAGTCCAGTGTGTCAACAATGGGTCTAATGGGAAAACATAATTTGTGTACTTTTAGGTAAACCATAAACTATTATCATGATTGGGTCTTTGGGTTCAATATTTCTTTTAATATTCATGCTAATAGAAGATTTTTTAAAGTTTTTGTAACATCTTTTGTCATTTTTTATAATGTATTTTTATCTACATGCTTATAACTACCACTTCCAAATTAGTGCTTCATCATATTATTTATATAGTATGTTTTTTTTATAAGAGAAAAAAATGGTTTTGAAAGGTCCCTTAACCTTTTAAAAATCCATATATTTAAAACATTATATCAAAAGATTAAAAAACTAGATATAGGCCCACCACAGATGCAAACCACTGAATAGCCAAGAAACAATCAATAAAACATCATCAAACTATCAATAATTCTATAGTAAAAACCACCCATAATGGAAAAAATACATTAAATGATTTCAATAAAACTTAGACTCTCTTACACCTGCATTTTTTCTTGTAGGGATTGAATTTTATTTGCTAATGAGTTCTCCCTATTTATTTTCTTTGTCGAGCTCTTGTTTCTTCTTTTGAGTTCTTATCCTTCTATTAAGACCTTTTTGCAATTCCTTGGTCTTCATTTTTTTGGTTCCATATTGATTATAAATATTATTGATGGAATTTATATTTTTTCTCACTAATATATTCCAACTTTCCTTTCATAATTTACATTAATTCATCTATTTTCTCACATTGCTTTCCAAAATAATTTTGTATTTTACTTATCTCATGTTCTAAACTTGGTTCTATAGTTCTTAAGTTTGTTTCATATTTTCATTATTTTCCTTATCCATTAAATTTTTCATATCCTTTAAATCCTTCTTGAAATTATTATTTTAATTAAGGATATATTTTATTATTCCCAACTTAGTGTTCATGGCTTTTTCCTAATTTAGCAACCTTAAATCAGATATTTTCATCAAGAGTCAAATTCTATATCTTAAGAGGAGAAGTAGGGTTAGAAACATGGGATATCAAAGGGGGTTTAAATTAGAGTGTATTTTTAATTAAAATTAAGTCACTTGAATTGGGGAAGCCTCCACCAATTTATTCTTACCAAAATTGGAGCTAAGGTCTACCTCAGGGAATGAAGTACCTTTCAAGGGTTGGTCTACCACCCTAGGTTTAAAATCCTTGAATTATTTATATATTTGTGCCAAGGTTTCATTATCATCAAAATTATATTACAAATGCCTTCCAATGGAGCAATTAAATTGTCCCTTTCCTATCCTAAGGATTTTAGAGCTAAAGTTCTAGTTTTAACCACATTGGGAGGTAAAGTAGGTTGTCCCATTTAAATGATAAGAGAGATAATATTATAATGAATAGGCATATAATTTTCTCATTTTGATATAAACCAAAAAATGTTCCAAAGACATTAACAATAAGAAATCAAAGTTCAAAATCATGTTGTGCCTAACATTATTAAGAATGGAGAAATGATAGGAAAATATCTTTCTGAATCTTACTTCCAATGTAGCATATTTCATGATTTTCAAACATACCTATCCCCACAACATAAGTAAAGAATCTCAAAAAAATCCATCTTCTACTTCATGAATCCACTCATTTTCATTGAAAAAGGTGTTAGTTCCTCATTCTTCCTTCTCCTATAATTGAAAATTTCAACCCATCAATGGTCATTAATGTAACTTTAACAATGTTGTCTTCCAACACTTTTAAGTTTAATACTCTTATGGTGATTATTTTCTCCTTTAAATATTTTTTAAAGTCAATAAATATGCCTATGTATGATCCATTAATCCTCTATATATAATGGATTAATCCTCCCTTATTCAATATATTCTAAATAGTAATATTCCTCTTTAAACCTTCATAGGACCCAAGATGACCCATTTACGATCTCTTCCCATGTTTTTTCTTGTAAAAAAAAATCCTCTCAGCCAATCAATCATCTTCATACAAAATATTATGACTTGAAAATCTTGTATAAGTAAGGAAATTTGTTCCTAGATCAAACCTAATAATGATACTTATAGTGAAACTATTATGGAGATCTGCCTTTTGTCTCTCTGCAAAGATTGATTGCTTAATAATAAAGGACTTTTCATACTTACATTTCCACCATGGCTCAAATATGATTTCCTCATATTTAAATATAAGTCCCATATCTTGGATTATTAGAATCCCCAAAGGGTCTAGCAACATCAATTGATGATTGTTATGAAGGATGTAAATAATTTACTTTCAAACTAATAAGGTTAATGAAAGGATGAGGTAATCTAAGGAGTTTATCAATATACCATGTTGTGTTTAATATCCTTTTATAATTTTCATTATATTCCTTAAACACTAAAATGTATTTTTTTTAATTTAATTTTTTGAAAGCAAGATACTATTTCTTCATAAAATTTGTCTTTGGGGCTTGGCCTTTCTTAGTACCATGGAGCAATCTTCCTTTATTTCCTAAATTATGTGTAAATGGAGGTTTTTTTATAAAATTACACATAATTATAATTAAATTATCATAAAAAATTTAATGGTGGAGAAATCCTACTTTATTTCCTAAATTTTTGTAAAAGGAGGTCTTTTATAAAATTCTACAGACATAAAATTATATTATTATAATGAATGTAATAGGGGCAATATAAAAACCTATACCTTTACTAAGAAGAAAAAAGATAAGATGATCAAGGGAAAATAATATAATTTTATAATTTTGTGTTTATTATTCTACCCAGTATCATTAAACAAAAGAGGGTCATAATTTTGAGTAGTATATTAATATTCTCAACTTCATCTAAACACTCAATTTCAAATAAGATATTCTAGGAATGATAAGAACAAGGAGGTAAGATAAGGAAGAGGTTTTATTAATAAAAGGTTTTAATTTTTATTAAAGGTATTTGGAAAGAGGATAATTAGGTTAGTTCATCATGTCAACAATGGGTTTAATAAGAAAACCTAGTTTGTATATCTTTGGCAAACCATAAATTCCTAGTATGATTTGGATCTTTAATTTTAATATTATGTTTAAACTCTATGTTAAGAGAAGAGTTATTTATAATTTTTGTAACATATCTTTTCATTTTGTATAAATTATTTTTATATACATTCTTAAAGTAATCTTTCATCTTATAATATAATTTATTATGTGTAAGATCACTGAGGCATTTCCCTTATCTTTCCTTAAGCACCATTTTTTTTTTCATTTAGTTTTTTAAATGCAATATAATATTTATTCAAAATATTTCTCTTTGGGGCCTATCCTTTTGTAATATTATGGAGAAATCTTGCCTTATTTCCTCAATTGTGTGAAAAAATGGTCTTTTATAACATTTTACATACTTAAAATTAAATTATCATAAGCAATGTAGCAAGGGGAAGAGTAAAACCTAGATCTTTAATAAGAAGACACAAGTTAAGATGATCAAGGGGAAAAAAGAGATTTTTATAACATTATGGTTATTATTCTACCTAATAGCATTAGATAAAAGAGGGAAACAAAATTAACTACCAATATTAATATTCTCAATATCACACTTAGTTTCAACTAAGGACATGCAAGTGTAGACCATCATTATTTAATATGGAGGAGTTCTATTTTATGTTATAATGTTGAAAGAAACTACTCATGATCATATTATTAGTTTTATTTATCACTAAACTATTGTTGGTTAATAATAATAAAAATATTTCTACAAATTTGTTAGTAGAATGCATTTCTTTACTAGTAGTGTTCCCTTTGGAACCAGCTAAATAGTCTTATCATATGCCCATACTCAAGGTTTTGACATGTTGAGAGGCTTTATTAACCAATTCCAAACTATTATTTTTTGTTAGCATTAATTTTGATTTTCTTATGTCCTCTTTATTGATTGTGCCGATACCTAAGTTTACACTCACATCCCTAATATTATATGTAGAATAAACCTTCCATCATTTTTTGTCAAATAGATCATCTAAACCACTTACATTCAACTAAAAACTTGTGATTGTTCTTTGCAGCAAATGACATGTTATGGGTCTGATTGCATAATTTTTTTAATTTTATTTATAAATACATATTTATATTTTTTAGATATTTTAGTCATTTTTATTGAGGTGTTGCTTTCTATTAAAGACCAAATATATGATCTAACAACCTTATAAAGCTTCAAATGCAAATGATAAAGTTCCACATATAGTGATTTGATTCAAAATATAGTTTTACATATCTCATTTTTAGGCAGATGTTTCTCCTTATATTAATAATGGTTTTCATAATGGGAATCATGTCCATAATAGGCCCAAGAAAATTTGAATTAAAATGATGACATAGCATATTTTTATTAATTTTTTTGACATGCATGGTTAAAATTTGAATGCCACATTATGAGCAAGTGGATTTGAATTCCAAAATAGTTACCAATCTTCTAATTCCATAACATAACATCTTATTCATGTATTTTTTAATGTAATTAGAGAGTGGATTTGTATTAAATTCTATTCTCTAATCCTCTAATTTTATGAAATCACAATTTATTCATATATTTTATAATCATTGAATTTTATAACACAACATCTAGTCCACACATTTATAATCAAATTTTATTTTTAATAAGAATTATTTTATTGAGGGTGAATGTTTTGAACCGAAAAGAAGGATTTTGACATAATACCCCAACCTATTATAATTTTACTAGAAGATATTCAACATAACTCATCAACAAGAAAGAAGGAAAATAAGCCCTAATAAGAAATAATATTTAACCAATAATTACTAGATCAGTGAAATATCAAGGAATATAAACTAACTTGACTTAACACTAAAAATAAAATGTTACAAACATGAGTCTACATAAAAATAGGTTTGTCTTGTAATAACAATCCATAGAAAGTGCCAACCTTAAATTCCAAGATAGAGAAACAAAGAATTTAACAAGCTTATACCTCAACAAAGTTTCTTATTATCTTTGCCCTGAAGCCACAAATCATAGGAGGGGATTAAAATGTTGAGTGTGTAAGCCATTTAGTCCCACTCTCTAATAGAAGGATAATCATTAAAATCCAATAGTGCATGATTTTATCTGGACCCATATCTACCAAAATAAGGCCATACAGATAAGTCCTAATAACTTACCCATGAATCCATGATGCATCATGAGCTCTCCATGATAAATACAAAAACCATAACCAACTTCCTATAAATGGGCATCATACTACTTAGCCACTTGGAAAACCCTCTACTCAATAGTTCAAACAAATCATAATGCAAAAGATAAATGGATCATCAATATCATAAAATAGGAACATTGAAATAATGGAAACCCTAGATGGCTAGATAAAGCATTGCAACCATAAACTAGTTCCCAAACTTGATACTCAATAAACATTAGGGTTACAACCCTAAAATATCAGTAGGAGGTATTGAACCACAAAGAAACAAAACTAAAAACATGATAGAATCCAAATAATCTTCCACATTGAGGGAAAAAGGTCTATGAACCCAAAGTGTTAGGAACAATGAAATTCACTAGTACCAATTCATACCATTGACAAAAATACTAATACTAATACTTCTAATAAGAACGTACATAAAATCTTTAGAAAAGGGAATATTTAAATAGACTTGGGTCAGAAAATCCAAGGCCATGGGTAGGAAAATGTCCACTTGGAATAATTAAATGAATAAACCATAACAATCATCAAAGGGTAATGATTTAAGCCACCCAAGAGGGTTGAAGAAGCATCCATGAAATTGGTCACAAGGATATTCTCAATGAAATTCAAAAGATAAAGAGTAGGAGTGGCCTCATGCATGATGCCACTCAATAACCTCATAATGTTGTTATTACATAAATAATTTTACATCACATAATTTTTAATGGGTAAAATGAGGGGTTTTATTGGGATTTCACTAGTTAATTTAAAATAATTTAATAATAATACACTATAATATATGAAGTAAGATGAAGTGTGTAGATGTGAGGAGGGAGGCCACACTTGCATAGAATAACCAATCTTGATATAATAAACTTTATTAAACATTATAAGTATCATCAATTAGTCCAACAAGGTGATCCATAGATATGATTCAAACCAAATTATTTCAAAATTTGAGTGGGGAGCTAGTTTAGTTAAGTAGAATTGGTAGATATATATCAACTTCCAAACTCTACTACTTAGTGTGGACTTTTTGTTTATGTGAAGATATTCAAAGTCTACATATGAGGATTTAGGATCTATTATTTTTTCATAAAACTTTCCTTATGATCATGATAATCTATCTAATTTTCTTTGGAAACAATAACATAACTAAAATAAAAAGTTATTGTAGCGCATATTCCCATATAAATCAATTCTATTAGAGAACCAAAAGATAGACCATTTAGGATTAAAAATATGTTAACTGGGTCATTCCCTCCTCTAATATATATTCATAAATTATCTCCCCTAATTTTTTGGGACATTTCCTAGTGAATTTCCCTTTTGTCAGTTAATATGATTGGACAAGCTAGATATTTTTTAAGTTGGGGATTTAAGACAATAACCTTTATATATTGGGATTATGAGGCAAACATAGAGATTTTGAGAAGGTTTTCCTCACATAAGTTAGAATCCTTATTAAACAAGGATAATTTACTTTATAAATTATTCTAGTGGAAATGCTACCACCCAATATGTCTTTATCTAGATGGTGATAATTCAAAAGATTCACCTCTAGAGCCTCAAGAGAGAAGAAGGTATCCTACTTGCTCTCAAAATTTAAACCCATAGTATATCAATAAATTTCCCATATCTCTTTGAGTGTGAGTATATAGAATGTGTAAATAAATGACATTATGAACAAAAAGTATAAAACATAAAAGAAATAGAAGACAATGAACCAATAAACTTATCATAACTGGAATTCATTAATTTTCTATCCCCTTTACATTCCTTTTGAAAAAATAAATAAAAAATTCTATTATGATGTATGAATAAACTTGAAATAATATCATAACATTCATCATGACATGATGGATACATGTTCTACCCCAATCAAGGATGTGTAAAACTAGACCTTCCTAGATGCCATTGAGCACAAATTCTTATATTGATAAAAAGAATAAATACTATCCTTATTTGTGAGAATATTTTTAAGTTTTTTTTATTAGATCCATTGGTACATAGAAAATTGAAAAATGAAAGGATGATTCAACTATGTATGTGTAATAAAATTCTAGATAAGAATAAATAGATGGAGTGAGGAGATAAAATGAAGGGGTGAGATTTTGCATTATCGCATGCATTTACAATAAGCCACACATTCCTAGCAACACATGAAGTATCACTCACATTCAATTAAATTTTAATGGGGAAACCTTTAGTAATTTCAAGTTAAAAATGGTTGGTAAAATTAATACATAACCATATCACGTTGTGATGAATGATTATTTCAAAAAATTATCTATTTTGGTGGCTAAATAACCATTTTTTCATTTTTTTATTGATGTTTTTAATTCAATCCTTATAGTTCTTATTCATTTTGTCCAACATCTTTGGGTATCAAAGCATCCAAGATTATCCATTATTAAGTGAGAAATTTTTTTAATTTTGAGAAGACACATAGATCCATCCCCATATTGGTTAGAAGAACTATAGGGTTGTTAGCTTCCCTTTGTAGACACCTAATTTTAGTACAGTCCTAGTATTTACTATAATATTAGTATGTTTATGTGAATATGGATCATATGATTATATTAGGATATTATTAGTGAATTTTAATTTTTATTAGGCCCCACATATCCTTCCCTTTCCCCTGTAACTTTACATTGAGTCATCTAGGGCTAACACCCATGTTACAATCCAATCAAGAATATATGATAACCTTCAAATTAGCTATTTTTTTGCCTTCAGATCCTCCCAGATGTCTAAATAAGAATTATAAATATTTGAATCAGAAATTTAAAAAAATCAAACTAATCTAGCATCATATTCCAATATAAAATTAGTGTCTTGTATCAAATTAGTTCAAAAAAGGTATGTCACTATCAAACCAGTTTGATAATGGTATTTTTATACACAACATCATATCTTTACAATTTTTTGGGGTTTTCTTTAACATTTCCTCTAAACTTATTTTTCATCATTTTCAATTGATATTAATACATAATCAAGTCATAAATTATAATTTCCTATAAAAACCTATTTTTTCAAGTTGTAAGCATCTTATACCCCTATTTTTTCATAGTTCATATTTGTATTTACTATTATTTGAATATATTTATTTTATATTTGATGTTTTAGACACACAAATTTGGTCACATATAATTTATAGTGTTATTTCTTGACTCATTTTAAACCACATGATTTGTGGACAAATACATGACTCTTATTCACCATTCTTCTAAGTCATTTATCTATATACATGGTTGAATCTTTGTTTTGTCATCACTGCTACACCAAACTCTCAAGTTCAAATACTCAAGTTTCTTAAAATCACCATCAGACTATTTTTATGTTAGGATAGGTGTCAATAATATTTTAGGACAACTCTAATGTAGGTGGATAGGAGGTTGTCTCATTCCTATCCACTTAGGTTGGTTACATCTTATGCCAAATAATGGCTATTTTATGAAAATTAAATCATTATTTTGGATCTTATCGCATGTTTCAAAAGGTCATCTATAGGAAATTGTTAAAAGATTCACCTTTAAATACATATCAATATTCATTCATTTTTCCCACTATCTAGATATTCACTTGGTTCAAGGTTATACACTTTTTCACATTGATAATATTTGACCTATTCTTCCCAAATTCAAGATCACTCACAAGAATAAGCCATAAGCTAAGTCCAAATCACCTCAAATTAATTAAACAGATATCATTGTCAAGTCTCAAATTCATCTTTACAGTTGCATACATATAATCAAAGAGCACAATTTCACATTCACTCTAGGTTTGATAACTATGTGGGGATTGATTCACATCCTTGGAGTATTAAATACATAGGCAGTGATCAATCATTAAAAGGTGATTGAGATCAGCTTAACCCACTACACTAGCCTCTTTTTTTCACATTTTTAAGCTATCAAAGTGTCTTTAGGGTTTCAAAGAGAATAGAATAAAATCAAATAATTATACATGGTATATTCAAAATTTTAATATCTCATATTACTCATAAGACAAAATATTTGAACACACAATTATCCTTTTTATTCATAGCCAACAAGGACAAGTCCATAGTCAATGGACTTAAGTGGTTGTGCTCCTATCCACTTACAATTGTCCTATCTAGTAATATTTTGTAATTCTACCTTTGATCTAAACTTTATATAATTCTACTTATTTGTATATTTGCCTTTCATTCATGCATCATATTCAACTAGAATGATTTTGTGTTCAATGAATAGGAGTGACTTGATTTGTAATCTATTACAAGATTCAGTTTCTAATTATTAGCATGCATAATCACATCTCTTACTTATTTATACTTTCATACATCATTCATTTATTAAAAAAAATATTTTGAGATAACTTCTTTTCTTCTTAGTGTTTCTAAAAATAGAAATTTCCATATTTAACAATTTTTAAAAATCAAAATTTTTGATTATTGTACATCTTTAACATTCTGATATTCTTTAATTTTATAACTATAATTTCAAATACATTTTTATCATTTTTATAAAAAATAAGAGTAAAACATATTGATGAACATGTACATTTTTCTAAGCCTTTGCTTTATGACTAGGTTTTCAAATTTCAATTTAGAATTTTAATTTATTTTTCTTTTATTTTCCTATAAATTATATTTTGGTAGCTTTAGAACTTATAAGAGCTAGTGTTCTAGAAAAACCAGACATCAATTTTACCTGATTCATGGTGTGAGGGATACTTCCATAATACTCAAGCCATTAGTTAATATATATAGATTTTAGTTTTTGAGTACCTCACAGTATATCAGAAACACCTAGGGTTTTATTTTTTAGCCTTAAAAAGCATTCCACTATTTGTTCTTGTAGTGCACTAGTAAGCAATTAGAATTTGGAAGTTACTCCCAATATACCCTAAAGAGAGGATACTATTGCTATAGGAATGGTGTAATCCTCTATAGTTATTACCTTTATATTTGTGTTCACTATTTATGACTATGATCAATGTATCTAAGATCCTACAAAGTAAACATACCTCAACAAGTTGCACACCTAACCCTTTTTGAAAATTTATAATTCAAATCATCATAATAAGAAATTTATTTTTCTTACATCTTTTATGGTTCAATATTACATTTTTATTACTTTTCAACTATTATTTTTATTTATTATATATGTGTATTAATAAAATTCTAACATCATAAAAGGGATAAAATAAACAAATCTCAATCTTTATTCAACTCACAATGTTTAAAAAATGTTCCTAAAATATAAATAATGTTAAGGCAAATATTTTTAAACTTTATCATGACTTGAGATCAAAACTAATTATATATTCAGAAGGCCATACGACATACTAAAAAACCTTATTGATGGGCTTATCATGACTGCTGAGACTAATAATTCTACTATAGATGAAGAAGATAAAATTAAAGAAAAATAATTCACTAAATATCTTAATTCCAACCCACATAAGATTGATGCATTCCTATATATTGCAAGAGATGAATAAAATAAATCAGCTCAAGCTTCCAATTCAAATGTTCTAATTACTACTATTACTTATATTTGTGTATCAACACCTTCAATTCTATATTTAGCAACATCCCTAAATATAGGGAATCACTTGGTTTACAATAGATTAACATTCTTATTTCAAGAGTATCCTACACACATCCCTTGATTACTACACAAGGTCTTCTACCAACTTTTCCTAATGTGTACTCTTTTAAGCAAATTATTATAGCCTTACATGCTAAATTATTGTAATTAGAGAAAGGTATCTCTAAATTACATGCTAGATTATTGAAATTAGAGCAAGGTATCTCTAAATTTACTCACTCAATGGGCTTTCATACTCTTCTTCATAATCATTTGGCACATGAGATAGCCTCTTGCCCATTACCAATAGTATTTTTACCTCCCAAGCTACTACTTTATAAGGTTAAATGTGAATGTAATCAACATATTTGATCATTCTATGTAGCATGCATATAATATGCTTACAATGATAAATTGCTCACTAATATCTCTCAAATAAACCTCAAATACTATGCTTTATGATGGTTCTACAATCTTCCACTTTAATTAGTTAGAGCATTCAAACCTTTAGAAAATCAGTTTTAGCACATTTTTCTATCAACATCAATAAAAATTTATCTTATGCATAAATTTACAAATTCAAGCAAGGGCCAAAAGAGCCAATTAATTCATATATTATTTAGTACAATATTATTCTAGCTAAGATGACAAGATCTATGGAAGAAAATGAATTACAAGATATCTTCACTCAAAGCTTGCTAGCACCACTCCATGAATAAATCATGTTTGATAATTTAAAATTCTTTTATGAGCTATGCCACATAGTAAAAAAAAAAGATAAGTTAAGCTCATAACATTTTAAAAACTAAAATATGCACCAAGTGTTCCATCTACTTCAAATATCAAGGTTCAAAGCAAGCCAAACTATAAGGTAAAATATAAAAAAAGTAAGAATGAATCAAAATTAAAAATTTAATTTCCATATCACAACCAAAAAACAATCTTCAATTGACAACCACATCTAAGAATAAATTTACAAGGTTACCATAACCTTCTCATATATTATTACATAAATTACTTGATTGCAATCTCATGTCTCTACCTCCACCATTTGAGCTTGATTTCACCAAGTATCAACCTAATGAATTTGATAACAATGCATATTATCACTACCATAGATGTATTTATTATTATATAAATAATTTTTATAAGTTATGGCATAAGACACAAGATATGATTTATCACAATACTTTCAATACACCCTTAGAGGAAAATAGACCACAATAGAATGATAATGCAAAGTTGAAAATATTCAGTGATGCTTTTCCAAATCATAGTTCAAAAAAAATATATATATATATTGTAATTACATCATGCATACAATGTTCATATCCCTCATTATACATATGGGCATCCAATACATAGAATTATTGGTACATTTACAGGCACATTGTCATAACATCTGGTGATCACATTCGATGATAGAGAAATTAATTATGATGATTCATTTAGGCATGCTCTTATTATTTTTGCATACAAAAATAATCAACCTATCCAAAATGTCATCATTGATAATGGATCAAGTGAAAATTCATGTACAATGACACTCCATAATATCGAATACATATAAAAATATATACAAGTTACATCAAGCGTAGTAAAATCATTCGATGGAATTACATAAAATACTCTTGGGCATATAGTGTTAGCTAAAAAAATTGGTTTAATAATAGTGGTAAATCCATTTATATAATTACAAATCACATGGGTATTTAACATGTTATTATGACACCCTTAGATACATAAGTTTTGCACATTACCATCTATAGTGCATAGATGCCTCAAGTAAATTAATTATAATTAAGTGGTTAAAGTTTAATTAATTTAAAATGAGTACCCTCTACAATCAATGTTAACTCCCCATCTTCCCCCACAACCACCACAATGTATTACGATACCTCTTTAAAAGCACAATAAAAATACAACCGGTGTGCCCATTCAAGAGCATAGTGTATATAGTTAGTTAAAAGGAAAGTGTATAACCTCCTTATAAAAATATTCATATCAAAGAGTTACTCAAGGATTTAAAAATATAAATCTTTTTCAATACATCCTAAGGCAACATCTCAAAAAATATAGCATGTTTCATAGTGAATATAGGTAGGGAGACCCTTTCCTAATATACAATAAACTCCACCAAGTCCTACACATTCTAAAGTTACATGTGGATATTGATAGTATTATAAATGGTAAATATAGTTATAATACAACACTTGATGAATTTTTTATTTAGATGCACCCACATATCTCACTTTTCACAAATTAAAATTCATCTTTGACATCCATGGTCCAAACACACACTATGGCCCTCTCATTGATGTCATCATAGGCTATTTCCCTTTCAAAAATTTAAAAATTTAAAATATGAAAAATTTTGAGAAAAAAATTGTAAATACAAATAAACATTCAAAATATTTTCAAAACATCAAATATCAGGCCCTGAGCATGACATGACATATCAATTTACTTCTTTACATATGTTTTTTATCACATATTTTAGTAGATTTAAATTTACTTTTAAAACACAAATGATTTTCATGAGGTATATGAGTGTGATTTAGGATATATTTTGTATATGCATTCTTAGATGTCAAACTCCCTTATACCTAGTGGACATGCCTATGTTTGGGGTATATTCTTCTACAGGTTACATTACAATGGGTTATATCTTTCTATGACCTCAAATTCAATATTGAGATACATATCATACAAGTTTCTTACTAATCACTTGTGTCTTACATTATGCTACATGGATATGTCACTTTATAATTATATAACATTGATACATATGAATGGAGTAGACTATTCTTCACTTTTTCTATGATCTTTCAATGTTGTTTAATTTTCTTTCATAATAGGTTAGACATTGTTTGATTATTATGTGTGTCCCTTGGCCATTGTGTGTAAAATTTTTGAACATCTCTATGATATTTATGTTTGGTATGTGTGACATTTGAATATGTCACTTATTTATGATGTTATTGATGCCCTTTATGTGTGGCCGTTAGCCTTATTATATGGCATTATGTGATATTGTGTGTTGTGATTATTATGTTTGATTAGTGGCACCATGATAAATATCATGCACTTTTACCATGTAGTCTACTTCAGTGATGTTTATCGTATTTCATGCATCATTGATAAATCTATCTATACATGACATTTATATGCCTCACATTCAATATGTTACATACATTATTCAATAATAATTACATTATATGATGACATACTCTCCAACATGATCACATAATTACTATGCTTATATCCTTATCATATAATATAATTAACTTTTATTTTGAGATGAATCATTTTGAAGCTACATACCTCATCTCAAAATGTGGTCATCATAGTGGGATTATCTTAGAGATATAAACCTCCATGAGAAAATTGGGGATATAATATAGGTTCAAAGATACATAATACATATTTCAAAAATACAAAACATAGGATTTTAAAATCAAATTAATGTAAAATCAAATTATATAATAGAGTGCATATTTTTTTAATATTCAAAGTGATTATTAAATTAAACATATGACATATATTAGCACATTCATAGAGAATATGAAATGCATATGTTATCACTTTTCAAATACTCAAAGTACATATTTATACACATCTTAATTCATGCATGGAACATATGCAAAACAGTTACAAGGTCAAAATCACAAGCTGAAAATATAATTACAATTGATCATATAGGTTCATAATATTATATATCACTTAGCATAAATTCAGGGGGCATGATGCTCATTTATACTCATGATTATTAACAATTCAAATTTAAAAATTAAAAGTTTCAAATTACAAATCAAATGATACTTGTTCATTTGCATTTTCAAGTTCAAGGTTGCATTTTCAAAATAAAAATTATTTATTTCAAAATAAATATATTAGCAATATGTTCATGAAGGGACCATGAATATTATTAATTCTCTCTCAACCATGAAAATAGAATATAGGTCCATCTATAGTTGTGTGATTCGATTATGTGATTGTAATGTGCATTGGGGTTCAATAATGCTCAATGGCCTTGGAAATACTTCTAGCGAACCCATTTTACAACTACATATTCTATTGCAGGTGATGTACATTCGAGTATAGTGAAAATAAATAATATTTTATAACTTATATTGAACCCATCATAGTTCCATATTTTTGGATTAATAAATTAATTACTACACCCAATTCATGAGATTTGGAATAATGCAACTTTCTAACTGAAGAGCTTGACTTGTTATTCAATATTTGGATTTGATCACTCTCAATTTTCCATTGGTTCAAAAAAATTATGTGGTTCAACATGCTGGCATAGTTATCTATCATATTTATATATTTTAGGTAAATTTTGTTTCACCTACATACATATACTCATTCCTTTATATATTTTTAATTTTCAAATTTCAAATTTCAAATTTTTCAAATTTCAAAATGAACAAATGAATACTTCATGATTTATTGCAAGGTTTGATATATTTGAATGCCCTACATAATTAATGTATCCACTCAAACAAAAAGTGTGTTATACACACTCAGGTTTAATTTTTTCTCCTTAAATATAAACATTACATTACTATAATAAAGGGGAGGGGGGAATTGTAGAGTGATAAATTTGATCACAGGTACTTGTCAATGATACTTATTAACACATCCTAAACTACATGACTTGTGCATAAATATATTAATATTATTTTACATTATTCTAATATGTATGTCTATATACAAGCTCTATCCTTATTTATTATCATTTCTACTAAAAAATATCAAATTTAAATGCTAAATGTGCTTAATATCACCCTTATATTATCTCCACCTCAAGATAGGTGCCCTTGATCTTTTGGGACAAGTTTACCCTAGGATAATAGGAGTGCTTTCATTCTCTTTCCACTTAGGTTGGCCATATCGTACACCAAATAACTGCTAGTTTTTGAAATTCAAATCATTATTTTGGGTCTTTTTGCACATTTCATAAGGTTAGATAAAGGAAATTATTTAAATAGTTGATTATAAATACATATCAAGATTCATTAATTTTTCCTAATTGGTTCAAGTTTATACACTTTTGCACATTGTAAAAATATGCCCTATATTTCCCAAATTCAAGATCACTCACAAAAAGTAGCCACAAGCCAAGTCTAAAGCACCTCAAATAAAGTCAAGTGTTATCATTGTCAAGTATCAAATCCATATTTATAGTTTCATAAATATAGTCAAGGATCATCATTTCACATTCACTCTAAGTGAGATAACTACATGGGCTTGATTTCCTTCTTTGGAGTATTAGATATGTAGGTGGTGATCAATCATCAAGGGGGTGATTGAGGTCACTTATCCCATTACACTCCATTGTTTTTTCAAGTTTTTAAGTGAACTTAAGGTTTTAAATAAAAAATAAGAAAAATAGTAAATTTTGTATGGTATATTATATATTTTGATATCTCATATTGATTAATAGACACAAGTGTAGAAGACATAGTGATTAGTTATATTTCACAGTCAACAAGGATAAGTTTGTGGTCAACTAATGCAAGTGACCTATGTTGTTTTCCACTTAAAATGGTCCTATATAGAAATATTATCTCACTCTACCTTTGATTTTCCATTTCCATACTTATAATGTTTTTTTGTATTTTCCTCTTAGTTAGTCATCATAGTCAACAAGGATGATTATGTGGTCAACATATAGGAGTAACCTACATTAAAATCCACTTTTAGGGGATTTGTCTAGATTCAGATTTAGATTATGTTCCTAGTTATGAGCATTCATAGTCACCTCTTTTACTAGTTTCTACTTTTAGACACACATAACATCCAACATAAATATTGGTTTTTACTAATTTGGTTTCTTTTTCAGTGTTTTCTAAAAATATAAATTTATATATTTAGTAATTTGTCAAACTAAGAATTGTTGATTATTGTACATCTTTAGCATTATGATATTATCTAGTTTTACACCTATAATTACAAATACCTTTTGATGTGTTTTATAAAAAAATAATTTAAAACATATGTGTTCCATTAATTTATGGTTTAATTTAATGTATCTTAATTTAAAACAACTTCACCATGAAATTTTTTGGTGAACATGTGAATCATAAAAAAAAAAAAAAAAAAAAATGGGTTACTAACATTTTGGGATATTAATTTGAAATCATATATAAGAAAGGAAAAGATAATGTAGTAGTATATGCTCTATCCATGAGGGATTAATCCATAGATTCATTATGTAATTTTCATTTGGTAAGAAAATTGGGTGAATGAGGCCAAGTTAAAATGAGATAATTATAAGGATACATAGGTTATAATTCAAAAAATATAACAAAATTATAGTTCATTAGAAAAATATGAGTGGAAATGGAATGCATTATGGTATAAATATAGTTTTTACTTATGTAATAATTATCCCTTCAAGAAAAATATCCTTACAAAGCTTCACACATATCCAATAAGGGGAATTGAATATTTCTAAAAAATTATCGTAGAATAAAAAAGGATTTATTTTAGGAAGGACTCAAGGGGGATATTTAGAAATTTATGGCTAAATGCATGGTGTGTTTTCAAAACAAGAGTGAGACAATTAATACCCTGGGTCTTCTAGAACCCTTTTCAATTCCTAGTTAAATGTGGGAGGAGGTATCCATGTATTTAATAAAAAAAATTCCAAGTCTATAAGTTAAAAATTTTATCATGGTTTTGGTGGATAGGCTCAAAAAATATGCCAATTTTTATGATTTGCCTAACCATTTATCATCAATAAAATAGATAATACTTTTTTGGATATAATTCAAAAGCTACATAGGAATCCTATGATCATAGTAAGTGATTGTGATCTTATCTTCACTAATACTTTATGGATGGAATTTTTATCATGTTTAGGTACTCATTTGGCTCGTAGCTCATCTTATCATCCTAAATTTGACATGAAAAA
The DNA here is from genome assembly GCA_037957365.1 of Torreya grandis. Taxonomy (NCBI): domain Eukaryota; kingdom Viridiplantae; phylum Streptophyta; class Pinopsida; order Cupressales; family Taxaceae; genus Torreya; species Torreya grandis. Next base: position 3,630,155 of record JARHVA010000249.1, read on the forward strand.
TAAGGTGGTCAACAAATTCCTGTAAGGTTATCTTTGTTGTTTTAGAATAGATAAACATAAAATGTGGGTTCATTGGTTTCAAATATAAAAATGTATATATAACACTTCCTTCCATGTCTCTTCTAAAATATCTATTTTTGGAAATGTACGGGTACTAACCTCTATCCATCACCACATATCTAAAGGTACAACCAAATTTTTAGAGAGTCAAATAACACATTCAACACTAAATTTAGGTATTATATAGTCTAATATAGAATTTATAAATGGCACATAATTTAATGAAACAATAAATAGGTCAACATCGTAGCAAGAGTCATTTTTTAGTATGTGACTAGGTCTTTGTACACCTAAAACCATATAAGAAAATGTTCCTAAAGTAACAAAACAAGGAACAAAAAATTTATCCTAAGTATTATTTCCCTTAGAATATCTTGAAGAAATTATCAACATCACTTACAATCTAGAGCTACCCATGTCTATCTGCATACATCTGGTATTTCATGTTTCTTACTTGAAGAAGGTATTTGGACAAAAACAACTTCCTAGACTAACTTACCATAACTAGATGAGGAAGGAATAATCATTATATAACTAGAGGAGATAATTAAATAATAAAATAAATGTCTACCCATAATAGATATTAATGAGTATTTGATCAAGTGGAAGAATCTTACCAACAAGGATGCAACACGGGAGGATGAAGCATTCTTACAATAATATCCATATTTTTTCAACATTATGGGGAAAAAAAAATTAAGGGGAGGGGCATGTTATGACCTTAACCTATAACATGTATAGGAATATTTATTATTGATATATGGAATACATTACCTTTCATCTAATCTTTTCACATTTCTCTATGTTATCATTTTATTAGTATGGTTTGTCTATAGAGTAACCATAGCTTAAGTAGGGTATATATATGAGGTAGTGGTTATTACATGAGGATCATAATTAATTATATTCTAATTTTCATATTTATGGAGGTTTCCCCCTCAAAGTGACTCAATTATATATATCGAGTATCCTGGTCTACTATCAATGATTAGTGTGGATATACTTACTTTGATCTTATAATTATGATATATTTATATTGACCTACTCATTTATATTTATTTATTTTAATTAATGTGATCTATCTATGTAATTTTATTACACTCTTATTTTTTGGAGTCCCTAATTATGTATACTTAAGTATTCATCCTTTCTATTTGAGGTATTCACCAACAACATATCTTACAAAGTGCCACTAGAGAGAAGGGAGAGATTGATGCACCACCAAGTATACTCAAGTTAAGTATCCATATCTCTAATCTCTTTCCTTTATTTAATTAATTACATAGATACATTATACATATTATTATACTAGTATGTTTTTTGTTAATTTTCTCATTGCCTAGATTATCCAAGTAAAGGTTATATAGGCATGCTAATACATCCATAATTATATTTATCTTATCCATGATTAGGTTATTTTTAACTACCTTTATATGTAAATACAACCCTTATATTCATTTTTCATTTATATATTGTTAATTTAATTTTTATCATCTTGGAACTAGGTTTCCCTTATTTTCTATTCCTTGAATGTAGTTTCCTTATGATATCCTTGATACTCCCTTAAAAATAACACATGATTATTGCCTTTAATTAATTTGTTTTTTGTAGTGGTTTGTATGTAGTTGGTGCTAGTATGATCTTCTATTTCTTCTATTATGTATATTTATATTATTGGTTATATTGGCCCAAAATACATATTATACCATTGTTTTCAACACATTTCAGATCAAATGTGGATTGTGCCCATTTTTTATGCTTTAGTGTACATTGTTTAACATAAAACCAATTTAACATTAAATGAATATATTACACACCCTTTAGATTATGAATTTCTTGGTTATATTTTACCTATTGGTTTCATTGCTCTTATGTTTGAATTTTTCAATGGTAAATGAGATCATTCTCAATATATCAAATATTTGTATGCTTCATGTCTTGAATTTTCACATAATGAAAAACTATTGATAAAAAGTTTCATTATAATTCTTAAGAACTACACCTTGGATTAATGTTATACCCTACCATCAAGTTTTGTACACTCCTCCACTTCTTTGGATGATAATTAATTAAATTAGTTTTCAATCAAAATTAGCCAAAAGGTCACATTTTCATAGAAGATATAATTTAAATTGTAGTGAGTATATGTTTAATTTTAAAATAAAACTTACAAAGATGACTAATTAATTTCCTAAAAATAAATTATAAAGTATATTCTCTTAAATTTTACTTCAACCAATTTAGGAAAAAGTGGTTTCCAACTCATACCAATATTTCAATTAACTTTGACATGTAGTTAGAAACTATGAGATAAATATTGTAGGGGCTAATATTATCAAATATGGGACTAATTCCCCTACCTCTAGTGGATATAAATATCAAGGTAAAATAACATGTAATTCTAAGGCTAATATCAACCTAACAATGAGACCATGACTACAGTCAATGTGGTAGATCAATCACCTAATATGTTCATCCTTTCATAACAAAGGGAGAGAAGATAATTTACACACTTATCTAAGAGTCCTTAAAATGTATTTAAATTATTTATTCAATATAATATGATAAATTTATCTCCATTTCAGGAGTTTGAATCATTTGTACCCTTTTATATACACCATGATGTTAATTCGAACTATGATTATCATAGAAACAAAGTTCATTTTACAATTATCCTTAACTTTGAATTACAAGATACAATACTTGATTGATAATGACTAAATTCATATAAGGTCACAAAAATACTTTGAAGAAATCAATGGCTCAACTAAAACAACATTTTATATTTCTTATCAACCCTCTTTTTTTATTGTAATACTATGAACAAAGTCTATACATCCCATGGATGCAAATTGCAAAAAATAATCTACTAGGAAATGGTATATAATCCAAAAAATAGTCTTAGAAATGTTATTATAATATAAAAATCCACACAAGTGGAAATAACATAAAAAAACAATAGTTATCAAATGAGAAGTCCCAACAAGGACCACCAACAACTATATATTTAAGTTAGCCCCATCATAAAACTTCACACCCCTACCCTTAGCTACTTTAACACCACCCACCTCAGGTCCCAAGTCACATTCAAATAAAATAGGTCACAATTGAGAGCACTACACCAAATAGGGGAAATGGTCTAATTTACCTAACATATTTTTCATAGTTGAGTTGTTCACAAATCCTCAACATCATTTACATTCCCCTCTTTGATAACCTTTTATAGTTTTAAATAAGTTACATTAACAAAATTATCAATGCTATTAAGATCACTCTAACTTAAGTATTTTTCATCACCCATAGTATCCTTATCATGACCAATCCCAAAAGAAGGAGAAACCTTGCAACCCATATTAGCCTTATTAACTCCAACCACCTTAACCACCTCAGCAAAATTTAATTCCTCTTCATTCCCATAATATTTTAGGGTATGTAGAACATCTTTATTCACTTCCAATCAAGCAGTTATACTATTCTTTTTTTGAATGTAAAGAACCATCATAGCCTATAATTAGATCATCATCTTTCTCAAGATAAGTTTCCCTAATCAGACCCCAATCATACTCATAGATTTGAACTTGAGTAGCATCACCATGGTTAATCCTCCAATTAGGAGGTTGAGAGAATATCATGTATCCCCCACTTTCTAATTGGTGTGATCATAGGAATTTGACTCAAGAGAGGAGGTTATACCAAGTGTTAGTTTCATATAAAATAATGAAATAAATACACTAATAAGCATAAAATCTCTAGGCCTAGATCATAGGGGGAACTTGGTGGAAAAATAACAATTACAAACACAAATAAAATTTAAAATAAACAAGATCTCTTACCTTCCTTGAATGATCCAAATGATGCATTCATTTGGCTTGCTCAGCTTGTGCTCAAAGAGTCTTTTGCAAATGTATTTATGTGGTTCCTTCTCTCCTTGGCACCATTACCTAGCTTTCTTTATATGGCTTGATGCTTGTGATGGATTGATGGCTTGGCTTATGATTTTTTAATTATAGAATTATTATTTCCAATCTTGTTATAAAACTTGCATTATAACTTTACTATGTCTAAGCTCTCCAAATGAAGAGGTAAATGCATATATTTATAGGTTTAGAAACTAACCCCAACTTAAGGTGAGTTAGAGTGTAGTTAAAGCTTGGAATGGGTTCAAACCTAACTTAAGTGAGTTAATTAACCCTAATAGAGTTAAAAGGTGTCAAATGGTTATGATTATAAATGAATAAATATGGGTGAGCTATTTTAAGATATTTGAGAACTCACAAAAAGTAATTATGAAAATGCTAGGATATTCTTGATTTTTGAATTTCCTTTTTTAGAATGTCATTAATTTCTCATGGATAATTCAACTTAGGTTTAACATTTTAATTAATTTTATTTAGGATTTTTAGCATTTTATAATATTTAATTTAATTTCATGTGTGCATTTTCCTCATTTAATAGGTCTATAGGCCAAATTTCATGTTTTAATGGCATGGAATGATTAGAGATGAATCCATGAGAGGTTTTTGTTGTTTATAGTAGGATAGCCCAATTAGGTATGTCTCAATGGGATTATAAACTTTGATGAGTGATGCACAAGTAAATTTTAGAGGTTTAGGGATTCTTAGGCTTAATTTTCAATAGTTGGTAAGAATTGATCTAAAGTCTATTTGAAACCATTGGTGGCCAATTTTAGGTGTCTATAGTTTTCCCCTATTTAGGAAGGAATTATAAGCTATAATAATAATAACATATTCTCAAAGAATCAAAAGATCATGTATGCTTATGACTTTAATAGCAATAGATAAATTATAGTTGCCCCTTCAAGGGAGTGGTTGGAAAAGGGGTTGGTAATTGGTCCCTCAAAAAAAGGAAACGATTGGAAAAAATAGATGAAATGACATGGAAGGGAATGATTTGCCCAAAGGTAGTTATAATTAGTGGCATATGGAGCTACCCTAGTTAGGACAGACAAATAGGATGATTTTCTCTTAGGTATTTATAATCATCAACATAGGTGGGATAAAAAAACATAATGATTTTCCCAAAGGTGGTTATAATCATTGAAAAAGTCTTAGGGTAACAAGAGACTAATTTACCCAAAGGTGGTTAGAATCAGTAAAAGAGAAAACAATTATTTTCCCACAGATAGTTATAATCATTGATAAGATAAAAACATGCCCTAGTTGGGTAGAAGAAAGATAATTAATTTCCCAAATGTAGTTATAATCATTAACCTCTAAATGGATGGAGACACAATTATTTTCCCAAAGGAAGTTATAAGCATTGTAACCTGATTATGCCAAACATGATGTCAAAGATGATGGCAAAATGGTACAAAGGCTAAAAATGAATTAGATAACCTAATAGTAGGGAGATGATCATCCAAACTGGTAAGGAGAAAAATTCTTTCATTATTTAATCACTTTATTTAGGATATTATTTATATTAGATTGGGAATTTTGTTGCTAATGGTGCCAAGGAGATATATCATTGCTTCATTACCATGTAGACTCCACAAGCTAATTTTTGTTGCAATACATGATGGTAGGTGTCATGATATAACACCATGAATACTTGGCCAAAATATGCATAAGGACTACCATGTGATTTAATACTCAATTGAAAATAATGCACCAATGATAAAAACCATGATGAAAATGTTGATGTTTTAATATGGATGGATTCAAGAATAATGTGCAAGGAATCACCTAATGAATGCATATAGACTAAATCAAGGCACAACAATAAATCAAAAAAATAGGCAAACAAACAAAGAAAAATAAACAAACAAACAAAATATAACAAAACATCAATAAAATAAATAAAAATAAGATGAAACAAAAACAAACAATGGTTAATCACAACATGAATACAAACAAACTGACACAAACAAGCTAATGAACATTGCCCCTAGGAAATAGGAAATAAGTTAACAAATAAACAAAATGAGGGAATAAAAGAAAAGGAAGGGGGTGGATGAGCTATTTCCAGATGCACTAGGCAAGTCTACATTACCTACATAGTTCCATGGATGTGATATCCAACAAAAACGTCATGCCAAATGTAGTTCTCCTAAGAAATGGGATAGAAGAAAATGATGAGGAAGAAAACATAATGGATGTTATAGAAGAATGTGGGAATGAAATCATATAAAGGTGAGAGCATGTGAGACAAGAGGCCAAAAGGATTGGGAAACTAAATGATAAGTGGTTTCTTGTGACTTAGTGAGGGTTCTTAGAATCCTTAAGGCAAAGAAGTGGTTAATGTTTTTGTTTTTATAAATCAATTTTACAAATGCTTTTGGGATTTTTGGAGCATCTCAACTCAATGTAGAATTATGAGATACTAAATATTTCAAGCTCAAAAAATGGTGAGAACATTCAAACTTAAAATATTTTTCATAAAATGGTCAGATCATGGCTTAGGGGTGACTAAGATAACCTTAATGTAAATCTAGTGTTGCCTACATAGTCCCATGATGGGACCTCAAGTCACTATGGTTTTGAATTACAATAGATGAATCTGATTAGTGTAGTATCCAATTCAAATAAAATAGGCAAAATTGGTATAATGGCATAGTATGACATATGCATGGCAAGGTGGTACTCCAAGGCATGATAAATAAGTTTTGGCCCCTAATTTGCCCATAGGGAGATATAACTAAGAAATAACAGCATAAGTAAATGATACTAATTTTCCCATAGACAATTATAATTATTAGAAAGATGGTGGGACACTAATTTACCCAAAGGTAGTTATAATCAAACCCACTTAGTATAGAATGGAATAAAAAATAAAGGATGCAACTGCCAAACCATTGTCATACTACTCCAAAATATGGTTTCTATTTGGAATACATGAAATAACTATTAAAACATGATCAGAATATTTGAGTTGAAATCAACCTTGTAACCAATGGAATAAAACTAAGGTCAAATGATTGAGTAGGGAAGGTTAAAATAACTCAGTCGATAGAAAAGGTATGGTAGAATGGAATGATAGAATGATAAAGTGATAGAATGGTAGAATGGTATGGTATAAAGAATAAAGTTGATATTATGGTACAATTTGAAATAGTCCTCATAAATAATACACCAGGTCTCTTAAGTAAAGTAGTACTTGAGGTGTATAAGTTCATCATTTCATCAATTTCATCCACATTTAGTGTGGTAAGCCTATATGCTCCAACACCATAATTTGAAACAATGATGAAAGGACCTACCTAGTTGGGTTTGAACTTGCCTTTATACTTCTTCTTGACCATGGTATTCTTTTGGTTTTCTTTAAGAACAAGATCACCAAGTTTAAATTATCTATGTTTCACATGCCAATTGTATTTACATTGGAGTCAATTCTAATATTCTTTAAGGTTGTTAACTACAGCCAAGAATTTCTCATCAATTAACTCTAGCTCTTGTAGGTGAGCTAATCAATAGTCTTCGTTATCTAGGACATGCTTCAAAGAGATGCACAAAAAAGGAAACTCAAACTCAATGGGAAGAATGGATTCAATGCCATAAATAAGTGAGTAAATAATGTCTCCTCTTAGAGTATGGTAATTACTATGGTATGCCAAGAGGGAACATAATATTTAGAGGTGCCAATCATGGCTAGCATCATTGACAATATTTTAAAGGATGTTGAAAATGATTTTATTAGATGTTTCTGCCTGGCCATTACCTTATGGGTAATATGCCATGGAAAAAATTTGTTCAATCTCGTACTCATCACATAGTGATTAAACATCCTTGTTCTTGAATGATCCACCATTATGATATATAATGTTGAAGGGGATGCCATAATGGAAAATGAGATGGTTGAAGATGAATTTGGAAATTTTCTTTCTAGTCATGTGAGGGGTGTATATTCAACCCACTTAGTGAAATATTATATGGTGGTAAGGATATGTTTATGTCCATTGTATGAGGTGAGGTTTATCTTCCCAATGATATCAAGGCCCCATGTAAAAAATGGCCATGTTATAAGCATCTATTTCAAAGTCTTGGCCAAGGAATGAATCAGATTGGCATGTCATTGACATTTATTACATATTTTCACATATGTAGCTACATCTATGTCCATAGTTGGCTAATAATACATAGTACATAAGAGATTTTTAGAGAGGACTACCCCATTGGTGTGGGTTCCACATACTCCATGAAATTCTCATAATGTTAATGTATATTTTTCTAAAGTTAAACAATGAAGTAAAGTTACATCAAAATTGTAGCAGTATAGATTTGGTCCAATGTATAACATGTGACATGGTGGACAAAGGATTTGGATTATTTGAAGGATGAGTCTTATTTCATAACTTGGTCATGAATATAGGCATATAGGTCTAAATACCAAGTAGAGTTAGGATCAATAATATCACATATCATTATGATAGTTGAAGGTTCATGAACTGGTGCTAATGGATTTTCAATGAGGAAATGGTATTATTTGGTTGTATCTATATGTAAAATCAATGATCCAATATTATCCATAGCATCAGTTATTCTATTACTATCCCTTGGTATATGTTCAAACTATACATTGGCAATCTATTGTTTGAGAGTGTTGACCATAGCCTAATAGGGAACCATCTTATCATCTATGGTCTAAAAATGGTATGTAACCTAATTGATGATTAACTAAGAATAACCATAATCCTTTAGATGATGTATGTTATATTTTACTACCTTTCAAATCCCTAATATGAGTGCTTGATACGTGGCCATGTTGTTGGTATAGGGAAAGATGATTCTAAATGACTTAGGGATTAGATCCCCATGTGGTGTAATGAACAAAAGGCCTTCCCCTAATCCTTATGTAGTGAATAACCTATAAAAATATAGCTTCCAATATTATTCCTTAAGAGGTGTTTTAATGATGGTCATAATGGATTCATCTAGGAATTGGAATGTTAGTGGCTCTGTATTTATAAGGGGTGCTTCAATAAGCTAATCGGCAAAAACTTGTCCTTTGATGTATTTTTGGTTGACATATTCTATATCAAACTCACTAAGAAGCATAATATATTTGTAAATTTCACCTTGTAAATATATTTTAGATATTATACACCTGAGTAGATCTACTTTTGATATAACCATGGTCTTGTTATTCAACATGTAATTTCATATTTTATGAGCTGTAAAGACCATAGCTAAATAGGGTTTTTCAATAGGCATATAATTATGCTCATATGCTACTAGTGTATGGCTTATATAGTACATGTCATGTTCCTTTCATTATCATCATGTTGAGCTATAAGTTCCCCCAAGGCTTTGTTGGTATTTGATAGGTATAAGAGGAACAATTTTCCTGGTATTGGAGGTAATAAGATAGGCATATTTGCTAGAAAGTCCTTCAAATGTTGAAAATAAATATAAAAATCATCATCCAAATGAAATTATACCCATTTAGTCAAGAGATGTGAAAATTGATGGCACTTGTCTACCAACTGAGATATGAATCATCTAATAGATTTTATTTTTCCCTATAAACTATAGAGCTGATTCAAAATGGTTGGTAGTGGCATCTCTGTTATGGCTTGTACTTTGGTTAGATCGACTTCAATGCCTCGATGAGACATAATGAAGCTAAGAAATTTACCTTAAGTAACTTCAAAAACACACTTATTATGGTTTAGCATGACTTTATATCATATAGACACTTAGATATCCTTTTTAGTGTTGTTGGATGATCGACCCTGGTACTTGATTTACATAGTATGTCATTGATATAGTCTTCAACAATGCCATGTATCATATCACGAAATAGAATAGTCATGGATATTTTATATGTGTCCTTAGTGTTTTTGAGAACAAATGGCATAACTTGATAATATAATGTTCCCCATAGAGTGGTGAATGTTGTTTTGTGTTGGTCTTCTAGTGCAATTTAGATATGGTTATAGCCTGAGAACCCATCCATCAATAAAAGAATTTCATAACCTATTATAAAATCAACAATAAGTCAATGTTAGGTAGAGTAAAGTCATATTTGGGGCAAGATTTGTTGATGTATCTAAAAATTAGTGCAAATTCTGATTCATTCTAGCTACTGAATGACAAAACATTATAAATTCACTTTGAATAGTCAATTGGTTGAATACATATTTCTTCCAAGAGCTTTTCCAACTCTTTCTTCACTAATAAAGTAATGTGAGGATGCATTTTGTGTAATTTTTATTTCACAAGTTTGGCATTAGTATATACAACAAGGTGGTGAACAACTAAGGTGGGGTCTAAACTAGGCATTTTAGAGTAGGCCCATGCAAATATATCAACAAATTCTCTTAGCATGGATATAAAGACCTCGTGCTCCTCTTTAATGAGGGAAGCAATTAATTTGATCCATTTTGGTTCATATAGATTCCTAATGTTAACCTATATTATGTCCTCCAATAGAAGGGTCAAACCATCTTCTAGAATGGTCAACAAAGATTTGAACTAGTTTGTAATAGTAGAATCCTTTGTTAGGATTGGCTCTTTGAATTCTCCTAGGAATGATGAATTAGAATCCCCCAAGGGTAGGGATGACCATGTGACAAATACAATTGGAAACTCTTGGATGATTTGATCAAAGGCCTATTATTATTAAAGACTAAACTCAGACCCATAGAGAAGTTCATCATTGGCAGTCTACTAGCATATGTTTGAGGAAGGTTGAACACCCCCATCTAATGGTATCTAAACTAGGTTTTCACCACTAGACTATACTTTATATTTACTATTTCCCTAGTCCAAAATAATCTCAAATAGGTATTTACTTTGGTACCTCAATATTTTATTTAATTTTTTATGGTTAACTCTCCAAAATAGGCTTCAAGATCCAATTTGATTGAGAACCCTTGATTGTGGTCTCCTAATGAAACATTGTCCTTAAGGCCCAAAAAATCATAGATGACCTTATCATTCTAAAACTTTTCAATTGGCACCATTGATTCTTATTGGCCCCAATCTATCAATTGAGGGTAATATAGTGGGAGTAAATTATGGTGAGTAACTGATCAAAGGGTAAAAATAGAATTAGTATCAAATAAATTGGTATGGGATATGTCATTGAAAGGGCTATGATCAGCCTCTACTTTGTTTTTGGCATCATCATCACTAGTATTTTGTGATGGAACTCGAATAAGATACGTGGGGTCACCCCTAAGTGGTTTAAATCTAAGAACATATGTTCCTTTGTACCAAGTGTCATAAATTAGCTAAGTGTTCCCTATTGATATAGCTCAAGGCCTCCTCCTTCATAGGCTTGGTTATCCATGATTCGATTAGGAATGGGGTATTTGGAATTTTTTGTAACAATCATCCAATTTGTCACTATACAACCATGATTCATCATCTACAAGAGGGTCCTATTCTTGGATAGAGGCCAGTATGATAGTGATAGGTGTTCAACTATGTAGTTTGGATTTACCTTTTCTTTTCCATTCTATGTAAGGTGGTTTGGATTTTGGTCTTTAAAAGGACTTTAGGTTCTATGGGAGCTTGGAAATGTGGAATGTATCATGGTTCAAATAATCTCCTAGGCCATTAGTCAAGATGGTGTAATGATTATAAATTTTAGGAGGTGACATATGGGAAAGTGAATCAAGGGTATCAAGGTCAATGTACTTGGATTTTGATGAATCAAAAAGTGTTTATTTCCCCTTATCTTTCTTGGAAATTTGGTTTAGGCAAAAATTGTAATTATAAATTTTGAACTTAGCCTCTAAATGCTTACAAGGCTCATATGGATGCAAATATCCTAGAATAGTAGCCTCCATACTTGAATGGGAGAACTTGATACACTGGTGCAATGTCAATGGGATTACACAAATTTCATGTATCCAAGGTTTATGCAAATTTATAATATATAACAAATCGATATCTAACACATGGCACAATGTATCATGGGTCAAAGGCCTAATGGTAATTGGCAAGCTAATGGTGCTTTGTGATTCTAGTTCTTCATTGTCATAGGCCTTGATGGTGATTGTTTCTTCTTGGAGATTTTTTATTATGTACCCAAGAAGCTTGATGAGCTTTTGAAACATAATATTTAGACCTAGTCCATTGTCTAAGTAGACACGCTTCACTTTGTGCTATATTATGACAACTTTGATGTATAATGAATTATTATACATTGGACCAAGGGATGACATATCACTTTATTTGAAGGATAATTATTGGCCTAAAGGTAGATGTCTAACCAAATCTTGAAATTTTAATGGGATATGTCATTCGGAATTTGGGATTGGCCAAGTAATTCTATCAAGATGTTTTTATGGGTAGTAGACATACATAAAAAATCCAAAATGGAGATTTGTGTAGGCATCTTTTGTAATTTTTCCACAATATCAAATGTCTTTTCTTACACAATGGTAAGTGGCTTATTCATAGCTAGAATGGGTGGTTATATGATGGGTGAAGTGGTATATGGCTATGGGCTTGGTATGGTGATATTTGACCTCTGAGTTAAGATTACACAATCGAGATTAGTTATAGGACTATTATTTCTAAAAAATGATGGTAGAGGGGGATAGGATAAGTCTAATTTATCAGTGTACTTATACATGGTCATAGGATAATGATGAGTTATCAATATAGGGTATAAAGGTAGTAATCCATGTTTGTTGTTATGCTTGTATGCAGTCTAAAGTCAAAGAAGGATCACCAACATGGGTTGGTTAGTTAGGTATGATTAGAAATGGTCTTATCTGATTGGTACTTGGTCTTGTATTAATAGAGATGGTATTAACATGACCTCCTATAATATTACCTACAACCTTGTTGTAGTCATGTGCAATTACATGGTAGGTCTATTGGTTGTTGGCACCATTTTGGCCTTGGTTCTATCTATTATTTTGACATTATTTATTTTTTTGGTATTTATTTGGTTATTGATACTGTTGTCATTATGTTAGCCATTGTTATTATTATTGTTGGTTGTTATGTTGGTGAAAGGGGTTTTGATATATTCCTAGATTCAGATTAGATGTGGAAGTTTTATTTTCTAATGTTATCTCTCTATTTTATAAAATATTCTCAATCACATGTTTAATTTGCACACAATGATGCAAATTATGACCATTAACCTAATGATACTTGTATAATTAATTTGGAATGTACCATTCTAGATAGTCTAGGCCCTTAGGATAGTGCTTTATAATAGGTTAGTTAATCAAATTAGCTATTATGAGATGATGAAATATGGATTTAATGGTTTGTCTAAGGTCACTAAAACATGACAAGTTGGCATAGTTATCCTTGGAGGAGGGTTTTACAAAGGCATAGGTTATTACATTTGTTGTGTTGGTTTTGGCTACTATGCTTGTTGCATTTGATGAAGAGGTTATTGGTTAGGAGTAATTTTCATATGTAGTGTTGGTTGAGCAGATGGTTTTTTCACTATTTGGACATGTCATGACTCGATTACTCGATTTCCTATGGTAATGTTTTTATGATTAAACTTCTTGGTTTTGTCATAATTGTTTATCTAGGTTAGTTTTGATGCTTGTTCTTGGACTTGGTTTTGGTTTTGGCCATTATTCTAGTTTTGGTTCTAGATCTAATTTGATGACATTAGTTTAATGATCCCTTTGTTAATAAGGGATTTTTTGATCAAAAAACCTTTGTCAATGATCTCCTTTAAAGTGTGTACACATTACAACTCCAAATTGTAAGATATCTTGATATGTAAATTCTTTGTAAACATGGTGGCTAGTTACTTATTTGGTCAACTATGGGTAGATCAACTTGTAAGGGATTGTCATTATTATAGATAACTCATGAAGCTTTCACCATCCTTTTATTTTGCTTGTATCAAATCTACCAATGAAATCTCATGTTTGAGATTGTAAGATAAGTGTTGCATGAACTTGTCTAAAAGATCATCAAAGTCAAAAACTAAATTCTTAGTCAGTTTTAGGAACCACTCCAAGACTTGTCCTACCAGAATCCTAGGAAATAACAGTAAAATTTATATGTTATTATAGGCCACTAGTTGGCATGCAATGAAGAATTATATCAAATAGGCCTTGTGGTCACCTCTACCCTTATATTTGCCAAATTTTAGTGGTTTGTAACCTAGAGGAAATGGTATTTGCAAGTACTCCATGTTGAATAAATAAGAACACATGTCATCCAACCTAAATTTATTGGTCTATTTACTAGCTTAGATGAGTTTAATTGCATCCTTCATTTGTTATTGCTCTTGTGTGAGGAAACTAGTGGGAGCCTTAACTTAAAGTGGAGCTTGGGTGTTTAAAAGTGGATTACTTTGATTGGGGTATAGTGGAGGCATTTATTGGGGAATGTTAGATTGTCTAGGGAATGGACTAGGAATATACACACATGTATTAGGGTGTGATTATTGAACTTGCATATATGGTTGTGCAATATTCTAGTTGGGATTGGGTATGTAGGCTTGGTTTTGGAAAAATTACAGCTAAGATGGAGGGATATGGTTTTATTATACCTATTGAGGTTGAATAGGGACATGTTGTCAATAAGTCAAACCTTGTTGATTGAGGAGAAATTATGAAACAAGACCCTATCATTGTACTTGTGGTACATTTGGCATGAAAGGCAATTATTTCCTAATTGGTACTTATGGAACATTGGAACCTCTTGGTTTTCATAATTCCTATTGGGAAGTAGATGCATGTTGTATATTCAACATTTTTTATTGACCAATACTTGTATGCTATTGATTATACATCATTTTATATTGTATTGGCATGTTATTTTTTGACTAAAGAGGTATTTTCATTACTACCTAATGACGTGAAACATTAGTTTCCCCTATTGAGTTGATAATATGTTTTTCCTATGCTATGTGAGTACATTGGAAAGTGCTTATTGTTGTGTAATATTACTCATCACCTATTGGGGAGGAGTAAGATTCATCACATTTTTTTATGGCTTGGCACTAGTCATTGGTTGACTACTTAATCATTATGGTTGGGTGCTTAAAGAAGTAGCTACTTGAGGATTAAAGGTAGTTTGTTGAGGTTGGGAGGTAGAATTTCTTACCCCCTACATTTACGAACCACTCATGGTGATAAATAAAGGCACATTTTATTATTGATTAGTTGTTTGTGTATTAACACCACTTTGGTATAAATTGGATGTTACTTGTATATTTTCCATTATGTTTGGCTCAATATTTTGTATATAAGCAGAAGACACTTCCTTGACAATTGGGGTATTGAACATGTTTTCTACCAAGGTGTTTTGCACAATTGGGTCTAAAACCTAATTTTCTTGGCCAATAAATTCAATTAAGACTCCTATTTAAAGAGATAACTTAATAAAAGGAGCATTTGACATGGTCAAATTATTAAAGTTACACGCTAGGTTAAAATATGTCTAGTATGTTGTCTACATTTGAATGAAGTGGTCCACCATGAGGCTCTTTTGTGTGACAAGCATATGATGATGTTGATATGGCATCAGTACTATAACATCAAGGTTGTTATAAGAGGCCTATTCATTGTTAATATTTTAAGACATGTTTTAAGGCCCTCTTGCTAGACCTGGCAAGTTTTTATGAGGAAGGTCTACTAAAAATGTATCCCCTACCTCTATGGCTCTAATTAAGACCTCATCCTTATTCACTAACAAGTGACAATCAACTAGATAAGGGTTATAAGCTGATGGTATTGTAACATAATAAGGTTATTTTTGGACTTATTCTAAATCATATGTACATTAGTGAGGTATTTGGCCATTTGTTCTTGGTCTTACTCTAAGTATGGAGGTGTGTTAACCATATAATGGGCTCAAAGATCTTGACTATATTACCTTATTGAGTATTGTAAGATGGATAATAATATATCTCATAAATGGAATCATCTTCATAAGGGTGTTGAACAAAGTCCTATTATGTGACAATGTTTCCATAACCTGGATTATACATGACTCCACTACATGTATAGTCAGACATAGTCAAATCAATGGCAAATGTTTCATGACAAGAGGAGTTAGAGTTCTACAAACTTTGAAAAGCAATGTCTGAAAAGATAAAAGTTTCAAACTCTATTTAACTTGGTCAAGGAGAGCTACATCTCCAAAAGATTCTATGCAAAGACTTGGTAAAAATTGTATAATGTCTGATGTTAAATGTCTCACATAAACAAGGTCAAGTAAAATGAACTAAAAACAAGATGCCAACTCTAGGTCCAAAATGTTCCAAATAGGTCTAATATAAGAAAGGTAAAAGTTACTAGGCCTTTTGGCCAAATTAAGTGTCAAAAGCTAGGCTAAAATAAGGCATGTGCTAGGACTCTTAGAGAAATGCAGTGTTAAAAGCTAGATTTCAAACAAAGGGATGATTTTAATCTAACAAACTTGGAACATTTTGCCATATATGAGGCACTTGATTATAGACATGAATTTGATCAAATTGGTATGAGGAACTAAATAAAAGGCACTTGGAGATAGATTGATTCTCCCAAATAAAGGCACAAACAATATAGTTTTTTGAATTTTGGGTAAAAAATTAACCTAAGTTATGCAACCCAAAAGATAAATATTAGTTTCTAAGAATCAATTAAGTAAGGCATAAATAGAAATCAATCAATGTTTGAATTTAAACTTTTAGAAAGGTTAATTAAAAACTCAACTTAGGAAAACTTTAGTCTTTTTGACCAAATAAGCTAGACAAATTTGAACAATATAATAGTACTAAAACAAAGATGCCATAAGACACATTTGATTGCTTTTAAACAATGGAAACTTGAACACAAGACAAGACATGTCTATGAAATAATTTGAGTAGTGTAATGACATTATCACTCTCAAGAGATATGAACAATGGTTTATTTCAAAGACTCCAAGGTACAAACTTCAAATGATTTGGGCAACATAATATTACCTATTTCAATCAAGTGACACACACAATGTTTTTGACAAAAAAAATTTAAGTTAAAAACACAATGTCAAATGGATTAATAATGCCTCCTTAAACAAAGGAGTAGTGTGGACACAAGACTAATTTTTGACTTGTTATAAACAAACAAATTTTTAGACTCAAAAAACCAAGCAATAAAGGAAAAAGACAAAAATACATCTAAGTAAATTGTCATATGCCCTAAACTGACAAGGTACGACAAGTGGGGTTGACTAAAACTATAGTTTTTTTAACGTCTAGATTGATTCCAAGTCTGATTAACACTAGAGAAGCATCATGTCAATTGAGTTCATAATGGTTAACTTACTATGTAAGTGTATATTCCTTTACATAGCAATTAAATATATAGACTGCTTAGTGGAATCCCCTAGTTAACTAGGTCTAACTCAAGATTTCATTACAAAAAGAGAGGTTAGTCACTCAATCCCCTAGATATTTTAGTATGTGTACCCTAATTATTATACCCCACCATGGAGTAGAGTTGAAATAGTGTCAGGAGATGAAGCCCCATATCAATATTTCCCTAAAGAACTTGTGAAGAGGTAATGACCTCCCCTCCATAAGCCAAATTGCATGAAAATAAAACTAAGTGGAATTACTTTAGGGTTTCTTTTAGATCACCCAAACCATGCAAGTTTTGGGGAGAGATTAGATAAATTTATTTCCATGCCTTGGACTAGGCACAAATTACAAGTGAAAAGGCACTTTTGGTCACCCAAGTTCCCTATAGGGGATGGGGGGAGAGCATACATGCACTCTTCATTTTGTAAAAAAAACACACAAGTAATAAAAAAAATTAGTGAATTTGAAATCTAAATGAGGATACATTTGTGCACCAATTGAAATATTTGATTAAGTTATTTACTTAGCCCTTTGGCTTAATTAAAAAATCTTGAATGAAATTCTCACAAAACAAATTCGAAATAAATCACTTAGGTTCATTTTAAGCCCTAAAATCCAAATGTTCAAGATTTAGCCTAATTCACTTTTAATCACCAAAAATGAAGTGTTTAAAAACATTAGAAATTTTAGGTTCATTTTAAGCATTAAACTCAAATATTCAAGATTTAACGAATTTGTTTTAGCACTAAAATGATGTGTGAATTTCTTAGCTAATTATTTTTAAACACCCAAAATGAAATGTTCCTAAGTTTAAACTTTAAAAATTCATGTTTTATTCCCACCTTGGACCTATAAGGGTCGAAAAATCTCCTTTTTAGTGGTGAGTAAACAAACTTTCAAAACATAGCTCTCGATTTTGTATTTTAAAAACACGATGATTGATATTGGTCAAATTGATCGATGCCAATTATAAGGTGATCAATATCAGTCAGTCTCATAGAGAACTAATGATGTTTTTAAAGAACTAATACTGGTCAATTAAGACTAATGTTGATCACTTATGAACCCAAAGGCAAAACTAACATGAGATAAAAATGTTAGTTATTCAATGGTTAGATAAAAACTTCTCAAAACCTACAAGGAGATGATTATACAGGGAATATAAACATCGATGAAACAAGAAATCATAAGTAATAATGTTAAATATTCAAAATACAAGTTTTGTAAACCATGTTTTACGTTGCATCCTAACTGATGGTGGTCACCCCTAATCGATGATGGTTTGACAGAACCAATGCTAGTTATGCTTGAACCATGTCGATCTCTGTGTAGATCCAAGTTAGCATAGAAATTAAAAATATGGAAAAAAATAAAGACAAAACTTCAATTTTAAAGATATTAAAACATTCATTTGATAATTTATGAGTTGCATCTTAGTTTCCTTAGTATGTGGGGGGTTCAAAATCCCACCAGGCATGACATTTATGATCATAGCAATTTGACTCAAGAGAGGAGGTTAGATTAAGTGTTAGTTTTCATATAAAATAATGAAATAAACACACTAACAAGCATAACATCTCTAGGCCTAGATCATAAGGGGAGATTATTGAACAAACAACAATTGCAAACACAACTAAAATGTAAAAGAAGCAAGATCTCTTACCTTCCTTGAATTTTCTAAATGATGTGTTTTTTTTCTTGCTCAAATTATGCTCAAAGAGTCTTTGGCAAATGGAGTTGTGTGGATCCTTCTCTCCTTGGCACCATTGACTAGCTTGTTTGATATGGCTTGATGTTTGTGGTAGTTTGATTGGCTTGGATTATGATTTTGGCATTATAACATTATTTTTACCAATCTTTTTATAAAACCTACATAATAAATTTATTATGTCTAAACTCTCCAAATGAAGGGGCAAATGCTTGTATTTATAGGTTTAGAAACTAACCCCAATTCAAGGTGAGTTAAAGTGTAGTTAAAGCCTAGAATGGTTTCAAACCCAACTTAAGTGAGTTAATTAACCCCAATAAAGTTAAAAGTTGTCAAATGGTTATGATTGGAAATTGATAGGTATGAGTGATGTATTTTAGGATATTTGACAACTCATAAAAATTAATTATGAAAATGCTAGGATATTCTTGATTTTAGAATTTCCTTTTTTAGAATTTCATTAATTGCTCATGGATAGTTCAACTAGGCCTTTAATTAGGTTTAGAATTTTAATTAATTTTGTTTAAAAATTTTAGTATTTTTCAATATTTTATCTAATTTCATATGTGTATTTGACCCATTTAATATGTCTATAATCCAAATTGCATGTTGTAATGTCATGGAATGATTAGAGATGAATCCATGAGAGGTTTTTGGTTGTTTATAGTATGATACCTCAATTAGGGATTTCTCAATAGGATTTTGAGATTTAATGAGTTATGTACAAGAAAATTTGAAATTTTTAAGGATTATTAGGCTTAATTTTCAATGGTTGGTAAGAATCAGTTTGAAGTTCAGTTGAAGCCATTGGTCACCAATTTTAGGTGTCTACAACAGGTAGCTACAAGGAAATTTTCATCATCCGTGTTTTTAGGAACTTTTTGATCTCACTTTGAATCACTTTCATCTACAAAAAGATCTTCTAAGAAACACATCTCATAATAACTTCAAAATTAAAGTTAGTAAGCAATCAAGACCTAAACTCAAAAACTTCTAAATTCTTTTGTTTCCAAATGAACCATATAATTTTAATGGAGAATACAAGCAATAATTTATGTAAAAAATTATGAACCTTAATTTTGGAATAAACATACCAAAATCAATATTTTACCATGAAATCTCATAATCAAATAAAGAGTTCTAACTATAAAGATAACTTTTCCATTATACTTGCCATAAAAGGACACAAGAAAAAGAGGTGTTTAGTAGTTTTTAACTCACCACATAGTATAAAATAAGGAGTGATAAAAATATATTTATAAATAATTGATCTAATAACCAATTTATCATACAAAATTAGCCATCTAAAACAAGACTTCTTTGATTCAATACATGATGCCTGGACAACATGGAATCTATAAAACTAGATGAAGAAGGGATCACAAACATGTCACACCTAGTTAAGGCTAAGGAAGATAATTTTAGAGAAAAAAAATTTATCATAAATAATTTTAGTGGTGTATTCCAAGAGGAGAGTGCCATTTATCCATTTAATATAATCCAAAAAAACCCCATCATCATCAAATATAGAAACACCTTTAGTAGATTGAAGAGCCTTATTTAACAAGGTTAAGGTTCTCCTCTGAGACAACGAAATCTAAAACCCTTCTCTGATCTTAGTCTATGAATCCTATCCATTTAAGGAGTATAGATCCTTCAAACCTCTTAAACCCTTGGAGAACTAGATGAAGGATGTTACCCTCTAGTTAGGGCAATGGATCTTTCATTAACTGAAAGGTTTCCCCATATAGACTTATACCCATGGCACCTTGACCCTAACCTATTGAAAAGAGGATGTATAATCACAAGGTGTTTTATAAGTTCCCAGACCTTCCAAATGGCTCAAAAAATTGGTGAACCCAAAACATGCACTAAAAATGAGCCAACCAACAAATTAGATATGTGTAACACTTTCCAATTCAATTTACCTTTCAGGAATACCCTTAGAATATTATTTCTAACCATAATATTCCATGGATCATCCCCATCCAAATCTCTAATGATCCACTTGATATCCATAGAAATACCTTCGAGTCTAAGGTCTTTCAACCCAATCCCCCTAAATTTTCTAGGTACATAATAAATCATTCATGTCACAACATGCCTTTTTTATTACCCTTTCCATCTAACCAAAGAAATAATTTATTAATTCTATGAAAAATAATAATCTGAGATGTATTAAACATCCAAAAAGAGGCATAATATATGCTATAGGGGGATAGGCATTTCTAACATACTTGAATTTTTTTAGGGAGATAGAGAAGTCAACCATGCCACTTACCAATTTTATCATTGATTTTTACATATAACCAATCCCACATATATTTGAATGAATGTATCAAGGAAAAATAAATACCTATGTCTCTAACAATCTGGTTAGGCCCCCTCCATACCCACCTAAACTCCACTAACCAATACGATGGGTCCTCTTTCTATCCTACAATACATTATTTATGAAGTGCCACTTTAGAACTAGAGGAAGAATAATAAATGTCAAGTATTCTATCCACCTATTGAAGATTATCTTTTTCAAGTTTGAAAAAAAACATACAATCATCTACAAATAAAACATCAATCATTTCTGAATCATTAGGTAACAAAATACCTCTGACCAAAGGACCCATAGAAGAGTTTCACAATAGGTAGTGAAGTTATTCAACCATCACAAAAAAAGGAAGGAGACAAGAGGATTGCCTTTTCTAATTGACCTCTAAAGCTCAATAGACTTAGTTAGCTCATCATTAACTTCAATAACAGCTAAGGCATCTTTAAATAATACATTTATCATTTTGTAAAATCTATCTTAAACCCTAAAAGCTTTCAACATTAGGTCAATGAATGGCCACCCGATCCTATCATAGGATTTTTCAAGGTCAAGTAAGATGATGCCTATGTCTTGGATGGAATCACATGCCAAATTCATACCTTCCCATATGTAAATAATATTTCTAAGGATATATCTTCCTTCAACAAACTTAGTTTGAGTAATTGAGATCAACGAAGGCAAAATGGAGAAAAACCTCCTTATTATAAGCTTAGAAATAATTTTGTTAAGAGACAATGAGAAGACAGACAGGTCTCTAATTCTTAACCATGTTAGGTTTTCCATATTTAGGGATGATCTTTACCACACCTCTATTTTTTTTAGGTCCCCACTTTAATAGCTTCATTTAAGATCCCTAGGCATTCAAGTGCAATCCAATCTTTATTAGAATTTTAAAACTCTATAGGGAAACCATATAAACCTGGGGCTTTATCAACCTTTAGAGATTCAATGGTTACTTTTATCTCATCTAAAGAGATATAACTATCAATCTATGCATCCTAATCCCTAGAGAATGTTATAAAAATTAATTAGTACAAAGATCTCTATAATGTTTGATTTGTGGGATCAATCCATCTAAAGATAAAAGTTCTCAGTAAAAGGATAAGAATGTTTTTTTAATCTCAATTGGATCACTAGACACAAACCCACCAAAATAAATCATTGTAATCTTGCTTTTACCTTGCTTTGGTCTTAGGAAATTGAAAAAGAACTTAGAGCCTTTATCTCCAAGTTTGAGTTAGTTCAGTCTATAATGAATATGAGCCCCTTAGAAATAAACATCTAATAGTGTTTGATCTCATGTTTTAGGCTTGTTATTTCATCAACTAGGAGAGCATTATTTGGATCAAGATGCATTCTATATTCTGAAAGAATTATATTCTACGTGGTAGTACAAGTAATCTTCCTCCTTAAAATGGCTTGGTGTTTTGTATAGGCACTTGTAAAATTATTACACAATATAATAAAATAATTCCACTTGTAAATAGAGGAAGAGGAATCCATTATGATCTTATCAATGCTCCTTTTTAAATGGATACCTCCTTTATAATATAAATTATTCAATTATGAAACATTTAGTTTATAAAAATCATTCCACTTAGGATCACTCATCTCCAAATTATTTTTAAGAAAAATATATATTTGAATAGGATGGTGATTTGAGATATTTAATAGGAGCACCTTCATATAATTACACTCTTTCTCTTGCAGAACCTTAAATCCATTCTTGTTGAAATTTAATCTATTAAGTCTAGAGTAGACTCTCTTACAAGGTCCCTAGTTTTTGCACCATGTAAACCAAATGCTCTTGTTATCCTTTTTACCTTATTTAAGAGGATTGGAGATGTAAATCTACTTGAGTTTAGACCAAAAAATAGTTCATTTCTTTTCCATGAAATTGGATCACCCCCTGATTTTCCTCTTATTCCTCAACCATGTTAAACACCCCACCCAAAATCCATGGGATGTCTTTCATATTAGCACCAAGCTAATTCCATAAGATAGCCCTTTCTCTATAGTCATTATAAGCATATATATTGAAAATATAAAATACCTATTTCTCATATTTGATAGTAACCCACACATATCTATGACATGGGGATGAACCATAATCAACCACTTAATCCTTCTCTTTTAGGATTAACTAAGATAGAGGCACCTCCTTTCCATTTTAGATGAGAGGTATAAAAATGGGGATAATTTTTCCAAATGAAATTTAATATTGAGTCAAGTTTGAAGCTAATATCCTTCACTTCCTAAAGTAAGAATAAATCAATGTCCTCTCTTAAACACCTAAATTGCCTTACAATTGGTTTATGATCAGGATATTTTAGGCCCCTCACATTTCAAATAATAACCTTCATCAAGAGAAGAGGGAGGAACCTATCTTTATATATTAAAGGCCTTATAACCTCCTTTATTTTGGTACAATCTTATAAAACATTAAGGAACCTTATTTTCCTTGGCTTTCTTTTTTATTTCCTCATCACCTCCTGTAAAACCTCTATGAATATTCTCAATTATAAATTAGCCTTACTTTTCAATAATTTACCATTATTTATTTATAAACCACTACATATAATTCAAATTTACATCTTTGAATGAATATATATTTTCAAAACAACCTTAGGGAAAACTTCAGCACTAAGGGTAGGAGAAACCACATGGAAACCCTCTCATCAAAACACAAATCAGAATCAAGGGTTGACAGGCTATGGATATGGGTCATTGAGATAGGTAGATTTGTTAAAATAATAACATATTCATTTGGGAGTCTACCTATGGTACAAGGGAGGCACTTCCACCTCATAGTTATTATTGGCCATTTTTAGCCCACATACTAAGCTTATGCCCAAATAGACTAGGTTTTTAATGGATGAGAAAATGGGAAGGTTATAGAGACCTTTTGGAATGTTAAGGGTGCTTAAAATGAGTATATAAATGCATTGGATCCATCTATTTGTCATTATGTTCATATATACATTTTAGGTTTAGTGGTAGAAAAACCAAGTGAGAATATTGACATGGCCATTTCTCACATGTGTGAAATTTTTAGGGGAAATCAATCATATGGGTTTATTGAATTTGGTCCTTAGTTACTATGCACTAAGTTTTAGATCATCCACCAAAGTGTAGTATAAGTTATGCATTTTCAAAGTTATCTCTTTGATAAAACTTCACTAAGTTCCCCATACTTAGCGAATGAACTAGACCATCATCAAGACATAATGTGGGGATGAATGGACCAATCAACTTGATCATTTATGTAAACACACTTATAAATCTCTTGAGACTAGTAGATCAAATGGGTTCATCCATTTTAGTCTCAAAAACATTTTTCAAAAATTTGGTGCCTCCATGACTTTTGTGCTTCAAGTTATAGGCCTTAAAAGTTGGACCTGTAACATAACACATTCATGCTAACATCAAAATAAAGATCTATAAAAATCCATACAATCTTAAATTTTATGGTCTATAGGATGTCAAATACATTCTATGGAACATCAAATATGATCTACAAGATGTCAATTTTAAGCTTTATAAACTAAAGATTGGGTTTAAACAATGGGTTGCAGTTGATCTAATGATCCACATTGCATCACACATTTAGATCTAATGATGAGTAAAGGTCAAAGGAGTTAGTGAATCTCAAGAAAAAATACATGCATGACAAGTTTTAATAATGCATTCAACTAGTATAAGATCAATGAATTATGTACATTCATAAAAATCAAAATCTATGGAGTGAGATGAGTCAATATGTCAATGAGTTTAGTCAGATTTTGATAGCCAGTTAAAGCAAAGGTGAGCTTAGGATTTTTGGTAGAGGTTGAGAAGAAATTTTTGACCAAGGGTAATAAGGTCTTTTAGGGTCATCTTGACACCATTGAATATCATTTAGACACCATGGAATGGTCAAAGGGATGTATTCAGGTATAAGGAATATAGAAGACCACCATGGGAGCTTAATATGGACCTATAGTTTGACATTTCCTATAGCTTATAGGGTTCATTATTTTTAATTTGGTCACCTTTTAAAATAATGATCCATACATATATGAACTCTAGGTCCATATAGAGATATAATGGGTCTATTTGGACCTATTATGATCTAGAAAAATGGCTATGTGATCTATAGGTCTACATTAATATGGAAAACTATAATAAAACCAATAATATTAGATTGGTTTTCCACATATAGATGGACCTAAGATCCAAATATGAAGTTAAATTAGAGATGTGATTAATGCAAAGGGGGATTTCCCTTCAACATGGCCATAGTCTCAACAAGCAACCACCTAAAGGCACAAAGCCATAATCCTATCAAATCCATGAGTATGAGGCTTTGTCCTCAAGTGAGAGATGGAATGAATGGTCAAATAAAAAGGTTTAGTATTGGGAAATATATCTAAGAGCATTCAATGAATCATCAAAACCATTTGGGAATTTGTCACTCAAAAATCTATAATTAGTGTCCTAATTGATCAAGAATGTGGCAAGGCTTTCATTGGCTAAGGAGAAAAAGGGGGTGGCTTAGGTTCAGTTAATCACCCAGGACATTTTTATGATGGCATGTTCCCACATCCTTTCTCTCTCTCTCTTCTCCTATATATCTTGGTCTCATTCCCATTAAAGGGGTTCTCATCTCTTAGAATTTAGCATTTTCTTTTCTAGGATAGGATACTTATTGAGACTCTTGTAAAAGTTCACTAATTTTATATGGTTAAATCCTATCAAAATATTGTAAGAACTACCTTTTGAAGCAATAGGATCAACTCTTTGCCTATAGACTTGTGTATGGTGAATTTTTGAAGGATATTATTCTTAGTTTAATTTCCTTTTGCTTGTCTCTTTGAAGGTGTTTTCAAACTAACTTGTAGGTCTAGATTAGTGTTCCACTTAGAACCTCTTCTATGAAATATTTATGCGACTAGTGAGATTGAGTAAGCCATAGTTATCTTTTTTTGATCCATTTTTTGTTCAAACTTATGATAATGTCCATTTAACTTAGGTTTATCACCATTTTAGCCTTACTAGGATCCCTTATTCTCCTTTTAACCCTTTTCTCTATGAAGAATTAGTTTATCATTAGTTTAGGTGTGCATCAAGAGGAATTTAGCCTTCTCTAGAGGCTTAACCCCACCATAGGTGACCCAAAACATACGTTGTTCCCATTATATAACTCAAGTTATAAAGATCCTAAATAAATTATTTTGATGGTGAAAATTGAGCCTACATTATTTTCTAGCACACTCGGTGGGACACACTTATTTTAATACAAATATTGATAAAAAGTTGATGCTAGTTTGATCAAATTTGTAGTATTTAATCTCCTAAACAACAACATCTGGTGACTCCAAAAGGAAGAATCAACACTCTAGTATAGAATAATAGCTTCATCTCATGTTAAAAGTGATAAAAAGGTTAGTTTCAATAGGTATCTCCTTTGAATTTGTTAAAATCCCTTTAAATTTAGAAAAAAGATTAAGGTTTACCAATACACATCCATATCAGGGAGACTTCACTCCTAGATCATTTCCAATGCCTACCCCTATAAGAATACCTTTATTACCCCCCTGCATAGCCCTGGTATCCCCTAGAGATTTTGTGGCTTTTAATGGATAAATTCCTCTAGAACTTGTCCAATATGATCCTATCCTAGTTACAGCGCTTAAAAGTGTTTCTTATTATGCTGGTGACCAAGCTATGACACCTTCTGAACACCTTATGGACATAGCCAATTTTTTCAATATCCATAATGTCATTGAGGAAAATATATCCATTAGGTTATTATTTACTTCTTTTAAAGGAAAGGCCCTAGATTGGTATAGAGGCCTTGTTACCAACTCCAAAAAAAATATAAGACCAATTGGGAGAGGCCTTGTGCAAAATATTTGAGGACAAAAGTGACCATTTGTCACTTTTAAAGCAAATAACTACCATTTCAAGATATCCTCATGAATTCATGTAAGACTTCAACATAAGGTTCCAAAAAACATGGGAAAAAATCCTAGTCTCAGTTAGACCAACCCCTAACTTTGTCTTCCTATACTATTTATAGGATTTAAATGGTGATATAGTTATGATGATCCAATCCATGGGAGGAAATACACTTCTAGATGCTTATGAGGTGGACATCAAAGCATAAAATTATCTGTTTGAAGTTGGAAAACTTACACCCAAACCACAAATGCCCTTATTTCCTAAAATTATACCACCTCCTATTGATATCCCTCCATTGGATGTCATTCCTCCTACACAAACAATTTATTCAATCCCTAAAACAAAACAAGAGAAATCTTCCCCTAGTGGATCTAGTGATTCACTAGAGAAAAAGAACTTTCAAGAGCTCAAAATCATGTTTCAGTCTTTGGGGAATGAGTTAGTAAATTTCAAAAGGTAATAGGATTTCAACAGACCATATCAAAGTTAATATCAATCTCAGCAACAAGATGATCAAGTAAATAGGCCACCATATAAGGGAGACTACCAAATCTAGGGCCAAGTTCAAAACTAAGTAAAAAGGTAGCATGGATACAATAGGTAATATAACTAAAATCCTAATGTTTCTATTAGTTATAACTCCTTGGTCCTAGTTTAAAATAATGTCTCTCAATAAGTAGAGGGTACCATGCCTTGAAATCAGTCTTTTAGTCAACATATTATCCTAAATATTGACCTTAACCAAGCCTTCAATGATCAATGATAGAAATCTACTAATTTTGGATACAACCAAGATCTCATGTCCCAAAATTCAAAGTTACCTATGATAACCAAGACAAAGGAGCCTCGAAAATGTCAAGGGTTTAATTAGGAACTGAATTAGCTTGATGTTACAATGATGAACTGTGAACAAGAAGAGTGTTATTCATCTAACCAATAGGCTAGTTCTAGCCAGGCCTATTTTTTAGTGGCAATAAACACAAGATTTAAAAGAATGACCATGGATGGTAAACATAAAGTAACCAAAGAGATTCCTACCATTACTCCTGTTAGGAGGCCCCTTATCCAACGGTAGCACAATTGATTACTTATATATGAGCAATTGAACACGGAAATTATACCAGAATGATTAAGAAACTAGAAACATGAGACAACAAAGAATTTGAGAGATAATACACACAATTGTATTAGATAATACTAGAAGAAAATACAATAAGGAAGATGCCACCCTCCACCTCAAAGGCTTGCCACACCTCAATACCTTCTTCCCTCTCTCTCTTGCTCAACACAAAACCAACTCTATAACCTGAGTTACAATCTCTCCTTGAATGCTTCAGCTGATCTCCTTGACCTTACACCTGTAGATCTCCTTGACCTTGCTTGCTTCAATGCTCTTACTTAATCAATTTGATAATTACAATACATGCCTCATGGGTCTTTAAATAGAATCCCATGGTTACAAAAATAGACATCTAACTACTAAAATTAGACACACAGCTCGCAACTTAAAATAGCCTCTTAGCATGCAAACACTCGGTTTAACTAACTGATTGTTCGTAAATAGCAATTCTGGACCGCACAGGCGACTGACACCGGTCCCTGATTGTCTGGTGCTACCGACGTCGGCCGACTCCCTGCCGTCACTGGTCTCCTTCTCCACTGCATCTGACCGACATCGGTCATACTGCCGACATCGGTGGCTCTGGTTCTTTAGCATCCTTCCTTCATGTGTGTGAAAATAGTTGAAGCTTTTAGCTCCACACCTTAACAATCTCCCACTTCGAGATAAACAATTGCAACTGGTACCTGTACCTGTACACCATCTATTTTGTTCCTTTGACTCTGTATCCCTCTTCAAAGTCACTCTTGAAGACCAACCACCATGTAAACCTGTGATGCTATATCTGTCACCTATGCCACAAGAATTTTGCTGCTCCCAAATTCTTCATGACATACTTCTGAACCAACTCTACCCTTAGCTCAAAAAACTCCTTGTACATGCAACCCTGTAAAAAGTAACACAATATAGTAACAGGATAATGTAGCTAATATTATCCAACCTGGTAAAGATAAAAAACAATGGTCAAACCTCCATTGCCATGCAGCTAACTCAAGACCATATACCATAGCCTTCTGTCTCAGATGTCCATCCACTCTCTTCTCTAAAACGGGAATCCATTCCTCTATATCCAGCTGACAACAAATACCTGTTTGGCCCTACTCCAAGGACTCACACTCCTCATCCATGTCAAGCTCCCACTATTTCTAGATTCTACCTACATTGCTTCCTCCATCTTCCTAGTTCATGACTAACAATAAGCAATATAAAGAAGGTGAACAATGAATATGAGGTTCACATACCTTTTCTAACCTCTGTATGGATGTTTGAGACTCCTTGACAACTAACTATCCACCCATCATCCGTTCTAGTGACCGATCTCAGCCATCTCCCAGTCTGCTCCCGACCGATGTCGGTTCCCTGCACTAACCCTGACTGTCGGTGTCATTACCCCTGGCTGACACCGATGTCCCTCCTACCGACGTCGGTCCTGATGACCAACGTCGGACTTCTCCTGTTTGACCTACCGACCCTGCTGGTCTGCACATGATTGAAGCCGGTGTCTGGATGACCAACGTCGGTTCCAAGTAACTGACATCGGTGCCTGTGTGTTCCTGTGAGTGATGAATTCTTCATCCGTGAGCTCTTCTTGGATAAAATCTCTATCCATGCTGCCCTGCTCAGATTTATTTAGTGCCTATAACTATTCTCTAGCCTTCATCTCCTCCATAAACACCAAGACATCCCTGTTCTTGTCAAAATCCTCAAATTTCCTTTTCCTACATTGAATTCTGTCTATGCCTTCTGAATTTGAACACATACCTTTTGAATCAAGAACTTCCATTCCCTTCTTATTCATGTGACCCTGCCTATTAGACCACATCTTTGAATCTGCACCAGAAGTGGAATCAGTAGTACAAGTAGATAGATAAAGAGTACCTACTTTCTTACCTCTTGCTAAAACAAGTGCTCCCTTGGTAACCTTCCAAGAGTCCGCTGTGAGGGTTATTGTGCATCCCTCATCACCCAACCTTCCTACAGAAATCAAACTCTGCTTCAGAATTGGAACATGCATGACTTCCTTCAACACCCATGTGTTGTCAATCTACAATCTCAGCTGCACTTTCCCTTTGCCAACTATCTGACAAGGCGTACCATCCCCTAAATAGAGCACTCCAAAGTCTCCCTGTTCATACTCATGAAACAAATCTCTGTTTGGGGATGCATAAAAAGATGAACCAGAATCTAATATCCATGATCCTACCTGACTATCCAAAGAAAGTATGAGAGCATCCTGTACCACAATATTTGCATCCTTTGCTTCTTTAATACCTGCATGTTGATTCTCTTTATCTCTCAACCAACACTCCTTTGTATGTCCTTTCTTTCCACAAAACTAGCAGGTAATACCTTTGGACTCAGATCTCCTTCCCAACCTTGATTTCCCTTGCTCAATCTTCTCCTTTTGCCTTCCTCTACTTTCTGCACTTAGAGCGTTCCCTAATGATTCACCTGCGCTTCTCCTACATATTTCTTCATTCAAGATCACACTCACAACATCATCAACTTTTAAGATTTTAGAAGAAGATGCAGAGTTACTTACTGCCATAACCATACCATCCCAACTTTCAGGCAAAGAACATAAAATCAAGAGAGCCTTTACCTCATCATCAAAAACAATGTTGACTGAAGCTAATTGGTTTACCAAACCATGGAAATCACTGAGATGAGTATGTACCGAACCACCTTCCTGCATTTGCAAAGTAAATAGCTGCTTCATAAGGTATACCTTATTAGAAGCCGAGGGCTTTTCGTATAAATTTGCAAAGGACTTTATCAACTCTTCCATTGTTTTTCACTATGATAAGCTAGAAATCACAGATGCTCCAAGACTCAACCTTATGTAACCAAGAGCCTTCCAATCAAGAACACTCCATTCTTCATCCTTCATATCTGTGGGCTTGCATGCAACCCCACCCAATGGTAAGTACAGATCCTTTCGATACAGATAGTCCTCAATCTGCATCCTCCAGTGTTGATAATTCTTGTCATTAAACTTCTCCATTCGTAGCTTGCTTTCTTCTACCATTGTTGAACTCCCACTCAATCAGAAAACCCTGTGAATGACCTGTAATTAAAAACAATAACCTGCTTCCTGCAAACCGTAGCTCTGATACCAACTGTTAGGAGGCCCCTTATCCAACGGTAGCATAATTGATTACTTATATATGAGCAATTGAACACGGAAATTATACCAGAATGATTAAGAAACTAGAAACATGAGACAACAAAGAATTTGAGAGAAAATACACACAATTGTATTAGATAATACTAGAAGAAAATACAATAAGGAAGATGCCACTTCTCCCTCCACCTCAAAGGCTTGCCACACCTCAAGACCTTCTTCCCTCTCTCTCTTGCTTAACACAAAACCAACTCTATAACCTGAGTTACAATCCCTCCTTGAATGCTTCAGCTGATCTCCTTGACCTTACACCTGTAGATCTCCTTGACCTTGCTTGCTTCAATGCTCTTACTTGATCAATTTGATAATTACAATACATGCCTCATGGGTCTTTAAATATAATCCCATGGTTACAAAAATAGACATCTAACTACTAAAATTAGACACACAGCTCGCGACTTAAAATAGCCTCTTAGCATGCAAACACTCGGTTTAACTAACTGACTGTTCGTAAACAGCAGTTCTGGACTACACAGGCAACCGATGCTGGTCCCTAATTTTTTGGTGCTGCCAACGTCGACCGACTCCCTACCGTTGCTGGTCTCCTTCTCCACTGCATCTGACCGACGTCGGTCATACTGCCGATGCCAGTGGCTCTGGTTCTTCAGCATCCTTCCTTCATGTTGTGCAAACAGTTGAAGCTTTTAGCTCCACACCTTAACAACTCCTTCACTGACAAAGCCAAATGAACTTGTTATTACTCTACAAACTCTAGTACCTCCTAAAAATTAGAGTAAAGGGAATATTTTTGTACCCTAAAGATCATAAGTTTAAAAAGCAATAGTGGTGGTTCCTAAATCACAAGAAAAGGTTGATGGTTCACCCATCAAAATTATTGAACAAATGAAAGTTCAAATGTGAGTGTGCCCATGTGGACTATGCTCTCCATGCCTAGCCAAGTGGACATCCTTTAATAAGGAATGTCAAAGATCAATTTTGTAAACCATCCACTAAGAAAAGTGAATGAAGTTCTTAGCAATGCATCAAAAGTTCCAAATGAATATAAATTAAGTAAATCAATCAATCCCCCTATCTTTTATATCTTAGTGATCATTGATAACTCTCTAGTGCACAATTACCTAGTAGACATTGGTGTTAGTACCTTTGTAAAGCCAAAGCCCATACCTGATTAGCTTGGTCTAAAA
Organism: Torreya grandis; assembly: GCA_037957365.1. Lineage (NCBI taxonomy): Eukaryota > Viridiplantae > Streptophyta > Pinopsida > Cupressales > Taxaceae > Torreya > Torreya grandis. The sequence continues at coordinate 3,662,867 of JARHVA010000249.1, forward strand.
TATGAACCATATTCCAAAGTAGTGCTACAACTTGATGGTTCTTCTCCCAAGCCATTTGGCATAATTAGGGACCTTAATATGACCCTACATGCTTGTCTAAGTGTCTATATGGCTCAATATGTATTGATCTTGGATGTGCCTCCTCACTTTGTATTATGCCTAGCCAAAGAGTTCATAGGAAAGATAATGGGATATCTTGTAATATATTAGTCTTATATGGTATTTAAGACAAGGTATGGGGCCAAAGTGTCAATCAAAGTTGATCCCATTTCATAGTTCCATATAGAGCCCTATAGACTAGATAATGTCAACATCAATTATACCATCATTGATGAGGATGAATTTGTAATGGGGTAGGAGCTGAATACCCACCTAGAAGAGATACCAAACATGTTCTTAGATGATATTTGGGATGATATCCAATTTATGGACCCCTTAGAAGGTGTTGAATAAATATACTTGGGTGTTTTATATTTGCATGAAGAAAACCAACCCATGCCATCCCTCATGAAGCCTCAAACAGATCTTGGTAGTCTATGGAAGTTGTTATTTGATGGTTCAATTAGCAAGCATGGGGTGGGCATAGGTGTTATGATAATATCCCCTTTAAATTATAAATACTTATCTTCATATAGGTTCCAATTCAGTTGTTCCTGTAATGTAATATAATATGAGGATTTCATCCATGGCCTTTAATAGGGTAATAAGAGAAGAATCAAGTAGTTACAATTCTATGGGGATAGTGAATTGGTTGTATACCAAGTTAAAGGTCAAAATGCCACTAAGAAACACTTAATGAAGTCCTAAAAACATAGAGTGTGGGACCTAATTGAGGACTTTGAGGCTTTCAACATTCAATCATTCCCAAGAGGCCATAATCAACATGTTAATAGACTAGTAGCTATGGGGGCTCATTTTGACATCCTCAATGAATTGAAAAAGACCAAGGTTTAACCATATGGCAAAGTGGTAATAAGACCATCAGTGCTAAAAAATGAAGCTCATTGGTAGGTCTTTGAAAATGATAAATAGATTGTATGTTTCTTGAAGCAAGAAGCATAGTTCTCCTCCCTCAACGAAAAAAATTGTAGCATCAATATGGGGAGCCGATTGTTCAATTAAAGTCAAATAAGCTTCATAAAGGTATAATCACCCTAGAAGGCCTCTTTCATGTAGGGTACCATATGAGGAAGGGTAAATAAGTGATGTCAACTAATTAAGATAACTATGAGAGTGTTTTTATCTTTAAACACAAGTTTCTCAAGCTTGCAAAGGTAAGCACTAAAGTTGAAAGACATACCTTCATATATCTTTGTAATGAATATGTAGACATATTTTCTTGGTAATATAGTGACCTAAGGGGCTTTGATCTCAAATTGGCTTAACACACTATAGATATAGAGGATAATGTCAAGCCTATCAGGTAGAAGTAGAGGCCCATAAATCCCAAGATTAAAAAGTTCATGAGAAATGAATTGACCAAGATTATTAAATCAAGGATCATCTTCCCAATAAATAACTCCTCATGGGTAGCTAATCTAATACATTTAAAAAATAAGAAAGGGGAGATCCGACTATGTGTGGACTTTAGGGATCTTAATAAGGTCTTTGTTAAGGATCAGTACTTTATACCATCCATGGAGTAACTCCTACAAGTAGTTGCTAGTTTAGAATGCTTCTCTCTCCTAGATGGTTATTCAAGTTATAACCAGGTGCTAGTGAGAGAGGAATATCAGTGCAAGACTACCTTCACCACCAAGTGGGGGACATTTGGTTATCATAAGATGCCTTTTATATTGTCCAATGTTAGGGTAACCTTTCAAAGAGCAATGGACATGGCCTTCCAAGGACTACTAAATTAAATGGTTCAAGTCTACTTGGATGGCATTATAGTCTTCTCCAAGAATGACCGTGAGCACATGGACCATTTGAGGCTGATATTCTAGAGCTGTAGAGAGTATGAGATCTCTTTAAATCCCCAAAAATGTGTGTTCTCTATTCATGAAGGCAAACTACTGGGTCTAATTATTTCAAAAGAGGGATTATCCATTGACCCTAATAGAGGAAGTGATATCTTATCGTAATCCTTGCCAAAGCATATGAATGGGATCCAAAGCTTCCTTAGGAAAATCAACTTTATGGAAAGGTTCATACCTACTTTTGCAAACCTACTTAAGCCTATCACTACCATGATGAAGAAGAACCAAGTGTTTGCCTGGTTAGATGAAGGAAAGGAAACTTTTAAGTCCATCAAGTAGGCCATTGCCTAAGCATCCTCACTCTTAAATCCTAATTTCTCCAAGGAATTCACCTTATACACTTTTGCTAACATTGATAACATATCAACTATACTAGTGCAAAAGAAAGGTGAATTAATGGAGTAACTAATTGCCTTTTTTAGTCAAGGGCTAGAAGGATATGAGTTGAGGTACACTTTTATTGAGAAGCAAGTTCTTTCAGCTTTGATAAGCCTCAAGAAGTTTAGGCCCATGCTCTCCAATAGTTGGATACATCTTATGGTGTCTCATCCTAGAGTTATGGATTTCCTCCCTAACAAATATTTGAATGAGAAGAGAGTAGGTTGGATCATAAAGCTCATGGAATATGATGTAGAGATTAAGGTCACCAAGCTAGTTAAGGACAAGGGCTTGTGTGAACACATGGTGAATAACCTCTAAGAATATAAGGAATATTTTTTGGTAACCTAAGACAACTCATGACTCAGTACACCTCCACTTTAAAAGAGTTGGATTCAAGATATAGTTTATTTCTTGATAATATTAGAATGCCCCCAAGGTTTGGATAGAGATAAAAAAAAAGGTATTTAAGGATTTAATCCATACCTTATGCATTAATTGATGGTGATATTTTTATAAATGACCTCAATGGGGTACCCTTTAGATGCATAGATGATGACCAAGTGACCAAGCTTTTAGATTAGCTCCATGATGGACCTATAGGAGGTCATTTTGAAACTACAACCATAGCAGCAAAGATAATGAGGGATAGTTATTACTAGCCTAATATTTCAAATATGCCCATGCATAGGTTAGAAAATGCCAAAAGTGTGAATTTTTTGTAGGAAAGAAGAAACTAGTAGGCCTTATACTCAATCCTATTCAAGTGGAGCAACCCTTCATGCAATGGGGGTTAAGATTCATAGGGATGACAATCCACCATCAAATATAGGGCATAAATGGGTTCTCACTTTAACTAAATATGTCACCTAGTGGCTAGAATCCATTACTTTGAATGAAGCTAATGAAGGTGTAGTCTTAGATTTCTATGATAACCTTGTAACTAGGTTTGGTATCCCAACCACCAAAATTTTTGATAATGGATTGGCATTCCTTGGTATGAAGATAAGTGATTGGGCTCTCAAACTGGGCATTTACCTCAACACCTATACCAAATACTATGCTCAAGGAAATGTAATAGTAGATTCCGCAAATAAGAATTTTTTGAGGATCATTAGGTGGACCATGCAAGATAATTAGAGAATATTGCACACCAAGATAAAGACATCATTGTGAACTGATAGTGGGACTCCTAAAATTTGCATTATTAATTCTCCATATGTTAATGTGTATGGAAGGGAATATAAATTACCTATATCCCTTGAGATTATTTCATTGTAATTATCCTATCAGCTTGAGTTGATGGAAGATGAGCCCATGAATGTGGGGATGATATAACTCATGGAGATGGAAGAAACTAGGGACCCTGCTATGAAAAATTTGGAATCACATCAAGATTAGGTCAAAAAGGCCTTTGACAAAAGAGCTATAGAAAGGAGCTTCAATAAAGGGGACCTAGTCCTCAAATGGGACTCAAATAAGGCCAAATTATGCAACCATACCAATTTTGACATCTTGTGGAGTGGTCCTTATTTGATCTATGGTAACAAGTAACATAATGCTTTATAGCTTGCCCAATTGGATGGAGAGGTATTACCCATCCTAGTTAATGGAATTAATTCCAATAATTATTATTTAATAACATTACATCCATTGTAACATATTGTATATATTAGAGTATTTTTTATGCTTTCCTCTAAGTGTATTTTACACATTTATTTTATGTTATGTTGTTTTCTTTCCAAAATGCCCTGGGCATTTTGTTTTTGTTTTATTTCTTTTGGTCCTTGTTTCTTCAAGAGAGGTTCAGATTAGTTGCAAGGGATAATCATTCCATACCCAATGGAATATATAAGGCAAATGGTCTAGGTTCTCAAGCATAGCATGCATGCTTCCCTATGATTCACCAAATATGTTTGCCATTTTTGGCCACATACTAAGCTTGTGCCTAGATAGATCAAGTTACTAATGGATGAGTAGATGGCCAGGTTGTAGAGACCCTTAAAAATGTCAATATTTATTACAATGAGTATATAAATACATGGGATCCATTTGGTTATCATTCTATTAATCTAGACATTTTGGGTTTAGTGGCAAAAAAGCCAAATCATTATATTGACAAGGGCATATGGTGCACCCATACCTTTCTGCACAATGCTCTGATACCAAATTGATGCATTGATATCAGATTGCAAACAGAGTGTTTAAAGACCTGTATTTCAACCTGCAATGTACGCTTGTGTTATCTGCTATAAAGACATCAAGACAACACCCACATAATCTTACCACATTTCTGTGATTAACTTGAGAGAGAATAATAACTTCGTTGATAAACTGTTTGTCATCTAGCATATCGGAATTTCTTTGGACTTTTTTAATTGCCACAATAGTATCATCTGATAGTATACCTTTTTATACAGTGATGTACCCACCGCTTCCTAATTTCATATCTTCTGAATCCTTTTGGAGCTCCTTAGCGTAAAATAGTGAGACTTTCTCTACCCCCATTGGAGGTTATATATTGCTGCAACTGTATCCCGCCATTGTGTAGAAAATATTTGGCCTTGGCAAGCATCCAATGTCATTTTCTTTGCCAACAAAACAATCCAAACACTAGCAAAGAAACTCCAACAAATGAAGAAGTTGACTCTATGATTTCCATAGCGAAGGTATTATCTGAGATTGTGACCCTGAGTATTCCTTTCCTGTGCATAACCTTACAATGCGTGTTTTGTAAGCAAAGTCTTTCCTGAATTTGGAAGGAATCTTCCTTATCATTCAAAATGCTTTAGTCTTCCGAAGGCATCGAGAAAGCAAATTGAAATGGTAGATAGACATGGCACTGGCAGTGGATGGGGATCACGGACGAGGTGCTCGTTCAAGCACGCCACCATCATTATCTGTTGCTTAAATGTGGTCACTCTTATCTTCTTGCTATGAGCGCTATTTGTTCCATTCTATAGAAAAGCTCAAATGATTCTGGGCGACCCAGAGCATGCAAAGTTTGAAACAACAGGCTGATTTGCAACTAGTATAAGATCTGATGTCTGACTTGCATCAAATTGCGGTAATGATAAAGCCTAGAATGAATTTACAGACCCTGAGATCTCTTTTATGACCCATGGCATCACACCTTAAATACTAGAAAGGTTTAGAAAGTAGACATTGTTTTGCAGGGGCTTCCACTAGATTATAACGTTTTTCCTATGTTTAACGCAGCCGACACAGGCCCACTAAGGCTTCGTAGATCAAACACTAGATAATTAACTGAATAGAGATAAAAAAAAATGTAAAGGGCCATAGATCCTGATGCAAAGAATGATTTCCACCACCATTTCCAGTCTTCAACGCACAATTGTATATAAGTTAGAACTAGAGAAACCTCAGCGCAGACCACGATAAGAAGAATCAACACAATAAAGAGAAATCCAACACATAGTAAATTCGGATCTGAGACTCCTGTTGAATCACGTATAATACAATGTTTTTATTTATAAAAATAGACAAGCAAACATCAATTACCCCATTCAATCAGCGTGCCTGTGCAATTTATTTTGTATCCAAGGACTAAACACCTTACATAATAGACATTTTGATTGAAAATAATAAAACCACTTTGTCATACTTTGAGGCTGTCATCCTTTCTCCTGGATTGTTTGTATGTTCTTCAACGTTGATGCTACTACATATTACAATGGCAAGTGATAAAGATGAAAATACCTTTCAACATAGACAATAATGTTCTCTGTAGGTTCAACTCTGTCCTACTCAAATATATAGTCGTGTGTCTCCCATCTTCTCTCCTTATAGCAATTTCTCTTGGATGAGAGATCCTTTTCCTCTATCCTTCCTCTCTCTCTTCTGCACCCTGCTCATCCTTTCTTCTTTCTTAATGAATTTTCTATGCTTCCTCTCTTCTAACCTCTACACCAAACTTGGCTCAAGGTAAAACCAAAAACAGTTTTTCAATTACAACAACATACTAAGGTTGAAATAGTTTCAACCACTCCTCCATTATTCCCTCAATAGCCCATAATTACCTTTTTACTTTTACTAATTACAATTTCTCCTTAATTTTTATCATTTTAGAGGAAAATACAATAATTTGAAATTCGTTGCAGATGCTCCTGCATCATACTCTCCCTCTAGAAACAATTTGAACCTTAGTTCAAATGAAATGTTGCCTCCATGTTTTAGCCTTTACTGTATGCCTGGATCCCAAGGTTTTCTTGTCAATGATAATGCTTGAATTTGTCTTTGCTGGTCTTTGCCTTTCATCTTGCTTTTCTTCCTCTTCTGGTATGTTCTTCTTCTTATTTCTTTCTCAGCTGCAATCTCCCAACTCCATGCTTCATTCTCATACATGTCTTCAAAATCTTCTTTCAAAAAATTGTCCATTGAACTATGGACTTCATTCATCTCTACAACTTTAGCACCTGCATTCAAAACATCAAAAACAACCTTAGTAGAAAAACATTGAGGCCATGAAGCCTCTTGGCTGCCTTCACATTTCTGTTCTTGTTTCTTGACCAAAACTATCTTGGTCTCATTGCTTTGCTCTTGTATTGTTCCACTCTTATCAATGCTGCCTTCACCGTGGCTTGTACCTTTACACAACTCTCTTGGAGGATTCAACAACTCTTCTATCCTCTTCAATTCTTCACACAACACAAGCTCATCTAAATCTTCATGTCCTATATCAAACTTAGGACCAGATTGTCTTTCATCCTCTATAAGTACATTCTTCCACTTTACGGTTTCTTCATACAAATCAGCTTCTTCATCCACATCAGTATATTCATCAAAAACAATTACAGTATTCATACCTTCTGTCTTCTTACTATCTTCAATCTCTGCTTGAAGCCATCTTGTTTGTTCTGCTGCATATTCTTTCCTTTCCTCATCATCCATCCCTTTGGAAGTCTTTCCTTGCTGCATATTAGTCTTTGCAGCTTCTTTCCATTCCTCAGTTTTCATAAAAAGATTATTAAATGATTCAAAAACATCATTACCTTGCCAAGTACTTGTGTCATCCTTCACCTTTTCCCATTGATTTCTTGGTGTTGTTGTCTGAACACTCACATCTTCTTCACTCTTAGCCTTCTTAGGCACCCACATTAGATTCTCCTTCTTATCATTTGCTGATCCCTTTAGCCATTTTGGCACTTTGTAACCATGCTCTTGTGACAATACTGAAAAACCAATCTTATTTGTTCTTTTATTTTCTTGCACATCTACATTCATATGAGAAAAATCAACCTTATAAAATAAACTTGCCTGCTTGCTTACTTGTTGCTTGTTTGTGTGCTTCACCATCCACTTAGGCATTATGTAGCCATGATTGACTGCTTTGTGTAAGGACTTCATCTTCTTCTTGCCTCTTTTAACCTGTGTATTCATATATTCATGCTCACAAAAATAATCAAAATCAGCACTTAACACTTCATTTACCTCTTTGTTAGCTTGTTCCACGGAGTAATCTTTCTCTGTGCTTGGCTGTCCTCTTTCTTCTTCCTGGCATTCAATGGCATCTTGGAATTCATCTTATTCTTCTACCTTTCCTCTCTCATGCATTAACCAATGCACTTTATCAACAGCAGCAAATTCTCTTCTCATTCCTGCACATTCACTTGTGCACTTGGTGTCTTTTCCTACACCAATCTCTTCATTCTCCAAGGCCCTTCTCTTGACCTTCACTAGGCTGCTCATACCTGCATTTACCCACTTAAAAACAGCATTAAATACAAAAACAAGAGACCATAATGTCTCCATGAGTATCCTCTTAATGAACATTCCAAGTGCTCTTCCTGGCACTCCCTCTTGTCTCTCTTCTCTCTTGTTCTCCTCAATGAGAACCGTTTTCTCAACTTCTTCCTCTTGCTGCTCACTTGGCAACCTTCTTATCTTCTTGCCTCTTTGGGCTTCCCTCTTCATGGCAATCTCCTTTTGCCTCCTCCTTTTCACTAAGAGATCTATTGGCCACTTCAATCTCTTCTTTATTGGCCATACCTGTGCTTTCCTATTCAGCTGCATCCAAGACTCATACTTATCTTTAACCTTAGCTAATTCTTTCTTCAAACTAGCAATTTCTTTATTAAACTCAACATTAGTCATACCTTTGATGATTGCTTTCTTTTTGCTGCCCTCATGTGCCTTGCTGCTCTACAGTGCCTTCAATAGTGCTTCCATCTCTGAGATCTTCACCCAAGTCTTTTCCACCTCGGTCTCTTGATCCCTTGTCTCACCCAAGCCTTTCTCCTTGACTGGTCTTTTGACAATCCACGTGATCTCACCTAGGCCTTTTGCATCCTAGTCTTTTGATTCTTTTCTCAATCCTGCAGCAACTCTTTAGACAACTCTTTAACAAACACAAATTACAAATCCAAGCTTACCTTGCTTTGGATCTTATTCTTGAGCATCCACTATGCTCTCTTACTTTTGAGCTCTTCAAGCTTTAAACTCCATCCTTTACCTCACCTAAGTCTATTTCACTTTAGTCTTTTGGCAAACTATCCAAGCTTCCTCTTGGATCTTCAATAAGCCTTCCTTGGCTTCTTCTCTTAAGCCTCAATGGCTTGGCTGCCTTTCTCTTCACCTGTTGCTTGCTTTTTTTTTTTTTAAACAAAATGAACTTAAATCAAATAACATAGACTTCTCATACCTTTCCTCCAGCAGAGTCTTCTAGTGCTTGTCCTGCTGATCCTTGCCAATTCCTATCACAACTGTAACATCATTGACAAATGCAACCATTCCAAATTCTGTAGCAACTTATGATCCATTCCTAATTCCCCAAGAGCTTCAAGATCTGATACCAAATGGTGCACCCATACCTTTCTGCACAATGCTCTGATACCAAATTGATGCATTGATATCAGATTGCAAACAAAGTGTCTAAAGACCTATATTTCAACCTGCAATGTACGCTTGTGTTATCTGCTATAAAGACATCAAGACAACACCCACATAATCTTACCACATTTATGTGATTAACTTGAGAGAGAATAATAACTTCGTTGATAAACTGTTTGTCATCTAGCATATCGGAATTTCTTTGGACTTTTTAATTGCCACAATAGTATCATCTGACAGTATACCTTTTTATACAGTGATGTACCCACCGCTTCCTAATTTCATATCTTCTGAATCCTTTTGGAGCTCCTTAGCATAAAATAGTTTGAGACTTTCTCTACCCCCATTGGAGGTTATATATTGCTGTAGCTGTATCCCACCATTGTGTAGAAAATATTTGGCCTTGGCAAGCGTCCAATGTCATTTTCTTTGCCAACAAAACAATCCAAACACTAGCAAAGAAACTCCAACAAATGAAGAAGTTGACTCTATGATTGCCGTAGCGAAGGTATTATCTGAGATTGTGACCCTGAGTATTCCTTTCCTGTGCATAACGTTACAATGCGTGTTTTGTAAGCAAAGTCTTTCCTGAATTTGGAAGGAATCTTCCTTATCATTCAAAATGCTTTAGTCTTCTGAAGGCATCGAGAAAGCAAATTGAAATGGTAGATAGACATGGCACTGGCAGTGGATGGGGATCACGGACGAGGTGCTCGTTCAAGCACGCCACCATCATTATCTGTTGCTTAAATGTGGTCACTCTTATCTTCTTGCTATGAGTGCTATTTGGTCCATTCTATAGAAAAGCTCAAATGATTCTGGGCGACCCAGAGCATGCAAAGTTTGAAACAACAGGCTGATTTGCAACTAGTATAAGATCTGATGTCTGACTTGCATCAAATTGCGGTAATGATAAAGCCTAGAATGAATTTACAGACCCTGAGATCTCTTTTATGACCCATGGCATCACACCTTAAATACTAGAAAGGTTTAGAAAGTAGACATTGTTTTGCAGGGGCTTCCACTAGATTATAACGTTTTTCCTATGTTTAACGCAGTCGACACAGGCCCACTAAGACTTCGTAGATCAAACACTAGATAATTAACTGAATAGAGATAAAAAAATGTAAAGGGTCATAGATCCTGATGCAAAGAATGATTTCCACCATCATTTCCAGTCTTCAACACACAAGTGTATATAAGTTAGAACTAGAGAAACCTCAGCGCAGACCACGACAAGAAGAATCAACACAATAAAGAGAAATCCAACACATAGTAAATTCGAATCTGAGACTCATGTTGAATCACGTATAATACAATGTTTTTATTTATAAAAATAGACAAGCAAACATCAATTACCCCATTCAATCAGCGTGCCTGTGCAATTTATCTTGTATCCAAGGACTAAACACCTTACATAATAGACATTTTGATTGAAAATAATAAAACCACTTTGTCATACTTTGAGGCTGTCATCCTTTCTCTTGGACTGTTTGTATGTTCTTCAATGTTGATGCTATTACATATTACAATGGCAAGTGATAAAGATGAAAATACCTTTCAACGTAGACAATAATGTTCTCCGTAGGTTCAACTCTGTCCTACTCAAATATATAGTCGCGTATCTCCCATCTTCTCCCCTTACAGCAATTTCTCTTGGATGAGAGATCCTTTTCCTCTATCCTTCCTCTCTCTCTTCTGCACCCTGCTCATCCTTTCTTCTTTCTTAATGAATTTTCTATGCTTCCTCTCTTCTAACCTCTACGCCAAACTTGGCTCAAGGTAAAACCAAAAACAGTTTTTCAATTACAACAACATACTAAGGTTGAAATAGTTTCAACCACTCCTGCATTATTCCCTCAACAGCCCAAAATTACCTTTTTACTTTTACTAATTACAATTTCTCCTTAATTTTTAACATTTTAGAGGAAAATACAATAATTTGAAATTCGTTGCAGATGCTCCTGCATCAGCATATCTCACACATGTGGTAGTTTTAGGGGAAATCGATCATATAGGTTTGTTCAGTTTGGTCTTTAGTTACTATGTGATAAGTTTAAAATAATCCACCAAAGTATGGTAGAATTTATGCATCTTCAAAGTTGTATCCTTAATCATATTTCGCTAAGTTTCCCATACTTAGCCAAATGAACTAGATCATCATCATGACATCATGTAGGGATGAATGGACTAGTCAAATTGAGCATTTTCATAGACACACTTAGAAATATCTATAGATAAATAGATAAAATGGGTTCATCCCTTTTAGTCTCAAGAACATTTTTTAAAAATTTGGTGCCTTCATGACTTTTGCACTTCAAGTTATATGCCTTTAAAGTTGGACCTGCAACATAAGACGTTCATGGTAACATCAAAATGAAGCTTTTGAAAAATCCATATGAGCTTAAATTTTATGTTCTATGGTATTTAAAATACATTCTATGGGATGAATAATACAATATATGGGATGACATTTATAAGATTTATAAACTAACCATTGGGGTTCAAATAGTGGGTCCCAATTGATTTAACGATCTATGTTACATCACACATTTAGATCTAACAATGACCCAAGGTCAAAAGAGTCAATGAATATAAAGATAAAATTCATGCATGACAAGTGTCAACATCATATTTAACCAAAAAAATATCAATGATTCACAGACATTCATACAGATCGAAATTGGAGTGAGATGAGTCAATATGTCAACGAGCTTAGTCAGATTTTGATAGGCAATTAGAGCAAAGGTGAGCCCAGGATTTTTGATAGAGGTTGATAATACATTTTTGACCAAGGTTAAATTTTTTTTTTAGGGTCATCTTTATTCCATTAAAGCTCATTCATATGCCATTGAGTGGTCGAAGGGATGCAGTCAAGTAAAAGGAATATAGAGGACTACCATTGGAGCTTAATATGGTCCTTTGGTTTGACATTTTTTGTTTCTTGTAGGGTTAATTATTATGACTTTGGTAAAATTTTAAAATAAATAACCATGAATATATGAACTCTAGGTCCATTCAGAGATAAAATGGGTCTATTTGGACCTATTATGATCAAGAAAAAAGGGTTATATGGTCTATAGGTCTGCATTAATATGGACAACTATTGAAAAAATTTGGATTATATTCAAATGGTATCAACCCATACTATTTTAAAAATTTTAATAAGGTTTCCATTTGTCCTATATGGTGTCATTTTTGTCTATCATCTTATTAGGCTTTGACCTAGTCCTTGTCTAAGCTTATTCCCCTTGAAATGGCCTAGTCAACCAAAGTCAAAGTTAGTCAACCTTGGTCAAACTTGGTGAAAGGTCAATTATGTGTAAAATATGTCTTAACATGGTTTTTTACATGTTTTAATGTGTTTACAGGTCATTAATTTGTTATTTGTTATGCATCATGGGAAAAAGTGTCATTTTGTCATATTTTAGCTTAATTAATGACTTGTGCATATTTTAAAGAGGAAAAATGTATCACCAAGGTTATTTTAAATGTATAAGAGGTAAATATCATGTTATGTGAAGTCATATTTCATCCAATAATTATTTATGTGCATAAAATGGGAGTTTCTCCTTATTTTTAGGCCCTTTTGGGCACTTATATAGATTATTTGATCTTACTTGCAGCTAAAAACATGGGTGGAGTGTCTAATCACCTAAAAAAACTATTTTAAATGATTTTTTTTCAATTATTATGAAAAAATCCATCTAAATTTTCTTTTCCTTCCTTCTTGTCTTGGCAAGCAAAAAAGGGTCATTTTCAAGCACTTGGTATGGGTCATACAAGTAGAGTTGGGAAGAGTGATTTTGGGGGTGGATTTTAATTTAAGTTAAATTAATTTTCATAATAATAACTTTCAATTTTTTGCCTCCTCCTTCATGAACAATTTCTAACACTCTAGGCAGCTTTTTATGCATGTGCATCTAGGAGGGGTCTCCTTTTGAGCTTGTTTCAAATTTTATTGCTTAGTTTTTATGGGTTTAATGTTTTCACATGTTTATAACGACATATAAATAGGTTATATATTCTCATTATTGTTTTTTTAATCTCAAATTCTTAAGAAATCCTCTTCTAGGTTTGTTGATGGTTCTAAACTTGTTCTTTTGTACTTGCAATTGTCTCAGTCAATTAGGAAGGCTATTTTCCACGTTATAAGGAGTAAATTTATGTTTATTAAAGATTATTAATCCATTAATATGTATTTTAGGGTGTTATAACAAGTTTTCAACTCATATAATGTCAAAATAAGGCTCAAATGTGTTGCCCTTCCATGACTATCATCCCTCATAGAGATATCTTTACCTACAAGTGCCATTAAAAGTGTTGTGAAATTAATCTCAAGGTGTCCTTGATGGATATTATCCTTTTGAAAGGCTAATATTTGCATTTTAATGGGTTTTGAAGACTTATTTCTAACCTTGCTTGTTCAATTTCATCCTCCCTACTAGTATACTCAGTCCATTGACACCTACAATAGCTTGATGATGTCATGATGACCATAGATAAGGAGGTTTCAAGAAAAAATGGGATGGATGGTAGAATTATAGGCCATTTGAGATGAAATTTAGAAATGGATGGTGTTAGTTTATTTTAAGCATCAAATGCTTGAGTTTTTAGACCCCTTTAGTCCCTAAATGACCAAAATAGAGGCCCATAAGGTTTTGGATGACCTATTTAAGCATGCCCCCTAAGTGACCTAAGGAACCTTGAATATTGGATCCTATAATCATTATATAATACAACACCTGTGCCAAATTTGAGACCAAAATGTTAGGAGAGAGATGGTCATTTGCACCTTCAATGTTTCCAAGAAAAAACACTAAGATTTTGTAGTAAAATCTACAGGAGGTTGGTCAAAAAGTTAGCCTTGCCCTTCATAATGATGGTCTTGGATTTTTTCATCAATTTTAAATGAGTAAAATGGTTAAATTTTCATCTATATCTTAATATATCATAATAAAAGTTTAAATTTAATGTTCCTACCCCTAAACACTCTCCCTTATCTGTACACAGGCCTTGGAAAGTGACACTCATAGTCAGGGTTTTAAATAATGAGTTGGAGGTTAGATTTTAGACCTTATTTTGATATTTTAAATAGGTATAAGAGTGTTTTTAGATTCAAATACATTAATGGTAAGCTATAAAACCTTAAAATAGGCCCTAAACAAAACCAAATCGACCTATAGGTCAGGTAAATAAGGTTAATTTTGACTCAATCCAGGCAGAATAGACAATCATAGTCATGACAAGTTTGATCATCTATAAGAAAAAGAGAGTTAATTTTTTAATTATTAATTATATAAATCTATTCCATCATATACCACATCACCAAGTTCATATAAATCCAATAACATCTATAGGTAGGCCTAAAATGCATGAAACACAATCAAATAGGGTATATGGGTAGTGAGTGAGAAGTGAAGTCTCCTTTGAACCAAAAGAAATTGTATTGGTAAATTTGGATTATAAAAATTAAAATTAACCTAAATAATCTCATGTAAAACATAAATATAAAGTAAACAAGGTTGGACAAATCCAAATTTACCTACAGGCAAGCACTTTAAGTTGTCTCAGTCCATAACAAGCATGAGGCCTGGTCTAGCAAGGATGGGATGTGTGAAAGCTCTAGTAAGATAAATTTTGAAAAATATTGGAATAATTTTTATATATTAAACCAATAACCTCATGTACATAATTAAATAAAACAAATCAAAAAGAACATTTTTAAAGGCAAAAAATAAGCTTATACCCTGCCTACCATGCACAATCCTGCACTTAAAAGTCTACCTAGGAAATGTGTAGATATGGACGTCTTATGATTTGAATTAAAGGATAAAAATTGGTAAAAATTACCCTTAAAATTTCAATAATCTCCTCAAATTATTATATTATTAATACATATATGGTATGTGCCCCCTATTTTGTCTGAAATAGGGGGCACTTTTCCCCTTGCTTAGATCTTGCCACTCCATGAAAACAAGTGAAATAGAGGACCAAAAGGTAGAAAAGACTTTTAATATAGTTTTTAAAGTTGAATCACACTAAAAAAATCTATAAAGTTTTAATATAAGGTTTGAGGTCAAATAGGGTAGCCTACACAAGAAGGTTTACAGTCATCAGGGTAAGTAAAGGAATAAGCACAAGTCTCAAATGAAGGGTCATTTAAAGTTATATAATTAGGAAATCATATAAATTTTTTGGATCACCTTTATTTGGGTTAAAATTATGTGTTTAATATATTAAATTTCATGTTAATTTCAAATACAGCCATATTGAGTCTAAGGTGCATGCAAACTCATTGGCAATGTTTAGGCATGGTTTCAAAATAGGGGTCATCTTCAATTATAGCCCTTAGTTATATTTTACAATGATTGATAAATGTGATTGGGATGCATTAAGAGGATTTTTAACCTTTTTTGCTATAGATAAGTCTCCACTAATTCATTTTTGTCTTAGGAAGCATTCAGACCTTGCTAATTATGCAAAAATGGCTTAAGTGGCCAAGTTGAGAAGCTCATAACTCTATTAATACTCTACATGGGAAAATAAGGTGATTATAATAGTTAGGTAGGGTCATAAAAAATATCTCAATGTAATTTTATCAGAAGTTCAATGTATGTTATTCATGAACAAACATTAAGAATGAAAGTGACCTCAAAACCCTTACAAACCCTTCTCACATACTTTATTGGAAAGATAAAGTAAATTAAGCATGAATATGAGATTTAAATTCCATGAAATATTTGGAACATGTAGAAGACTCTATTAGGCATAATCCAATGACAAGTTATTATATGGAACTATACAGAATATGGTAGTTTAGGGCTCTTTTAGATCTTTTTATGTGTTTTGTAGGCATGGAGAAATTTAAAGAGTCCAAATCAATTTTGGGGGATATTTTATTAATGTTTTAAGTCATGATGATAATTTTATCAGGTTTCTAATATCCTGAGCCTATATTCCATCTTCTTCATTTTAGCTAGTCTAGTGGGCAGATAGGGAATACTTAGGAGAAAGTGGTGAATTTCAATTTGGAAAGCCTTTTGAGGTTAATTTATTGAAAATTATGATATGGATACCTTTGAAAAGTTTCTTCCCCATTATAAATGGATTAGTTTTCAAAATTTTAAGTTTTTGGGTGCCAAGTGGGAGAGGTGCATGGAGATGGCTCATTTTGGGACTATCTTAAATGATTATGGATGGACAAAATGATAAGGATGATCAAGAACCTCTCCAATGCATGTGAGGGATCATTATTAACCCATGTCACTCAAATACATCATTATACTTGATCATTTACAGTCATAAGTTAGTTTTGGAAGGCAAATCATGAGGGGAAGTTTTATATGCATGGAAAGGAGTTTCTTGACCACTTTGTAGGTTTTAAATGATTATAGATGAAATTTATAACTATTAACATTGTATATCTGACCCATATCTCTCTCACATGCATAAATAACTGATATTTATAGTGGTGACAAGTGTCTCTATGACTCTTGGACTCCCCTTCTCTCTCTCTTCTCATATTTTCTATAAATTGAGCCTTTTTTTCTATTGTATGAATCTCTCTACCTAGGTATGGTGAATCCCTACAAAAAAATTTCCTTAAGTTAATAAATATAATTTTTTTACCTCATTTAAATATTTCACTAAGTTTACACAATGGATGTTAGTCTTGTGGAAGTGTAAGTTTTGTTTACCTTCACATGTTACTCTCCTTAGTACCTTGTGTTTTTGTAATCTCTCTTTTGTAGGTCAGTAAGAAGTGTCAAAGTATATTTTAGGTGTAGTGAGTATGATACTCAATCGAGTGTCTTATAATGCTTGTTTTCTAGTTCTTCCTAGCCTATGCTATCTCTAGAACCCCATGTTGAAGAATTGATGTGAGAGGGAATATTGACATTGGATGAAGTGTATGTATAACTTGTCCTTAGTTTCAAGTGGATGCTAAGGGTATGAGTAGAGAAAATATTTTGGTGTATCACCTCCTATAGACTAGGTTTACTTTCATTTTATCCCTATCCCTTTTCATCCCCTAAGTTTTAGTAGTAGGATATGAACTTTAGTGATGCATCAAGGGGAGTTAGCCCCTAATCTAGAGATCCACCTCTAATAGGGATACCCAAAAACCTAAGGTGGTTATATTATCTCACTTTAATGAGGAGAAACTTTTCATATCCTCATTGGGTGAAATTTCAAGTGACAAAAATAACTATAAGAAAACCAATAATTTTATATTGGTTTTTCACCTATAGATGGACCTATTATCCAAACATGAAGTTAAAATAGAGATGTGATTAATGAAAAGGGGTATTTGTCCTTTAACATGGCCATAATCTCAACAATTGCCCACCTAAAATTACAAAGCCATGAATCTATCAAATCCATGAGTATGAGGTTTTTTTCTCAAGTGAGAGATGGTTTGAATGGTCAAAGAAAAAGGTCTAGTATTGGGAACTATAGTTAGGAGCATTAAATGCATCTTCAAAACCTTTGGGGACTTTATCACTCAATAATCCATGATTAGTGTCTTGATTGATCAAAAATGTGGCAAGCCTTTCATTGGATAAGGAGTAAAATGGGGTGGATTAGGTTCAATTAATGACCCAGGATAAAGTGATCTTTTTTTGATGGTGTGCTCCCACATCCTTTATTTCTCTCTTCTCCTATATATCTTGGTCTCATTCCCATTAAATGGGTTCTTAGTTCTTAGAATTTATCATTTTATTTTCTAGGACAAGTATACTCATCAAGACTCTTGTGAAATTTCACTCATTTGATATGGTTAAACCCTATCAAAATATTTTAAGGACTACTTAGTGAATCAATAGGATCAACTCTTTGCCTATCTCATCTTTAATTAGTGCTTAGTAGACTTGTGTATGGTGAATTCAATAAGGATATTCTTCCTAGTTTACTATCCTTCTACTTGCCTCTTTGAAGGTGTTTTCAAACTAACTTTCAGCTCTAGATTAGTGTTCCACTTGGAACCTCTTCTATGAAATATTTATGTAACTAGTGAGATTATGAGATTGAGTAAGCCATAGTTGTCTTTTTTTAATCTATTGTGTGTTCAAACTTGTGTGAGTGTCCATTTAACTTTGGTACATCACCCTTTTATCCTTTTTAGGATCCATTATTCTCCTTTTAACCCTTTTCCCTATAAAGAATTAGTTTAGGTGAGCATCAAGAGAAATCTAACATTCTCCAGTTGTTCAATGCCACCATAGGTGAACCACAACCTAGGGTTATTCCCATTGCATAGCTCAAGTTGGAATCAACCTAAATAACTCATTCTAAGGGTAAAAATTGAGACTATAATAGTTACTTTGATTAAGGCCCAAAAGGGGCATATGAAAATAAATCCCTTATGCAAAAGGTATATGGGTTGTAACCAAATACTCACCAAAAGTCCCAAATATAGCTTCGACACAATCCATACCCAATAGGGGATTTTTAAACATTTGGTCAAAGGTGTCATAAGTTTTCAAGCCCTTAAGGGCCCTGATTTCCTCCAATTTTTTTATAAGGTGCTTGACCAATACTAGGTTCTGAATCATAATAGGTTTTTCTCTTACCATATCTTCATTAGCATTAGAGAGATTCTTTTCAAAAATATCCTTCTCAATTAGAAGAGACTTTATTCACCCTCCCTAGTTTCCCTAACAAAGGGAAATATTTTACAAGTTTTCCATCCTTTTTACAAAATAAATAAGAATTAAGACCTCCTAACCCTTTGATGGAGTAAGATAAATATTCTCCCTTGATATTAAAAAAAAAGTTTTTATGGAAGAATTTTAATGGGTCAAAAGAAATAATAATCCTTACATGCATATTCACAGTATACCTTCTCAAATCTTCCACCCTAATATCTTCTCCTAGGGGATTTAGAGCTTGAGGCAAAAAGTTCCAGATTTGAATAGGCATGTTTTCAATATCAACCTATCTCGAGGTAGCCTTAATGTCAATTTCCTCACAGTCCAATTTAGGGTTCTAGGGAACCAATTTGAACATTGAATGTCCTACATTCCAAATGGTTTTACTAATAACATGCCTTTTCATACTGGATTTTTTGAAATAATCATGAAAACCCCCTTCTGAAATATTATACAAAAGGAAATATAAATACCCATCTTTTTCCCCTAAACTAAATTCATCCAGCTATAAAAAAAATTATAGAGGGTAAATAATTCATGTTTAAACATATAAATAAACCCCAAACATTCATCAAGTGAGATTTTTATAATTGAAAATCTATTTCCATTGATTCATTCAAAAATAGAGACAAGGTTTTTCTATGACCATATGACTTACCTTATTTAAGCAAGACACCGTTGTTGTCTCCATCACAACCCACTTCTAAAGATTCATAAATAAATTTTTCACCTTCAAAGTTTTTTTATATGTCTTCTTGCCATAGGACTATTTAAAATATGGAATTTTTCCTAGCACATTCCTTCCTTTCCTCACTAACAGCTAAATCCTCAACAACGTTTTAACTAGGTCTATTTTCAACACCCTCTATAACTTGAGTGAACCATTAATAACACCATCCTTAAATATATTTTTATGATCAAGAGTGTACCTTCCAACCTTTTCCATTACACTTACTACATAAATTCAAACAAATAAAAATGTATCCCAAAGTCTCATAGGCTCACAAAATGATGCAAAGATAGGTTAGGGAAATACAATCAAAATAACAAATAAATAAAAATAACCCAAGAAAATAAAAAAGGAACATAAAAGGGGAACCAAGCATAAACTTCAACCAATGGAGATAACTAAATAATAAATGGGGTAAGGGGACCAAGAAAGCAAAGAGCCAATGAAGAGATCTTGAAGCATTGATAATGGAGGATGAATATTCATCTTCCTATTCGTAGAGCTCCAACCCTCTGTATCCACTTAATAATTAATATAATTTTTTTCTTATCAACCCTCTTCCAAAACATACTACTCAAAATAAAAACCCAAGATAATATTATCATGATAGCTCAAAATCAACCTCCACCAATTTATAATGTTCATCCTCTATACATATGCATAGGTGTGGTCAATGACAGGTATAGATATTCCTTTATTTTCCTTCTATTACCACAAAATCCTAGAGGATGATTCTACTAAGATACCATTATTTATGTATTTTTCATAATATACATTCAATATTAAAAAAATAAACTATTATTAATAATGGTTCAATCTTATGCATATGCTTAATGTAAATGTTTACTAATCTTGGATTCACTCAAAAGGATTTATATTTTATAACCATTATTATTAAGGATATGATGGTCTTACTTGGACACCACTTAGAGGAATCATATTACACCATAGGTAAAAATATAATTTTAAATTTGGTTTCATGTTTTACTATATAATGGGACATATGAGATATTAATTAGATGCCACTTCCTTAATCCAATGAAATTAATCCCATCAACATTAAATCAATGCATAAATTTTGTGTATGATCATAAAGTAATCACTATTCAAGGCACTCCTTATGATTCACCAATATAAGTTAAACATGAGGTGTTACCTAAATAACTACCAAAATAATAAATAATATGACCCAAAATGAATACATCTATTTAGTTTAAGTACTTACTCATCCACATACTAAGGTAATATAATCACAACCTCTTACAGTATTCAAGTTAAAACACATATCAAGGGACCAATCATATGAAATGAAATATGGATTAATAAAATTCCTCTTTTATAAGAGGATATTAAAGTTATCACAACCACTTGTAATGATAATGATTAAAATAATAATGATAGTGATTTTATCTATTAGATAACTCATAATTATATTGATGATGATACTAGTGGTTATGATGCATTAGACTTCTTGGATTCATGGACCCCTAGATATACATATCTTGACAATTAGGACACAATGACATATTTTTATATGTAGTATGATTAGTTAGATGGTATTATTGGTTATCATTTCTTTCTATCCCCCCCCCCCACACACACACACACACATATACATGACACATATTTATTGCCTATATATAGTTTTTTTTGCCTTGTTTTTTCTTTCTTATCTCTCTCTCATATTTTCTCTTTTTATTTTATCACATACAGTCTTTGGGTTCATCATGATTGCTTCTATCCTCCTTCTATCCTGCTTCTGGCTTCATCATGTTTGATTTTTTTCCCCTCTTGGGTTTTTCTTTGTATTCATCTTCTTATAATATTGACATTTATCTTGTTTGAATTTTGAAGTTACCTACATATTTTATATCTTTAGCATTTTTATGCTTTATTTCTCTAGTTTTCTATATAATTTATATATACTCTTTATTTATGTTGATTGCATTTTTCATTCACCTCAAGCCCTTAATTTTTATTTTTTCTATCCATTCTAAGATCAGGCATAACCCTCCTCATTATGAGAACACACACACACACACAGTCATTCCACCCCACTGTGTTCAAAACTCTTAGACACACACACACACAATCATTCCACCCCACTGTGTTTGAAACTCTTAGACACACACACACACACACAGTCATTCCACCCCAATGTGTGCAAAACTCTTAGGGAAGTTTTAGGTTAGTAAGGATATATTTCCTCTTTATATTTCTCAGAATCATCACTTAGTTTACCTTATTATTGATTGATTTCCTCATAGTTTATTACACTGAGTATTATAAATATCATAAGGTCAAAATAAATTTTATTTTATTTATCTTTATATGTTCCATAGTTAAATAATAAGCATAACATGATTACCTACCTATCACTAGAAATTTTACATATACATTATATTTACATATGATGTTTATGGTATTATTGAGTATTATATGTAGGAAATAAAATTTTCCACTTATGGTTATGGATTCATGGTTACTTGGGGGAAATATCATACCTATAATGGTGTTTAACCCCAAATTTAGATTAGTGAGGATAGGGTCAATAATATATAATTAACTTAAGAAAAATGATTATAAATTATTCTATAGCAAGCCAATTAATTACAAACTCAAATAACTGAATATTTTGAATTATAAAATTAAGATATGTTAAATATAGAAAGTACCAAATTTGAAATATGTTTAATTGATTGCAATACCAAAGAAAAATGATATTTAGTTGGTTTTACTATGCACAATTAAATCTAGGTTGGACACAGGATAAAGTGTTAAGATCTTAAGTTTGAGATGGATGTTAGTTTCTAAAAATGATGTTTTTGGAGTTGTAAACACTATCATCAACCTTGGGACACTATCATCAATGCTACTATTTGTGATGTGATATTATTACCCTATATGAAATATCTAATAGATCTCAATATGAACAACTTCATCATTTTAGGTTTTTTAACCTTTTTGATGATCTCTTGAGATCTAGAATACAAGTTATCACTCTCTTTTTATTATTCAAATCCTATCTCTTCACCCTTATTCACCATTAGAGTGAGTTTTTACTAAAAATGGGTTAGTGGGCCCATGGTGTCGATATGACCTCAAAAAACCCTTTGCCAATGAGTATTTCCTACATATCCAATACTCCAAGGAGGGCCTCAGACTTATGTAATTCTCTCCTATGTGTGGGAGTGTGTGTGAACAATGGTTTAATATGTTATATGTAGATGCATGGAGTGATCTAGCTTATAAATTAAAAAATGCTACTCATGGGTTGTTCTTCAGATGCTTCAGACCTTTTTTAGATTTCTTATATGACTTATACAAAAATAGGGATGAATAAGGTAGGATAACTCAATTGTGAGATTGACTGTATGAACCTTATTAGGTGTTTGCTTGGTATTTTATAGATGAACAATAAGAAGGATTAGAATTTTTTTTATACCATTGTAGATGATATTTATGGATTATATATTACCTTAATCTTGTACAATTTTAAAAATCAAACTTTGGTCATTCCTCTCAGTTATGTACCTTTTCTACTTATTCAAGTTTTGCATCTACTCTATCTTATGCCCCTTGGCTTATATATCTTAGTCGAATGAGTAATATGTTGATGACCCAAGCCTTTTATCTTTCCAAAAATGCTTAAAATGTACTTATTTTTCATCTTTTTAAGTTTTTATACTATACCTTCTTTCCTATTCTTTGGACACTAACATCTAGGATAGACACTAGCATCTATGTTAGTGTCTTAACCCAATGCAAGTGTCTAGTACCCTAAATTCATATAATTTGTAAATGAAATGTATCCTAATGGTTGGCATAAGTATTTTAATGTGATTTATTAGTCTAAATTGATTGATATAAATATAAAATCAACCCTAATTCATTCCTCACCTAGAAAAAGACCAAAGAGACTAAGGAAATTTATCAAAAGCACTCTATCAAGCATTCAATTAAATAAAAATTCCCTATTTCCACTCCAATCATAGGTACAACACATATATAGGTCTAGAGTACTAAAAGAGAAACCTAAGAGACTTATTTTCCAAATTACAAACTAGGTCAATGTTGTAATTTATGTACATAATATTGCATGATTCACACACAAGCCAATAGTTAGGAGAGAACTATATGAGTCTAAGGCACTTTTATGGAGAATTGGCTATGTAGGCAATGCCAATAAAATTAGGGTGTTTGGGGTTAGCTCGACACTATGTGCCCACTAACCCATTTCCCCTAAGGTCACCATGATGATGAAGAGCTAAGTTTTTACAACTTTATGAGGCATGATAGTCCACGACCCAGATCTAAATGCACCAAAGTGAAGGCGAAGTCAAACCCAAAAGCATCTAGGTGGTAGTATCCCTTTTAAATATGTATTATATATAGGAAACTTACATTGAACCTAAATAGTAGTGTCAATGTAATTATCTAAGGTTGACATTAGTGTATAGAGAACTAAAAGCGTAAGATCCAAAATTTGATGATTATTATAGAACCAACACTATGTTAGCATAAAAACCAACTAATTATATTAATTCTTTCTCATTTCCATGCATAGCTTAATTTTAATTTATATATTTAGATTATAGTCATCATAATAAATACAATGTATGCTTATATTTGAGTTTATCACTCAATTAGCCTATTATAGATTTGATTTTCACCCTTGTGCATTGTCATTTATATATTCTTAACCCTTATACTAAAAATGATACGATAGTCCCCCTTATCCAATTTAGGTGTTAAACATTTGGTGAACTCAATTCATTTAAATGAAATTTTTTATGATTCTTAGGGTTTTAAACTAGTTAGAGTTTCATATTATTGTAATTTTTTATTTCTTACTTCTACTATTTTGTATGAAACCTAGGAATAGCTCTAGATTAGGATGTGTGCCTATTTAACACATTTATATTCCCATCACACCATTTAATTTTTCTCAAACCAATGAAGGATCTCATAATTTGTATCATGATGATACCCATGTTCACAATTAAAAATAAACTAATAGGGTTATCATAGAAGAAGATTATGATAATGAAAACCATGAAACAAATGAAAATGAGAAAATAGACCATGATCACATGTAAATAATTATATTATTTCATGAGTGTATTAGAAAAAACCATGAATATCTTGATGAGATCCTAAAGACTATACTTAAAGTGAAAAAATGCAAAACTATAGTGGACACATCCCTCCCATTGAACACATTATAGCTTAATACATCTAGTGGGGGCACAAGTTATGTGTTTAAAACTTTGTTTCCTAAAAATACTATTTCTAGATCTATCATGGGATTACCCATATTTTAACACAAATATTGGTTTCAATTCCAATTACTACTCAAAATATGTTTTCATCCCCTTTGGTGGATATTCAAAATGCTAATCTAAATCCCACTGGGTAAACAGTTTTAACACTCCTTCAAGTCATACCAACCTTGGAGTAAAAGGTTAAAAAAATTAAACAAAAATCTTTAAAAACCCTCATGTTATATATTATCAAGATGTGTTGCATAACCCTCTTGCACTTGAGATCCATTTTCATCCTTTTCCAACTAGATTTATTACACCTAAGTTCACATTTTATGATGGTGAGGGTGATCCTAAACAACATCTTTGAACATTTTATATAACATGCCTTGACTATGACTCCAATGATAAAATTTTGACCAAGTTATTTCCAAGAAGACTCAAGGACTATGCTTTGAGGTGGTTCTATGATTTACCTCTAAAATCTATGAAAGCATTTAAACCTCTTGTAGACTAGTTTTTAGCACATTTTTCCACTAATATTTCCAAAAAGGTTTCCTATGATCAAATTACAAAAATAAAACAAGGAACCAATGAACCTATCAATGAATATGTCTTGATATATAAGACAATGCTAGATAAAATGACAATTCTTATGGCAGATAAGGATTTGTAAGACATATTCAAGAAAATTTTTCTCACTCTGTTACATGAGTCCATTGTTTTTAAAAAATTTAAATATTTCTATGACTTATGCCATATTTTATGGGACCATGAATTGAATATTATTTCATATAATAAGCTCAAGGATATATAAAATACACTAGATACATCTATAATTAGTACCAAGTTTACAATCAAACTAAGTTACAAGGTAAAATCTCGCAAGCCTAAATAGGAAATAACCACCATGATTAGCATACTTTCACAACAACCTAATCAACTGTTCTTATCTAATGCACCAAGGATAAAATTTATATGTTTACCTGAGTCCCCATATTAATTACTCATATGGTTATGAGAGTGTCAACTCATATCTCTTCCTCATCCTACCAAGGTTGATATGAGTTGACCTCTACTTAAAGGATATGATGTAAATGCTTATTATGATTATCATCAAGGACTAGGGCATTCTATATGAAAATAATTTACATTGAAGTAAAAGATACAAGATCTTATTGATGACCAAAATGTTACATTTGAGGATCCTACAAAGGAATCATGCTCATAACCTAGTGATCACCACAAATAGAAAATATTTAATAATCCTTTACAAGACCATTCTAAAAAGGAACCAAAAATATAAATTACATATAATGCAAACCTCCTCCACCACATTATGGACACCCAATAGATAGGATTATAGGTAGTTACACACAACATATACCTCCTATTGTTTAAATACCCTCTATTAATTTTGATGAAAAAAAGATTACCGATGATGACTCTAATCTTCATTCTTTTTTTATTTGAGCATACCATGATAAACACACTATACATAGTGTTATGATTAATAATGGTGCAAGAGAGAATGTCTGTACCATGACATTAATTACACACTTATGTTATACTCATAATGATTTACATCCTTCTACTATAATAGTTAGAGCATTTGATGGGACCTCCCAAAATGTTCTTCACAAGATTGACCTACCTTTATAGGTCAGTCTCGTAAATGTGGTTACTACCTTTTTAGTTATACTTTCCATAGGCATATTTGATATATTTTTGTGAAGACCTTAGTTCTATACACTTTGATCAGTACCTTCTACGGTGCATGGGTGTGTTATATACATTCATGTTAATCAAGTAATTATAATTTCTAGAATTCCATATGAGCATCTTCTCAAACAATAAAAACTTATACCTATACAGTTAATTATCAAGCCTACTAAGGCTCATTCATTAAAAAAGGGTAAGCAATATGAAATCCCATTTATTATAGGAATAGTACCTAAGAGACCCTTAAATTAGGGACATATAATATATTTCACAAAGTCTCCATCTACTACACACCATGTTAAGATATGTAGAGCACCTACACATGTTACTATTACTACTATTCCAAAGAAACCATAGAGAACTCAATGATGGGTTACATGAACCCATACTCATATTACTCCTACTAATGTTACATGATTACTAAGTCCTATTTTATATATGTAGAGTATCATTATACTACTATGATAGATATTGAACCTATACATGCTCCTTAATATCTTCTCAAGATTATTACACCAGGTTCATAGTAGGGAGATATCTATGACCATACATTAGATGACATCATAGGATGAGATTTCATTTTCAAATACTCCAAAAATACTAAAAAATTAAAAACATTCAAAAATCCAAAAATAATTTTAATACCTGCATGTTTTATTATCTCCTTGGAATATATGTGTTAGTTCCATGTTGATGTATGGCATACTTAGTTACTCCTACATACATATGTGTGTCACACTTATACTTGAGAATGATATAGGCACACACAAATACATGATATACTCATATTTCGTATGTTGATCTTTCCCTTGACTCATGTCATTCAGACATTAGGGGCATCTGCTTCTTTGATCTTGATACACATAAGTTATATGGTTTGATGATCACTCTACATTATCATGTTTTAGAATACATATGTATTTACACATGTTACGAATGATTATATCTTACATAAGGTACTTAATATGTTATACACTTAACATTTGTTTCTAATGCATTAGATCCATAGGCTATTATGACATGTTTATGCTAGTTTATTATTCTTTTATTTTATGCACTTCCTTTAGTGTTTTCCCTTAATATTGTATTCCTTATTTGAGAATTTGAATATAATATTTTACTTGCAGACCTTATGCATGTGTATGATTTCAATAAAATTTACATAAGTCATTATTTATTGTATGAACATTTGAATTTGTAGTCATTACTTTTATGGACATTTGACTAAGTCATGTCCTTTTGATTGTGTGGCATTTGAACATGCCCCTTGCTCATGGTCTCTTTGAACCATTACCTTTTGACTTGCCTTTGAGTGCTCATATGTGTGTGTTTGTTCACTTTTTGAGCTTGTATTATTATTATCTTGACATTTCCATGTTGTTTATCATGAATATTAGGCCTTCATGTGATCATATTAGTTATATGTGCTTCAATGTTGTACCTACCTAGACATGTTCCTTCTATGTGCTACATGGTTACATTCATAAATTATATAGTTGTTTTATCCTTCTAAGGTGACCTAACTACCAATTCCTATCTTAACCTCACCTTAAATTAGGGCATATTAGTGGGGGAATGTCATAGAGCCATGTTATATATAATTGGCATAATTTCCATATTAATTTGGGGCATGCTTTGGAAGCATGTTCTCCACACTCATTCAGTCTATGGTACTTATATTAGTTTTTATATTTAGTTGGGGCATGTCATATGGGCATGACTTACACACATGCAACATATCCATATTATAGTGGGGGCATGTTTTGTAAACTATTTTTAATAATGGTACTTATATCAATGTTTATACTTCTCCATATATAGTGGGGGCATGCTTTTCAATCATGTTCTCCACACTCACACAATTTTTTGAATTAACCAAAACACATAGTTATATGATTTAGATTCACAACTATAATAGAATTATATACATTAGCTCCATTATTATGCATAGTTTCATCATGAGACATATCTAAGATGTTTATGTTATGCAATGTGTGCCTAATATTGTAAAATCTAAATCATTTTCAAATCCCAAAACTCTTTTATAGACTATTACCACATCACATACTTTATCGTACTGATACCCTACACACTTTTATGAAATTTTCTTAAGATAATATAATGTAGTGGTTGGTTCACTTTTTGGTATGGTTGAGGTGATCAAATCACTCAACCTTTCCAATTTTTTATCTTATAATTGATTGTATCATCCAACCTCACTAGGTTATAAGTATCATTGAGTTGCATGGTTGAGTTAATCTTAACTTCCAAGTAGAAACTCACTTTTGATCTAAGCTTGGGGCTATGGTCCTTCCAATCTCTCTCTCTCTATCTATCTCCTTGGATATATGCACTTTTAAATATTTATCTATATTTTTCCTAATCTCAATTTTAGAGCCTTATAATGATACATATTTTTCAAATTGATTTTCTAATAGGTAAGGTGGTTACATTAACACAAAGGTGTAATCCTAAACCTTTTTTTTTATAATTTAAATCTATTTTAAGTAATTTCAACCTAGATTATATGCACTATTTCTATATTATAACATGCTCTTGTTTGAAGGCTAGTCACTAGCAAAACACTCAATTTAGGCACATGCAAGGCATGCATTCCTTTCTTTAAAAATAAAAATTTCATTACTAGATTAAAGAGGGAAAAATTTAGATGATTTTTATGGATTATATATCACCTTAGTCCTGTATTCTTGGAAAAAAATAGACCTTGGTTGTTCCTCTTAATTCTTGACCTTTTCCACTTTTGTAAGTCTTGAATTTACTCTATCTTGTGCCCCTTGACCTATATCTCTTAGTCTGACCAATCTTATGTTGATCATTCAAGCCTTTTATCCTACCTATAATGTTCAAAATGTATTTATCTTCCATCTCTACAAGTTCTAAATTTGTACCTATTTTCTAGATCCAATGACACTAACATCTACGATAGGCACTAGCAGTGATGTTAATGTCCTGACTCGATACAAGTGTTAAGTACCCTAAAGATATATAATTTACAAATGAAACATATCTTAATGGTCATCCTAAGTGATTTAATGTGAGTTATTACTCCTAAGGAATTGATATAAGTATAATATCAACCCTCCTCCATTCCTCACCTAGAAAAATATGAAAGAAACAAAGGCAACTTATCAAAATCACTCTATCAAGCTTTCAATTGAACAACTCTTCCCTATTTCCACACTAGTCATAGGTACAACACATATACAAGTCTTAAGTACTAAATAATAATCCTAAGAAATTTATTTGACAAGTTACAAGATTGGTCGCTATTATACTTACTTTGCATACTATGATTCACACATAATCTAATAAATGAGGGATAACTACTAAGTCTAAGGCCCTCTTTTCAAGTATTGGCTATGTAAGTAGCTCCCACTAAAAATGGGGCCTTTAGTGTCAAATTCACATCCTATGCCCACTAACCCATTTTACCTTAAGGTTACCATGATGATGAAGAACTAGGGTTTTACAAATTCATGAGGAGCAACATTCCATGGCCCAAATCAAAATCCACTAGAGTGAATGCAAAGTCAAACCTAGAAGGATCCATGTGGTCATATCCCTTTTAATTAATAATTATGTATATGAAACTTGCATAGAATCTAAATAATATCATTGAGGTAACCATCCCAGGATGACTTTAGTATCTATAATGCCATAAACATCAAATCTAAAATCTAATGACTATTCTAGGACATTTCCTATATTGTTTTCTACTTGTTCTAGATTCAACATCATGTTAACATCAAAACCAAATAATTATATTACTTATTTGTCATTTCCATGCATATCTTAGTTTTACTTTCTATATTTAGACTATACTCAACATAATAAATCTAGTGTATACTTATATCTAAGTTTAGCACTCAATTGGCCAACTATATATTTGGTTATTACCCTTGTGCATTGTGATTTCTATATTCTTAACCATTATACTAAAAGGGATAGGATAATCCCCCTTATCCAAGTTAGGGTTAAACAACCACACCTTTTAAAAATATCTCATGATAGGGTTCAATAAGACAAATAATTTGACCCATAAGTTTGAAATAGTTTTTAATAGTTGGTCACTAACCCCTCTATAGTAACACATTATTCTTGGGATGGTACTTCTCTACACTACAAGGGTCATCTAATTATTCCCCAGAGCATAGATATTTAACAAGTTGTATTCTATGAACTCCATTCTTCTCCATATGTAGGAAACTCAACAATGTTTGGAAGGGAATGAAAAAGGAAATTCAACACATGGTGGCTAAATGTGATGCTTGTCAATGTAACAAGGGTGAAACAACACTCATTCCTAGGTTGCTCAAACCCTTGCCCATCCCTACCAAGATTTGGATAGATATTTATATGGATTTAATTGAGGGGCTCCCTAAATCTAGAGGGAAAATAGTGATCTTGGTTCTGGTCAATCACCTCTCTAAATATAGTCATTTTTATAACCTTAGCCATCCCTGTACTACCTCCACAATCACACAAATTTTCTTGGACCATATTTTCCATCTTCATGGAATTCCTTCCTCTATTATCTTAGATCATGATGCAACTATCACCAACCATTTTTGGATAGAAATATTTTTATGCAATGGCACCTAACTAAAGATGAGTTTTGGGTATCATCCAAAAATGGATGGCTAGGCTAAAATTGTCAACAAATACTTAGAAATTTTCCTTAATTATTTCACCTTAGAATAATAACATCAGTAGGAAAAGTGGCTCCCCATCATTGAATTGTGGTAAAATACCTCCTACCACACTTTAACTAAAATGAATCCATATGAATTAGTCTATGGTCAAGCACCACCAGTGTTCCTTCCACATACCCCCAATAATTCACCAGTTTAAGTGGTTGACATGTTTATCTAAACCTGGGATCATATCCTCAACACCATGTGGGATAATATTCATATAGCACAAAGTATAATGAAATAATGGGTTGATCATCACCATTATGAGTGCACCTTTCAAGTAGGTGATATGGTTTTTTTAACCTGCATCCATACAAGCAATCCTCCTTAAAAATAAAAGGGCATCATAAGCTAGTTCCCAAGTTATTTGGGCCATATAAGATTCTCTGGAAAATTGGTTCAGTTTATTATAAGTTGGAGCTCCCACATTTTTCTTGAGTTTATCTAATATTTCATGTTTCTTATCTGAAGAAAGTTCTTGGCACATATATCAGAGTGCAGACTATTTTAATAGAACTTGATAATGAAAGATCCATCCTTCTTAAGCTAGAGGTATTCTTGGATAGGTGTGCATGCTAACTTCACTCCTACTCCATCATAGAGGTATTAATTTAGTGGCACAAAAAACAACCATAAGATGCAACATGGGAACCTCTCTTTCAGATTCAGTACCAATTCCCACATCTAAAGCTTTGAGAATAAAAAAATTTTTAAAAGGGAGAGAATGCTAGGAACTTGTGTGACCCATTATCTTTACTTTGTTAGTATATTAGTTATTATGGATACATATGCTTTATAATTCATCTTATGATCATTATTTCTAATCCCACATTCATGGGAAGTAGTAGTTTCTTACATTAGACTTAGTATATAAGTAAGTGTTGAGGCCAATAAAGGCATCAATTAATTTATTGTATTGATCTTTCTCAAAAGAGGTTTCCCCTTCAAAGTGGTTTGTGATCAATATAATCTTTTTGGTGTTTTTATTAATTTTATAAATCTGTTATTTCATGTATTATCATTAATTTTTTGTAGGAGGATTCTCTCATCAAATAAGGATCTAGACACCAGTGTTCCTCTATGGTTAGAAATGTTTAGGAGGCTACAAAATAGGTGCACATGTGTAATCAATTGTAAAGGATACATATCAATTTTTTATTTTTTTAATGTATAGTTTTCCTAAGTCAAAATAATGATATGTCATTGACTATAAGAAAACCATCTAGGTGTAATGAGATGGTGGATGAAAGCCTTTTGGCTGCGAAAAAGGTGTATAATTGAAGGGTAGAGTCCTCATTGATATTTTCAAATATACAAGACTAATATTTTATAAATATTTAGTTTTATTATCTACATTCTCATTCCCCCTCTCCCTTTTTAATCTAGTAATACATAAGGATGAAATTACTAGGTTAAAAGAAATAAATACACACTTAAGTGTTTATAACACACCTTGCATTTTATTGATCCCAATTTGAGTATTTTATTGATGTATGACCTATAACCAAGAGCATGTTATATTATAAATCAATGCATATAATCTAAAATTTTAAATAATTGAAATACTTGAAAAGAAAGAGAGTAAGGAAGGATTACACCTGTGTGTCGATGTAACTATGTTTCCCCCTTATATTTTTATTAGTAGAGATGTTTCCTTATGAAGCATTGGAGCTAAGAGAGGTTCAGACTTGAACCATTTATATTTGAAGAGGGATATTGGATGGTATTATGCCCATAATCTAGTGTATGGATGAGTTGTGACATGGCCATTGAGATCACCTAAATATCAATCACACAACTCAAGTGTGAATATATATAATCTAGTGGGGTGTGTGATTTAATCAACCCATCCTTTAAATTTGGTGAGGTTGGTTTATTTAATCAACCCAGCCTATAAATATATTAAGGTTTAGTTATTTAATCAATTCAATCTATAAAGAGAACCAATTTTTTTAGACAAAAAAGGCTTAATAATAATACTTCATGGTATAATCAGTACTTTTTGGTGATAGTAATATGGATATATAATTGTTAAGTTTACAATTTTTGGTGAAATAACTTAGCATATGCACCTATAATATACCTCAAACTAAATTATGTGTTAAAAATTAAAAAATTAGGTTTCAAATTTATGAAAAATTAGTGCAATGTGTAGGATTTTGACCCAAGTGTATATTTGAATCATGCAATTATATTAGAGATTATACAAGTATGGAGTTAATGTCTTTTATGACATGAACCTAATTAAATTTGGATATATTAAGAACTAAGTAAGTGTGGAGGTCATGTATTTATGACACACCCCCAGTAAAATTTATAAATTATGTAAATGTGGAGGTCATGCCTTTATGACCTACCCCATTGATATGCCCCCTTTTGAAGTGAGGGAAAAATAATCTAGTAGGTACCTTACATTAAAGGGATAAATTAAATATATCATCTATGTATGAATCATGTAGCATATATAAGTAACATGTCTAAGTAGATATATCAATGAATCTCACAGTGTGTGATCACATCAATACTTAATATGTATGATATGTATTGTGGACAAGGAATACGTAGAGGGGAGGTTAGTCTTGTGTTAGTCAAAGAAATAAAAATAAATAAACACACTAAAATCCTAATACCTCTAGCCTAGACACTAGGGAATCTTAAGTAACAATTTATTATATGAAAATAGAACTAAAACATAAAATAATACACTCTTTTACCTTCCTTGGAGCTCTAATTGGCTTGTAAAAATGGCTTACTTAACTAGTGCATCAATAAATCTTTATCAATGGAGATTTTTTGGATTCATCTTTCCTTGGCACCTTGGATATGATTGATTGGCTTAACATTTGGGCTTAGTAACTTTACTTTCATGAGGCTAATGGAGTAAATACTACATAATAACTCTACAATATCCAAGCTTAGAAATGAAGGGGTATGGCCTTATATTTATAGCCTCAAGAATTAAATCTCACCCAAGGTGAGTTAAGGTTGAGTTTAATCATGGAATGGGTTCAAACTAACCCTAGGTGAGTTTAGACTAACTCCATTTGAGTTAAAAGTTGTCATGTAATTATAATTTTCAATTACAAGGAATGGATCTCAAATTAGATATTTTAGGATATTTTGGAAGAGCTTGACAACTCATCAAGGCAATGATGAAAAGGCTTGATATTTTAATTTTTGGAATTTCCATTTTTATATATTCATTAATTCCAAAGGGATAATTCAACTAGGAATTTAATCATATTTATTTTATGATTGATTTTGATTATCATTTTATATCTTTCAAGGTTTATTCAAGTGCCCCACTTAATGGGTTCATAGGCCAAATTGATAGTTGTTATGTTATAAGGTGATTGGGAATGAATCTATGAGAGGTCATTATTACATACTAGCTAGTATCCCAAATAGGTAGCCTCAACATGATTATGAGATTTAAATAATGATGCATAAACATATATGGGACATTCAATGATTCATAAGCTTAAATTAAAATGGTTGGTAGGAATCAATATAAATTTCAGTCAAAAGCTAGTTATGGCCAATTTTGGATGTCTATATTTTGCCCTTGTTTAGGAAGGCATTACAAGCTATAGGTGTAGTAACATCTTCTCAAAGAATTAAAAGGTATTATATGCCTAATAATCCAATAGGTAATGGATAAGCTCTAGATGCCCCCTCAAGGGAGCAGTTGAGAAAAAGGGTTGGGGATTGGTCCCTTAAAAGAAGGAAATGATGGGAACAAAAGGGGTGGAAAAGACTGATTTACCCATAGGCAATTATAATGGCATAGTGACTTGTCCCAATTAGGCAGATAAATAAAGATGATTTTCCTAAAGGTGGTTATAATTATTAGCCAAAGGATAAGGGTAATAATATAATGATCTACTCAAAGGAGGTTATAATCATTAAAAGAGAAAACAATGATTTACCCACAAGCATTTATAATCATTAATAAGATAAAAGCATGCCCCAGTTGGATAGATAGAGATAATGATTTACCCAAAGGTAGTTATAATCATTAGCATATTGAAAACATGCCTCAGTTGGGAAGATAAAGATAAAGATGTACCTAAAGATGGTTATAATCATTAATCTCCAAATAGATCAAAACACAATGATTTTCCCATAGGTGGTTATAATCATTGGTAGATTTGAAACATCCCCTAGTTTGGTGAATAGAGATAATAATTTTCCCAAAGGTGGTTATAAAAATCATCATAATGAAAACATGCCCCTATTGGGTAAAATAATGATATGTATTTTCCCAGAGATGGTAATAATCCTTAACATCTAGATAGGTTAAACACAACGATTTTCCTAAAGGCAGTTATAATAATTGGCATAGCAATGTGGATCACAATATAATTATTTTCCTAAAGGTGATTATAATCATTCACATAATGATGGAAGTAAAATGGAAAATTGGAATAGGGGATACATGTACTAAATCCATACTCACAGAGTAAGAGTAAGTTGGTACAGAGGAGAAAATGAATTTAGGAAACCTATTAGTGTGGAGATTCACATCCTAATTATTGAGGAGTTTAAAATTCTTTCATGGTTTAATTACGCTATCTATGGGAGATGATGGAGGTAAATCAAGAATTTTTTAGGTGTCAATGAAAACTACCATGGCCATAATGATATTAATATTTCTTGAGATAATTTTTGTTGTATCACATGATGTTAGTCCTCATGATATAACACATCATGATAAATTAGCCGAAATATGCCTAAAGACTGAAATGTGATCCAATAAATAATTGAAAACAATACACCAATGATAAAAACCATAATGATATTGCTAGCATATCAATATGTATGGAATTAAGTATAGTGCATAAGGAATCACCCAATGGATGCATATATACTAAGTCAAGGCACAAAAATAAAACAAACAAACATGAAAACAAGAAAATAAACATGAAGAAAAAATACCAAGAAGCACAACAGAATGGTAAGAAACAAAAAGTAAATAAAACAAACAATGATGAAACCAAATCAAACAAAGGTTAATCAAAATGTTAGTTCAAACAAAGGATAAAAAAGATGATGAAAATTTCCCCTAGGCTATAAGATACAATGAAACAAACAAACAAAATGGAAGAATAGAAGAAAAGGAATGAGTATCTGAGTGGACTGTAGATGCATGAGTCAAGTAGATGTTGCCTACACAGTTCAATGGATATAAGGTCTAACATAGATTTTTGTCCAAATGTAATTCTCCTAGAATATGGGATAGAAGAAAAAAATGATAATAAAAACATGATTGTGTTATAGAGGAATATGGGAATGGGCTCGTAAAATTCTAAGAGCATTAAATAAATCCTAGTGTACATTAATGTATCAAAGTTGAACACATAATGTGCATAATAGAAACTCACAAAAAGGTGAGAACATAAGGATTAAGGGATAATAACAATGGGAAACTAAAGGACAAGTGGTTTCTTGTGAATTAGTTAGGGGTCCCAAAATATTTAAGGAAAAAAAGTGGTCAAGGTGGTAATTTTTAGGATTTTTGTAGATATTTTATAGGTGTTTTTGGAATATTCAAATTATCTCAACTCAATCAAGCACTAATATATACTAAATGGTCCAACTAAAAAAATTGTAAGATCATGGTAATGGGGTGATTGATCTGACCTCAATTTTAATTGAGTATTACCTACATTGTCCCATTAAGACCTCAAGTTACTATAGTTTTTCCTTATAGTGGAGGAATCCGACTAAGTAGTAGAAAGTTCTCAAATTAGGCAAATTGCATAGTACAACATAAGAATGGTGAGGTGGGACTTCAAAGAATGATAAAGGTGTTATTCCTAATTTTCCCATAGGCATTTATAATTAAGATATAATAGCATATGTAAATGATACTAATTTTACCAAAGGTGGTTATAATTAGTAGCATAGAGTGGGGTTCTGATTTGCCTAAAGGTGGTTATAATCAAGAATACTCAAAATGAAATAAAATAAGAAATTAAGGATACAATTTTCAAAACACTATCATACTAGTCCAATAGATGGCCTCTTATCTAGAATAATAAATCACCTGTTGAATCTTGATCTAAATCCTCTTGTTAAAAGTTCCTAAAGAACCAATGAAATGAAACCAATGTCAAACGGATGGGTAGGGAGGGTAAAAAAACTATGGGACCAATTTGAAAGGTATGGTAGAATAGTATAGGGTATGGTACAAAAAAGGATGTCAATATTATGGTATAATGGAAATGAGCCTCATAGATATTACTTTAGGTCTCTCAAATGAATTAATACTTGAGGTGTATAATGTTCATCGTCTCTTCAAGTTCATCCTCATCTAGTGTAACAAGCATGTATGCTCTAAAGCCATAATTTGCAACAATGATGTAAG
The DNA here is from genome assembly GCA_037957365.1 of Torreya grandis. Lineage (NCBI taxonomy): Eukaryota > Viridiplantae > Streptophyta > Pinopsida > Cupressales > Taxaceae > Torreya > Torreya grandis. The sequence continues at coordinate 3,700,530 of JARHVA010000249.1, forward strand.
GGCCAATCCAATTGGGTTTGAACTTTCCTTTCTTCTTCTTATTAGTTGTGGTGTTATTTTGGTTTTCTTTGAGAATGAGATCCCTAAGCTTGAACTCTCTGTATTTGATCCACTAGTTATAGTGGCCATGGAGTCTATTCTGGTATGCTTGAAGGATGTTAATAGTAGCTAGGAATTTCTCATCAACTCTAGATCTTGAAGGTGAACAAATTGATAATATACATCAGCTAAGATGTGTTTCATAAAGATGTTTAGAGAAGGTAAATCAACCTCAATGGGAATAATGGCCTCAATGCCATAAACTAGGAATATGGAGTGGTTCTAATTGAATTATTATAATTAGTATGATATGACCAAAGGGCATATAAGATTTAGAAATGTCAATCATGACCATCATCATTGATAATATTTTTAAGGATGTTGATAGTGGTTTTTTTGAATGATTATACTTGGCCATTACCTTATGGGTAATATGTGGTAGAGAAATGTTGAGTAATGTTTTACTTGGAACAGAACATTTTAACATCTGTATTTTTAAAAAATATACCATTATTAGGTATAATGTTAGATGGGATACCATAGTGACAAATGAGATGGTTAAAGATGAACTTGGAAATTTGTTTTCTATTCATGTAAGTGAGGTGTATAGTTTTAACCCACTTAGTGAAACATTCAGTAGTAGTAAGAATTTGTTTATGGCCATTAAAACCATTGGCTAGGGTGTAAGCATTGGTTTAAGCATTTTAGTCAGGGCATGTATCATATTGGAATGTCTTTGACATTTGTCACACCTTTTAGCATAAGTAGCTGTATTTAGATCCATAGTTGGCCAATAGAACCTACTATGTTGGAGATTTTTGGCTAGGGTATCCCCACTAATATGGGATCCACATACTCCTTCATGAACTTCTTATAATGCTAACGTTGCATGTGCCAAATTTAAAAAATTAAGTATATTTCCATCAAAGATATGGTGGTAAAGGGTTGATCCAAGTAAGGTATAATGTGTGACTTGGTGGGTAAAGGAATTTTATTGTTTTCATGATAGGTCTGGTGGCATAGTATGTCCATGAAGGTAGCTAAATAGCTCAGAATACCATATAGATCTAGGACTAATAACATCATAGATCATTGTGATGGTTGATGGCTCATGAGTTGGTGCTATAGGATTTTCAGCAAGGAATTGATATTCTTTTACCTTGTCTACGTGATGAATCAAAGAGGAAATGGTGGCCATGCCTTCCATAATTCTGTTATTGGCCCTTGGTATATGTTTGAAATGTATATCAATAATATGTTGTTTAAGAGTGTTAATCATGGCCTTATATGGCATGAACTTGTTATATTTCATCTAAAAGTGGTATGTAACTTAATTGATGATTAACTGAGAATCACCATAAACCTTGAGATTCTAAATATTTCATTATATAGCTTGGCAAAGCCCTATGATGAGTGATTTGTATTTGGCCATGTTGTTAGTATAAGGAAAATTGATACATAATGATTTATGGATAAGATTCCCTTATGGTATAATAAATAATAGGCCTAACCTAAATCTATGTGATGTGAATGATCCATTAAAATATATATTTTAGTGCTACCCCTCGAGAGGTGTTTCAATTATGGTCATGATGGACTTGTTTTGCAATTGAAAATTAAGGGGTTCAATATCTATAAGGGGGGCTTCAACAAGCTTATTTGTAAGGACTTGTCCCTTGATAGCCTTTTGGTTGATGTATTCGATCTCAAACTCAATCAGAATCATGATCCATTTAGCCATGTAGCCTTGTAAAGATATCTTAGATAGTAGATACTTGAGAAGATATACTTTGTAAATAACTATGGTCTTATTATTAAGCATGTAATGTTATAGCTTTTGGGTTGCAAAGACCATTGCTAAACAAGATTTTTTTATGGGTGAATAGTTGTGTTCATATGTCACTAGTGTACAACTTAGATAGTAGATGGCATGTTATTTTCTATTTTCATCATTCTAAGCTAGAATTACCCCCAGAGCATTATTGATGGAAGATATATACAATATAAATGGCTTTCCTAGAATCGGTGGTAAAAAAATAAGAAAAATTACAAGATAGTCCTTTAGGTGTTGAAAGGTTTTTTGGCATCCATCATCCTAATGAAATGTGACACACTTATTCAATAAGTGTGTAAATGGATGGAATTTTTTAGATAATTATGATATGAATCATCTGATAGACTAAATCTTGCCTTGTAAACTATGAAGTTACTTCAAATTAGAAGGTGGTACCATCTCAGTAATAGCTCATACTTTTATTGGATCAACTTTAATGCCTCTATGATAGATGATGAATCCTAATAGTTTGCTTGAAGTAACATAAAAAACACACCTATTATGATTGATTTTATTCTTATATTCATAAATATTTTTGAATATTATGTGTAATGCAGTTGGATGATTGGTACAAGTCCTTAATTCACCCAATATGTTGTCAACATAGTCTTCAATAATATCATGCATTATATCATGAAATATGATGGCCATGGCTCTTTGGTATGTGGCCCCAACATTCTTGAGACCAAATGGTATAACTTGTTAACAAAATATTCCCTATAGAGTGGTGAATGTTGTTTTATGTTGTTTTTATAGCATAATCTAGATTTAGTTATATTCTAAAAATCCATACATAAGTGAAATCATTTCATACCCTATTATGGAATCAACTATCATGTCAATGTTTGTTAGAGGAAAGTCATCCTTGGGTTAAGCCTTATTTATATCTCTACAATTAGTGTAAATTCTGATTCCTTCTAGCTTCTTATTGACTAACACATTTTTTGAGATCCACTCTAAGTGGTCAATCAATTAAATATATCCATTCCTAATAGTTTTTCCAACTCTTTCTTTACTAATACATCAATGAGAGGATGAATCTTCCATAGTTTCTACTTCATAGGTTTGGCATTAGAATGTACAACAAGATAGTGTACAACTAAGGTGGGATCCAAACTCAACATGTTTGAGTAGTCCCAGGCAAAGATATCAACAAATTCCCTTAAAATGGCTATAAAGATGTCACATTCTTCCTTAATGAGGGATATGCCTAATTTGATCCATTTCAGGTCATATGGAGTCCCTATGTTGACTTTTATAGTGTCTTCTACAAAGAGAGATGAACCAAATGCTTAGAAATAATTTAAATTAGCTGATAATGACAAAGTCCTTTATGTGGAATGGCCATTCAAGCTCCCTTAAACAAGGTGAATCAGAATCTATCAATGGTAAGGATGGCCATGGTACAAACACTATTGGAAATTCTTTAATAATTCAATCAATGGCATGTTGTTCTTCAAAATTAAACTCAGACCCAAAAGCAAGTTCATCATTGGTGGTCTCCTAAGATATGTTCGAGGAAAGATGAACACCCTCATATATTGGTGTCTAAAAAATTTTTTGACCAAAAGATTGGACTTTCTTTTTACTATTACCCTAGTCTAAAATCACCTCAAAGAGGTTTTCATTTTTTGACCTCAATGTTTTATTTATTTGTTTGTGGATAAGGGTGTTCACTCAGTCTCTAAAATAGGTTTCAAGATCTAGTTTGATTGAGAAACCTTGTTTGTGGTCTCCTAATATAACATTATCTCTTAGTCCTAGAAAAATGCAAAAGGCCTCATCATTCTTAAACTCATCTATAGAAAATGTGGATTCTTGTTGGTCCCAGGCTATAAGTTAAGGGTAATAAAGAGGAATCAAATTATTGTGAATAACAAGGATAAGGGTACAAATGGCATGATTTTCAAATATATTGGTATGGGTAAGGTTTTTATAAAGGATATGATCAGACTCTACTTCACTTCTAGCATCATGATTAGTAACCATTGGCATTGGAACATGAATAAGATAAGTGGGGTCACTCCCAAGTGGATTAAATCCAATATCATACATTCCTTTATACCAAATTATAGATATTAACTCAAAAATCCCCTAATAATTTGGTTTGAGGCCTCCTCCTTCATAGGCTTGATTCTCCATGATTCTATTAGGAATGGGGTATTTGGAGTTTTTGTAATAGGCAGCCAATTTCTCATTATATAATTAGGTTTCATTATTTGTAAGTGGGTCCTCTTCTTGGCTAGTAGCCATTATGAAAATGATAGGTGTTGTACTATGGATTTTTCCCTTCCCCTTTCATTTTCATTCCATGCTAGGTGATTTGGCTTTAGGTATTCCATAGGACTTAGATTTCTATGGAATATTCACAATGTGAATGTATCATGCATCAAATACTCTCCTGGGTAATTAGTCAAGATGGTAAAATGATTAGATAATTCTAAACGTGGTATATGAGAAGATGAATCAAGGTTTTCTAAGTCTATATAATTGGCCTCTCATAATTTAATAAGTATCTATTTGCCTTTATCCTTTTTGGGAACCATATCTAGGAAAAAATAGTAGTTGTAGCTCTCTTACTCAACCTCTAAATGTTTACAATTTTCATAAGGATGCAAATATCCATTGATGGTGACCTCCATGCTTGAGTGAGAGAACTTGAGGCACTGGTGTAATGTAGAAATGAATTTCATGTATTCAAGGTCTACCCAAGAGCAAATTATAATATAGGTCAAGGTCTAACACATGGAAAAATATATCATGGGTCAAGGTCCAATGATAACTACCAAGCTAATGGTGCCTTTTGATTCTTGCTCTTTATTGTCATAGACCTTTATAGTGATCATTTTCCACTATAGATCAGTTGTTGTATATTTGAGATGATTGATGAGATTTAGAGACATAATATTCATACTTGATCCATTATTTATGAGGACACATTTCACTTTGTGTCACATTATGACAACTTCAATGTATAACAAATTATTATGGAGAGGAAAAAGGGATGACATATCGCCTTGGTCAAAGGTTAATTATTAGGTGGGGGATAGATGTCTAACCAAAGCTTGGAATTTTTCTGGTATTTTATCATATGGGAATTGGGATTAGCATAAGAACATTGTTAATATGTTCATATGGATGGTAGATGTACACAATAAATCTAAGATGGAAATTTATGTGGGCATCTTCTGAAGTTGTTCCATAATGTATAAAATATTTTCCTTAACAATGGTATATGGTTTGTTCCTAGATATAATGGTGGGTTGGATGGGTTCAGTGGCAAGTGGTTGTGGGATAGGAATGGTAATATTTAACTACTAAGTTTTGGTTACATAATCAGGATTAGATACAAGACCATTATTGATAGAAAATAATGGTAGAGGGGGGCCATATGGGATAATTCTCAATTGTTGGTGCAATTATATGTGGTCATAGGGAAATGAAGATTTATCAGTATAATGTCTAAAATTAGTAATCCCTACTTTTTGGTGTGCCTATATGTGGTCCTAGGTTAAGGAAGGATCACTAACATAGATGGGTTGATTGGAATTATTTAGTAATGGTCCTATTTAGTTATCATATGGTTATGGTGAAAACATGACATTCTATAATATGACCTACAACTTTATCGTATTCATGTGTAACTACATGGTAAGTCTATTAGGTATTGAAATCATTCTAGCCTTAGTTCTTTCCATTAGATTGATGTTGTTGTTACTATTATTATTGTCATGGTTGTTGAAACTATTGTTATTATTGTTTTGGTCTTTGTTATTGTTGTTTTTGGTTGTTATCATTACATTTTAGAAGAGGGTTTTAGTAGATACCTAGGTTTTGATTAGATGTAGATGCTTTATTATCTAATTTAATATCCTTGTTTTCTAACATATTTTCAATGAGGTATTTGATATGTACACAATGACATAGATTATGTCCATGAACATGATGGTATTCACATAAATCATTCTTTTAGTATGAGTTTGGATAAGAAATCCCCTTAGGATAATGCTTTAGAATTTTCCAACTAATCATATTAGCAATGACTAGTTTGTGAAACACAGCTTTAATAGGTTATCCAAGGTCATTGAAGACTTGATGAGTAGACACATTTCTTCTTAGAGGAGGGGGTTGAAAAGTTAATTATTGTTGTATTTTTTGAGATGGTTTAGGTTACTACAAAGGATACACTTACTGAATGGTTTTTGATGAGGAGTACCACTAAGTAGATAGTGTATGCACCATTTGGACATGACTCGAATTAGTTACTCTATTTCTAAAAACATTCTTGTTAAGGTTGAACTAATTGGAATTTTCATAATTATTGGCCTAAGATGGTGCTAATACTCATGCTTAGACTTGGTTATGGTTTTAATTTTGGTCTATTCCTTGGTTTTGGGTCTAGTTTTGATTTGATGAGGTGAGATTAATAATCCATTTATTAATAATGGCCTTTTCAATTAACAAGATTTTGTCGATTATCTCCTTAAAAGTGTGGGCACACTAAAGCTCCAGATGATAGGATATCTCATTATGTAGGTTTTTAGTAAACATAGTGGCTAATTATTTGTTTGGTAAGCTATGAGTGAAATGACTATCAATTTATCTCCATTTCTATATATAGCTCACAAAGCTTATACCAGCTTTCTGTTTGGCCTGAGTCAAATCTACCAATGACATCTCATGTTTGAGATTTTAGGAGAAATGTTACACAAATTTGTATGAAAGGTCATCAAAATCAAATATAGGATTCTTTGGAAATTTTAGAAACCACTCCAAGGCCAGTCTTTCTAAGATTTGAGGAAATAAAATTAGGAGGTATATGTCACTATAAGCCACTAGTTGGCAAATATTTAAAAATTCTATTAAATGGGCCTTAGGATGTCCTTTACCCTTATATTTATCAAATTTTAGTGGTTCATACCATGGAAGAAATGGTATCTATAGATACTCCATGTTGAACATGTATGAACACATGTCATCTAACTTAAACTTATTGGTCTACTTCCCTATTTATTAGTAGCAATTTCATCCTTTATTTGTTGTAGTTCTTGTGCCAAGAAACTATATGGAACATTGGCCTAAGTTATAGGATGGGTGGTTAAAGTGGATTACCTTGACTGTGGATTACCTTGACTGTGGTATAATGGAGGCATGTCCTTTTATGTAATGTTGGTTTAACCAAGAATATGCATCCATAAATTTGGATGAGATTGTTGAATTTGCATGCATTATGGTATGATACTATAGTTTGGATTTAATATATAGCCCTAATTTTGAGGAAATTATGGCTACAATAGAAGGATATGGCTCGGTGTAAATTAATATGCATGCTCAAGTTAAATAAGGACTTGATGCTGACTAGTCAAACCTAGTTGAATAAGGGGAACTTATGGACCAAGGCCATGTATTGGATTTGTGGAACATTTAGAATGAAAGGTAATTGTTTCTTGATTAGTACATATTGGATATTATTACCTCTTGGTTACATGACCACTTTTTATGACTAGATGTTTGTAAGTTGTTTGAAATTTGTCATTGACCGATAGACATGCATTATTTATTAGACAATGTTTGTGATTGTAAGAAAATGTTAGTCTATGATTGAATAGGTATACTTTTCACTACCTAATGAGGTAGAACATTTACTTCCCCTTATTGAGGTTCCAAAATTTTTTGCCTCTGTTATATTGGTATATTGGACTATGTTGTTTTAGAATACTAGTCATCACTTGTTAAGGTAGACTAAAATTTTCCCCATTTTGTTGAGGTAAAGTACTAATCGATACTGGATTTCTTAATACCTATGGTTACATGCTTGAATAAGTAGCTAGTTGAGGATTATAGGTAGTGTGGTGTGGTTGGGGAATAGGAGTTCCTACCACTTATAGTTGTGAACCACTCATGGTGTTATCTAAAGTCACTTGTTATGGACTATTTATTAGTGTAGTTAAACCACTTTGGCTTGGATTGGAAGATACTTGTGTATTATCCATCATGTTTGGAACAATGTTCTATGTATAATAAGTAGACACTTATTCAATAGTTGGGATGTTAAACATGTCTCCAACTAAAGTGCTTGGTGTAAATGGGTTTATACTTAGATTATCTTATCTTGTCAATTCGATTAATACCCTTATTGAAGAAGTTAACTTGATGAGTCGAGCATTTGACATGACCATGTTATTGAAGTTATATGCTAAGTTCAGATAGATTTGATATGCCATTTGCATTTGTATAAAATGGTCCTCCATGAGGCCCTTTCCTATGATAAGCATATTTGGGTCTTGATATGACATCATCATGAGTTCTTGAGGATTGTTAAAAGAGGTATATTCAATGGTTTGGTTATAAGTCATGTTGAAAGTCACTCTAACTAGACTTGAAAAATTTTTGTGGGGGAAGTCTATGATAAAATTGGACCCTACCTTTATGGCTTTGAACAAGACTTCATCCTTGTTTTCAAGCAAGTGATTTTCAAAAAAATAAAAATCATATGTAGATGGCATAGTAACATAATATAGTTGATGTTGAAATTGGTTTATAATTTATGGTATGTTATCAAAGAATTATGTTATTTTTTCTTTATCCTACTCTGAATATGGATGCTTGTTAACCAAATAGTGGGTTAAGGTATCTTAGATTTATTCCTTGGATTAAGTATTGTAAGGAAGATAAGGATCTATCTCATAAACTACATCATCACCATAGGGGTTTTGAATAAAATCATCTTGTGCGACCACATTATCATATCTTGGATTATATGTATCTCTACTATAAGTGTAATAAAACATATACAAATTAATAATGAATGTTTTATGAAAAAGTCTTAGTGCTCTCTAAACTCTGAAAATCCATGTCTAGAAGACAAATGGTTTGAACTTGGTCTAACTTGATTGAAGGAATAGAGTTGTAATTCTAAAAGGGTTTGTGCTAAAATTAGGTCTAAAACATTCTAACATCAAATATCTTACACAAAAAGGTCAAGTGGATGAATAAAAACTAGAATTCCAAACTTAGGTATAAAGTGTTTCAAATAAGTCTAAACTAGGTCTACGAAACAAAAGTTTCTAGGTCTTTTGGAAAACAAGGCACAAAATCTAGGCTCAAAATAAGCATTGTTAGGTCTTTTGGAAAAGGCACAAAATCTAGACTTTAAAAAAATTATGTTTAAAAGGATAATATATTTAATATAAAAAATTTGAAACACTTTGACACAAACTAGGTATTCAAATTTAAACATGAACTTTGTCTTTTCATATAAAACATTGAACTTTAGGCACATGAAAGATAGACCACTTTCTGAAATATAGGCACAAAAATGGGTTTCAAATTGAATAAAGAATTAACCTAATTTACACAACCCAAAAGTGAAATAATTGATTTCTAGGCCAAAATTAAATGAGGCATAGGCAAAAATCAATAAATATTTGGACTTGAAATTATCATAGCTAATTTTTAACTCAATTTAGAAAACTAGGTTTCTCAAAATAGACAACAAGATAGATAAGAATTAATGGCATGACGATACTAGGTATAGATCTAAAAGGCACTTGTGGTTTTGGTTTTGAAACTAGAATTTAGACACAAGTTAAAAATTCTTTGAAATAACTCATTCATCATAACAAGGTTATCATGCTCCAAATATATGGTAAATGTTTATTTCAAGACTCCAAGGCACAAATATTGAAATGAATTGGGCAACATAATGACACCCTTTTCAATCAAATGACAGACACAAAGTTTTTGAAAAATGTTTTAAGGCAAAAGTATGATTTCAAATAGATGGCATAATTCCTCTTCAAACAAATAATTTATATGTAAACAAGACTCATTTTTGACATGGTATGATAAAGACATAGTTTTGACTCAAGACCATGTAAGTAAAAAGGATTAAAAATGACATAAACACCTAAGTGTAACGTCCTAAATCCTAAAATTGATAAGGTTGTATAGGAATATCAAATTATATCAATATAATTTATCTTGAGAGGATTTTAAATTGTTAATCCAAAAATTAAAAGTGCATGAAAAGTAGGGGCTTTAGGCCCACTCTTCTCTCAATAGTTTGTATGGTGACATGGAACTTTGAGTTACTTGCCTGCATCAATAATATGTCAGTGAAAAGGGGGGTTGTCTAAACTATCAAGTTTTGTTCATTTATAAATGGTCCCATATGTGTGGTAAAAACTAGGGCACAATCACATCATTTGGATTTGCATCAACTGGATGGTTTTGAAAAGGTCTTGTCATCTTCACAACCACTACATCCATCAATGGCTCTGTTTAGTGTGATGTCTGACTTGCCCCTATGTTATAAGGTTGAGTAAAACTAACAGAGCTTGTTTTAATTGCTCAAAACAAGTGTCCCAATGAGTCACCATAAATTTATATACACCACCATGGAGTGGGGCTGAAACAATGTCAAGAAATGAGTTCCTAGGTCAATGCTTTTTTAGAGAACTTGTGAGGAGGTGATTAAATCCTACTCATAAGCTAAAATACATGAAATAAATATAAGTGGAAGGTGTTTGGGGTCATTTTTGGGTCACCCAAATCATAAGGATTTTTGGGAGGTCCTTAGCAAATTTCTTTCCATGATTTTAGACCAAATTAATAAATGCAAAGAATGAGTGTTTTTTTATCAGCCAAGTTCCCTAAAGGGGATGGGGGAGAGCATATGTGTGTCACTCATCTTGATAAAATAAATAATTTCAACAAACAAGCATAAATTCCAACTCTTATGAGTATTTATCTAATGTGAAAATTCATTTTAATCACCAAAATGAAGTATGTAATGAATTTTGATCCCATTGGTGTTTGTTGTTGATAAAACTTTTTAAAAACTTCAAAAATGAATAAGTACTTGTTAAGCACCAAAGATAATGTGTGTAATATTTAACCATGCTTAAACTTTTATTTTTCCACCTCAATACCTACAAATTGTTATAGGGTTTGCCTACTTCAAAGCTAAAAGTCAAGTGAGAAAACAACATTTCAAAATTAGCTCTCAAGTTTTTCTTTTTTTTTTCTCAAAGACCTATCATCATCGATCCACATAGATCAATGTCAATCCATAGAGAATCAATGTCAATCTATAGGAATCGATGTTGATCAAGTAGATCATCAACATTTCTCTATAAACATAGAAAAATAAAGTATGTTTGGATAGAAAAATAGTTAATAACATGAGCTAAAAACAAAATATCTCACTAGATACTATGAGAAATGGGTTAGACAAAAAAGATGCATATCTTAAAACACAAGATGAAAGCAAGAAAAATCAATAAAAATAATTATTATCCCTATTCTTGCCATGCTCTATTTTCCACATAGGGATCATAGTCAATTCCCTAAATTAATGTTGATCAAGAAAATTGATGTCGATCCTTGTAACCTATAACTAAAAATTGGCATCAATCCTTGCAATATGTGACTTACTCAAAATAGAAAGACATAATAAATGAAGTAAAAACTTGAAACTTGAAGTTTTTTAAGCATTCATTAGACAAACTAAAAGTATCATATCAATCTCTTTGGTTATATAAGATGCAATGTCCTATCGGGCATTCCAACATGTGGACAAGGAATTTTTGAAGGGGAGGTTAGTATTGTGTTAGTCCAAGAATAAAACTCAAATAAACATACTAAAATCCTAACACCTCTAGCCTAGATACTAGGGAGAGATTAGTTTAGAATATATCATATGAAAACATAACTACAACATAAAATAATACACTCCTTTACCTTCATTTGAGATTAAAATAGCTTGTAAAAATGGTTTGTTCAGCTTGTACATCAAAAAATATTCATTAATGGAGAATTTTTGACTTCACCTTTCCTTGGCACCTTGGCTTTGATTTCTTGGCTTAATATTTGGGCATGGTAACATTAATCTCATGAGTATTATAGAGTAAATCTTGCATAATAAATCTATAATATCCAAGCTTAGAAATGAAAGGGTATGGCATTGTATTTATAGCCTCAAGAATTAACTCTCACCCAAGGTGAGTTAAGGTTGAGTTTAAACATGTAATGGGCTAAAATTAAACCTAGGTGAGTTGAGACTAACTCCAGTTGAGTTAAAATTTGTCATGTAATTATGACTTTCAATTAATTGGCATGATTCTTAAATTAGATATTTTAGTATATTTTGGAAGAGCTTGACGACTCATATAGGCAATGATGAAAAGGCTTGATATTTTGATTTTTGGAATTTTGATTTTTAGATATTCATTAATTATAAATGGATAATTCAAATAAGCATTTAATGTTATTTAATTATATGATTTATTTTTATTATCATTTTATCTATTTCAATATTTGTTTAAGTGCCCTACTTAATGGGTCCATAGGCCAAATTGATAATTGTTATGTCACAAGTGATTGGGGATGAATCCATGAGAGTTTATTATTGTATACAAACTAGTATCACAAATAGGGATGCCTCAACATTATTTTGAGCTTTGATAAATTATGCACAAATAAATTTAGGAATTTTATTGATTCTTGGGCTTAATTTGCAATGGTTGGTAGGAATCAATCTGAATTCTGATCAAAATCTAGTTATAACTAGTTTTGGATGTCTACATGTATCATGGCAATGTATATCGAATAACAGTATAAGATCATCAAATAATAAATAAAACATATAAGAAAACTTAATTTAATGCAAAATAATGGTCCAAGGAGACCTTAGACAAGAGCCATATTAAAATGCCACATAATTTAAAGGCAATGGCATATTCAAATGTTCAGTCAGCATAGAATGACATATTCAAATGTTTAAATAACATACAATGGCATAGGGGATAATAGAAAAGGAAAATATTCAAATGTTCCAAAAGTAAGACAATAACAAGCAAGAAATGCACTCAATAAAGTGACAATTTAAATAAATAAATTATAAGCTACCAGCTTAATCATATCATACTAATTCCTGAATATATGTCTTAGAAAAAATTTCATATAACATAAGATATCAAGTACACCATGAAATATATGAGCATTAATATAGACATGTGTGTTGATGTGGATTTTATGCACACTTGAGAACAATCATGAGGTAAGCTCTAATGTTTTAGGATCTCAATGAATTTTTACTTCACTCTAGGGCATGATTTTTAGGTATTGGGTCTTGTAGTTACCAGTGGTGGAATGGCAGTGAGTGAAGAAATTGTTAACTAGGATGGTTCAAATATGGATATAAATCATAAATTAACTTGGGTTGAATGAAATTTATATGGACTTAACTAAAGTGGTCAATTTTTAAAGAAACTAAAAATAGAGGGAAGGGTAAGGTAGGAAAGAGGATATGTGGACAGAGGACATGGATTATTTCTAACTGAGCATTGAATAAGGACAAATTCCAAGGGACTAATGCATTTAGCTTGTTTTTTTGTCACATAAAACTAATAAACATAGTAAAAAGGTCTAAGGAATATGATATAATTAATTCCTAGTTATCAGCTAAAGGTTGTTGTTATTAATATTACTATAGTATTTATTAACAAAATATTATATATAATACCAAATAGCACCCTTGACTAGCTATATCTCAGTTGAGGAAGTTGCATCACATGGCATTTCTACACAAATTTAGACAGTAACCTAGCAAAAAAAATCTCAAGAGAATAAGATCTACCAATATATAATTATTTTTGCACCTTTTCAATTGATAAAAAACCTTACTAGATAACCACAACTTACTTGAAACTGTTAAAATATATATCAAGAAACTAAACTACTAGTTAGATAAAATGCATAGAAACTATAACATAGATATGAAATAGAAAAGTATGCAATATAGATTTTTTAGAACAAATAGAAAGGTCTCTATCTATATTTAATATCAAAATTTCTCCCTTTTTTTGAATACAAGAGATACATGTATATATAGGATTGTCCATGATCAAAGTTTCATCATTACTAGGGCATACATGGACATGATGTAGTCAATCATTCACAAAGGATAAAACATTATCACAACAACATTATATTACAAATAAATGATGTAATTTTAAGGGGAAATGCCTATGAATAGGCCATGGTAGTTGTTGAGACATGGGCCCTGATAATAATTATTGTAATTTAAGTTATAGATATGGTTAGCATGGGTGTTTAGGAAGTAGTTGCAACTGAAATAGATGGAAATATAAGGGTAGCTAAAAATGCTTGTTTGTTCACCTAAATTTGCAAATAGAGGGATTGACTCACCTAAAATTCCATTTCAATTACCTCAAAGTATAACATATGCCTTTTAAAGAGATGGGGGATCTATCCATCAACTAGATATGTACCTTTAATGTATCCTAAGCTCTATATAAAGGGTCTTTGTGTTAATGAACCAATTTCTAGAAAAATTTATTAATTATATCAAGTCTTATGGGGTCTTATATACTTCTCCCTTGACCTTTTCACTAAAACTATATGTTGTTTTCTAGATGAGGTCTTAAAATATGTCCCTGAGGACCAATTCCCCACTAGAGTTAATCACACCATTTATTCTCATTTCCCCCAAAATTTAAATTCCCTAATCTTCATAGCTAGTAAGTTTTTGAATTAAATTTTGCATTTCTTGATGCCATCTAATTAAGCTATCTCTCCTCGAAGCTACACAATTCAAGGCCCATGTTTTATCTAGAGTAGTTATTAAGTTTAGATGGTCATAGGATTTATTATGAGTTTCTTGAATTAATAAATGGATTCTATCCTCCATTATCCTCATCTTATTAGCAATGGTGAATACATCTCTTGACTTGAGCTATGATTCCTTCTTTGTATTTCTTATTAACTGGATAATGTCATATAAATTTTGAGCTATTCCTTGCATATTATCCATGATGTCCTTTGAAGGTTTTATGGTATATTTTCATTATAATGACTCTACAGCTTGATCAAATCCTCTAAAGAATTCTTTTATTACTCCTGTAGATTCTACAAAGGTGTAGGGGTCTTCTATGTAATTGAGAAAATTTGAAGTGGGCAAGTTTTTCTCTTTGTCAAAGAGAATACATGTTCTTTTTTCTCCAATTCTATCTTTTGTCATTCAACCATTATAGTTTTCCTTTTGACATTCCTCACAGTTTCCATTTCTCTATGAAAGTAAAACTTGACTTTTAGTTGTTCAATAATAACTAGGTCTTGCCTACCTTCCTCTACCTACTACATTTTCTAGATACATTTAGGGATGTTTAAGGCATTTGATTATTATGAAGGTTTAGCTTGTTGTATAAGAGTGGTAGATGGGGATTGCCTTAGAGAGAGCATAAAATTGGGAGAAGAGGTTTATATTTAAAGGTAAGGGGGAATAGTTTTTCTCTAACCAGTGACATTTTTGGGGGTCATTATGTCAATTACTAGATTTACTCTCTCCACTTCCTTCTATGTTGAAATGGTTGTAGCTTCTATTTGGGTTAAAGGACTAATTGGTAGGCCCAATTGAGTGTATGGTTTGGAGGGAGTATATTTGGAATCCAAAATGGTGGTTGAGACCAAATCTTTGAAGTGCACTTGTTTATTGAGTCCATAGGACTTAGTGCTTAAGGAAGCAAAGAATTAATAGGTCAAAGGAGTATTGAATAAATTTTGAAAATAATTTGTCACTAATGTGAAATTAACTCTAGTATAATATTTTTAAGATTAGATGGGGGGTACCACAACCTATATTATCATTGCTAGGATGGGGGCTTACAAAATGGGTTTTGTAATAAATGCATTGACTAGAACATTAGTTGTAATATTAGGTAAAGAATGAGGAGATTGTGTACCTACCACTTAGGAAGTAATGACCAAGGGAGTTATTATTATAGGTGTCATTTTTGTGTTGGGAGATATTGAGGAATGAGATAGGTTCATAAATTTCCCATACATATAAGCAAGGTCTTAGACTCTACTTCATCTCTTTTATCTCCATATGGGTCCTAAAGCAATTCAATTGAGACTGAAATAGTCTTTAGGATCTTAGTATCACCTAAATAAGCCTCCTCTGATAACCATTCATCATCAGGGTCAATTTATATGGTCTCACTTATGGTTTAATATAAGGATTTCTCTATGTTATCATCCCATTCCTCCTTGGCAAACCACTCCTTTTCATTATTTTTTATTTATATAGGTTCTGATGCTCTAGAAAAAAAATTTATCCAATATTCCCTCTAACCTTTCATGTGAGGTCTCTTTTGTTAGGGTACCCTAAGTACAAAATAAAGGAACTTCCTACTTCTTCTTATATACAAGGGGGTATCTGATAGGATTTTAAGTCAATTTTTAAAGGGCTGAAATAGTAGCAGGTGAATCTAATGGGTCAATAGGTGGTGATGAAATGAAGGTAGCATTTAATGTTGGGGGTAAAACTAGGGAAGTGAACGATTATTTAGGGGAAGGATATGTTGATGGAGGTGATGTATAATGGTTTGGATTGTGGGGATGACTAGAGACAAGCTAAAAATATGTGGGAGGAAATATGGGAGACTCACCTACTAAATTGGTATGAGTGTAGGAAAAGGAAACATAAAGAACATTCCTTTAGACTGAGTTATATCTATGAGACCCTGAGTAGTGGCCACTGGTTCAAAAAGGTGGACACTAGGGTGGTTGATACAAATGTGACCACTAGGATGAGATGTTGGGGAGGTCCTTGGATAAATTTTTACCCACTTCCCATAGTTGTTTGTCTTCATGGACCAACCTATTCTTATCCCCAAGATTGAACTAATAAGAAGGGTCCTTAAGGGGGTATTGAAACCCAATGCTCTACCTCAATTTTCTTGGCCTATTCCTTGATGGTTTCAAGATGATGTTACATATTCTTGGCTAAAATTATAGACATATTTACCTCTTTAATTCTATCATGGAAATTTGTATCATTCATATCATTCAATAACACTTCATCAGATGGATATGATACATAAAAATAATCAATCTATACTTTTCCCTTGACTTTATTTAAATGTTTCTTGACCCTTTCCCTTGGATCACATTGCCTATAAGTTGCCCACTTGAAATCATATTGGGTTATAATTTTTCCCACTAGATGTAAATTTTCCCACTTAGTATATTAGATCCTATCAATGCTGATGGAAGGTGGGTGGGCAGTTCCTTGTTTGGCATTTCTTAGTCTAACATCCATAGAATCAACTAACTAGGCCACAATTTATTGTTTTGTGTTGGAAGAATAATCACTAAGATGGGGGGTGAATCAATGTTTTAAAAACATTATTTCAATTATACACTAACTTTTTTTGAACCATGAAAGCAATACAATGATATAACAATTCATAAAGAACCATTTACATGAGCATAACACAAGAAAACACATATATGAGTGGGAAACCCTCAAGGGGAAGAAAACCCACTATGATATCTATAAATGGAGTACACTCCTACAAAACAAAATATCAAATTATATTAATCATAAACTCAACTTGGAACACCAACCCCAATAAAATAAAGCACCTACTTGACTAGGCTTTAGCAAGCACCTACTTGCAAGGAAGCACCAAATCCCTAAGTTATTAAACACTAACTCATACACCTCATGAATTTTGATCACCACACCTCTGCTCTTCTATTATGGTCTCATTTCAATACCTCTTTTTTCTCAATCATACAATATTTTATTCACTTATATTTTATATAACAAAATAGGCCTAAATTGTCTTGTATTTATACTAGGCTCATGGTCACTCACCACTTGGCCAACCACACTATTTGGAGAAGAAAATGGATAAGTAAAGCAATGTATGATATTCTTCAGATATTCATGTGTTATGTAAGAAATTTTTAGCTATATGTATTTTTCCCTATCTTCAATGACTTGTAAAAGGATAGAAGATGAACAGTCTCCTCTTTTGGAACCATAATATGAGAAGAATATAAAATTATAGATAGGGACTATAAATGACTATATATATGTATGTTTGTATGAAGAAGATGATGAAATTTTTTTGAGATCAATATATACTATCTTAGTTATGGCTACCTATCATATTTCTTCTTTTGTTCCTTATGTGCATATTCATGTTTAATATATGGGTTAATCCTATCTAAGTTATCTCATTTGCTCTATGAATGATTACTGAAATACTTGTTAATCTTAATTCCTATCAAATGCACTAAAATATATCTCTATTATGTTTATGTCTTCCTTGTTAAATATGAATTCTCTGCACTATCCTACACACTTGAATAAGACTTATCTATCCTCATCCTTAGCATGTTATATTTTATTAGGAACCTTTACGAGCAATGGTTTGATGAGTGCAAAAACACTACTTTTGGAGGAAACTATGCTAACATGGTTACCAGGATAGTGAGACATTGAAACATGGTTAGCCTAGAAAGTACGGAATTTTATTGAAGAGGTATCTAAAGGGACTGGTCTTACCACAAGTTAAATTATCTATGAGTATATCTATGGAGAAATATATGAGATTTTATAGTGAAAATTACCTAAACTACTAACTAACTAGCTGAAAAATTTGGAATACTATTGCTTCAATCCCAAAATGAAAGAAATAAATATCTAGACCAAAGAAAATATATACTAGTTATAGAAACTAGAAACCGATTAGATGAGAGCAATATACTACTAGGTTACCACCACCATAGATGGATACATCACTAAATTTTTAGTGTAAGGGCATATAGCATTCTAAGCTACACAGGACCATTTTTCTAAGGAATTAGAGAATTTGTTTTGCAATGACTACCTCTCTTGATAATGATGTTGGTTATGGATAAGGCCATAGTGCCTACTCCAGCTAATATAGAGTCATCACTTCAAGTGTATGGGGGTGTGTGCACATTATGGTAAATTATGGATAGATGAATACATAAATATTGAACTTGAATCCATAATGGATACATGTGGGAAAAATATTCTGAATAAAAGTCTATGTTTAGAAAGGGAACTATGATAGAAAAATAGATGGAATAAATAGCAAAATAACCAAGTAGCTACAAGTAAAGGTAAAAGTAATAGTATATTAGATGATGAATGAGTGTGAATATGTGATGAATGAAGGATGAAGAAAGAGGATGATGAACTCTAGTAGATGTAATGAGAGGATGAAGAATGAGATGAAGATGAGATGTGTAAATAAGAAGGTGATAATAGTTTAAAAGTAGAATAGATATATAATAGAGGTAGTGCACAGCTATAGGAAAGGGTATTATCTAAAGAATAATTACACAAAGAAATAGAATATAATCATAAGTTAAACAGAGGTTCAAATAAAGCAGAAGAAGAAGAAGAAGAAGAAGAAGAAATAGGAAAGAACCATTCATCAAAAGAGCATACTTCCCTGAAACCCAATCTTTTATATTCTAATAGAAGATTTTAGCTGGGCAAAAAAGAAGGTGATAGTTGGGAAGGACCATTTTTAGAACATGTAAATTATTGGGGTATTGAAATTCATACTAAATAAATTAGAAAATATTTGAAGGCCATAGAATTAGTTGAATTTGAATAACAAAAAAAGAAAGCATAGGTAAATGAAATGCACATAATAATTCCCCTAGTGCACCAAGTAGTACGTAGGTAGGATCACTCAAAATGTAGCCTCCTTTGATAAAATCTATGTAGAATACTCAATCTATACCAATAAATATGATGACTCATTCAAGAGGATTCATAAACTTAGCCCATTATGATGGGTTCATAGATCATAAGCAATACCTATTGACTTATAATATTAAATGGCAATCTAAGGGCATCACTAATGAAGCTATCTAAAAGTATGAATTAGTAGGAGCACTAAATAGCATAGCACTAGAGTTGATATACCAAAGATAAATTTCTAAGGTAAGCCTAAAATATGTTGAAGAATAGCTAGTTGTAAAATTCAAGATCAAAAAGTGCACCAATCAGATTATATAGGACCTAAAGTAGATATGGCAAAAGTTGGGGGAATTGGTTTATGACTATGACTACAAATTCTCTGATGTAATGAATAAGGTAGAGTTTTTTTTAACAAATAAGGACAAATTTGTGTGTTTCTTCGAAGGACTATGCCCTAGAATTAGGTTTGCCACTGTGAAAACTTAATATGATACAAAATTAGATGCCATATCTACTATCTTATGCATAGAATAGATTGAAGATTATGGAGAAGTTCCTATTGCTAATTCTAAGATTGAAAATGCACTATAGGATTTCATAAAAAAATGGAACAATACCATGATATAGATAAGCATAAATTGAATATATGGTGTATGGAGTATGGAAAAGAGGGACACCATAGAAATGATTGTCGTAAAGTCAAGACATAATTTTTTGAACTCTATTGAGTAGTTGGGTATGCCATTATGTAATGCCATCTTCTACAATAATATATCAATAAACCATAAAATTCATATTATAATTTATGTAAATCACCTAATCATGATGAGAATAACTATCAAGATTTATAGGATCTTAAAGAAAATATCACTAAAAATGTGTTCACCATCACTGTGTAGCAAATGTCCTCGATGAAACTAGTGATCTTAGGCTCAGAGGTAGATAAAGTTTCTATGGCCCAAATGGGTCCATAATGGATTTTTAGTTCACCACAATATTAGACTCAACATCTAATTAGATGTACCCCTTCTTCTCCAAGTTGGACACCTCTGTCCCCTCAGTATCAATATGTATCACCTTAGATCTCACCCAAATAGAATAGCAAAAAACAAGTTGGGCCCAACTAATTTTGCAACACCAATTTAGAATTGAAGATAACAAGCAGTAGTACCAACATTGGAATAGTATACATCAATAAGGATGGTATCAAGTTAGATATCAATCTAATATATAAGGAGCACAAGGTGGATACAAAGGAGGATACTAGGGTGGTAGAGTCAATACCTATCAATGGCCTCCTCTGTAATACTACCTATACAAAAAAATATACTCATGTTCATGAAATTTCCCAATGAATCCTTAATGATAGTCATATTATGCATACTATAGAGTATTTGACTAGCATGAAACCAAATATTATCCTATTCTAGATAAGTAAAGGAAGGATAAGGCTATTTAAAATGTGAATATGGTGAGTGCACAACCTAAATAAAATGTGTTTCTGAATGTTGTAACATAACAAAAACATGCAAATAAAGGTTTGATTCCATTGTAAATACCTCAATATTAGGGTATTATAAAATATAAATAGGATAAATACCCATAACCAACTACCAAAAATATCCTCATATACAAAGCTAAATAGATGTTGAAAAACATTCAACATCAAGAGACTACTGATGGTGATGTTATAGTAATTTATTTGCAAATATATGGCCAAATCATGTTCATTATGCATCAAGATAGAGTTGTCACTATGCTCAAAAATATTTTGAAAATATTAAGTACATTTCATAATGAATATATTTTTCATAACATCCTAAATATGCTACATAACCTACTTGAATGTGTGTAGTGTGGCCAACAAAAGACAAAAAAACTAGTCTAGTATATCAAGATAAAGAAGCCCTGGGATGTTGTTACATGAATTGATATTGAGGTTTTTGGTTATGATATCCCAAATTTTGTCTTTGATTTTGGTAACATAGTTATTATGATTCTTAAATCTACATGGGAAGCCATCAGATGACTAGCTCTAAGATACATCCTAGTAACTCTATGCCTAGCTAATTATGGGAAGGTTGAGCCTATTGGTAGACTAGAAGATGTCAAGATTAAAGTCACAAACTTATCTCTATGAGGTAACTTTGAAGTCATTGACATGAATACAGAATCAACACATTACCTTGTGCTGATAGGTAAGAAGTGGGCATATGATGATCAAATGACTATCAATACAATACACAAATAGCTCAAGGCACATCAAGGAGATAAATTTATTGTCATTCCTCTTGATAGAGAACATAAGCCTTACATAATTCTAGTTTAACTAGACTCTACATACATTATGCAAGAAACCAGTTGGATGAAGGTGAATTCTGAGGAAAACCCAAAAGTTTTACATGCAGTTGAATGCAATTTTTTTTAATAGTATACCAAACCTTAGGTACAATCATTACTCACTAAAAAAATGAAGACATCAAAATAATGGAGGCCTAAACTAGTAGTTATGTAGCTAGTAGTAAACTAGTTTGTCATCAAAGAGTGTGCATCTATGTCCACAAAATATCCTACTCATTCAGAAGTTGATTTCCTTTATCATGTTGATGATCACATGTAGGGCTACATATAGCCAATAAGGGAAGGCTCTTTTCAATGGGAAATAGCTTCAGATGTTATTTGTGACTCAAATACCCACCTCTTCAACTAGGCCTGAAGTGGCCATGAAATTTGACTAATATGAATGGTATTTATGCATGAGAGATAAATCCTTATATATTATGCAATAAAGGACATCAATGAATTCATTATATGATTTTAAGTTCATATACTAACCATTAGCTATTAGGATAGCACTCTAAATTATTCCCTAAAAGGAGTTGTTGTGACATGGTGGGAAACACATCAAAATGACTAGCTTGAGTGGGATGATGCTTGTGAGATCATGATTGGCCATTATTTCAAGAAGGTGGGTACCCCAAAATTCATATACATAAATGTGTTGAAGTCTAAAATTATGAATGTGTGGTACCAAAATATTGGGTTCACATTTTCCAATAAACACTTACTCCATTACTAACAGCATGGTGTATGCACCAAGAGTGCAGAAGGAAAACCAAGCAATGGGCACAAGTGCAAAGTGATTTTATACAAACTTTTGTGTTTGAATATGAAAATACTCTAGTTCACAATACACTATAAAAACTTAAGTACTTTTTATTCCATGGGTGCATAGGATACTTGATTACCACAACTGAATCCACTACATAAAAGAATGCAGCCTCTGATCTTAATGAGGCATTATAAAGGTACAAAGCTACTAAGAATGAATAAAAAGCTCTGACACAGCCATGTCACCAAATAAAATATGATTTAAAAGACATTGAGGATTTAGATTCTAATGATGATCTAGATTTGAGTAATTTATTTGAGCCTAAGTAACCTGTAGAACCACTCAAGAACACTGACATAGAACCCACTAAAAAAGATAAGATATGCAGTATCTAAATTCCAAAATAAGAAGGGAAATAGAGACTATAGGAATCTATTGATGAATAAAAACACACCATTTATCAATAACCTCTCAAAAATCATGTTGAAATAATTAGGATAGAAGAGGTCCAAATTTTGGCAAACATTGATGACTATTGGATAGAAGCTAAGGTATATGAAGTGCTACAACTTCTTAGGGATTATCAAGATGATTTTCCAAAAAAATTATTAGAATTATGAGGTTTTAACCTATCTCTTGGTGAGATTCATATTTAACTAAATAATTGTACATAGCCTACAAAGAAGCAGCCATAAAAGCTCAATCTGAATATGAAGCTAAAAGTAAAGATTAAATTGGATAGAATACAAGACATATGAATCATCTATCTAGTATAAAATGTATATTGGGTAAGTCTTATGGTATTCTATCCAAATAAAATAGGATAAATCTAAGTATGTATGGATTATTTCATTTTAAATGATGCCTATGTCAATGATCCATTCCTAATTCCTTTCATAGATGAAGTTTTGGAGTCTATCTCAAGACATGAAGTTTTATATTTCACAGATGGTTTTAGTGGATATCATCAGATACTGATTACAAATGAAGATAGAGCCAAAATAACATTTTTAATGGAATAGGTTTATTTTTCATATAAGGGCATGCCTTTCAGCCTTAAAAACACACTTGTAGTGTTTTCTCACATAGTGGTTACGACATTCAAGGATTTCATTCATGACTTTCTAGAAGTTTACCCTTATTATTAGGTAGTCTTATCCTTATTCAAAGAACATTTGTATAAGTTGCATCTAATGTTGTAACAATCTTGATCTCTATGCATTGCTTTGAATTTGAATAAATGCTTATTTTTTTACTCCCTTTGGCATTTTTCTTGGACATGTCATATGCAGTGAAAGTATTCTCATAGATCAGGAAAAAATCATAGTAATCCTAAGTATGCTTCCACTTGTCAGTTATAATAAAGTGCACTCTTTCTTGGGGCATACAAGATATTATCACAAGTTTATCAAAGGCTATGAAACTATTTCAACTCCATTAAAATTCTTACGGTGTAAGAATTTGAATTTTTTTAGACTTCATAATATCAAGTAGCCTTCATCGAGTTGAATTAAATATTGGTTACTACACTCATACTTATATTTCCAGATTGGAGAAAGCCTTTTCATGTACATGTAGATGATTCAAGAATCATATTTTGTGGTGTACTTGAACATCTTATTCATTCTTCTAGTCAAAAACTATTTGATGTAGAGAAAAACTACACAACCATTGAGTGAGAATTATTGGCCATTATGTTTGCACTTTAAAAAAATTGTCATTATATATTTATGACACCATTCAAAGTCTTTATTTATCATCAATCTCTATGATAAATTTTTAGTAAGATGATGTTAGTAGGATGCATCTCTCAATGGTTGATGTTATTTCAAGATTTTTAATTCTGCATAAATGTAAATCTAGGAAGAGAGAATGTAGGACTAGACCATCTTAGTTGCATACCAAATGGTGAAGAATTAGAATAATTATAATAAGACTCTCTTGATGCTCATTTTTTTCATGTCTCTATGATTCCTAATAATTTCAAATCCATTTCCAACTTCCTCGAACAAGGAGTCTTCCTTGTGCACTATTAAGAGCATGATAAAAAGTAGTTTATGACTAGAGCACTACCATATACCATCATAAATGGACTTTTGTATCACTTGGGTAAGGATGAAATTTTGTGTAGGGTTGTAGAACTCAACTCTTAGAGGAAGCGCATCAAGGATTTAGAAGAGGGCATTTTGTATGAGAATCTATGGTGAGAAAGCTACTACAAAATGGATTACGGTGGCCAAATCTATTATAGGATGCACACAAAGTTGCATAACACTACAATGTCTACCAATGTATAGGTAAATTGCTATAGAAAGATGAGATGCCTTTGTAGCCTCTATTAGCTGAGTAACCTTTTAAATAATGGGGCATTTATTTTTTTGACCTATCAACCCACCAAGCAAATGTAGTAAATCAAGATATATTATCACTTTGATAGACTATTTAACTAAGTGGGTTGAAGATGATATAACACCTAGCTCTGGTGCAAAGGACATAGTAAAGTTTCTATATGAAAACATCATTACAACATTTGGATGCCTTATAAAATTAGTCAGTGATAGAGGAATCTACTTTCTAAATAATACCATCAAGGCTCTGAATAAATAATTTATAATCTCTCATCATAAAAGCATTGTGTATCATCCATAAGCCAATGGCCACGCTAAAGCATCTAATAAATTACAAGGTAAAATTTTTACATAAATATGTGATGTCAAGCAAGATGACTAGGAGGATCACATTCCTATGATCTTATGGGAATATCATACACATTACAAAAAGGCAATGGGGTTTACACCATTTGATTTGGTATATGGTATCTAAGCAGTCATGTTGATGGAATATAATACTCAACCTACGCATTTCTATGGTCATATGACTTAGATATCATGAGTCTCTTACTAACTAACTCCTTGAACCAAATTAGATGGACAAGTTTAGATGTAGAGTAGCCTAGATGCAAGAAGTGCACAAGAAAATCTAGAAATCATGGCATGATAAGAACTTACACCAAAAATAATTCCATAAAGATCAACCAATCTTACTATATGATAGTTATTTTAGAACATTCTCAGGTAGGTTACAAATATGGGAAAGGGACCTACATTATACATGACCTAACATAGCAAAGAACTATGGTTTTAATAGATCTTCAAGGAACTATGTTACCAAGGTGGTTAAATGGATGTAAGCTTAAACCCTATCCCTAATAGTTGATTGATCTCATTTTACAAATTTAGTGGGTATTGAGTAGCACCATGTATTTTAGGAATTCCTTATTTTTCATTTTTTTTGTGTGTGTTTCTTTTCTATTTTATTTTTATATGATCTCAACAACAAAAAGTATGAATTATAAATACCAAGAATCGCATGTGTCAGACATACATAGGCGAATCCACATGTACCATCAAAAAAATCAAAGAGGAGTGAATAAAAAATATTAAGTTTGAGAAAGGTATGAAAACATCACATCAGTAAGATATCCATCAAATGAAAGCCATCTACTAGAAGTAAATACTAGATCTAAGGGTTGATGAACATAATCTTCAATAAATCAGTGGCTTATCAACATCAACTACTCATACCCTAGTATGGACACCAAAGAGTATAATGTTGTAACTCCACACATGTAACCAATGACTAACTACTTTAATGGCCATATTATATATTGACTTTCCACATCCACCATTACATTAAAGATGAGTGGATAGCTAAGCATGGTTTTGATGTAGACCTCAATAAGCATGAATTCTATAAAATCCAAGTTTAAATACCAAGTTGGCATTTCATCCTTGAGCATATTTTTCATGAGCTGAAATTATTAAGAGTTAAACTATTTTATTGCATAGAGAACAAAGAGAATTTTAATTTCATCATACACATAGCTATGGATACCTCATATCTAATTAGATCTCTCATTGATACACAAAAATAAGTAATGGGTGTTGATGTGGCACTCAAAAAAACCAAGTACAGTGACCAAGAGCCATTTGACTACCTCCACCAAGTTGAATAGAAGATCTTACACCTTGATCTTATTGATGCTATGCAACCACTCACCCTCATATTTCCCCACCAATTCTAAAATATAGATGTTGAGTATATGTTGATATTACCTACATTTAATGAATTGGGAGAGATCGTTCAAGTATTTCTTGGGTGATATAATGAGGGCATAATCTATTTACGTCTATATGAGACTATGGTAATCAACACACAAGCCATGGACTAAGCTTTAGGCATGCCTACATGGGGAGATTATTTGCTCCTAAATAAGATGAAAACACTTCAAATTCTTTAATAAGTCTAGGATATATATATTTAGGACAACCAATGGGTCCCCATTGATGAAATTCTAGATGAGCTAGTGTATATCCTCATGGAATATATCACCAAATGATATTGGCAAATTACCAAGTCCACTAAATAAATACCCAAGGGCATTATGGGTATTACTCATAAGATGATCCACCAAAATGAATAGTTTAACTAACCAGAGTACTTCATCTATGAGTTACTCATAAAATTTGATAAGTGCCACACTACTACTAAGTATACATTCCACTATTAGTTCCTAATCTTATTACTCTACTTCACATAGTGGAAATCACCAGAAGGAGAAATGCATTCAGGCATAGACTATTAGCTGGAAAGTAGTTTTAGAATCTCATCTAGATGTAAGAACATAGAGCCATTGCATATGACATAAAATTCAAATTGTAGTGGGAGGAATGTCTCAACCTTATTGCAACACATCCCTAAGTTCCACCTGATGTCATGCAATATCTAATTTAACATGTATCCATCACATTGTTGTTGAAGGGTGTATTCATCACCATTCACAAGCTACCATGGTCACATTTCCAATAACTCCCCTTATTTGTGATAAGCGATAGGATTCAAGTCAAAGTGGACCCAAAAAAATCATTTACATCTAGGCATGTGACCCCCTTATAAGCCATACCACTTGGCACAAATGTTCTTATCACATAACAACCAGAGCTAGCAACCAGCTCATAGTAATAGAAAGGAAAGTGTAAAGTAGACCCTCACTCAACATCCCCTTCCCCAAAGTGAATAACACATAAAAATATAGCTTGAAAGGATGATCCCAAGGTTCTATATATGAAAAGCTCTTGCAACCTCACGTAGATGGGTACAAATGAGTAGTAAGTCTACCAGGTCATGATGGTAAACATGGCTAGAGACTATTATGAGGAGGAAGAAACAAAGTTATTATTTTGGAAGATGGTGTGCATAGTTCAATTACAAATTTAGGTTCCCCTAGATTTTTGGGTGGACATCCCATCCTTCCCACATTCTATCATCATTGACACAGTTTAAGAAGAAGCATAATAACTCCAATGCAAAATAGACTTCTTCCAACCATAACCTACACCAACATTCATAGCTAAAGACATTTTTGTACCTCTCTTAAATATCCCACCTAAATAACCTGTACACAAGACATGAACAAGATGAGAGGCTAGGGTTTCCCCTACCTAAGAAGAGTTCATGTTTAGATGACCATCTATTATGTAGGAAGCAAAACTTGCCCCTACACCTATTGCACCACCACCTAGATGTAGAGTGCTCATAATTAGGAAGAGGAAAGTGCAGGTTCCAATATTGGAGGTGTGATAAGTGGATTCACCACCATTTATATAGGCTCAAGAAACTAAATAAATTATAATAAAGAAGCCATCAATATAGGAGTAATAGGCCACCAAGGAAGAAGTTGTTTGTGTAGCTAAATGCCAATTAAGGAAGGAAGAAAAGAAGAGAAATAAATAATAAGTGTAGTAACAACACAAAATTTAGTAATACAAATAATATAAGGCCACACAAAAGGCCAAGGATATAGAGGTAAACATTCATAATGCCAAGGAGATGGCCAAATAGGCATAGGAAGTGGATGATGCTACCAAGAATGCATAAGAAGAGAAAGAGAAGGAAAAAGAAGAAAAGATAAAATAAGATGTAATCCAAGCACAATAGTAGGTGGAGGAAGCTTTCAAGAAGAATGAAGATGAGGATGATGAATCCCTACAGTAACAGTAAGCTTAGGCACAAGCATAAGCATAGTCCCAATCTATGCAAGAGCAAGCCAAGGCTATGGCTCTAGTAGTAGAAAAGCATAAAGAAGAAGAGAATAAGAATAATTAAAATTGAATAGAAAAATAAGGAAGAAGAAGAGAAAAATAAAAAATAGAAAGAGGAAGAATAAGGGAAGAAGAAGAAGAAATAAGAGGAAGAGAAAAGGAAGTAAGAGGAAGAGGACAAGAAAATGAAGAGGAAGGAAGAAGAAAATGAGAAGAAATAAGAGGAGGAGGTAACCAAAATAAATATGATTGAAGATGTTACATAAAAAATTAAGCTATCAATAGAGTCCACAACACAACAACAAGCACCAATAACCATGTAGTCAAGATCATAACAACTCAAGTTACTGCTAGAATGTGTCTAGCTCTGGGACATTATCATAGTAACTGCTAGGTGTACTACCTTCTCACTTTTATTATCCACCATATCATACCCATACCCTATAAAATCTAAAAGCACATTAGTTGTACTCTTAGTCAAGAAGAAGGCTTGACTTGATGTCTCCAAATTACCTTTAAAGAATTGATTGGAGGGTGTCGTAGCTTTTTAAGAGTCCATCGCACAAAAGTCTACGTCCTTGGAGAAAAAAGGGATAAGTTGAAGATTGAGAATGTGGATCTCAAGGCTCACCTTCATGAAGTGTAAGATATTATTGAAGACACCTACCCATATTTAGCCTCTCAAATAATCAGGGACTAAGTGATGTTTGACCAACATAAGCTCAAGACATTAGTCATTAAGCTCATAAAGGATTGGTGCATAGCTCAGTAAATTTATGAAATCAAGACATTGGGCCAGAGTATGAATATTGAGGCCACTAATTTTATTACTCTACTAGAGAAGTATCAAAGCATAATTGATATTGTATCCCTCCAAGCTCATCAGGTTGTATAAATTCTTCTAGACTAGAAGTAGTATCTCAACAACTCTATCACTAGATCCAGTGTAGATTTCACTATAGTTTTAATGACCAAGACAACCATGCATAGTCAGACTACATTGATGGATGAAAATGACCTTTCTCTGTAAGAATCATTCAATTCTATGGATAATGTGTAAGAATGACTCATCGGCTGGCAACATGACTTATAACATAGCTCATTTGTAGGTCTTCAGGTAGAATGTCATGCAAAAAAATTAGAGTAGATGAGTAGTGAAATATAAATGAAGCCAAGTAATACAAAGACAACCATGAGTACCACTAAGGACTTAGACCTAAAAAAAATTATCAGATATCATATACTAATGCACATCCTGATCCACATGGTCTAGGAATTGATGCTTGACTGATATACCTACAAAAGTGACCTATCTCTATTCTATAGTGAGGTGGCATATATCCTTAATGTTCTAGTTTAAAATTTGCCATTTGAGATCTAACAAGTCATTACACAATGTAAGGTTACATATTTAGAGGCCAAGGATCCTGCTAACTAGTCCTCTTTCATAATAATGTCACCTCCCTCTAGTTAATTATTGTGTAAGGAGTAAGTTTTAAAATTTTGTAAATATTTTTTGTATTAGGAATGACTAGTGTGATAAGCAGGTTTAGGATGTTTAAAAACCCATAAAGGGAGGCCATCTAGTTACATCAACCTATTTAAAACCAAAAAGGGTGGTAGGTTGGTATGTTACTTATTTGAAAACCTGAAATGGTGGCTAAGTAGTGTGCAAGATGTGAAAATCATAAATGGTTACTTGAGAAATTATTGTAACTCTTGCTAGTCTACCCATTTCTTCATCTTCTACCCTAAGTGCACCATCAGATGATCCTACGACATTATCTCAAGATGAAACAACATTTTAAGTATGAGAAAGTGTTGGGAGAAGAAAATAAATAACATTGTGTAGGATATTCTTTGGATATTTATGCATTATGTAAGTAGTTGTCAGCTATATGTATTTTTTCCTATCCTCCACAACTTGTACAAGGATAGAAGATGAATAGTCTCCTCTTTTGGCACCATAGTATGAGAATAATATGGATATATAAGGATTGAAAATGACCATATATATGTATGCTTGTATGAAGAAGATGATGAACTTTTTTTGAGATCAATATAGACTATCTTGGTTATGGTTACCTATTATATTTATTTTTTTCTTTGTGCGTGTTATCATGTTTAATATATGGTTTAATCCTATCTAATTTATCCCATTTTCTCTATGAATGATTATTAAAATACTATCTAATCCAAATTCCTATCAAATGCACTAAAATATATCTATGTTATGTTTCTATCTTCCTTGTTAAATATGAATTCTCTACACTATCCTATGCACTTGAATAAGACTTAGTTATCCTCATCCTTAGTATGTTCTATAATATCAAAAATGTCTAATAACACACACACATACACATTCAACCTCTTAGGTTAGACACATAACAAGTCTTAATACATCTTATGAACATGGTTCAATCACAATTTGAACTCTTTTTGGTCTACCATAACTCAATTAGGCCTTATTCCTCATTTAGGCCTTATGGAGACCTAATTGCATTAGGTATGCTCTCTTAATGCCAAAATTAACTTTCTTGGGACTTGATAGCATTTTTAAATGATCAAAAACTTATCCAAAAAACTCAATTTACCTCTTTTATGATTGATTATACCTATATCCTTCTTCCATACCATGAAATCTCTTTTAGGACAAACTGCCTTATTAGGCCCATGTACCTCAAAAGTCTATCTTGCAAAAGTTAAGCTAAAATACGCTTAAGATAATTAAATATAAAAAATTAAAAATGTAAACATATTATACATGACCTTAGGTCCATCACCAAAATATTTGAACACTTTCACTTAGGAAACAAAGGCTCAAGAACATCTTTGCAACGTACTCACTCAAAATTGCCCATTTAACTTAGAAACAAGTCGTGGTGAATTAGACCTAAAACACCTATATATAAACCTATCATTACTCTTGATGCATGTAAATGGTTTTATGAGATATATATACCATATTTAGATATAAAATTCATATGTTCTAATGCTAAATATTGGTCTTGTAAACCAATTTCTTGACCCTATGTTTCATAGTTCTATCTAAACCAAATAGGTCATTTTATGAGAAAATTTTTAACTACATAAATTGACCTACAAATATTCTCAAAGAATTATCATTACTTAAAATTAATAAATAAATACTTCATGTAATTTTTTGCATCAATCTATCATGCACAAACCCTCAAACCTATCTCTTGATTTATGATTGGGTTTTGCACTATTCACACCATTAGATCTATCTACAACTGGATAATTTGGATGACTAAATTATAACACTTTAAGGATATAAACTATCCAAAAATCATCATGGACATGTAAAATGAGTTTCTATATTCTTCTACCATTCATTTCTTTTTTTTACCAATACAACTTTTGAGAGCTACATCAACTTCCTAACAAATAAGCCCATATCAATGCATTTTATCTCTTATTTGACTCACCACCACCACCTAGACATACCCAGGAGATTCAAATACATGATACAATAGCTTATATATCCATTTGAATCCATTTTGTGCTGATTTGAACAAGATTTTTCACATTAGGGCCTTATTAAGGTTTTAGGGAGGTTAAACACAAGTTTTGGTGTTAACGATTATTTATAAAGGACTGCCCCTTGAATCCAAAACTAATGTAGGTAAATATTTTCTAATACCATTACCCATATCTCCTTATTATCTCATATTACCATGCAAAGGTTACATGTGCCAATGAACATCTAAAAGTGCTTCAAAAGTTTGAGACCTCATTCTATGATCTCAAGAAGGCCTAAAATAGTGATTCATGCACTTTTCCTTCAAGTTTTAACCTCAAAATTTATTAAAATTCCTAAAAAATATTATCTCACCTATGCCCATACTCACATGTGCATACTTGCCTTTAAATCTGATCTTCATACCTTGTTAGGCTAGGTAAGGTCTAAGAGTGGTCTAAGGAGATACCTAAATTGAAGGTCATAGCCCTATAAGATCACCCTAAAACTCTATTCAATGCATCTACACCTTACTTATATAATCAAAAAATTCAATATAACCTTTACATTCCTATGTTCACTCATTTTTCATGGCACATACCTCTTCATGTTATGACTGGCTCATGACTAGGCTTCCTATACATTTTAACATCAATGATTTGTACCTTCATGAAAACATAAAACATTAGATGCCTTAAAATTATATCATTCTCTTTCTCACATGAAAACCACTTTATTGTGACAACACTCTTTCAATGCACCTTGTCACATCAACACACTGCCAACTAGGCTTCGTCACCTTTGACATTAACTTGAATAAGATGCACCTTTAATATCAATGATAATGCTCAACAATATCCCCCTTTATCATTGATGGATAACACTCTCAAAAAATTATCTCTATATGCTATTTTTCCCCCATTTTGAAATTTATCTCCCTTTGACATAAAAGACAAAGAGAAGCCTACAACTATTTAGATCACACCTCTTGCAACCAAACCACTCAACACATAGGATTATGAGTTTGTGAAGCACCATACAAACAGGTTCCCCCTATCTCTATGCATAACTTCATGTCACTACTTACCTATTATTAAAGATACTGACCCACCTAATTAACTCCCCCTAAGTACTTGACTTCCTTAATGACTTCTAGGGGCAAGAATTACACCCAATTCCTATCTTAGATGTTCAAATGTTGCCTTTGAAAGTGGCTTGGTCAAAATGTTTGCAACATGATCCTTTGTAGAAACATATTGAAGTTTAACACTTTTTTCACTTACCTACTTTCTTAGTAAATTATATTTGATGGGAATGTGCTTATTTATTGAGTTCATGATAGGATTTTTTGAGATGCTTATGGTACTTGTATTGTCACAATAGATAGGGCTACGATAATCATACTCAAATTTTGAAGTCTTTTAAGGTATATCTCATCCATAAGACTTGAGTACAACATGAATATATTGAAATTTATTTAGAATAACAAGTAGATAATTCTACATATGGCTAATTCTTGATTATCCATGATACTAGGCACTCTCCTAAGAAGAAAGATCTGTTAATAGTGCTTTTCCTATCATCTAGATCTCCTCCCTAGTTTACATTTGTATAGGCTATCAATTTAAACTCTTTGATCCTTGGGTACCATAACCCAAAATCCATATCCCCCTTGAGATACCTAAGTATCCTTTTGATTTCATTCAATTATTTTCCTTTAAGTCTACTTGAAATCTTCCCATAAGACCTACTAATTGCATGATGTCAAGTCTAGAGGTAGTATTATATATCAAACTTCCAATAATTGACCTATATGATGTTTGATTAACCTTTTGAGACTCATCTTCCTTGATTAACTTACACCATATGATCATAAGTGTACTAACTACCTTGTAATATTCTATCTCAAACTTCTTCAACATCTCTCTTATGTACTTAGCTTATGAAATGAATATACCTTTTTTAGATTGAATGATTTGTAACCCAAGAAAGAATGATATTTCTCCCAACATGGACATCTTAAACTCATTCTTCATCATATATACAAATGCATTAGTCATATTCTCACTATTTCCACTAAATATTATGTCATCCACATGTATAACTACAATCAACTAATGGTCATCTTCTATCTTTATGTAAATATTACTATTTGCAACTCTTATTTTGTATCCTTAGTCTAATAGATATTTATTCAATCTAGAATACCAAGCTCTAGGAGATTAATTTAGACCATAAAGATCCTTTTTTAATTTTTAAACATAGTCTTTGTTATATGATAATGAGAAACCCTCAGGTTGCTCTATGTACACCTCCCCTTCCAAGTTCCCATTCAAGAAAGTTGGCTTGACATCCATCTAATACACCTTGAACACTTTCAATCCTACATATGCTATAACTAATCTAATAGCTTCTAATATTTATACTATAGAAAAGGTATCCTCAAAATATACCCCTTCAACTTGTGTATACCCCTTGCATACAAATCTATCCTTATTCCTAGTGAATTATCCATCATCATTCAACTTGTTTCTAAACACCCATTTTGTGCCAATGATATTCTTGTCTTTAGGCCTAGGAACTAGTTCCCAAGTATTATTCTTTTCTATTTGGTATAACTCCTCATTCATATCACCTATCCAAAACTTTTCTTTTCTTACTTATACAAGGTTTTTTGGTTTAATTTTAGACAATAGAGCAACATTATCTTGATCTAGGTTACTTACTAGTCTTCTCCTTATTTGCATGACTAAATCCTTATTGCCAATAATTTATTATTCAAGATCATCTCTTTGATTCTATCTTGAGGGTAATTTTGACTCTTGTCTTTCCTCAACTTCTTCTTCTTCCTAATCAATATCTATTATTTATTATTCATTCTTGAAGTCTAGATTCTTAGATGTATCATTTGACTATGAGTGACTTTTTGGAACTAGTCTCATCAATCTTTATATTGGTGATTTCCACTATCTTTTGCAACCTATTTTTATATAATCTATAGGTTGATCTTACTTATGAGTATCCAAATAATATACCTTAATCATAATAAGAATCAAACTTACCTATGTCTTCATCATCTCTTTTGACGAAGCATTTGCTTCCAAACACTCTAAACTATTCCACATTAGTAGGTTTATCTTTCCATAGTTCATAAGGAATCTTATTAGCATTAGTCCTTATTTTTCCTCTATTCAAAATGTATATTGTAGTGCTCACTGCCTCTCTCTAGTATCCATAAAATAACCTTGAATCATTTATCATAGTTCTTTCCATATCTTGAACTATCTTATTATTTCTTTACACTACCCTATTCTATTGAGGTGTCCTAGCTGCTAAGAGTTATCTACTTATTCCATGGACCTCATATAATTCATCAAAATCATTGGACCAAAACTCTCCTCCTATGTCAGATATTAGTCACTTGATCTTCCCATTCTTTTCATTCTCAACAAGAGCCTTGAACTCCTTGAACTTATCAAGAGCTTCTAAATTTTCTTTCAAGATTGCTACCCAAGTCATTCTTGTGTAGTCATATATGAGTAAAATGAATTAGCTATCTCTTTGAATGCTTTGAATTTTTTTAGATCAAAATAGGTCATTGTGTATTATCTCTAAAGTTATTATAGTAGAATAATCCTTATACTTGAACCTCCTTCTAGTCTACTTACCATGTTGACATGCCTTACAAAATGTGTTTTTAAGTTTGGTAATGTTAGGCATATTCTTCACGGACTTTTTAGAGCTTATATTGACCATATTATCAAATTTTAGGAGATTTAACCTTATATTATATATCCAATATTTATCCATATTTCTCATAAAGCATCTCTCCTTCTTGATCTCATTCAAGACATATAAATTATTCTCATTCCTTTTAGCATTGGAAATTAGCCTTCCTGATTTGGCTCTCCTTATATCACACCCTCTATCATGAAAGGTTAGTGTGTGTCCTTGGTTACACATTTGTCTTACACTAATAAAATTATTTTTTAATCCTTCCACATATAGCACATTCTCTATCTTAGTCTTCCCATTGTCAAAACTCAAGATACTCTTGATAATAATATTGTCAATAGTATTATCTACAAATATCATTGTCCCTAAAACATTATTATTTAATGAAATGAAATTGCTCTTGTCCCCTATCATGTGGCTTGAGATAAAACTATCTATATACCATTTCATGCCTTCATCTTAGATGTGAAAGGAAATCTGAGATAACATAGACTATTCTCCTTTAGTCTTTTGTTCCTCCTTTACCTTGTCCACAAGGTCTAACTTATTGATTCACTTCTCAATGGTATGATTGTATACCTTTTTATTTTGACTGATCTTCCTCATATGCTTCATCTTGAAATCCCTTGAAATATGTCCTCTTTAATCACACTTATAACATATAATTTTGAATCTAACTTAGAGATGAGTATTCATCCTATTTCTTCATGAGTAATTGATTATAGCATGATGTCTACAATCCATAGCCCTATGTCCATATTGATTACATAATAAATAGTAACTATTTAAATAATTCACATACCTTGTTGTCTCTTGAAGGAGTCAAATTCTTCTTGACTTGTTGATGATACACTTGAGTCTTAGATTTGAGAGTTTTTGCATAGGTATTTACTCTAATAGTACCGTCACTTCTTAATAGTCAATTTTCCTTTGAGATTTGACTTTCCTTATTTTCCTTTTGGTCTTATTTTAACCCAAGGCCTATCTTGTCATGTGGAGACCTATGACTATTCAAAATATCACCAAGGACTTAAATTCTCTTTTAAAACTTCTAATGTGTCTTCAACTTAACTATCACCTGATCCAATTCTATCTTTAAGGACTCCATTTCTATTCTAAACTTAAGGCATTGTTACTCCTTGGTATTAAGACTTGTAGTGACAATCTCAATATGGGTTTCTAATTATTTCATGATCTCCTCATGTTCATTGGTGTTATTTCTTAGTTTCTCTTCAAAGAGATTTATTTGTTTCTCATAAATCTTAACTAATGATCTTAGTTTATGATTATTCCTTCTTTAGAACTTTAACTCCTCTAGAGCACTCACTAATTTTGCCTTAGGGTTCAATTCAGCCTCTTCTTCATCTAATTTTTCATTTTATATAAGAATTTTTACTTTTGAACAACCTTCATTATTTTTTTATATAGTCATGTATAAGGTTTCATTCCTGTCATGATCATTACTATCATCATCACTATCAGATGCACTTGTGTCACTTATATCAAAGGATCTACTATCTTCTTTGGTATAAAAACTTCTCTTTTTCTTGAATGACCCTTTCTTGCCTTCATAATTTTTGAAACCATTTTTACTTTTGTCAAGATTATAGACCATATTATTATCACCATGATGTTTATCATGCTCATTATTATCATTTTTAGGACATTTAGATGAAAAGTGACCAATATCAACATAGTCAAATCACTTAAATGGAAACTTGCCCTTATACTTACCTGATCCTTTCTTTAGTTTTATGATAAAGATGGATTCTATCTTATCATCATCAATGTCTATGTCAACATAATCCTTGGCCTTTTTACCTTGTGACTTTTCCTAGATTTCAATTCAGCTTCCTTCTTGGAAGGTCTTCCATCACTTGTTCTCATTTAATAGGAAGTTAGCATTCCATAAAGCTCATCCATCTGTAGTATGTTAAGATCTTTGAT
Source organism: Torreya grandis (assembly GCA_037957365.1). Lineage (NCBI taxonomy): Eukaryota > Viridiplantae > Streptophyta > Pinopsida > Cupressales > Taxaceae > Torreya > Torreya grandis. Next base: position 3,738,339 of record JARHVA010000249.1, read on the forward strand.
CTCCTCCATAATAAACACTTTTGATTCCAACTTAGATATCAAGGATATTAGTATATTTTGCACTGCTATTGATTCTTCCAATTTTTATTTTAGACCTTTGATAACATTTACCACTTCATCTACTCTTAAAAAATAAGATGCAATGTTTTCATCCTCCATTCTATGACTTCAAAATTAAATTTTTTGGGTCTATAACTTTGCCAAATTGACTTTGGTTTCTCTTTCATATATGGTTTTTAACCTTTCCCAAATACCTTTGGTTATATCACAATGCATGACCTTTATAAATTCTACCTTTGAAAGACCACACATGATGGCATTCATTGCCTTAGATTTGTTCTCACTTGCCTTCTTTCCTATTGTGTCAATTGGTGGTGTAGAAGGTGAAGTGAATCCATCAATAAAAAATTCCATATGTCATAGCCCAATGACATTAGAAAGGTATTCAACTTAATGCTAAAAAATACATAGCTAGTCCCACTAAAGAGATGAATCTTATTGGTTGAGAAAGCTTTTTATACTTGATGACTAGACATGTTTGTCCTTCTAGGATCTCCTTTAAGCTATTAGGGTTGCTTTAAAGGACCAGGATATGATACCAATTTTTGGAAGCACAATCACTAAGAAAGGGGTGAATAATTATTTTAAAAACTTTTTTTCAATTTTACTTTAGCATTCCTTGAACCATGAAATCAATACAATGATATATCAATGCATAAAGAACCATTCACATGAGCATAACACAATAAAACACATATATGAGTGGGAAACCATCAAGGGTAAGACAACCCACTATGATCTTTACAAATGGACTACAATACTATTAAAAAAATATTAATTCATATTGATTACCAAATTAACTTGGATCACTAACCCCAATAAATTCAAGCACCTAATTAACTAGGATTTAGTAAGAATCTACTTGCAAGGAAGCACCAACTCCCTAAGTGACTCAGCACCAACTTAGCCACCTCATGAATTTTTATCACCACACTTATGCTCTTCTATTATGATGTAATTTTAAGACCTACTTATACTCAACCATGAAATATTTTATTAACTTATATTACATATAATAAAATAGGCCTAAACTACCTTATACACATGTCAATATCATGGTCACACACCACTTGGTCAAACACACACCTTTAACCTCTTAGGTCAGCCACACAATAGGTCTTAGTAAATATTATGAACATGGTTCAATCATATTTGGAACCCATTTTGGTCTACCATTACTCAATTAGGCCTCATTCTTCCTTTAGGTCTTATGGAGACCTAATTTCATTAGGTTTATTCTCTTAACACCAAACTTGACCTTTTTGGGCTAAGGTGGCCTTATCCAATGATCAAAAACCATTCAAAAAATTATCCAACAAACTCAACTATCCTCCTCCATACTTTATTAGACGTATATCCTTCATCCATATCATCAAATCTCTTTTAGGACAAACTACCCTATTAAGCTTATGTACCTCAAATGTCTGTCTTGCAAAAGTAAAGATTAAACTATTGAGTATTGTCATTGATGTCAAAGGTGTATCTTACATGAGATTTATGTCATTGAGAGATTGTGCCTATTTATAAGTGTGTTGATGTGATATGGGGAATTTATGGAGTGTTATATTTGAAGGGTTTTATCATCAGAGAGAATTTGAAGGAAACTAATGCCTTATGGTTTCATGAAGGTACAGGTCTTTGAGTAGCCTAAGCCTAGTCATGGCATGAAGATACCTTGTAAGAAGGTATGAGCATGGTGGCTTGGTAAGATTAGTGCACACAAGAATGAGTGGTTTTATGAGGTTGTTTTATCATGTATATGTGGCATTACATCTCTCATAAAATTCTCATGGTGAGCCTACGAGGGTAAGACCTTTAGACCAAGTCTGCACCTAGACCACTTCTAGACCCTACCTAGCCTAGTGAGGCATCATGATCTATTATCAAGTCATATGAATGATTTATGTAATTCTTTAAGTATGAGAGAGGTTTCTTGAGTATGTGAGTTTGGTGGAGAGTACATGGAAATAGGCTTTAAGGTCAGTTTTAAGGCCTAATGTGGTTTGTAAGTCAAGGTCTAAGAGAACAAAGAGAGAGAGTGGCCTAACAATGGGTCATGATCAGATTTCAAGGTGTTTGATCTCATGTAAACATTTCCATAGGTGAATTAGGTTGTTTCAATATTTTTCATGTAGTTTAAGGTCATAGTTTGAAGGATAAGGTATGAAAATTTGTTTTGAGGTCTCTTGAGTGCTCATAATGAAGGGTTTTCAACCTGAGAAGGATTTTATTATGCTCATTAATTGGTCAAACCTTTGCATGAGAAATATTGAAATTTTGGCCTCATAATCCAAATTTTTACCACTAATGTCAAAAACTTTTTATGATAACCACATTAGACTACTTATGGTGATTCCTAGCATAGTCATGTCATCTTTGGTCCTAGTTAGAGTCTCTAAATCTTGTTAAGAGTGTCATGGTGTACCATTATTTTATGTTTTAATCCTTGTTTCATGAGTATCTTGAGCCTTTTAGTGATATGATAGTTATAATAATGATAACTAATTGATTAAAGAAGTTATCTTTATCTTAATCATGATAGACTTAAGGATCCCTAGCAGGAGTTTGGGTCACTTTAAGGTGAAAGTAGGTACCCCTAGCAATGTGAAGGATGGTCAAGTCCCTTTTAGTTCATGGTATAAAGTCTAGCGATGTGTATCAAATCATACCCCATGACCTTTATGTTTAAGTCCCTCAAAATGCCTTATTATCCCTTTAAAGACTCATAAATGCCAATATAAGTCAATATGCCTTGTAATATCTTCATGAAAGGGGAATTTTTTAGTGTTTCATGTTACATAAAATCCCTTTAAGACCCATTCCCACCTTCTCACTATCCAAGTGGGTCCCACATGCCAATTTGTATCTATTACACTTCTTCCCTACATTTTATCCTATTTGAAATGGTTTATTAACTTGTGTTCCCCCTCTTTTGGCCCTAAAATGGTGATTCAAAGTCTAAAATTTATAGAAAATAAAAGAAAACATAATGTTTTTGGAGTTTTTTTCACTTGTAAAAAATTGTATAGATTGTATCATATAAAGGAGGATCATAATTTTAATATGGGATCATATCTAATGCTTTATCAAAGTTTCACAGTGAAAGCATGTCAAATAAGGTCAAAACCAATCCTTCACTTCACCTATCTTCCTTTGTAGACCCAGATAGCTCCTTGGGTTTAAGCTTGTTCCATATATAGGAGATACAATGGGGGCCCAAGATCATAATCAAATAAAATACACTTAGGAAAATTACACCCATGGGCATTTGTCTATAGATTGGCCTCACAATCTTTATGAACATTCCTTAAGAAGTTAAGAAATTTGTATCTTATTCTCATCTATATAGGCTAGTTTCAACAGAAAGGTTTTCATGGGTTATTGAATTATCTAATAAAACCAATAAATGATCATATTTATTTAGTTATTAGAGGATCTTTCCATGGATTTTTTTCTATTTGAATCACATGTGTGAGTTCATAAAACTAGCAAACCTTAAAAACTAGTTATTGTGTGTAGCCTACAATGAGCTTTGGATAATGAACAGAGTGCTTAAGTGTTTTCCCATAATTTTTTAGTTTAATTTAAAGGTTCATAGATTGTTTCATGTTCCCTCATTCCTCTTTTTCTTATATTGTATTTCCATTATACCCTGTCATCTCACAAGATCTAAAATAAAAAGGACATAGGTAATGTTGAAGTCTATTGCATGGTGTTCACTATGTATGACTTAATGTCATATGCAGAGTGCTCAAATGTCCTAAAGATATTAGATGGAGGTGTTGAATGGATAATGGATCATAATAATTCCTTATGAATAAGTTTTTAGACCCCCATGGTAGCCATAATAGGCCTAAAACCACTCATCAGTCTTAGCAGAAGTTAAGGTTCTTAGTAGATATTAAGGATCTTTTGATATTCCTAGGTTAGATGTTTTTATTAAATATGTCCTTTCCTACCTCCAAAAGTACCATGATTACAAAGGTATATGTTTTAGGGTCCTCAAATTTCATGTTGGTTGCATTAGGATGTTTCTCATATTTCATTCCATGCCTCTTCCATACCTCTATCTTTTCACACTATTTTCACTACAATCTTACTATATTATCACCCTATCTTCACGTTCCCACCTCTTTGTCACTTCACTATCAACCTTCTCCATCAATCAATCATTCATTTCAAGGCTTAAACCGTGTGAAGGGACCTATATCAACATTTTAATAGTTAGGATCCACAAGATTATAGAGGATGGATCCATGTGGGTCATATATCCTATTATAATGGCTAAAGAACACCTACATCTAGTCATTTGGCCTACTACAACAAGTACCAAAGAATATTTCCATGAATGATTAAGAAAGTCTCATTAACAAAAAGTATAGTGGAAGAAGGGAATACTTTTGGTGAGTTATAAATAAGAACCTAATGTTATATTGACACCATAAGTTGTCCTAGAGCATTCACCTCAGGTGGCACACTTGGACTATCTTAGTTTGTACAATGAGAGAGCTAAGAGAATCTTGACAAATGGATTGTTGGAAGGGAATCAAGTTTTTTATTAAAGAAAGAATGAATAGAAAGAGGTCTTAAATGCATGATGATATTTTTATAATGGATAAATTGCAAACTTACCTCTATATCCATCAACTCACTATCTCATACCAAGCCAAATTATCACCTATAGCCACCTAAATTGGCCCAGGCTTGATATATGAAGAAAGTTGAGTATAAGTTATACTTCATAAGACTATGGAGTTTCTTATATGGAGTTTAACGTCTTATTGATTCTCAAGAATGCAAAACACATTCAATTGTGAGACCTTAACTATCCCAAGAAGGCCTAACACAAAATAATCACCTATAATAGCACCATATGTAGGTCTATAGTCAGCTTGTAAGAGAAAAAAAGGTAAGTTAAAAGAGGTATATATGGGACCACTATGTGAATTAGAAGTAAGATTTAAGGATAAAAGGGCCACCATAAATAATTTCAAGTAATAGGAATTACTATTTCAACCTATTATAGGTCTGAATCTCCCTCCTTCACTAATCAATGTTGAGACTTAGCCTAAATGAGCCTCTATAACTAAGGCCTTCTTAAATCTTGACTTTGTAAGTAGATTGAGTCCAAATGGTCAATTCAATAATTATTAAATAATGGTGATTAAGATATGATATCACCCCATAGTACCATGGTGTAATGAAGATAAATTAAATGGTACTCCACTATTCAATTTTCTCTTGAACTACCACCCACAACCATTTTATTTGGCTTACTTGGAGCTATTACTATGTGATGAAGGTCATTGTTTAGGGAAAGTTGTGGAAGAATTAAACTCATAAGGACCCCCTAAAAGGTAATATTTCTCCCAAATTTTCCAAGACACTCATATAAATAAGGATTACCCCTCACCCATCTAATAATATAAAGAGATCACCTACATGCTGAGTCATTGAAGTAGAATTGAAGGTAGAAGTACATGATTATCCAAATACCTCAAGTGGATAAGTAATCAAGGAAAACTAATACAATCATCTCATTCATAAATATTATTTGAGATCATAAACAAAGGTGAGGTGTATGCACCTATATCATATGTAAAACTAAGTCACTTTTAGTTAAATTATGTATAAAGAGAAGAAACCCAGTCAAGGAGCCTTAAGTAAGCACACACATGCATATGGATCACCAAGAAATTTGTATAAAGAGGGTGGATTATATAATATGAGAAATAGGAGAATCTAATGGAGATGTGATAAGACCATTCAATTGGGTTTGGACTTGGGGAACCTAATGAAAGTACACTTGCAGACCTTTAGGATCAAATTAAGTTCTTGATTCCCAAACCCTACAAAATAACACAAGAGTAAATGAGATGTTTAGAGGTGTTGATTAGGGCATGGATCCATATAATATGATGAATAAGGATGGAATTAAATAATAAGATATTTTTTTATGGTTTTTAGTCCATCAAGACACCTCAAAAATCCCTTGTAGATAGTCATTAGGTATCTAGCTAGTCTGAGCAAAATGGTCATTTAAGGTCTCTATAGGCATCAACCAAGCACTCAAACTTTTTACAGATGGTCCTTGATAAGAAAAAAATACTCAATCAGATAGACTTATCTTTTTTTTTTTTAAGGATAAGGAGAGCTACCATAGACCAGTATCCTCTACTTCATTTAATTTGTCAACCTAGGGATGTAAACTTGATAGGATGGTAGCACTGTATGTGTAAACCCAACATTCTAATTTGACCTTATACAAATTGTATTCTTAGATTATAAAATCTACATTGAAGTAAATTTCATAAATTGACTCACTCAAATAAATCACAATCATACTAATTACAATTGTGAAAGCTTCCTGAAGCAATTAATAAATCAATCTGAAATGACATAATGGAAATGAATACTCAAATGCATAAATGAATTAAATAGAATACTAACTAGACTAATAGGTTAGGTTATTGTAGAAAGGATTCAAAAAGGGGACCTTTCTTCATCCAACTTGTGCTTCAGCCTTTCCTTTCAACATGATATATTGAACTCAAAAAGATTTTCTCATATTAAACAAATGTAGCAATTGTTGCTACATGAAATTAAAAAATTGATAGCTTACACAATATAATAGCTATAGATTTGTTCTATATCAATTCTCTATATTCCACTATCTATCTCTATCTCGACCCTATTTTCCTTTATATACAGTAGGGGAGATTGTCTTTTTTCAAAACAAAATAGATTACAAAGTAGAAGAATTAGTTACAAGAATCCAACCTCTTGCTTGAGCTATTTGTCACATGGAACTATGAAATGGCTATAGGAAAATTTTGATCATTGTGACCTTTTCCTGAATTTTTTTGATTTGTTACAATGGTTTTATGACTTCTTGTAGGTCTATTAGGTCAATGGATCAAATTTTTCTTTCTATTATTTTTGGCTACATGGTGGTTATAGGATGTTTTCATGATAGTTATCCATTGCTATAGGATGGTTCATGAATGCTTTCATGTATGTACCTACTGCTTCAAACATCCTCTAAAAGATATCATGAGAAAAACACCATATAGCAAAAGATAAAATATCATATAATTAATTTTCATAGCAAAAATCTTAACTATTTAAAGATACATGAACTAAAATTCTATAGTAAAGTATAGTTTTGTTGGGTGAATATTTTGTCACAAGCTAACTGATGAGCAAAATAGGTCTCTTCAACCACAACATAGGGAGATTGGTCAGCTAGATGTGCAGGTATACTACATTAGAGGTGGACAAATCTCTCTTCTCATCAAGGGGAGGTTCCCTATAAATATGCAGGAGATATATACTATATATATATATATATGTGCAAAAAATAACACTCAGGGATAGTACCACACCATCCATCTCTCTTTTTTCAGAGATGATGTTTACAAACAAAGGAGAAAATCTTGGTGAAAACACTAAAGGCACTTCTCTTCTTTCAGAAGTGATCTTGCAGGAGACAGCAGGAGTTCTTTCAGGTAGTGACAAGAAACTGGTAACAAAAAGGGTACAGTAACTAGCAGAAAGAGGTGTAGCACAAAGTCTTCACCTCAGATGCCCAAAGAGTGAAATATGAAGGGTAATGGGGGAACAAAGTCATCCCAAGACCTTAAAAATAAAGAAACTAAAAACACACACTGAAGACAACTATGACAGCACAAAGTCTAAAAGTAACTAGCTTCAAGACATCTTCCCCTTTACTTACACTAGTTCTACCTATTAAATTAAATAAACAAGAATGCATCTAGAAGATAGACATAAGAAAAATCTCCTAAAATGGCACAAGCTATAATAGCACAAAGTCTACAAGTAACTTGCTTACTCATTCAGATAAAATAAAATGATCAATAATCTGAGCTCAAAGTCTCAATATTCGCCTTTCATTTAGGCAGAGTATTGCTTCTATAAAATGAAAAGATCTCCCCTTTTGTGTAATGCAAGTGATTACAATGTATAGCAGCCAAGCAAGGCTTGGAACTCTTTCCCATGGGATGGCCCATACTACATTCAATGCCTTGAATGCATTTTTAGTTCTGTTTGGAGGGCCATGCTTGGAACAGTGCATTCCCTTGACTATGGCATGCCCATCCATCTTATATGTCTCCTCCTTAGCATGAGTTGTTTGGTCCTTTTTCTGATGTTTGCACAACTATCCAATTTTCCATTACTTCATTGAATAAAAATAGGCCGCGTCCTTAATTTGGTGTGCTTAGATGACCACTTGATCCACTGTTTCACCTACTAGAAATAACTCCCTTGAAGATATTTCTGATCTTTTGGTATTGTTCTCCCTTCCCTATAGTAGTTTGAGCTCTCAGGCTCTCTCTTTAGTTGGTCACTTGATTCATCCTTCAAGTTGGTGCTATATTTGAATTTTAATGGATATTTTATTACCTTAAATTTGACATCCATGGGAATGTCACTGGTTGTTGTTTGATTGAACCCTATTGAACCATGAACCTTTGAACCTGTGAAAGTTTATTGGTTCAATGGTTCAATGATCTTTATTGGTTGCTTTGTTCCATTTGATTTCTCACTCTTTGGTTAAACCATTGCTTTCTCACTCTTTGGTTGAACCATCCTTTTGAAACTGGTCTCTGGAATCATCTATTTGTTTCTTCCTTCCTTTGAACTAGTTGAACCTTTGAACCTTTAAACCCATTGAACCATTTGGTTCAAGGTTCAACGCTTCAATGGTTTATTCTTTGTACCCTTTTTGGCTAAGTCTTTGGAAGTTCTTTTATGTGTCTTTATCTAGCCTTTAGAATGTCCCAAAGGGAAGGTGTCCCTTTGGGCTTTGAGAAAGGTCCACTTTTGGGTTTTGAGAGCCCCCCGCAAGGGTACCTACCCTTCAGGATCCTTTGAGTGGCCTTCAGACTTTAATTTCTTTGATGGACTTTTGTTTCTTTAGTGGATTTTATCCTTCATTTCCTTCAAATAATTTGTCTAAAGTAAATCTTTCCTTGGCTTGCCTTAGTCAATTTTCCATCAGGTTTTTGCTTTCAAGCTTTTTCTTCTAGTTTTTCCTTTAGACAAAATTCTGAAGGAATTCCTTTAAACATTTTGTTTGAAATAATTCACCTTTGCCTTATCTATTTTTCTAATGAAAATCTTCCTGAAGGAATTCCAATGGTTCCTTCACTTAGTCATTTCCTCGGGGAAAAAGTCTGAAGGATTCTTCACTTCCGGCCTTAGTCATTTTTCTAAAGGAATTCCAACTTTTTCTACTTTTGCTCACTGCCCTCCACAAGGGCATTTGGCCTTGGTTCACTGCCCTCCACAAGGGCACTTGTTACTTTGGCTTTAGGGTAGTCCCTTGAACCTACCAATTGAATCCACTGATTGAACCAACTTTGGTTCAACGGTTTAATGGTTCAATTAGTTCAATCTCTTTGTTTTGGCTAATTCTTTTGACTGCTTGAACCAACTGCACGTTGAACTTGTTGAACCTTTAAACCTGTTGAACCTTTAAACCTTTGATGGGTTAAAGGTTCAATGGTTCAATAGTTCAAGCCTTTATTTTTCACTAAGTGTTTGAAGCTGTAGAACATTGAAGCGGTTAAACTTTGAACATTTGATAAAGTGATTAACTCTTGCTGATGATGTTGAACCTTTGAACTCATTGAACCTTTGAATCGAAATGGTTTAAGGTTCAATGGTGCAATTCTTCCTTTGAAGCTTGTCGATGAACATTTTTGATTGAACCAAGGCGTTAAACCAATCCTGAAATTACCAAAGTGCTAGAAACTTGCTATTTTGAAAGAATTTACTTGTTAAAGCCATTGAACCTATTGAACCTACTAGTTTCAAGCTTGTAGAGTCTATAGTTTCAAGCCTGTAGAGTCTGTAGAAATATGAAAAATCTTGAATAATGAAGAATTTGAATGCTCAAAATAATTTTTGAAAAGGGAAGAGAGGATTTTGGTCTATTAAACCAAAATAGTTCACATGTTGTCCCAAAATGAGTGACAAATTTTGGGAACAATAGCTAGCTATAGTTGGGGAACTTCCTTTAGTTAAAAACTTGGAACAGCTGAGAGGAGTAGAAACCAGAATCTCCAGTGCCTTGAAGTATGCCATTGGGCTATGGAGTCATGCTACCCAAAAAGAAAGGTGCCAAAAATGAAAGTGGACAACACATAATTGAAACAAAGACTATACAAACATACATATGCACAAGTGCACTTATCTGATACTTCAAGAATTGAAGTGCTTCAAATGCTACCCATTGTGAGACAATGAAAATGGTGTTTCATCTTGATAAACCAGCAAGAAACCATTTTGTCCCCAGAATCGATGATGGGCGAATGGAACTCTCCACCAGGAATCACATTTTTTGTGCACTCCTTTTGGTTCTCTCTTCTTGCCCCATGGCAACACATGGTCTTCAATATAAAAACCATAAATCTTTGCTCTCTTGGTAAAGAGTTCCTCCTCCCAACTTTGGTGTGCAGTAGTATGGTCCACTACCATAGTTTGTTGTTCTTTTGGCCTATTAAAGCACAAAATTTGATTGTCAACATCAGATACCTGACAAACCATCAACTCAACATCTCCTTTGGCATGAAGGAGTTTGACATCTTTGTCTTGAGTAACCTTTAATCTGATTAGCAGTGATTCATACTCGATAGTGTTGTTGGCATTGCCAGACTGTAACTTGTATGAAGAAAAAATATCTCCTTGAGGAGATATCAACTGATCCAGGTGACAATTCAAGTGGTATAATGAGTGCCAAGATGTAGTGAAATAATGAACCATGGCTACTGAAGTGGTTGTTGTAAGGCCTCAGAGTGGGTGGCTGGTAGGCCGGGTAGGGCTGCACGTAGCTTTGTATTGTTTTAAATATTGGATGCTGAATTGTCGGGTGACAATTAATTCCTCAAATTTTGTATTGTTTTCATTCTAGATGTCACATTGTCGATGACAGTTATTTCCTCGAGCAATTATGTCCTCGAGCATTTTATTTTTTTAATTAAGGCAACAATTTGGGTGGTATAACAAGTGCCAAGATGTGGTGGTACAATGGATCGCAGCTATCGAAGTGGTTTTTGTAAGGACCCAAATCGGGCGACTGGTAGACTGGGTAGGGTTGCGTGTAGCTTTGTATTTTTTTAAATCTTGGATGTTGAATTGTCAGGTGATAGTTAATTCCTTGAATTTTGATTTGTTTTCATTATTAGAAGTCACATTATCAGTGACAGTTATTTCCTCGAGCCATTATGTCCTTGAGCGCTGTATTGTTTTAATTCAGGGATGTCAATTTGTCAGCGATAGCTATTTCTCTTGAGCCACTCAGTCTTAAATCATCACCCATTAATTATTTGAGCCACTCAATCCCCTAATGTTTTCAAAATATTTATAAATGCATTATAACTAAAAAAGGGAAGGCAGACATCTATTCTCAGAGATAAGCGTATGTTTTGTATCTACAATTTTTTTGATTCAACAAGACATCTCTTTTTAGAGATAAGCCTATATTTTTATTGTGATTGTTAAGTAATACAATGTCTCTTCTTAGAGAATTCATTGTTATTGTGTTATTTTTATGCTATTGAAATATTCATCAACCAAAACTTCTGAGTTCTGGATCAGTGGTATCCGAGCGGTTTGTCTTGAGAGTGTATGATCCCAAGGATGAGGTCAGGATATAGGAAACTTGGGTGGGAAGCGACAGAGCTTCCAAACATTCCACCTGTGTGCCCCAAATGACTTCAAATGGTAGATGACACTAAGACATCCAATCCTTTCAAGTAAATGGTAAATGAAGCCCTCTAACAGTAACAAGTGTAGATGCTCCAATAATTTGCTCAAATTCTTCAAACACTTTCGATGGGAAATTATGGCTTTACGGCTACACATCCTAGCTCCTCATCGAGGGAACTTCCTTTCAGTACCCCAACACCCTTCAAGGTTTAGGTAAATTTTTATATTCCCAAATTTGAAGGCAAAATCAATGCTGATGCAGTGGAAAATTAGTTGGATCAACTGTCTTCCTACTTCTCTATAAATAAGTTCACCGATGGAGAAAAGATCACTTTTGCTCTTTTAAAATCATCATTGCCCATGAAAAATGGGTGGGAAGTGTACAAAAAGAGGTTAAGTATGAATATCATTGGCCTTGGGGTGGAACCTACCTGGGATGATGTTATGGAAGTAGTAAAAGAAGAATACTATCCCATCAGAGCGTATGATGATCTATACATACAGTGGCAGCAACTTCGCCAAGGTAAGGAACAATCTGTCCAAGATTACACTGACATTTTTCACTCTCTATTTGTGAGACTAGGCATCCAAGAAAGTGAGAAATAAAAGGTTCTCAAGTATCATGGTGGATTACAATGGTACATATAGGTAGAAATGGAACTCTTCAATTTAGAAACCATCAGTGAGGCATACAAGTTCACAGTAAAGATTGAGCAGAAGCATGGAAGAATGGATATAAAGAATCAGTCTTCAAAATGGAAAAGTGATAAAGAAGGTCAAACACGAGGCCAAAATTGGAAGCAAAAGGAAGGAAAGACTAGGAAGTGGTGTGGTTATCAAAAATCTAGAACTCACTCCAAAGAATAATGTCGAGCTATCAAATCACTACTTTCTAAGTCACCATCCTCAACATCTACTACTCTAACTCATACAGACCCTGCAGTTGAAGAGGTTGAAGAAGAAATTATAGATGCTGATACTAAAGCCATTGTAGCTTCATCACAGATACACGATGAGATGCTAGATGATAAGGAAAGGTTGTTTCACTCTAAGTTATGGGTGAAAGGTAAGCCTCTGCATTTCATTATTGATAGCAGAAGTCAAAAGAATTTAATCTCTACTAATATTGTGAAAAGCCTAAATCTGTCCATGAAGCCTCACCCAAAACCATATAGTATTGGATGGTTGAGTCTAGGGAGAAACCTTTGTGTCACCCACCAATGTCTTCTCTCATATGCAATACAACCTTTCCAAGATGAGGTCTTATGTGATGTGGTCAATCTAGATGTTTGTGATATAATCTTTGGTTAGCCATTCATGTATGATCAACATGGTATATATGAATCAAGAACTATATGGATCACTCTCACTCTTGGAACACAGTGCTACAGGGTACCAAAAGTACCACCTTCCACATCTATCTCTCTACTTAGCACCAAGAAATTTGTTTTCATGGTGGTCAAGCCACAGGAATCCAAAAGGGTCGATGTTACAGCCCTAACAACACAACAACAAAAGTAAATAGATACCGCATTGAATAAGTTCATGGATTTCCATCCACAAACTGATGGTCAAATAGAAATGGTGAATAATCGGGCCCTGCATAGCTCCATAAACCACAATCCCTTCCAAGTGTGCATTGAGAATCAAATCAAGATGAAACTACCACACTTAATGAGGAACAGTGACGCAATGGGGACCATTGCTTTTCAAAGAGGGAGGAATGATCTAGGTGACAATTTGGGTAGTCTAATGAGCACCAAGATGCATTGGTATAATAGACCATGGTTGTCAAAGTGGTTATTGTAAGGCCCCAGAGCAGGTGGCTGGTAGACTAGGTAGGGCTACGCGTAGCTTTGTATTGTTTTAAATCTTAGATGCCAAATTTTTGGGTGACGGTTAATTCCTCAAATTTTGTATTATTTTCATTATTGGAAGTCACATTGTTGGTGAAAGTTATTGCCTTGAGCCATTATTTCCTTGAGCACTATATTTTTTTAATTTAGGTGACAATTTAGGTGGTATAACGAGTGCCAAGATGCGGTAATACAATGGACCATGGCTACTGAAGCAGTTATTGTAAGGCCCCGGAGCGAGCAGCTAGTAGACTAGGTAGGGCTGCACATAGCTTTGTATTATTTTAAATCTTAGATGCTAAATTGTCGAGTGATAGTTAATTTCTCAAATTTTGTATTGTTTTCATTCTTGGAAGTCACATTATTGGTGATAGTTATTTCCTTGAGCCATTATGTCCTTGAGCACTGTATTTTTTTAATTTAGGGATGTCAATTTTTCAGTGATAGCTATTTCTCTCGAGCCACTCAGTCTTAAATCGTCACCCATTAATTCCTCAAGCCACTCAATCCCCTAATGTTTTCAAAATATGTATAAATGCATTATAACTAGAAAACGGAAGGCAGACATCTATTCTCAGAGATAAGTGTATGTTTTGTATCTACAATTTTTTTGATTCAACAAGACATCTCTTTTTAGAGATAAGCCTATATTTGTATTATGATTTTTAAGTATTATGACTTCTCTTCTTAGAAAATTCATTGTTATTGTGTTATTTCTATGCTATTGAAATATTTGTTAACCAAAACTTCTGAGTTCTGGATCATCAACATAGTTCCAGCTCCAACATTGGTAGAGGAATTGTTTCCATCAGATTCTAGGATCCAAACATCATTAAAAACTGATCTTCTATCAAATTTCTCTTCATTAGAGATGGAAGATCCTTTTTAATTTGTATTATGCCCTACCAATTCTTTTGATGTCTTATTTGAATTGATTTTAGGATTGCCACCTACAGGAATTTTGTCTGTAGAAACATGAACATCCTCTATGGTCAAGAAGTAATTACCCCTGCTTGAAGACTCAAACAGAATATGAGCTTCAAGTGCTGATGTCTGAGTGACAACATATTTTGCTTCCTTTTTAGGTAGCATCCTCTACATGATGCCTTTGATGGGGATCCTTGCCTTAGATAGGTCCATGCTTAGTTTTCCTCCCACATCCTTGCATAATTTCATCTAAGTAGGATGTCATATGATGTTGGGACGTCAGCCACCATGATAGTCATCTTGATCCTCTTGTCTGGGAAGGCTACAAATGCAAATTGGGCATCCTTGATTTGTCCCAGTAGTGTAACTTGCTTTTTTTCCATGGAGAATCATCTACCAAATGTTTTGGTCAATGTGAGACCAAGGGATTCCACCACTTTGGTAGGCATGACATTGTCTAAAGCTCTAGAATCAATGATGCAGTTGCTCAGCTTGTGACCATTTATTAACAGGGAAACATAGAAAGGTTCTATTTTCCTAGGGGAAATAGGAGGAGTAATGACAAGATGGTTTGGGATAGACATGTTCCTTGGGGGATTATGAGTTACCTTTGGGATTACTTGTTCTATAGGGATGGCTTGGTTTTTAACACATTGAACTAGTTTATCTAATTACTCAGGATTGGACTGCAGAAATTCAAATTTAGACATTTGAATTTTGGTTTTCTTTATATGGTCAATGATATCAAATGTTTGAAATGAACCAGTTATAGAGGATTGGAGTTCATCCTTTTGATTTTTGGGAGGGGGAGGGCTGGACTATGAATTTGAAGTAGAAGGCATAGGGATATTTGATGTACTTACCTTTTTTGCAATCACTGATTCCTTTGACTAGAAAGGAAGAGTGGTCCCTACTTAGTAATTGAAATTTCTAGTTGAGGTCACTCCTTTGACTTTTCTTTATCATCTTGTTGGGCTGACTGGTTCTTGGACTGGGTGAACACAGTATATGATCCCTCATCTACATTACCTTCACTTTTAGGTTCATCTTGATAATTCAGGAAACCAATGTTGGAGTCACCAGCTAATTCTTCTTCTTCCTTAGTGAAGATCTTAGCATCATCTTCTAGATTCAATTTAAGCTAGGAAGAGAAATTTGATTCAGTTTCAAGATATCCAACTACTAAAATCGTTGGAGGTGCTTCAATGGCAAAGTTTCCCCATGGGGGAGGAAGATGATTTGCTTGCCCTTGATTCCTGGCAGCATTGCCTTGGTATGATTGATTGGGGAATGTCCTCCTTGGTACATCTCTATATGAAGGAGTAGATGACATCCCTTGTGACATTTGTTTTCTGAGAGGCAGCAACTCATTTGCTAGATTTTGCACCATTAGATCAGTGGTGGCTATAGGTGAGTATTCAGAAGATGAAGAGGATTTACCTTTGTTTGGACCTCTCCTTATCTTTCCAACCAAGATAAGGTCATCTTCCACCTCAGTAGCCAAGTCTTGAGCAGTAGCAAGGTCTATGTGACCAGTACGTCTCAGAAAAAACTCACTTCAGGCAGTTGTGAGTTGATGAAGAAGCATTTGAGGTTTTCAGGTGTTGGTTGAGCAATTATAGGAATTCTATTCCTTAGCTTGTCAAACTTTATAATGAAATCCCTCATAGGTTCATGAGGTTCTTTCTTCATCTATGTGAGCTGGGCTAGAAAAGCATGTGCATCTACTATAGGCTTGAACCTAGCTTCAAATTTAGCTTTGAGTGTGTCCTATTCAATTACTGACCTAGCCTATAAATGGTAAAACTAATTTACAGTAGCACCTTATAGTTTTTCCATGAAAAGCCTGACTACCACATCCTCAAATTCCACCCCTATCATGCCATAGGCTATGCTGAAAGCTACAATGTGTTCATCAAGATGAACTCTCCCATCACCAAAGAATTTGGTAAAATTCTTTCTTGAACTGTGTGGTAGCTCATGCAGAGGTGGAGTCAAATTGAGTGGGCTGAATGAGTTACCCTAGGGGCCTTGAACTACCATGAGTTGATTATGAAAAAGAGGAATAACAAATATGGGTGGTGTATGGATAGGCAACCCTCTACTAATAGCATAAAAAGAAGCTCTACCTTGTGTTGGTTTCCTGGTATGGGTAGGAGGAACACTCCTGGATCGTTGAACTTGAAGTTGGGGAGGGAACAAATCAAAATTGCCCTTCTGCACCAATTCAAAAATAGGGTCAACAACACCTTGGGCTCTCTGACTTTTGGTATAGTGTGGAGTTGCCAAATTGTAGAATAAAAATGGAAAAGAATTGGTCTTGCTTCAGATTGAAGCTTGAGACTTCAAACTGCATGCTCTTCCCCAACAAAGTCACCAAAAACCGTTGGGCGAATATTTTGTCACCAGCTAATTGATGAGTAAAATAGGTTTCTTGAACCATAGTATAGGGAGACTGGTCGGCCAGATGTGCAGGTATGCTACATCAGAGGTGGAAAAATCTCTCCTCTCATCAAGGGGATGTTCCCCATATATATATAATATATATGTGTGTGTGTGTGTGTGTATATATGTATATATATATACATATATATATATATATATATATATATATATATATATATGTATATATATATACATATATATATATATATGTATATATATACATATATATATATATATACATACATATATGTGTGTGTGTGTGTGTGTGTAGAAAATAACACTCAGGGGTAGTACCACACCATCCATCTCTCTTTTTTTAGAGATGATGTTTACAGACAAAGGAGAAAATCTTGGTAAAAACATTGAAGGCACTTCTCTTCTTTCAAAAGTGATCTTGTAGGAGATAGTAAGAGTTATTTTAGGTAGTGATAAGAAACTGGTAACAAAAAGGGTGCAATAACCAGTAGAATGAGGTGTAGCACAAAGTTTTCACCTCAAATGCCCAAAGAGTGGAATATGAAGGGTAATGGGGCACAAAGTCATCCCAAGACCCTTTACACAGAAAGAAACTAAAAACACACACTGAAGACAACTATGATAGCACAAATTCTAAAAGTAACTGGCTTCAGGACATCTTCCTCTTTACTTACACTAGTTCTACCTGTTAAATTAAATAAACAAGAATGCATCTAGAAGACAAACATAAGAACAATCTCCTAAAATGGCACAAGATATAACAACACAAAGTCTGCAAGTAAATTGCTTACTCATTCAAATAAAATAAAATGATCAATAATATGAGCTCAAAGTCTCAGTATTTGCCTTTCAATTTAGGCAGAGTTTTGCTTCTATAAAATAAAAAGATCTCCCCTTTTGTGTAATGGAAGTGATTATAATGTATAGCAACCAAGCAAGGCTTGGTGCTCTTTCCCATGGGATGGCCCATACTGCATTCAATACCTTGAATGCATTTTTAGTTCTATTTGGAGGGCCATGCTTGGAATAGTGCATTCCCTTAACTATGGCATGCCCATCCATCTTATATGTCTCCTCCTTAGCATGAGTTGTCTAGTCCTTTTTCTGATGTCTATGTAGCTATCCAATTTTCCATTACTTCATCGAAGAAAAATATGTTGTGTCCTTGATTTGGTGTGCTCAGATGACCAGTTGATCCACTGTTTCACCTACTGGAAATAACTCCCTTGAAGATATTTCTGATCTTTTGGTATTGTTCTCCCTTCCCTATAGCAGTTTGAGCTCTCGGGCTCTCTCTTCAGCTGGTCATTTGATTCATCCTTCAATTTGGTGTTATATTTGAATTTTAATGGATATTCCATTACCTTAAATTTGACGTCCATGGGAACGTCACTGGTTGTTGTTTGATTGAACCCTGTTGAACCATGAACTTTGAACCTGTGAAAGTTCATTGGTTCAATGGTTTAATGATCTTTATTGATTGCTTTGTTCCATTTTCTTTCTCACTCTATATTGGTTCCTTTGTTCGATTTCCTTTCTCACTCTTTGGTTGAACCATTACTTTCTTACTCTTTGCTTGAACCATCCTTTTGAAACTAGTCTCTGGAATCATCTATTTGCTGCTTCCTTCCTTTGAACTAGTTGAACCTTTGAACCTTTGAACCCATTGAACCATTTGGTTCAAGGTTCAATGGTTCAATGGGTCATTTTTTGTAGCCTTTTTTTGTCTAAGTCTTTGGAATCTCTTTTTTGCATCTTTATCCATCCTTTGGAACATCCCGAAGGGAAGGTGTCCCTTCGGGCTTTGAGAAAGGCCAACTTTTGGTTTTCGAGAGCCCCCTGCAAGGCTACCTACCCTTCGAGATCCTTCAAGCAGCCTTTGGGCTTTAATTTCTTTGGCAAACTTTTATTTATTTAGTGGATTTTATCCTTCATTTCCTTCAAATAATTTGTCTAAAGGAAATCTTTCCTTGGCTTGCCTTAGTCAATTTTCCATCAGGTTTTTGCTTTCAAGCTTTTTCTTCTGGTTTTTCCTTTAGACAAAATTCTGAAGGAATTCCTTTAAACATTTTGTTTGAAATAATTCACCTTTGCCTTATCTCTTTTTCTAATGAAAATCTTCTCGAAGGAATTCCAATGGTTCCTTCACTTAGTCATTTCCTCGAGGAAAAAGTCTGAAGGATTCTTCACTTCCGGCCTTAGTCATTTTTCTAAAGGAATTCCAACTTTTTCTACTTTTGCTCACTGCCCTCCACAAGGGCATTTGGCCTTGGTTCACTGCCCTCCACAAGGGCACTTGTTACTTTGGCTTTGGGGCAGTCCCTTGAACCTACCAATTGAATCCACTAATTGAACCAACTTTGGTTCAATGGTTTAATGGTTCAATTAGTTCAATCTCTTTGTTTTGGCTAATTATTTTGACTGCTTGAACCAACCGCACGTTGAACTTGTTGAACCTTTGAACCCGTTGAACTTTTGAACCTTTGATGGGTTAAAGGTTCAATGGTTCAATAGTTCAAGCCTTTATTTTTCACTAAGTGTTTAAAGCTGTAGAACATTGAAGCGGTTCAACTTTGAACATTTGATAAAGTGATTAACTCTTCCTGATGATGTTGAACCTTTGAACTCATTGAACCTTTGAATCGAAATGGTTTAAGGTTCAATGGTGCAATTCTTCCTTTGAAGCTTGCCGATGAACATTTTTGATTGAACTAAGGCGTTAAACCAATCCTGAAATTACCAAAGTGCTAGAAACTTGCTCTTTTGAAAGAATTTACTTGTTAAAGCCATTGAACCTATTGAACCTACTAGTTTCAAGCTTGTAGAGTCTATAGTTTCAAGCCTGTAGAGTCTGTAGAAATATGAAAAATCTTGAATAATGAAGAATTTGAATGCTCAAAATAATTTTTGAAAAGGGAAGAGAGGATTTTGGTCTATTGAACCAAAATAGTTCACATGTTGTCCCAAAAGGAGTGACAGATTTTGGGAACAACAAGTTTGATATGGTATAAGTTTTGTAGGAAATGATTAAAAACATAAAGAGAAATTAGGAGATAATGGCTAGGAAATATGAGAAAACATGAAAAAACTAAGGATCATCACACCCCAAACTTATTTTTTTTCTCATCCTCAAGTATCAATTTTTTTCATTTCAAATTCACAAGTAGCCTTCAAATAAATTGGCTCAATGGTACCACTAGAAAGATGGGCGTAGAAACCATGCCTCTACTCATATAGTTGTCAGTGCCTCACTTCTCTAGCTACATCTAAGGGAACCATATTATTCCAGTCTAGTATGGGATACTAGAATAGGGGTGGCTTAAATATGATGCTTAGTAACTTCATTGCCATGTCACCTACAAGTAATATGTATCTTTGGACTCTATTGAAGGTTGCCTTGAGATTGTGAGGAGAATATGACTCCGTCATTTTTAGTTCTGTGGAAAGTTCATTCCACCTTTTTAGGTATGACCTTTATTATGTAGGACCGATCGAAGTTCTCAGCCCTAAGTATAAATCTTGAGCTATATCACAATTTTTATGAAACCAAGAATTTACTTATTTGTTTTGCATAATTTCATCCCATTTATTCAATATAACCTCAAGAATATCAGACTCTCTTATGATCATCAGTTGCCTACTCCTCTCTTTTTATTTGTATTCCTATATATCTTTCCCTCTCTAATGTTCATTCAATAGATAAGATGAAAATTATTTTAAAATAACATCCCCAACATACAATTTGGGGTTCCAATCTTTGTTATGTGGCACAACATAGTTGTGTAAGTAAATCTCACATAACCGTACTTGTTCCTCTTTTGAGCTTGCTTGATAAATTAAATGAAAGAGAGTGGGTCTAATACTTCACATTATAGATCATAATAGGTCCACATGAATTTTAATTTTAACCACTACTCCTCAAGATAAACTAAGTATACCCTAGTAGGAGGTCTATTGTCCATAATTGACTGGGTCAAACTAGCTAGGTCTTCAACCTTCCACCATAATATGGTTATATTTTCTTCTTTTGACCTGACCTCTTCTTTAAATTTCTTATTTTATTTTTCCAAATTTATAAATTTTTCAAACCAACATTCTAGCCATTCCATTTCTTTAGAAGATAATGAAAATGAAGGACTATACCTAATTGGTTGATCCATTATGACTTTGGCTAGTTGTTCTTCTATTGCAGGAGGTTGTGAAGTGGATGATGTAGGATGATTTTATATTGATGGTTGTATTTGAGAAGATACATGAGTGAGTTATTCTAAACCATTTATTGATTATGCCTCTAACCTCCCTCTTAAGCATTTAATTTCCTTCCAAGCCTACTCTAGAGTGGAAAATTCATCTTGTATTGACACAAGGGTTTATTTCTTTTATTCTTCTTGAAAAAATTTAGAATGTAATGTCCCCTAACATATGTGTTCATCTCTTTATAGAAAATATTCTTCTTTTTTAGAATATTCCTCTTTATCATCTTCTTTCATTTCTTCAAAACTAGATTCATCAAAGACTTCATCACTGCTTGCCATCAAAATATTGGCTTCTTCCTCTTCAGTTTTATGAATTTTTATGATATAAGAAGTCCTAGTTCCCATTATTCCTTTTATTTTTCTCTTCAACCTATGAGACCTTTGAGGGGTAATTGTAACCTTGGATTTTTTATGGGTATTAGCTCTTGATGGTAGCTCCTCCCTAGATGATTATGTCTCAGGTTGGAAGACCAATTTTTTCCTCTTCCTTTTGCTTGTTAAGGCCTCTCCTATAGGTTATTGTGTGGCTATAGGAGGAACTTATACTATAGTTTCTTGTGTGGTTGTAGGAGGCACTTCTATTTTAGGTTCTTGTGTGGTTGTAAGAGATACTTCTACTATAGGTTCTTGTGGATATGTAGGAAGAACTATTATTATAGGTTCTTATACATCCTCTACTTCCTCAACATCAACATTTTATTCATTTATTGGTAGTAAGAGAAAAATTTTCCAACTCAAATTAGGTCTAGTCTTTTTCAAATAGACTTATACAATTAACTAAATCAAATAGTGATGAGATAGGGCCTTAGGGTTACCTTTCTATACAACGTATGTCATCCTTGTGAGCATGTTGAGAAAAAAATTAGGAACATTTATTATCTTTCTATGTCATAGGTGATTGAGGAATTTAAAATGAACTCCATGCAGCATGGAGTGTCTTCCCTCACAAGTGAAATACTTATAGATGAATACTATGGCTCTTGCCCATTATCTTGGTAATGACAATCATGCAGTCCCCTGATTTAAGGTTCTTAGCCTTTCATTTATTCTATAGAATATCTGTCACTCTACTTCAATGTCAAACTTTTCTTGCCAAAAGTATCCTATCCTAGTTATACTAGTTACCCTACTAATGATTATTTTGGTCAGCTTTATCTCCATTCCTTTTACTGTGGCCATATTTTTATATAATGTCCCAGAAAATTCCTCTAAAACTTCCTAATCTAATGACACTACCCTTTCAAAATAATAAAACTATCTAAAATTTTGAAATATAGCTATATTTTTGGGGTCATTATTTAAAGGAGAAAGGTAAATTGGCTCATGTTTAATGAAATCTACTCCCATGTTTGCAAGATAGTGTGTAGGTTGCAGGGTGCACACTCTATAGTAAGGGTATCGTGGTAATGGTGATGGTTTTGGAAAATGAAGTCGTTGGGCTTCATAATTTCCCTTGATAGGTGAGATATCAAAATGATAATGGTAAAATCACTCCCCCCAACTAAAAAACATCACTTGTCCTCATGGGATATAGATTGTATGCACAAAAAAATGTGAGAGGATAGAAAATAAATTACAGCAATGATGATTCATTAAGGGTCATCACAGTAGGTGAGAGAATAATGCATTGGGATGATAGCATTTATGATCATGATCTAAAAATAATTAAAACTATTGAAATGAAATAATCATAAAATAATTACCTTAATACTACATTAGTAACTCTCATTAATGCATGGAGAATGATGATTGGTAGTGACATCCAAAGAGGTGGTAGAATGATGACATGATGTGATGGTTGTTTAGTAGGCATGCAATAATCATTGATTAGAAGTGAAAAAGTGATCCATGTGGCATCAATTATGATCCTACATTAATTCAAATGTGTAGCAAAGCTATAAAGATGCATCCTATAACAGGGAAAATTTTCCTATAGCAAGGAAATTTTTTCTTGTAGCAATAGAATTTCATCTTGTAGAAACAAAATTACATCTAGTAACAATAGTAAAAAGGTGGTTTTCATGATCTTGAGGTTTCAATTAGCTTTTTTTTTAGTCCCAACTCTCTTGAAATTAGAGTATTTTAGTGAGTTTGGATTTTATTCATCCATGACCAAACCATTATGAATGGCTTGTTCTTACTTTTAGGAAGCTTATTAATCTTGAAAAATATTGGAGAAGAGCTCACAAAAAAACCCTTTGACTACAAGAAAAAGTTTTTCTAACTCCTATAAAAGAGATGGATGTTGGTTTTCCAAAATTTGTTGAGTGAAAGTCTCCATGGAAAAAGGCTTCTTATATATCGTGATCCTATAACCATTAATAAGTAAGTAAAACTAGATAGAGTTGATGGTCATGAGCTTTACAAATCCATTTTCAAAGACCTATTCAATCTTGTAGGGTCCAATCCATCTATATTGAAGCTTTCCTTTATGATCTTTTTATTTGGAGTCAAATAAGAGTGCCTAATCACCTAGTTGGAAATTCTTATTTTTGATGTTCTTGTCATGCCAACCAATGTGTTATTTTTACACTAATTTAGTGTGATGAAGTGCTTCCATTAAGAGTTCATCCAATTGATTCAGTTGCATAATCCTATCTTTTTGGGCTTGGGATAAATCCAAACCTAAGTCAAGTGTTGTTCTTAGTGTCTTATGTTTAAACTCAATGTATAGGATGGGTTTCTTACCATAAAACAATTCATACAGAGTGAACCCAATCATGGTTTTTAAGGAGATCTTGTAAGCCCATACTACTTCAATAAGATGAGTTAGCCAATCCTTCTTATGCAAGCTGACAGTTTTAGTAAGTATGTTTTTTAACTCTTTGTTTGTAACTTCCACCTGACCATTTGATTGTAGATGGTAAGGGGTGGAAATTTTGTGTTTAATTTCATATTCTTTCACCAAGGTAGCTGTGAGATCAGATGTAAACTATGGTCCTTGGTCTATGGCTAGTTCCCTTGGTACCCCATAGCAAGTAGAGATTTATTAATACACAAACTTATCTACTTTATCATCTTGGGCATGTGTTAGAGATTTGACCTCAGCCCATTTTTTGACATAGTTGGTACATACCAATATATATTCCTTATTATTAGACTTAAGATTGATGGGACCTATAAATTCAAGTCCCTATTTGTCAAAGGGCTCTAGAACTAGTTATGGCTATGATGACATCTCATTAGAGCAAGTAGGTTTTCCCATATGCTAACATTGGTCACATCTATGGGTATACATTATAGCATCCTTATGCAAGGAAGGCCAATAGTATCATATAGTAAGTATCTTCATGGTAGTCTTCTTAGTACAAAAATGACCCCCATATGGTTCATTGTGACAAGCTCTGAGGATGTCATAGGCCTCATCCTCATGGATACACATATGTATGATAGAATCTAGGCTAGTGACAAAGAGATATCCTACAATCGAAGAATAAATTTTTCTTTTTTGAATCAAGTTTTGCCTTTTTCTTGGTGAAAAGTGTTGTGGTAATGATCTTGCAGCAAGATAATCAACAATGTCTACAAACCAAGGAGATTGAATGGTTAGTGAAAACAAATTCTCATCAAGGAATGAATCATCGATAATGAAATTGTGATCATCATTTTTTAACTGAGATAAAAAATCTACTACTGCATTATCCTTGCTTGGTTTATCCATGATGTCTACATCAAATTCTTATATCAAAAACTACCATCTAATTATCCTACCTATTATAACAATTTTGTTCATCAAATACCTAATTGTTGCATGATCCATGTGGATAAATACTTGGTATCCTATAATGTAGTGTCAAAAAAAATTGATTTCATAAATGACTATAAGAAATTCTTTCATAGTTACAATGTATTTGAGCTCAACCCCTTGGAGATTCTCACTGATAAAGTAGATTGCATAACTCAAAGTTTCATCTTTTTGTCCAAGGACAACTCCCAAAGTGGTGTCAGATACATTTGTATGGATATGAAAATGCTTTTTCAAATCAAGCCCTCTCAAAATAGGAGTTGTGATGAGGGCTTTAAGATACTAAAATGCATTTTGATAATCATTAGTCCAATTAAATTTAGCATCCTTAGTAAGTAATCCAAACAATGAGGTAGAAATTTTATTGAAATCTTTGATAAACCATCTATAATAACTAATGTGTCCTAAAAAGCTTCTAACATATTTATGATTATTTAGTGTGGGTAGATATTTAATGATAATTATTTTTGTTGGATCAACCTGAATTCTAGTAGGGGAGATGTGATGTCCTAACACAATCCCCTTGGTCATGAACTTGTAACATTTCTCATTACTCAAGGATAACTAATGGCCTTAGCATCATTGAAGGACTTTCTCTAGGTTGGTAAGAGCTTATTCAAATGTATTCCCATAGATGGTGAAATCATCTATGTAAATTTCAACACAGTCATGGGAGAGATAAGAAATTATGCTTAGAACATCCCTTTGAAACATGGTTGGGGCATTGTAAATACCAAAAGGTAAGATGGCATAAGTTTAGGTACCCCAAGGGTAGGTAAAAGTGGTTTTGTCTTGGTCATATAGAGCTATCCATATCTGATTATAACTAGTATAGCCATCAAGGAAGGAAAAATACTTCTTCCCTACTAATATGTCCAAAACTTGATCAATGAATGGTAGGGGAAAGTGGTCTTTCCTAGTAGCACTATTTAGCTCATGGTAATCTATAAAAATATGCCACTTCCCTCCCTTTTTTGGTATAATAACCAAGGGAGAAACCCATTGGCTATCCAAAATGGGATAAAAAAATCTTGCATCCAAGAGTTTTTGCAACTCTATTTTGACAATGTCTTTGAATGCAAGATTCATTCATCTTTGAGGTTGGTGAATAAGTTTTCATTCTTATTTGATTTAGATATGTTGTGTTCATAAATCTGGGGGTATCCCTCTCATATCATGGTAATCCCAAGCAAATGTTGATGTGTGTTTCCTCAGCATTTTAAGTAATTGGCTTTCTCATTGGGCTGTCAAGGATGAGTTAATATTGAGACATTTATTGGGCATGATGTCCATTTAATTCATGAAAGAGAGCATGGTTTCCATATTGGAGACTAAAGGATCATAGTTACATTGATGGGGAAGTAGTTTATGGAATGTCCCTATGTCTCTTTTTGTTTCAGTGGGGTATTTCTCAAGAGAGGTATTTTGGAGTAGGCATGGTCTATATTCTAATATTTTTGTGGCTACAAGATATTATTGGTAATTTTTTTGTAGGATACCAAAAATAATGGTATCTTCCTCTTGTGCCTACAAATCTAGACTTCGGTCAAGAGTACATAAAGTCTGCAAAGAGGTAGTTTCATCAAAATCCTCAATCCAAGGAGTGGGTCCATCATCAAGCTTGGTTGGAAAATAAAGAACCAATTTCTTAGTATCATTTTCATTAGAAATTAATATTTTTCTAGACCTATAGCCAATAAAAGCATCTTTTGTGGCCAACCAAGGTCAGCCAAGGATGAGAAGATAACCCCTAAATTACTTTTTGTTTTTACGACAATAAAGTCTAATGGATATTTCCATGAATCTATAGTAATAACCAAGTCCTTGATAATCCATTCAGGCTTAATCATTGACCTATCATCCATCTGTAAGACGATAGGAGATGGATGGAGAATGGTCAATTTTAGTTATTACATGATGTCCATAGTCATCACATTGATGGTTTCCCCCAAATAAATTAAGGTATTGGAGATGGGTTGGCTGTGGATACTAACATTGACTATAAGACTTCTAGGATCAGAGTATTTTGGGGAAATGATATTGCCCAACATGATATCAGCTAGTTGGCCAATGACTTGGACTATATTAGGATCCTTCTTCTTTCTTCTTAAATTATTTAAACATATCTCTCTAACATCCTTATTATAGATAAGAACATTTTTTATTGCTTGAAAGAGTGGAATCTTATTGCACACATTTTTGAGTTGTCCTCGGATATCAAATTTAGGTTCTGGTTTTGGACGTGGAATGGATAATCTCTCCAAAAAAGGAGGATTTCCTACTCCTTTTTGATTTTTTGATATAACAAGCTCAGGGTTTTATGTGGTTAAATTATTATGGGTTTGGGGTTTATCAAGATGTTTTATGATTATGGGTGGGGTGGGTTGTATAAGAATTCATCCTGAGTAAAGGTGGAGTTGATTTATATCCAAGGTGTGTGTTAGATATTACATTATTTGGTGGGTTGTGTTGGTTAAACCAACTTATTGGTAGGTTTTGGGACTAGTTGGGATGGTAATTGAGTTGGCCTAGTATTTTTTTGGGTGTTTGAAATTAAGGCCTATTATTGTGTTTGTTTTATTTGTTGAGAAAAACCTTGGTTACCTCTCCACATATGTTGTTATGGGTTAGAGGGAAAAAACCATTATTGGTTTTGGAATTGTCAAGGTTGAGGTTATTGTCAATTCTATGGTATCCATTGATTCTAGGGTAATTACCAATTTGATTGAGGCCAATTTTGAGTGGGTGTATTTGTCTAAGGACCAAATTGAGAATTTAAAAATGTAAAGTTTGATGGCATACCTGAATTTGATGGCCTTTATGGCCATGGTTTCCTTTGATCCACATAAAACACCTGATTTTCATCTCCTCTTATGTCATGTAGTTTCACTATTTATAAATTATTTTCAATTATGTTGGATACCCATGCTTTCATCAGAGGGCATATGCATTCTACCTTTTTCTTCCCACATTTGGGGTAATAAGCAATCAAGGCTTTTTCATTTTCTTCTTATTTCCTTTGTGTATGCAATGTGTCACGCTGAGTGGTGAGATGGATGATGATGTCTTGCTTAATATACTATAGTAGGTTGTTGACATCACCTTTAGATAGTCCAGTTACAGATTTTGTAGGAAGGGTTCTACCCTTACTCTTATTCATAATTGATCTAGAGTATTTTGTGCATCGAATCATAAATTTGTTAAAGGCTATTTTGGAAACATCCCTAATAGACATTAAGTCTAGTGCCTCCAAATAATCATCTCTAATTCCTTTTAGGAATATCAGCTTGATGGATTCTTGCTCCATTGTAGTCTACTTGGATTTTTGTAGACTAAACATAAATCTCTCCATATATTCTTCCAGTGATTCATCATCAGCTTGTGACATTTGAAAATTTTCATCTCTCCTATGGTTTTTTCCCTTACAAAAATCTTGATATTTAGATATAAATTTGTCCTTTATTCCTTCCCAAGTAGTAACAACTTCCTTCCCAAGTCTCATGAACCATCTAAGTGATGAATCTTTGAGTGTTGCTATAAATAGTTTGATTTTTTTAGAATCCTAATTATAATCATAGCTACAACATAAGACGTTGAACTCAAAAGGAAACATGTCTATACCCTCAGATGTTTTCCCTCTGAAAGTAGGGAGGGTAGATTGAGGAATATTCTTCATGGGTGCATTTTCGTTAGGGGTATGGATGGGAAATTCAAAGGTAGCAGACTTAGTGTCATTATTTTCTTCTTAATGATCCCCCATGAATATTCTTCCTGTTGATAACCTAGAAGCTACCGATCCAGTCAAGAATTCTTCCTTTACTTCTTCTTATATTGACAATTATGGGTGCTCTTCAAGAATTTCTTTATCTTAGTCATTTTCTACAAGATGTACTTTTATTCTTGTAGAAATAGTTGATTCTTTAGGCAAGAAATTTCCTATATAATCCCTTTCTCTGTGCATGTACGTTAACCACTTTTTAAAAAAACATTTTTCCTACCCTACCTGCACATGGTTAGTATAATGGGGTTTTTGAAATTTCCTTCTATTTTACTTATAGAAATGAAATTTAAAATAAAACAAGAATATTTATTCTATAAAAGTATTAATCTTATAAAAAACTATGAAAGCAGTAAACATCCAGAAATAATTGTGATCAAGATTGAAGATTAAGAGTGTGTGACACCCTTCCCCGACAACAGTGCCAAAAATGATGAGCAACAAATACTCAATCAAATAAACTTATCTTGATTTTTTTTTAAGGATAAGGATATTTAAGATAGACCAATATCCTCTCCTTCATTTAATTTTCCAACCCATGGATGTAAACTTGATAGGATGGCAGTATTGTATGTGCACACCCAACCTTCTAATTTAGCCTTATACAAATTATATTCTTAGATGATAAAATATATGCTAAAGTAAATTAAATAAATTGAATCACTTAAATAAATCATAATCACACTAATTATAGTTGTGAAATATTTTTAAAGTAATTAATAAATCAATCCAAAATGACATAATGGAAATGAATACTCAAATGCATAAATGAATTCAATAGAATACTAATTAGACTAACAGGTTAGGTTGTTGCATCAAGGATTTGAAATGGGGGCCTTCCTTCATATAACTTGTGCTTCAACCTTTCCTTTCAACATGATATATTGAACTTAAAAATATTTTCTCATATTAAACAAATGTAGAAATTACTACTACATGAAATTATAAAATTCACAGCTTACAGAATATAATAGCTATATCTCTATTCTATATCAGTTCTCTATATTCCACTATCTATCTCTATCTTGACCCTAATATCCTTTATATATAGTAGGTGAGATTGTATTTTTGAAAAAAAAAATAGATTACAAAGTAGAAGAATCAATTATAAGAATATGTCCTCTTGCTTGAGCCATTTGTCACATGGAACCTTGAAATGGCTATAGGACAAGTTTGATTGTTGTGACCTTTTCCCTATTTTGTTTGATTTTTTATAATATTGTTATGAATTTTTATGGGTTATTTAGGTCAATGGATCAAATTTTACTTTCTATTGGCTTTGGCTACATGGTGGCTACATGATCTTTTTATAATAGTTATCTGTTGCTACAAGATGGTTCATGAATGCTTCCATGTATGTACCTACTACTTCAAACATCCTCTAAAACATATCATGAGAAAAACACCATATAGAAAAAGATAAAATATCATATACTTAATTTTCATCACAAAAATCATAACTATTCAAATATACATGAACTAAAATGCTATAGTAAAGTATAGTTGTATATGGTAGAAGTCTTTTAGGAAATGATTTAAAACATAAAGGGCAATTGGGATATTGTGGCTAGGAAAGATAAGAAAAAAATAAAAAACTAAGTCTCATGAGTCCTTTTGAGTACTCAAAGGCTTATATACTTTTATTTTGTCTTATAAAATAGTGGGTATACCCACTATCTTGTCTTAGACCTATCCTAGTGCCAATTATAGTGCTAGCTGAGTGAATGATTGCCTTAAATGGTCTACAAGTATATTTGGATCCATGAATGGTTTTGGATCATCTCAAAAGGATCATAAGGGTCCTTATACTTCCTCTAAGGGAAGAATCATCCCAAGATATATTATATGCCTTTGATAATAGGCCAATACATATAGACTTTAGACTATGTCATAAACCCTATTTCTATCTTGCAGAGACTCAAATCATTCAAACAGGTTTTATGACTAATTATGGTGTTAAATGGTGTTTAATACCATAATGAAGAGGTTTAAAGAGTAAATAAGTGATTAAAATGTCAAAATGTCTCCAAAACCTTGCTCTAGCTCCTCACCTTACACATAGTCAACTCAAATGCTAATTTCAAGTGCCCACCCACTCCACCACATAGGTACTCAGGACCAAATCTATTAGGGAGGTTTAATTATCCCTATGAATTAATATTCCATGAAGTATTGGTTATAATTTAGGGGCTAACCTATATGGATAAACCTTAATAAAATATCCACTCAAAATTGGTCTACAAACTACCCTAGCATCATCTTCCAACGTTCATATCTCCATACAACCTTTACATGGGAATACAACCCATTTATGGAAGGTGAGGAGGTTAGTACCTTATAAATTCATGTCATTTTTTCCATGCTTATACATCTATACACTGTAAACTATCGTTAACAATCTTAAACACCATAAACCTCTCTAAACCCCTAGGTAGACCCAATTGTAGAAATTTTGGTATTTTAGTAGCCTAACACCTTGGAATAGCCTAAACAACACCTGAAAGGTCAAGTACACTCAAATATGACTCCATTAATTATAGTGAGTTGTATGAACACTATATAGAAGTGTCAAAAATCTATACTTTTATAAATATTTGGGAAGGATGAAAGGTTTTATGCATCATGAATAATTATAAATCATTGGAGGGGATGGTTTGGGACTTGTTACATACCCTCAGATCATAATATTCCCAAAAAATTTCCTGTAAATGTCTCTAAAATCTTACTCAAAATTGCCAGTCTGTATAAATCAAGATCATGAAGGTCCAATCAGTTACTGTGATCAGATTATAGATGTCTCTTGATCAAAAAGGGTCATGTGATGATTCAAGGAGTTGTTTAGACCTAATACGTATCTTATTATAGGTTCTCAATCTCTCTTATAGGTATCCAATGGATGTCAAGCACCAACACTTAGGCAATTAGGCCTAATTGGCCCATTTGACCTATTTGGTTAATAACATATCTCAACGTTGACATAGAGGGGATATTAAGAGAGTTAGGAGGAGCTTGTAAATGCCATCATCAATTCTCCATAGATACATAATGTACACATCAAGGTAAATGAGGAGGGTGGGGTAGTTATCAATCCTTATTTGGCATGCAAGAGGAGGTTACACCATAAATACCTCATGGGAAAGGGCTCCATTGAGCCACTTTGATTATTTATAATTGATTGGGAGGGAGGGAGAATTGGATAAAAGTGGCATACATATGATCCCCATAAATCAGACTTTTCCAAAATTAGACACCCTAAATGGCCATTCAAATCACCTATTCAATCAACCAAAGAGTGGAGATGCATATGGAAGGTTGTCATAGTCAATTGTAACTACATTAAAATTAAATTATGGTCATTCATGACCCATCATTCCTCTTCTATAACATTATTTATCTCCTACTCATCTTATTTTTCTTCTATATATTATAGGCATTTGGCCTTGTATTGTATCCCTCAGGCTGGTATGAAGAAACTATGCCAATGTTTATATTTATGCACCTCTTGGATTGATGAATAGAAAATTTGTAGTTTCTTCATGATTTGTTCTTAGTGCATTAATTCTTTTTTTGATATACATAGTGGTATGATCTTCCCTTTGTAGGTCTAATTTTCACCTAGGTATAAACCTAGCTTTCTTGGCAAGTTGTCTAGTGTGTTGTGAGGTTGATATCTCAAGTTTTCAGTGAAAATCATATTGTAAGTGCCTTGAACTGAGCCTCTTTCTTATGATCCTCTTATTTCAATTATTCAAACTAACTTCTAAATGAAATATTATTGCTTAAATGTCATGGAAGATAGTGCCTTAGCTCTATGTATTGTCCATTAGTGTGTTAAGAGTTCAAGTTGAAAGAGTGGATGAAATATCATTTTAGGTATATAACCAACCTTTATTTTAGGTTTCATTAATGAAACTTCTTTACCCTTTTCATCCCAATAGAATTAGGTCTTATATAAATATATCCAGTTGACAAATCTTTGGAGCTACCCCCATAAAATCTAGAGGTTTGGCCTAAACAATAGGTAACCCATAACCTATAGGTCACTCCTATGGTATCCTAGGTTTGAGGTGGATTTGAATAGTCCTTTACTCAAAGGGTGCAAACTAGTCACCTAATAAATTGGGCACACCTAGTGGGTTATATTTAAAATTCCTTTAAGCATGCTCTAAAAACCATGGAGGACATATAGAAGCTAAGGACATCAAGAGCAACACATTTAGTCATCTTGGGTAGTTTTAGGTATCTTTGGAAGGGATTTTCAATCATTTTCAAGCTCAGAGATATCATAAAAACACTACTTCATAGGTAAGGAGGTTCTTGGTTATGTTCATGTTGTGATACATGTCACATAAGGAGTTATGGTATCCTATGAGGTAGGATTATATCTTTCATTTCCATATCAACCCTATCATAGTCCATATGATCATTATATTAACCCTCATTAGCCTTATAATGGACCTCCTAACTACCAAGACTATCCACCTTATTATGAGCCTCCTCCACCTCTATGGCATCATTCTTATTCTCATGCTTAGTCATGGTACCAACCTATAGTCCCTTATAATCAGACTGTACCAAATAATGATCATTTGCACCTAGATATTAAGAAGATAAGGAAGGAGGGATAGAAGGTTTAGGAATATATTAGGTAGCAAGAAGAGGTTAAATTTCAATCCCTTATCCATCATCAAAGTACCCCTACAAACCAATAATAATTAGCCAAGTTGATTACTCCATCTCCCTTTTTTCATCTCTAATCATTGGAGATGATTTAGTCCATAACTATTTGCTTGATGATAAGGGAAGTCATTCAATTATCCCTGAGTGGTAGATAAATTAAACCTGATATATGAACCTGCCCCTAACCTTAAATTACATTGGAATGATGCTCCTATGAAAACATTTGGCATTGTCAAAAAACTTAAACTTGCCTTTCATTCCTTTCCTAAGATTTTACTTACACAAAACCTCATCGTGGTAGACTTGTTTAATTTTTCCTTATGTTTGACTAGTGATTTTATAGCTAAGGCTGGGGGGTGCTTGTCTAATGACTGATCTCATATGGTCTAAAAACATGGGTATGGTGTGGAAGTTAAAATCAGGTCTAATTCACTTTACAAATTTCATATCCATCCATACAACCCAACCAAATCAAGTGTATATTGTCTTCACCATCCTTCTCCAAAGCAATATACTTGTGTTTAAGATCTTATGCCTTCTCAATAATCTATAGTGACCCCAACTTGAAAGCCTTCATGGGCCAATAATCCAAACTATATCATGATTACACTTGAAAGGGAGAGTCAAGGGGAAAGAGAAGGTATGAAATACATTTCAAGAGGTATCTCATGATCTCCAAATTCCTTGTTAGTCTTACATACTATATTTATTCATGGGCATCCAATCACATCATAAAATGACAAGGTAATTGAATATTTAAAGGAGAAGGGTGTGGTTACCAAGCTTCACACTCCTAAGATCTTCAACTAGAATAATACCTTGGCTACCATTAGATAATTTAATGAAGTTTATTACCCTCCAACACCCTCCTCACTTGAAGAGGAATCAAATGCATTGAGATAATATTTTGAACATCTAAGCATGGTAGGTAATCAGTCAAGGTTGACTAGTTTAGTGGCAGTCCTTCAAGAAATTGACAATGTTATAGTAGCAGTAGAGTCTTAAGATAACCTTAAAGAAGACACCTTAAGTGTCTAGTAAGAATAAATTATGATTATAACTCCTATTAATCCTATCAAATCATATTTGGAACATGAAAAGAGTTTAGATGATAAGTGGCAGTCATAATGTCATATTGATAGAGTGAATGGAAACACAACTCATGTCACTCCTTCCCTATTAGATAATCAAGGAGGTAACCTTCATGAGTCTATTATTGAGATAAAGAGAAGATAAAGTGAGTTATAATATCATCGGTAACACTTATACCTTGAGTTCTTGAGTGAAGTTGAATAACTCAGTATGGCAGACTTAGATAGTGGAGTAGGATAATAGGATGATTTTCCAAGTGGAGAACACAATATAATTCAAGAATTACTAAGGAAAGATGAATTATAGCTTTAGTGGGTTGATAATCTACCTTTCTCCATTGAATATGAATATGAACAAGTCATTGTAGATCAATAACTTTGCTATGACCCTATCAAAGAGTTGGAGGTGAGTGATTAGCAAGATGTTTTACAATCAAAAAGTAATAATGAAAGTGACACCTATGGTTTGTCCATTTATCATGATGAGATTTATTTTTGGGAGGATTTATAAGACTTTTGATTGATCTTAGACACCCCATATATACACCATGAAGAGTTTGAAAAGTATATTGCCAAGTATACTTTGGCAGCTAACTAATTTGAGTCTAATGGGTAGAATTCGGTGCAGCTCATGACTAAAAAATAAATGAGACTAATTATTCAAATTATAAGAATATGGGAAGAATATGATTAGGTTTTTTACTCTCATAGTAAACCTATACACCTAGGGAGGGAGCTAGAAGGTTCAGTCACTCTTCTAAGAGACCATGAGAATGACAATGCTCCCAATTATAGGTGGAGGTTGTCATATAGTGATCAAAATCTGATTGAACCCAAATCAACACATGGAAACCACACATCATGGTACCATAATGATCAAATGAAATTTCCATTTGATCCTAGGGGAAGGAAGTCAATTTAGGTTAGTTATTTTAGTATCTATTGTCATGTTCCAATAAATTATTATCATAAGTTGTAGATAGTTATTTTGTTGCTTTATCTTCTTACATTATTATCCTTAAGTGTTAGGTTTCTTTCCCTTGATTTTCCTTATGTGTAATGTTGTTACTATAAGTCCAAAAAGTGTCCTTGGTGAAAATTATTTTGGTAGTCCAAGTGTTCATCATGTTATAATACCTTGTTTGAGTCATCATGTCATCATTAAGTCATTAATTGGATGGGTTCTCTTGACCAGTAAGCTGGCACCCATTAGAGTCACCAAAAATATTAACATTTTGGCCTCACAAGATAAATGTCAACCCCTGATGTCAAAAAAATTTAGCAACCACTACCTTATCTTACTTATGATGATTCGTGGCATAGTCATGCAATCTTCAATCCTATCGAGAGTCTCTAATCTTGTTAAGAGTTTCATGGTTTACCATTGTTTTATTCTTGAGTCCTTGTGTCATGAGTGTCTTAAGCCTTTTAGTGATATGACATTAATCATAATTATCACTAAGTGATTATGGAGGTTATATTTTATTACTAATATTAGACTTAAGGATCCTAAGTAGGATTTTGGGTTACTTCAAGGTGGAAGTAGGTACCCCTAGTAATGTGAAGGAAGGTCAAGTCCCTTTTAGTTTATGGTATAAATTATAGTGATGGATATCAAACCATACCCCATGAAATTTATGTTAAATTACCTCAATTCATTATTATCCCTTTAAATACTCATAAATTCCCATATAAGTCAATATACCTTGTAATATCTTCATGAAAACAGAATTTGTTAGCATTTCATGTTACATAAATTACCCTTAAGACTCACTCCCACCTTCTCACTAGTAAAGTGGGTCCTACATGCCAACTTATAGTTATTCCACTTCCTCTCTACATTTTATATTGTTTGAAATGGTTTATGAACTTGTTTTCCCCTCTTTTAGCCCTAAAATGGTGGTTCAAAGTCTAAAATTTATATATATAAAAATGCAAGAAAAATCACTATTTTGGGAGTTTTCTATACTTGTAAAGAATTGTATGGACTATACCATATAGAGGAGAATCGTAATTTGAATATGGGATCATATATTATGCTTCAAAAAAATTTCATGGTGAAAGGGTGTCAAACAAGCTCAAAACTGATCCTTCACTTCACTTATCTTCTTTTGCATAATAGACAACTCTTCAGGTTTATAATTATACCATATAAAGGAGAGAGAAGCCCAATCATAAGTAGAGAAATTAAACTAAATCAACTTCTACCCATGGGAATTTGTCTATAGATTGTCCTCACAAGCTTTATGAATAATCCTTAAGAATTTAAGTAATTTATATGTTATTCTCATCTGCATAAGCTAGTTTTAAAATAATGGTTTTGTTGGGTTGTTGACTTGTGTGATCAAACCAATGATTGATCATGTTTTCTCAAGTCTTGAAGGATATTTTCATGGAATTTTTTGTGTTTTAATCACATGTTTGAGCTTATATAACTAGAAAACCTTCAAAATTAGCTCATGTGTGAAGCCTGCAATTAGCTTTGGATAATGAACAAAGTGTGTAAGCATTTTCTTAGAATTTTTTGGTTGAGTTGAAAGGCTGATAGAGTGTTTCATGTTCCCTCATGCCTCATTTATCAAAATGGATGTCCAATATCCCCTAGTATTCTTATAAGATCTCACTGAAAAAAGACTTAGGCACACTTGAAGGCCACTATATGGTGTTCATTATGTATGACTTAGTGGCATCTGTAGAGTGATCAAATGTCCCAAAGTTATTCAAGGAAGGTGTTAAATGGATAATGGTTCATCATCATGCCTTTTGAACAATTTTTTGTACCCCCATGGTATCCCCAGAAGGCCTAGAACCACTCATCTTACCTTCCAAACTCACCTTATCAGTATTAGTAGAAGATAAGGTTCTTAGCAGATATTAAGAATCTTTAGAGATTCCTAGATTACATGTTTTCACTAAATATGTCCTTTCTTACCTCCAAAAGTATCATGATTTCAAAGGTATATGTTTTAGGGTCCTCAAGTTTCATGTTGGTTATATTTAGATGTTTCTCATATTTCATTCCATGTCTCTTCCATAACTCTATCTTTTCACACTATTTTCACTACCATATTATGATATTATCACCCTATCTTCATGTTTCCACCTCCTTGTCACTCTACTACCATCCATACATCCTTCATTTCTATGCCTAAACCATGTGAAGGGTCCTAGATTCACCTTTTAATAGTCAAGAAACATAAGATTATAGAGGATGTATCCATGCAAGTGATATACCCTATTAGAATGACAAAATCATACCTATAGCCAATCATTTGGCCTACTATAAAAAGTACCAAAGAATATTTTAAATGAATGACTAAGAAAATATATCCAAGAACAAGTATAGGTGAGAGAACATAAGAATTTTTGTGAGTTATAAACAAGAACCTAATGTGATATGAACACCATAATTTATCTTAGAGCATTTACCTCAGGTAGCACACTTGGACTATCTCAGTTCATTTAATGAGAGAGCTAAAAGATTCTTTATAATTGGATTGTTGGAAGGGAATCAAGGTTTATATTAATGAAGGAATGAATAGGGATAGGTATCAAATTCATGATTATATTTTTGAAATGGATCAATTTCCAACTTATCTCCATATCCATCAAGTCACTATCTCATACCAAGCCAAATTATCACCTATAGCCACATAAATTGGCCTAAGCTTGGCATATGAAGAAAGTTGAGCAAAAGTTATACTTCATATGACTATGGAGTTTATTATGGGTATTTAAAGGTGTTAGTGATTCTCAAGGAGTTCAAACACATGCAAGTGTTAGACCTTAATTCTCCCAATCAGGCCTAACATATAATAATCACCTATAGTAGCACCATATATAGGTCTACAGTCATCTTGTAAGAGCAAACAAAGTAAGTTACAAGAGGCAAAGTTGGGACCACTATGTGAATTATAATATAGAGTGAAGGATAAAAGGTCCACCATGAATAATTTCAAGCAATATTAAATATTATTTCAACCTATTATAGGTTTGAATCTCCCTCCTTCACTCATTAATGTTGAGACTCCTCCTAAATGAGCCTCTATAACTGGGTCCTTATTGATTCTTGACTGTGTAAGTAGATTAAATCCAAATGGTCAAGTGAAAAATTATTTATGAAGGGTTATTTAGAGATGAGATCACCCCATAATACCATGGTGTAATTAAGATAAATTAGATGGTACTCCACTATTCAAGCTTTCTCTTGAACTACCACCTATAACCATTCTATTTGGCTTACTTGAAGCTATTGATATGTGATGAAAGTCACTATTTAGGGAAAGTGGTGGAAAATATGAAATCATAGGGGCCCCATAAATGTTAATATTTATCCCAATGTACCTAATACACTCACATCAATAAGGTTTACCCCTCACCCAACCAAGAATACAAAGAGATCACCTACAGGTTAATTCATTGAAGTAGAATTGAAGGTGGAAGTATAAGATTGTCATAATACCTTAGGTGGATAAGTAAGAAAGGAACCTTAATACAATAATATCATTCCTCAATATAATTTAGATCACAAACAAATTTGAGTTTTATTCACTAATATCCTATGTAAAACTAAGTCACTTTTAATCAAATCATGCATAAAGAGAAGAAACCCAGTCAAGGAGCCTTAAGTGAGCACACACATGCATATGGATCACCAAGAGAGTTTTAAAAAGAGGGTGGATTATAGAATATGATACCTAGGATGAGATAATGGATATGTCCCAAGACCATTCAATGGTGTTTGGATTTAGGGAATCTTAAGAAAGTACACTTGCAGACCCTTAGGGTCAGATTAAGTTCTTGATTCCCAAACCTTGCAAAAGAACACAAGATTAAATGAGATGATTTGAGGGGTTAATCAGGACATGTATACATATAATATGATTAATAAGGATGTAAATTAATAATAAGAGATATTGTGATGATTTTTAGTCCGTCAAGTCACCTCACAACCCCTATAGATAATCAGTAGGCAGTTAACTAGTCTAAGCAAAATGGTCATTTAAGGTCTTTACAGGCACAAAAAAGCCCTCAAATTTTTTATATATGGTACTTATGAGTAATAAAAGGATTATATACTTATTTTTTTTTTTATTAAAATAATGGGTATACCCATTATTCTGTCTCATAACTAGCCTAGTCTGTGATAGCCATTTATAGGGCTAAGTGAGTGAATGATTGCCTTAAAGTGTCTATAGGTAGATTTAGGTCACTAAATTGTTTTAGATAATTTAAAAATGATGGTAAAGGTTATTATACCTCATATAACAGAATAATCATCCAAAGACATATCATATGACCTTTAGAACAAGCCAATGTCGATAGACTTCAGATTGTGTCATAAACCCTACTGCTATCTTGAAGAGCCTCATATCCTTATAATAAGTTTTATTAATAATGATGGTATTAAATGGTGTTTTTGACCATAATTAAGAGTTTTAAAGTGTAAATCAATGAGTAAAAGGTTAAAGTGTCTCCAAAACCCTACTCGAGCTCCTCACCCTGCACATAGTCAACTCAAATGCCAACTTCAAGTGCTCACCCACTCCACCACATAGGTACTTAGGACCAAACCTCTTAATTAGGTTTAAGTATCCCTATGATATAATAGTACATTAAGGATTGGTTATAATTTATATACTATCCTCTATGAATAAACCTTATGAAAATATCCACTCAAAATTAGTCTGTAGACTACCTAACATCACCTTCCAATATTCATATCTCCATACATAATTTCCATGGGAACCCAACCCATTCATGTAAGGTGAGGAGGTCAGTACCCTATATATTCATGGAATTTTTCCAAACTTTGATGTTCATACACTATGAACTATCAC
The DNA here is from genome assembly GCA_037957365.1 of Torreya grandis. Classification (NCBI taxonomy): domain Eukaryota; kingdom Viridiplantae; phylum Streptophyta; class Pinopsida; order Cupressales; family Taxaceae; genus Torreya; species Torreya grandis. The sequence goes on from JARHVA010000249.1 coordinate 3,778,726, forward strand.
TAAGACTCCTGAGCACTCATAAACCTCTCTAAAACCCTAAGTAGACCCAATTATATAAATCTTGGTATTTTGGCATCATAACACCTTGTAATACGCTTAAAAACACATATAATTTCAAGTACACTTAGAGAGGAATCCATATATAGTAGTGATTTGTACAAACATTATACAGAACTATCATAAATCTATTCTTTTATAAGGATTTGGGTAAAATGCAGGGTTATATGCATGATGAAGAATTAAAAATAATTGGAGGGGATGGTTTTGGAATTTTTCCATCCCCTCAAGTCATAATATACCAAAATTTTACCTTGAAATTTTGCTACAATTTCACTCAAAATTACCAGTCTACATAAATAAAGAAGAGGAAGGTCTAGTTAGCTACATGATTAGATTGTAGATGTTTCTTGATAAAAATGGGTCATTTGATGATGTAAGGAGTTGTTTCATACCTAATAATTATATAAATGCATGTTATCAAGCTCTCTTATAGGCCTCTAATGGCTTTTAAGCACCAATAATTAGGTAATTAGGCCTAATTAACCCATTTTACCTATTTGGTCAATAAAAATCTGAAAATTGGCATAAAGGGGTTGATGAGAGATTTAAGAGGAGGTTTTCAATGCTATAATCAATTTTCAATAGATACATAACGTAAAATTCATGGTAAATGAGGAATTTAGGGCAGTTATCAAGCCTTATTTAGCATGCAAGAGGAGGTTACACCACTAATAACTCATGGAAAAGGGCTCCATAAATCCAATTTGATTGTTTGTAACTAATTGGAGGGAGATAGAGTTGGCTAAAAGTGGCATACATTTGCTATCCACAAGTCATACTTTTCTAAAATTAGACACCCCAAATGGCCATTTAAAGCACATATTCACTCAACCAAAGCATGGAGATGCATATGGAGGGTTCTTATAGTCAATTGTAACTATATAAAATGTCAAGTATGGTCATTCATGACCCCTCATTCCTCTTCTACATCATTATTTCTCTCCTCATCATCTTATTTTTATTTTATATTTTATAGGCTTTTGGCCTTGTATTATATCCCTCAGGCTGGTATGAGGAAACTCTACTAGTGTTTGTACTTATGCACCTCTTGGATTAATTACTAGAGAATTTGTAACTTATTCATGATCTATACTTAGTGTTTTCATGATTTTTTTGATATTCATATTGGTATGATCTTCCTTTTGTATGTCTAAGTTTCACCTAGGTATAAACTATCTTTCTTGGCAAGTTATCTAGCGTGTTATGAGATTGATAGCTCAATTTAAAGTAGAAATCAGATTGTAAGATCCTTGAACAAGGCCTCATTCTCATGAACCTCTTTCTTAAATCATTCAAACTAACCTATTTATGAAATATTGTTGCTTATAATTCATTAATATAGTGACTAAGCTCTATGTATTGTCTATTAGTGTGTTAAGAGTTCTAGTTGAGAGAGTGGATGAAAGATCATCTTAGGTGCATCACCAACCTTTAGTGTAGGTTTCATTCATGTAATTTATTTAACCTTTTCATCCCAATAGGATTAGGTCTTAGATAAATATATCCTATTGATAAATCTGTGGAGCTACCCCCATAAAATCAAGCGGTTTGGACTAAATAATAGGTAACCCATAGCCTATAGGTCATTCCAACATTAGCCTAGGTTTGAGGTGGATGTGAATAGTCATTTCCTTAGCAAGGATACAACCTAGTCACCTAATAGGAACATAAGATATTAATGGTAGATGGATAAGGGTCTTAGTTCAAAATTATTGGCATTAGTTTTAGGATTTAGGGACTATGCTTCATGAATGATCATTAAGAGTAGAAACATGTTTAAAGCCTCTTAGAACCCTAATAAAGAACTAATGTTGAAAATGTTTCTCAAAATTTCTCAATATGGATTGGTATTCTTAGGTAAGATATTTTATATTTTATTAGACTCTCCTAGGTACCTCTAGGTGGTATTGGTTAGAGAGAGGAGAGACAAAATGTTGAGTTACAGGCTTATTTTTGAAGAAGTCACTATAGAAGTCAAAAGTTGCATTATAAATAGTAATAAAGTGGATGAAGTAAGAAGGTAGAGACTAATTTTTTATTTCAATTAATGTTTTTGGATATTTTATATTCTTCAAGTGTGCTAAACTAGTCATCCAAGTTACCCATTTGCTTATAGGCCTAATGGTGTAAACAGTGAAAAACCCAGGTAGTAGTGAAAAGATGATTAGGAATGTGTTATCCTAATATAATGATGACACCAAGTATATGGAGATTTTTTTTGTACTATTAAATCCTATTCATTCTTGTTATAAATCTGGGAAGTTAGGTATAGTGGTGAAAATGATGAAGCCAAAATGGCTTGTCTGGCTTACTAAGGTTTGTGTGTAGTGAGGTCAACAATTTAGTCTATAATACCAATATTTATATACCATATAATGTTTATATTTTAAGAGGGTATATATATGTCATATTATAATCTAATTTCATAATAATTAATTTAAAATTTCTATTCAAGTGTTTTAAGTCTGAGTCACCATGACTGGTCTTTGAAGAAAACTAACAGTTCTGAGTGAGTGAGTTACAAAGGTGTTTTTAAGGCTCTATGCCATGAGTGGAAGTGTCTAATTCATATGTTGATATTTTTTAGTTAATTTATGTTATATATAGTTTATTTATTATCTTATTTTTGTGGCTAAATTATGTGTTATCTTAATTTTTTCAAGAAAGACTTTTATGTGTGTTCAAAGGCCTAATGTGAACAGTGTTAATGGAGTGTTTCCAGTGGTAGTTGGACATAAAAATTTTCATGGTGATTATAATATGTTTGATAATTAATATTTTAATATTTTATTTAAATTTTATTTTATTTATGTTTTTTAGAGTGTTCCAATGAATCATAAGGAAACATGTCCTAAAGCAGGCCTAAAGGAATTAAGTCTTCATAAGACCTGAAGAAGGATTTGGTCTATTTGATTAATGGCCAACCTAATTTAATAATTTATTATTTATTCTAACATTTAATAAGTACTATTATATTTCTAATATAAGTTTTCAAGTGTGTGTGTCTGACCAAGAGGTGTATTAGCAAGAGGCTTGTATAAGAACAATGCATTTTAGGCCTAATTGGCTAGTTAGAGAATTAAATTAAGGAGAGAATAAGATAGAATATCCTTGACTATAATAAGGTATTATATACCATAATAATAAACTATATTTATCTTAATTAATATATAATATGATGTCTATGTATGAATATCAAGGTCATATGGCCTAATCAGTCCTTAAGAGACCTAGTTGAGCGAAGAGGCCTAGAAGATAGTTTGAGAGGAATAAGAGTGTGAAGAGTTGAAGAAGTGGTCATCATATATTTTTTGAGAAAAATATTTTTATAAATGTGATAAAATAAATTAAGTGTTTTAGTGGTGATAATTCATCTATGGGGTTGGTGCCTTCTTACAAGTGGGTGCTTACTAAAGCCTAGTTAAGTGGGTGATTGACTAGTTGGGATTAGAGCTCCAAGTGGAGTTGGTGCTTCACTAAATTTAGTAGTAAATTTTTATATATAATTATTTTTTATTCCCCTTAAGGGTTTCCCACATATATTATGTGTTCTTGTATTTCATATGTATGGTTGTTTATGCTTTGATTCATCTATATGATTGTATGAATGGCTCATGAATGTTAAGTGGAATAGAATGAAAGTTTTGAATATAGATTCACCTTCCCCCTCATTTATTGTTATTAAAACAATTGATACTTGATCCTAGTCCTTTGAATTATGCCTAACAACTTGAAGGTGATCTTAAGAAGCACAAGATGTCTAGTGATCAAGAAGACAACATGTATGATGAATAAGTCTGTTATGATAGTGAAGAAGGAGAAAATGAATTAGACCTTGAATATGAGATCATAAGTTCCCTAAATGATTTAAATCATAAAAATAAGATGAATAATGAGTTGATATATATGGTCAAGGATCTTAAGGAACAAATTTGTACCTTGAAGAGTGACTGGATCACATAAGCCAATAGGGATGATAAGATCATCAAGGATCTCAAGAATATATTATAAGGTGTTAATAAAAAATTCATATCAAAAGAAATTGAGCATGATCAATTGAATATATAGCTAGATTATTTGAATCTTGAACATAATCATCTCATAGACAAGATGCCAAGTTTGAGAAAGAGCATGAGAATCGAAAACAAGTTAAGAGCACCAACATGAAAGTCAACATAAAGAAACCAATAAGGTAGCCTAATGCAATGAGGTATTATAATTTTTTTAATGGTTGTTTCTTTACTTGTCATATCTTTTGATCATAGAGCAAGTGATTGTAGAATGGTCTCAAAGGATGAGTTATCATGGGACCATGGGAAAAGGAGTGATCAGTCAAGAGAACTTAAAAGGGTATATGGAGATTATAGAGTACATGAGAAGGGTTAAAAATTGGTGTGGAAGCTAAATAAAGCTAGGATTGATCATATTTATCCCAAGAGTCAAGATGGATTATTTTCTAAGGAGGAATAGAAGACTAAAGAGGAATCTATGTTATCTCAGAATACATTTCACTTTCAAGATGAATTCATGAAATGGTATATAGATATTGGTTTCTCAAGCCACATGATAAGATACAAAAATAATTTCATCTCATTGAATAAGAATGTTATAGGAATAGTGAAACTTGGAGATAACACAACTGCCAATATAGTTGGTAAGGGTATCTTTAGTTTGGACAATGGGACTACCAAGACACAAAATGTGTTGTATTTATAAGGTTTGAAACATAAATTTCTTAGTGTGATTAAAATTTGAAATCAATTACACACACTAACCTTTCATGATAGAGGGTGTGAGATAAGGAGATCTGAATCAGGAAGGATAATTTCTAATGCAAATAGGACTAAGAACAATCTATATTCCTTGATTAAGATCAAGATGGAGAGATGTTTTATGAGAAATATAGATGAAATTTATATATGGAACATAAGTTTAGGTCACCTAAAATTTGATAATATAATCAATATAATAACTAAGAAGTCTATTAATAACATGCCTAAGATCACTAAACCTACAAACATACTTTGCATGGCATGTCAACATGGTAAACAAAGTAGAAGAAGGTTCAAGTCTAAGGATTAATCTACTACAATACCCTTTGATTTAATACAAACGTATCTCTATCGACCTACAATAATTTATACCATTCAGGGAGATAGCTACTTCATGTTACTCATAGATGACTACACAAGATTGACTTGGCTAGCATTTTTGAAAAAAATGTCAGAAGATCTTGACAAGTTTAAAGCATTCAAGGATCTTGTTGAGAATGAGAAGAATGGGAAGATCAAGTTCCTAAGATCTAATAGAGGAGGATATTTTTGGTCTAATTATTTTTATGAATTCTATGAAGTTAATGGATAAGGAGATAGTTCTTAATATCTAGGACACCTCACCAAAATGGGGTAGTGGAAAGAAAGATTAGGATAATTTAAAAGATGTAAATAACTATGCTAAATGATTTTATATTATATAATTGATATAGAGAGAGGTATTAATCGCTACATTCTAAATTTTGAAGAGGATAGATAAATACTAATGGTAATAATATTCTTTATGATTTGTGGAAAGGTAAACCTGCTAATGTCGAACACTTTATAGTATTTGGGAGTAAATGTTTCATCAAAACAAATGATGAATACTTAAGAAATTTTGATTATATATATAATTAAGGTATATTCATAGAATAATCATTAATTATTTCAGCCTATAGATGTTATAAAAAGAGGATACAAAATATAGTGGAAAGAACCAATGTGAAGATTGATGAGACAAAGATATCACACTCATAGTCAAAGGATACTTTAGAGAATCTAGACTTCAATAATGAAGAGGAAACTATAGAGGTTGATGAGGAAGAAGAATAATTTGAGGAGAGACAAGACTCAAAAGGCCCCTCAAGATAGTTTCAAAGAGATCATCTTAAATCTCAAATCATTGGCAATAAGAATGTAAGTATACAAACAAAGAGAAGAAAGATAAGTAATTTAAATCAAGAGAATGTTTCTCTATTGTCTAAAATAGAACCTAAGAATATTTTAGAAGCAAGAAAATAAATATTTTGGATAAGTGCTATGAATGAGGAGTTAGACCAAATAGATAAGAATGAGACTTGGGAACTAGTTCCTAGGCCTAAGACAAGAATGTCATTGGCACAAAATGGGTGCTTAAAAACAAGCTAAATGAAGATGGAGAAGTCACTATAAATAAGGATAAATTAGTATTCAAGGGATATGAATAAGTTTAATGGGTAGACTTTGAGGATATCTTTACACCATTATCAAGATTAGAGTCCATCATATTGTTTCTAGCATATGTAGGATTCAAAGGGTACAAGGTACACTAGATGGATGTCAAATCTTCCTTTCTGAATGGGAATTTAGAAGAGGAGGTGTACATAGAGCAACCTGAGGGGTTTTCATTATCAGGTGACAAGGACTATGTTTGTAGATTGAAAAAGGATCTTTACAATCTAAATCAAGCTCTTAAAGCTTGGTATGCTAAGATAAGGACTATGTTTAAATATTAAAAAAGGCTCTTTATGGTCTAAAGTAAACTCTTAAAACTTGGTATGCTAGGTTGGATAGGTATCTATTAGATCTAGGATTCAAAATAGGAGTTGTAGATAGTAATCTATACATATGGATAGAAGATGACCATCAGTTGATAGTAGTTTTCTATATGGATTACATCATCTTTGGTGGAAATAATGAAAACATGACCAAGGCTTCTGCAGAGGTGATGAAGAAAGAGTTTGAGATGTCCATGCTAGGAAAACTATCATTATTTCTTGCATTGAAAATCACTTAGTCTAAAAATGGTATATTCATTTCACAAGCCAAGTACATAAGAGAGATGTTAAATAAGTTTGAGATGGAATATTGCAAGGCATTTAGTAAACCTATGATCACAGGGTGTAAGTTAAACAAAGAAGATGAGTCTCCAAAGGTTAATCAGACATCATATAGGTCAATTACTGGAAGTTTGATATACACCATTGCCTTTAGACCTAACATCCTAAAATTAATAGGTCTTGTGGGAATCTTTCAAGTAGATCCAAAGGAAAATCATTTGAAAGTAGTCAAAAGGAGACTCAGGTATCTCAAGGGGACTATGGAGTTTGGGTTGTGCTATCTAAGGAGAAAGGATTTTAATTTGACAACCTATATATATTCAAACTAGGTAAGAAGTTTGATGATACGAAGCGTACCAGTGGAGGATATTTCTTCTTAGGTATGTGCCTAGTTTCATGGATAATCAAAAATAAACCATCAGTAGCATTATCCACTTGTGAAGTTGAGCACATTTCAATATCTTAATGTTGCACTCAGGTCTTATGGATGAGATAGACCTTAAAATACTACAAGGTGGAGTATTATGGTCCTAGCCCTATCTATTTTTATAATACAAGTGTTATAAGTGTCTCAAATAACCCTAGTATACACTCAAAGACTAAGAAAATTCCCATAAGGTATAATTTTCTAAGAGAGAAAGTAAGTGAACAAAGTGTCAGAATTGAATATGTTTCTACACAAGATCATATTGTAGACATTTAGACCAAACCACTTCTAAGGCAACATTTGAACACCTAATATAGGAATTGGGTGTAATTCTTACCCCTAGAATTCATTAAGGAAGCCAAGTACTTAGGGGGAGCTAATCATATGGCTCATTAGCTCAAATAGTAAGTGAGTAGTTCCAAGAAGTTATGTATGGAGATAGGGGAGTATGTTTGTATTATGACTCATAAACCCATAGTCCTATGTTTTGAGTATTTTGGTTGTAAGGAGTGTGATCCAATAAATTGTAGCAATCACTTTATAATTTATGTCAAAGAGGGGAAATTTTATAATAAGGGAGAATCTACTTGTTGATATAAGTTTCTGAGAGTGGTTACCATCAATGACAAAGGGAGAGATTATTGAGTATTATCATTGATGTCAAAGGTGTATTTTGTATGAGACTGATATTATTGAGAGAGTGTGCCTAGTTGGTAGTGTGTTGATGTGACAATGGGAATTTATGGAGTGTTATATTGAATGGTGTTATCATGAGAGATAATTTTAATGTAACTAATTCCTTATGGTTGCATGAAGGTATAAGTCTTTGAGTAGCCTAAGCCTAGTCATGGCATGAAGATACCTTATAAGAAGGTATGATCATAGTGTCTTGGTAATACAAGATCACACAAGAATGAGTGGTTATATGAGGTTTATTTATCATGTATTTGAGGCATTGGATCACTCATGAGAGTCTCAATGTCAGCCTATAGGGGTAAGACCTTCATACCAAATCTGCACTTAAACTAATGAGGGATCATGATCTATTTTTATGTCATATGAAGGATGTATGGAACTATTATAATCATGATATAAGTTTATTTAGTATGTTATTTTGGTGGAGAGTGCATGGAAAGAGTCATGAAGGTTAGTTTTAAGGCATAATGTGGTTTGTAGATCAAGATCTAAAAGAGCAAAGAGAGGGAGTGGCCTAATGAGGGGTCATGATCATATTTCAAGGTTTTTGAGCTTGTGTAATAATTTTCAAAGGTGAGGCATTTTTTTTCAAGTTTTTTCATGCATTTTGAGGTCATTTTTTGAAGGAAAAAGTATGACAAGTTGTTTTGAGATATCTTGAGTGCTTAGAATAAAGGGTTCTCAACCCAAAAATAATTTTATTATGATAATTATCTCATCAAAACTTTTCATGGGAACTATATATATTCATGTTATATGGGTAATTTTCCTATCTCAAAATTATAGGCATTAGTTTTTGGATTGAGGGGCTATGCTTTATTAATAATTGTTAAGAATGGAAATAGGTTTAAACCCTCCTAGAACCCTAATAAAGAACCAATGTTGAATATGTTGCTCAAAAGTTCTTAGGATGGATTGGCATGATCAAGGAAAATACTTTATATTTTATTAGACTCTCCCAGGTACCTCCAAGTGGTATCACGGGAGAGAGGAGAGATAAAATATTGAGTTACAGGATTGTTTCTAAAGAAGCTATTGTAGAAGTACAAAGTTGAATTAAACATAGTAATAAAATGGACGGAAGAAGAAGGTAAAGACTCATGTTTTATTTCCATGAAGGTTTTGAGACATTTTATAGTCCTCAAGTGTTCTAAAATATTCATCCAAGTTATTCAGTTGGTAACAAGCCTAACTATGTAACAGTGAAAAACCTAGGCAGCATTGAGATGATGATTAGGAATGTGTTATCATGATATAATAATGAAAAAAATGCATGGATATGTTGTTTGGTACTATTTTTTCTTAATAATTATTTTTATAAATATTTTAATTCAATTAAAGTGGTGAAAATTATTAAGCCAAAATGGCTTGTCTGGCTCAGTGAGGTTTGTGTGTAGTGAGCTCAACAAATTGGTCTATAAGACCAATAGTTGCCACTAGAGCATATGATGTTTATATTTAAATATGGTGTGTGTGTGTGTGTATATATATATATATATATATATATATATATATATATATCATATAATTTCATAATAATTCATTTAAAATGTATATTTATGTGTTGTAAGCTTGAGTCGCCATGACTGATCTTTGAAGAAAACTAGCAGTTCTAAGTAAGTGACTTACAGAAGTGTTTTTTAGGCTCTATGCCCTAAGTGGAAGTGTCTAGTGCATATGGTGATATTTTTTATGTCATTTAGGTTATATATAATTTATTTATTTTAATTTTTGTCTAGATAAATGATGTATTATCTTTATTTTTTCAAGACAAACTTTTTTGTGTTCAAATGCCTAATGTGAATATTGCTAATGGAGTGATTCAAGTGGTGGTTGGACCTAAAAGGTGTCATGGTGATTGAATGATGTTGGATAAGTCCTATTTGAATATTTAATTTAATTTTTTTTCCATTTATATAGGTTTATATTATTCCAAATAATCATAAAAATACATGTCCTAAAGCAGGCCTAATGGAAATAGGTCTCTATGAGACCTAAAGAAAGATTTGGTCTATTTGAGTAATGTTCGACCTAATGTAATGATTTATTATTGATTTTAAAATTTAATAAGGCCTATTATGTTTCAAATATAAATTTTAAAGTATTTTTGGATGACCAATAGGTGTATGATCAAGAGGCTTGTATAAGAACAAGGCTTTTATCTAATTGGTTAGTTAGAGAATTGAATTGAGGAGCAAATGAGATAAAAGATCCTTGAGAGGAAGAAGGTATTATAGACCATAAAAATAAATTATATGGACTATAATTAATATATAATATTATTTATAAGTATGAATATCAATGTCACATGACCTAATCAGTCTTAAAGAGACCTAGTTGAGCGAAGAGGCCTAGAAGATAGTTTAAGAAGAATAAGAATGTGAAGAGTTAAAGAAGTGGTAATCATCTATTAGTTGATAAACATAGTTTTATAAAGTGATAAAATAAATTATGTGGATAAATGGGTCGTGATTTATCTAGGGGATTGGTCCATCCTTATAAGCGGGTGCTTGCTAAAGCCCAGTCAAGTGGATGTTTGGCTAGTTGGGGTTGGAGCTTCAAGTGGAGTTGGTGCTTCACTAAATTTGGTATTTATCTTATAGAACTATAGTCAATTTATATATATATCAGTGGGATTTATTCCCATTGAGTATTTCCCACAATATTATTTGTTATTTTTTTCATATATATAGCTGTTTGTGCTTTTATTGATCTATATGTTTGCATGAATGGCTCATGAATGTTAAGTGGAATAGAATGAATGTTTCAAAGATTGATTCACCCCCCATCTCAATAATTGATAAACATGATAAAGATAATAAAATATGACAAATGATACATGTATAAAAATTATTCATGACCTTAAGTTCATCACCAAAATCTTGGAACACTTTCACTTAGGAGATAAAGGCTCAAGAACATCTCTGCAACTTACTTATAACTACCAATTTAGGTTAGAAACCAATTATGGTGAATTATACCTTCAACACCTATGTAGACACTTTTCATGAATATTTATTAATGTAAATGGTCCTATTATATCTCCAAACCATATTTAGATATAAATTTCATATGGTCTAATGCCATTTATTGCTCTTGTAGACCAATTTATTGACCCTATATTTCATAGTTCTATTTGAACTAGACAGGACATTTTGTGAGAAACATTTTCACTACATAAACTAACCTTTAAATATTATCACATAATTATCATGAATTAAAATTCATAAATAAATCCTTCATGTAATTGTTTTCATTAATCTATCATGCATAAACCCTTACACCTATCTCTTCATCTTTATCCGGGTTTTGTACTATTCACACCATTAGGTCTGTCTGCAACTGGCTAAATTGGATGACCAAATTATAACACTTGAAGGTTATAAACTATCCATAAATCATAATGGACATGTAAAATGAGTCTCTACCTTATTCTAACATCCATTTTCTTTTCTTGACCAATAAAACTTTTGAGAGCTACAACAACTTCTTGATAAATAAGCCTATATCAGTGCATTTTGTCTCTCATCTAACTAACTAGCACCACTTGGAGTTACTTGGGAGATTTTAATACATAATCCAATAGACTATCTAGGAATTTTAATCCATTTTGATCTTATTTTAAAAATATTTTCACATCAAGTCCTTATTAAGGTTTTAGGGAGGTTTAACATAGGTTTTGGTGTTAATGATTGTTCACAAAGGACCTCCCCTTGAATCCAAAACTAATGCCTATAAATATATCTAAGACCCTTCCCCATCACTCCTTAATATATAATATTCCCATGTAGAAGTTACACATGCCAACGAATGTCTAAAAGTCCTTCTCAAGTTTGAGACCTCATTTTATGAGCTCAAGAAGGCCTAAAATAGTGATTCATGCACTTTTTCTTCAAGTTTTGAACTCAAAATTTATGAACATTCATAAAAAACTTATATCCCCTCTATCCATACTCATATGTTCATACTTTCCTTGAAATCTGATCTTCATACCTCCTTAGGCCACATAGGATCTAAGAGTGGTTTAAGTGTAGACTTAGACTAAAGGTCCTACCCCTATAGGCTCACCCTGAAACTCTTATGAATGTTTCTACACCTTAATTACATGTTCAAACAATACCATAAAACATTTACATGCCTATTTTAACTCATTTTTAAATTCACATACCTCTTCATGTCATGACTAGGATTCATATGCACTTTGACATCAATGACATGTACCTTCATGCAAACATAAGACATTAGATGCCTTAAAATTATCTCATTCTCTTTCTCACATTAAAAACACTTTCTCATGACAACACTCTTTCAATGCACCTTGTCACATAAACACACTTCCAATTATGCTTAGTCACCTTTGACATCAACTTGCATAAGATGCACTTTTGACATCAATGATAATGTTTAACATTTTACCACCTTGTTTGGGACAAAATAGGGTAGATACATAGGAGGAGATATATTTACCTCTATTTATATGACCATATAGTATGGATATATTCTTTCCATGGTCTTTCATATATAGTTAGACAATCTAGGCATATCCTTGCCATAAATAGCTTGGTATGACATTGGATAGATGATCTCAATCAATCTGGTCATGTTATTCCTAAATGTATGTATATGAAGAACATTAAATTCATTACAAACCTAGTTCTTAGGATACTTCTTGATTTTTCCTAAGTTTCTTCAAAAGTTGAGTAAGTAGTCCCTATTATAGCAATTACTAGATATGACATCATATAGAAGTTATCATCTAGTTTGTTATATAAACTGAGGACTTGGTTGATCAAATTGGCACTAAGGATCTCACTAATAGATATGACCTTGGTATAAGTGAGGATGATGTCCAATAGGGGAATTCAAATATCATTAATGTAGGTTATACTATGGAAACCATAAATTTAGTTTATCAAATCCATTTTAGGCCTAAAGATAGCAATGAGAATAATAGAAATAGGCCCCCTGATTATACTAGGGTTGCTAGCCCATTCCCACAACTTTATGGTTTCATTATTTGCATACATCCATGAATTAAATAAGTCTTTATTATAGGCCATTTTTGGAGGGGTACCTATGGTATTATTCAAAGGTAGGCCCACAAATATATGCCAATAAGGTTCTACATTGGTAAAAATGCATGATTTTGCCAAAATTTTAGGCATTCACAAATAAATCAAATAACATGTCAATTTATGGCATTAACTTAGGTTTTTACACTACATTTTGTAGGCCTAATGATTTTATTTCCACTAGGTCCTTTTATTTTTATGTAAAAGATGAGAGTTGATCTTTAGGGTCATAGGGTTCTACTACTTCGACCTCCTCTCATATAGTGGAATAATGTTTGAATTCACAATTGAGGGCATCTTCATTAAACCTTATGTCCATGTACTACTCAAGTCCTATAATATAATATGTATAGGGGGCGATATAATTTATTAAGTGAAATCCATTTGTTTGCACTTAAGAACTTTGGTTCTCTAAAACTGTGGAATTTTTTGGTTTTTAGAAATCTCAAATTTGTGATAGCAGTTATTCATTAGATGGAAACGTATCTATAATTGACTTCATTAATTGAAATTATTGATTTTTAATTCTTAATATTTACTAAACTAATTTCACTTAATTGTCCAATTCATGTGCATTAATAGAGCCAATGGCCTTGGCCTTCTTTTCTTTATTCCATTCTCATATTTTGAATTTGCATGCTGAAGTGTCATTGCCTTTTATGTATTAATGACACCAATGGCCTCTATTACTTTTTTTTGAGTGATTTATCACCTCTATTTGACACTTGGTGGCATTACTCTTCCCTGAATAGAATTACATTCTTTCTACTCAAGCTCATTCTTTATCGATTAGTTTCTTTATATCCTTAGGCTTACAAGATCATGGCATGTGAAAGGATATTGCCATTCTTCTAGCCCTAGGATTTTCATACCCCATTTTATCATTATTTAGGATCCTGCTGAGTGAGATTATGATACATGGCTATATCTACATGCTTCATTAGCCTGGGAGACTTAAAAACTTCTTGCATTTATTTGATAGTTGTGGGTCTATAGGATCGTGACACATGAACAGTTGTTGTTGCTCCAATAGCCTTGGTATTTTCATATGTTGAAATTCAATCTCTTAGTCCTTAGGTGAGAGGTATCATGGAACGTCGTGACATAAAAACTTTTATAACATTGAATTATAAATCATACTTCATTTTCCTTCAGTGCTCTAAGAGAGTGAGTGAATGCCATGTAGTAAGATTTGGGGACTCAGAATGGATCTGAGCAAAAAATTTGAAATAATTATAATTAAATAACAATTTTAATAATATAAAACATAAAGCAACAAAACCTTGAAAAAAACATAAGTGGGTTAGTCTTAAAAAAACCATCATTCCTCTATATTAAACAAGTAAATTTCATAAATCATTAGAATTTGAAAAGACTTAGATAGATATGCATGAAATGAACCAAAGGTTGGATATGTAACTAGGGACAAGCCTAATAATATATTTGGTTTGTAATAATATAAGTGTTGTTATGTCAATTTAATTTTAAAGAAGCAAGTTTAGGTTACCTCATGAAAACTATTTGACAAAGAGGGTCCTTGTTTAAAAAAATTAAATAGGGGTATGTTGGGACACAAAAAATGGTGAATCACATGGGAAATATTATTGAGTATTCAATAATCTAACATATTTTGTTAGAAACTATAAATCAAACATGGATCATACCACAAACAAATAATTAAACTATAAACCTAAAAGAGATTCCCAAAACTACATGTAACATACTATCCTTTCTTACATCTTGGGTCTATTTATGGAAAATTGAATTATTTTATCCTTATTTTGAAATTTTTATCAAACATTTGGAATAAATTTTAGGTTTCACAATGTCTTCTTTGAATCATAAAAACATTAGGAGCTCAAGTAATACTCTACTGCTAGTTAGGCATTTATAGCCCTGATAAAGTTACCTTTGATTCCCCCCTTTTCTCAATTCATAAACTTACATGATGCATGATACATTGATATTATTTCATCATGTGAGTCTTTGATCACCTTTAAATTTTTTATTTAGGCTTAGTTTATCACTCTTTAGGATATATTTATCCTCCTTTTTATTTTTAGAATACAAATGGGAGAGAGCATTGGGAACCACCATGAGTTAGTGTATGGGGGAAATAAAGTTCAATTTTCTATAATTTCCCTTCCAATGGCCTCCATATCAATGGGTATTATTTCAAAACAAGTATTATCATGGAAAACATGCTTGACCTAAGGAATAAGAAAAACTTTCTTAATATATATGTGATAATTAGAGTAACTTTTATTTACCTAATAAAAGTATTTAATTATGAAATGAACTTAATTTATTTCTTATGGCATACCTAAATCATGAAATTATTAAATATAATGGTGTAAACAAAACCTATGAATCAACTAGTTGGTGTATTCTACTTAGACTCTTGCTTCACTTACTCTTCCTCTAGGGCCTACCTCAAGAATTTAGTATATAAACTCAAACTTGTGTGTGAAGCATAGTAGATTGGATATTCTCTTGATCATTTAGGAAGGATTCAATCAAACTAATATAAAATAAATTATACCTAATCTAAAAAATAGGGACGTTGACCTAAGGAAACAAAATGCTGAAAATAGGAAAGGTTAATCTAGAATGCATGAAAATTACCCCTAGAGATAGCAAAAGACAAAAATTAGGAAAACTAACTATGAAAGTACTAAAACATATTCTAATTTTACCTCTACCATAGCATCTAGTTTTACCTAAATACATCCTCAATGGGAGAAACCATGAAGTAGTGCATCAAAAACTACCCATCAACTAGGAAGGCTAGGTTATTACCCTCAAGATCCTTCAAATAGAAGGCATTGATGCCTAAAATATCTGACACTTGATATGGTCCAATCCACATGGAAGTGAACTTCTTATGTTCACCCATTTTTTCATGAGATTTATCCCATATGATAACTAGGTCTGAGATCTGAAAGGACTTGATCTTAGAACTTTAGTCAAACTAACTTTTAATAATGTCTTGGTGTTTATTAAATATTTGTAGTGCTTCAGTCCTTGCATCCTCAAGATGGACTATCTATAAAAATCTAGACTAAACTCTTGGATCATATTCCATGTAGTCTTAAACAAACTGATAGGTTGGGATTTTAAGGGATAGGTAAAATAGGTTGGCATCCGTACACCAACAAGAAAGGTGAAGTCTTGAGGACATGTTTCTATCTTATTCTATCTACCCATAATGAATATTTCAACATAGGTTTGATTCTCTTAGTTTATCTTGGGATAACTTCTTAATGGTATCCATTACATTCTTGTTTGTAGATTCATCTACTCAATACCCTTGGGTAATAGTTTAAAGAGGAATTGATTGTTATTTGATTATTGTAGGCACATTCAATGAATTCAAATGATTAAAAAGCTAGGCCATTATTTTTGACCAAAAATATCAGAGTACTAAATCTGGTTAGACCATAATCCTATAGAAACTTAATGACATCTTGAGCTCTAGAGTTATTAGTGGCCACTACTTTAATCCACTTGGTCTAATAATAAATGGTGGTAAGGATGAACTTATATTCTATCAAAGAATTGGGATTGATTACCCCAATGAAGTCGAGGCCCCATTATGCAAAAACATGACCCTCAATGATAGGGCATAGTGGCATAGTGACATTAACCTCCCTCTTCCCAAAGACTTGGCATTCATGGCAGGTCCAAACATGGTTGTGGGCATATTTGAAAATAATAGACCAATATTACCTCATTTTCAATATCTTATGGGATATTTTTGTCCTATAAGGATGATTGATACTTATTTTTTAGTGTATGTTATACAAGATACTTGCAACTTCTTCTCTTGAGACACATCTCAAGTTGATGCCCTCATAGTTTTTTTGTAAAGGACTCCCCATTTTATCATGTAGTGAGTAGACTTGAGCCTCAAAGCTTGCCTTTTTTTCTCTATTAAACTCATGGGAAAAAGGCCCCCATGACAATAAAATGAATTATCTAATCATACCACTCACCTTTAGGTACTTAGACTACAATAACTTTATTGACCTGAATGTGTGGCTCTATCTCAATCATTAGCTATCTTTGTTAGTCTAATCTCTAGATCAAACTCTTGCAACTTTTCCATCTACTTGCCCCTTCTTTCACCCAATTAATTTTGGTTGAGCATGAGCTTAACTACAATGTTTGGGACTATAGCATGAATTTTTTTTCTTTAAGATATAGTTCTTGAACTTATTTACAACCTTGACTAATGCATAGATTTGTTTATCTCTCATTGAATATCTCAATTCAACATCATTTAAATTAGTACTCATAAAATTAATTGGGTGTTCATTGTCATATTTCTTTTGGGTGAGTAATACAAAAATTTTATGCTCTAAAGTAAAAGAATTTAATAATAAATCCTTGTTAAATTTAAGACTAATCAATACTATCTCCTGAGTAATGGCTATCTTGATGTCTCAAAAAGAACTCTTGGCCTCTTCTATCCATTCTATCTTGGCATCTTATTTTAACATGGCATTTAGTGTCTTGATGATTTCTTCAAACCCATAAATGAATTTTCACACAAAGTTTATCTTGCCAAAGAAGGATTTCAAATCATTTTGACTGTTAGGAGGCATTATCTTTAGGATGGCCTCAACTTTTTTAGGATCAATGGAAATTTGATATTTGGCTATGATGTGGCCCAATAGCTTTCCCTTTATGACCCAAAATATGATCTTCTTAGTGTTTAGGGACACTCTATATATTTTACATATATCAAACACTTTTTGCATGTGATTTACATGATCCACTCTATCTTTAGAAAATATAGTGAGGTCATCCATATAAATGATGATGTACTTACTAATAATTCCTTAGAATGAAAGGGCCATGGCTCATTGTAATTTTCCCCTAGTATTGATGAGGGTGAAAGGCATCCTATTATAAGTATATGTCCTCCACTTTGTGGTGAAGACCATCTTCATCTGGTCATGTGCTTCCACCATCACCTGGTCATATCTTAAGAAACCATCTAGGAAGGACAACATTTAAGACCCACTAATAGTTTGTATTACTTCTTTTAGAGAATACAAAGGATGATTATCATTATCTAAGGATTGGTTTAGGTTACTAAAGTCAAAAAATAGCCTTATTGTGACATTATTCTTCCTAATGGGTACCAATTTCACCACTTAAGTAAAATATCTAATAGGAAATATGATCATGGCATCTAATAGATTTTGAATTTTAGTCTAAATGAGAGATCCCAAAATGGGATTCATAGGCCTTTAACATTGCTTGAAGGATATATTTTCTAGGTTTAAGTTAATAGTATGGTTGATTGCCCTGGGACCAAAAGACTTCAAGTCGTTATAGGTCCAACTAATCACTTTTTTATACTGGGGGGATTCCTCAGTTCCCAAATTTTCTTTACCAAAATCATATTTATCTTTCTTTCATTACTTTTGCCTTTTAGCTTGTGCATCTAAGTCAAAGATCCTTTATAAAGATACCATCCCCATGGGGATTCTATTCTCCTTGAGCTACATGATACCATCATTCCCAAGGTCTTCTACTTCTAAATATTTAAAGTCCTTTTCATCTATAATCTAGTCTTAAAAGGTTCCAAAATTATTTATGAACTAGATAATCTATCAATCATCCTCAAACACCTATAAGTTTTCTAAATTATCAGGTACTGAGGGACAAAGTACTAGATCCATCAAAAATCTTTACATATTGGACTCTTAGAGTGGTGCCAAGATGGATACCAAAGCAGCCAATACATATACTACCTTATTTTATTCCATTATGATGGATCTATGTTAAAATCCTCAAATGATTTAATTGGGTCCCAAGCTCTATGATTATATTTCTTTAGATAATCCAGCTTATATTGATACTTTCTTCTAATCTAGTTGACCACCAACTCAAAATCACCAAATATTTGTAGCTTCTTAATGCCATGCTTCAAGGCAAACTATAAACCTAGGATTAGGGCCTCATACTTAGTTTAGTTGTCGGTGCAAGGGAACTATAAAATGTATGAAACAAAATATTAATTGCCCTCTAGATCTGTTAGGGCTACACCAACACTAGAAGCTTGTTTAGATTAGGCTCCATTAAAATATAGAGTCCATAAATGTGAATATCCTTTCAATTCTTGGCATGGGGTCTTATTTTCTATAGTGAAGTGTAAATACCAACATATGAGGATGTAAAGTTGACCTTCTCATTTTTTGTGTTGTACTCGGTGATCAAGTACTTAATTTTTTACTACCAATCATTCCTGATTTGATTGGGCATACCTTTCCATGGTAACCAAATATGTGAGAAATTGCTGTGTACATACCCATTTAATGTTTTTAACCAATCCCAACTGATTAACATATTGTAATCTTATGTGATGTCTACCACTAGTATATCTATATACTACTATACACATGGATCTAATGCCAACTATATGTGTATGTTTAGTAACTTTGTTACATAAGGTACTATAGATTTGTCAAGCTATAGGACCACACTTATTTATATAGGGCCAACCCTAGTTTATTACATATAACTATAGACATCACATTAATTAATTACCCTAATTTCATCAGATAATTATGAACATTCTAAATGTCAACAAGAAGGGTGTGACCTAAGGTTTATCCTTATAAATCATTAGATTCACTTAGGCAATATTAGACTTGTCTATAAGAGATCTTTCAGTCAAAGATTTTAGCAACAGTTCCCTTTATTCAGTGATCTGATCCAATTCATGTAGGGTGATGTTATATTTTATTTTATTCATATCCTCTACAATGTTATACCTTCCTCTATTATGTGGCTCTGTGGGATGTGGTTGATCTTTCACCTTTGGGGGAGGTAAATTATTTTTGCTATTTATACTTGGAGGGTTGGTGGAATTTTTATTTGGAGGAATAGAAGTAGTAAAATGTTGTTTTCTCTTAAGGTTGTAATTACTCATATAAAATTTATGGAAGGCATGGACTTCATCTACAATATTCTCTAGTTCATTATAATCTTCCACTAGAAAGGTAAAATCCTACATGTCAAAGATTATAGTAGTGTTGGAATGGTCAGAGGTATTAGAAGAAGGCTCATATTTATTTATTGAACCTTCTTATCTATCCATTTATTCTTGAAATATCTTAAATGTTGTGCATAAATATATGAAACTTAATTCTTAGTACTAAACTATGTTATTAATTTTGCACTAGAATATTCATCTCTAACCTTTTGCTAGCTAGTTTTTCCATGTTGTTTCCAAACCTATCTAATGGTCTATTTTACCATGGATAACTAAAGTTATAGTTAGTATTCTAACCTCTATCATTCCCCATCCTTTTTTGTATGCTTAGGAACCCATTACTCAATTTTTTACCATTCTTTGAATGGTATCTAGTTCAGCATTATTAGAGTTAGTAGTGGTACC
This sequence comes from Torreya grandis, assembly GCA_037957365.1. Classification (NCBI taxonomy): domain Eukaryota; kingdom Viridiplantae; phylum Streptophyta; class Pinopsida; order Cupressales; family Taxaceae; genus Torreya; species Torreya grandis. The sequence continues at coordinate 3,799,248 of JARHVA010000249.1, forward strand.
TCAGGTGGTGTAAATAATGATTAGGACTAAAGTGTGGACTCTATGGGGATTGGAAGCTTCGATAGATTCATTTAGGAAACTTAAATCATAGTTGGGTGTAACATGGGATAGAGGTAACTACATATGGGCCTAAGTTTGATTATGGGCCATAATGTTTTGATTAGCATTTGGAATTGGATTTAGCATGTGGTAGGTTTGATATACATTTGGCCCTGTAATCTTTGAAACTAGGGGTTCATTTATCTATCAATCTCTATTTTTTTTGGCATAATTCTATGTCAAATTAATATTAATGTTTCTACTCATTTTTACTTTTTACATTCAGAAGAAATGAGAAACTGAAGTTAAATGGTCAGGGGTTAGATGATACCCGGATGAAGTTGCGCACCGTATCCAGACGATTGAAGGAGCTCCTCTTTGGATATGGAGGACGACACCTATAGAGAGAATAAGACTTAAACAAAAAATTGTTAGATAGATATATGGTGGACTGCCAAGCAAAGCTCGGTCCCAGAAGTGCAAAGACTTCCTTGAGGGATGACAGTCCACTAGTTGATAAAAAGAATGTCGTAATGGAAAGAAATAATGAAAGACTTAAAGAAAGAGAAATAGATAATGCGTACCTAAATCTTGTTGTCAGTCTTCCATAGTCGCTGATGTCAATAGTTCTTCCGGCGTCAGTTGGTCAAGGTTGCTGATGTCGGTTAGTCTGACAATGTTGGTAGGGGTAATGGTTGATGTCGGTCAAGGCAATGGCCTTGGATAGGTTTTAGGGAAAGTCTATGGTCGATAAAGGGGTCTAGAAGGAGTCTGGGTCTATTCAATGGTTTGTGGAGGATTGCAAGATAGTGAATATGGTCTGGGAAAGGGCTAAGGTAGAGGACAGGGGTGGAAAGAGAATAAGAATGAGAGAAAGGCTCCAGGAAGAAAGTCAGGTTGTCTATTAACAGTACTCAAGAATATTCAATGGACTAATCACCAATGCATTCTAAAATATTGAAATATAAAATAGAATAGTACTTAGCTCTATTTGTGGCTGAACCAGAAGTGTAGAAGACTTGTTTCTGTTATGGCTGATGTAGGAGACCTCATGTAATATTTCAATCTGGTGTGGTGTGGAGACATCGGTGGCTAGAAAATGGGAAAAAGGGCTATTTTTAGCCTTTTGCCTATTCTTCCATCTGCCAAGTAAGGGATGAGGTATTCCCCCTCAAAGTGGGAGTCGAGGGAAGGTAACCTAATATTGGGTGCCAATTTGATAGATAGTGGATGGGTATGGTGAAGGTTGAGTGTGAACGCTACAATAGTTGAGATTGCACGTATACCACTTCATGTGATAGGTAGGTCAAATTGTCACAGTCAAAGGTCAAGGAGTGCTAAAATTGAAATAACCATTCCCTAGCATTTAGTCATATCTGATTGGGTTAAATGATCAAAGTTGTATCTCCAATGGTCGTCGTGTTCCAAGTATCCCAGGCTTAGGAAGTGCTCTTGGAAAACATGAAAATGTCACAAATATTGAGGATCAACTAGAGTGTGATCCGTCAATAGGTGTGAGGGTCGTAATATGGGTTGTGCATAATCTTGCTAACTATCCATGAGGTAGAATACATGCAATCAAAACAACCAAGGCAAAGTCGTCTCGAAAGTGGTCATGGTCTAAGGAGATAGTCATGATCTCCAAGGTCATTGGTCGAGTTGGGCTGAGATATAAGTGATCTCAATAGTTGTGTGGATGGGGAGATGTATGTGATCTCCAATGTGCCCCATGAGAAATCTAAGGTGACTTATATAGTGTTAGGGCTGGTTGGATAGGTCATGATTTTGGGTTGGTATAGATAGTTGGTCCATTAGATGGATGGATGAAGGAATGGCCGAGCTAACCTCAAAAGACCCCATGTCAACTGAGTGCTGCCTACATAGCCCCTATTTGAAGGGCCTCAGGCCAATGTAGTTATTCTTAAAAGGGAGGAAGAGGGTTGGTTATAGATAGAGTTTGACTAGGTTAAGTCGTGGTTAAAGGTGAAATGGTTTGTCCATCAGGTAGATGAACAAATGAATGGCCAACGTCATTAGGAAGATGAACGAGCAAATGGCTGAGCTAACCCCAGAAGAGTCCATGTCAACTGAGTGCTGCCTACATGGACCTAATTGTAAGGGCCTCAAGCCAATGTAGTTCGAAAGAAGAGTAAAAATAGTTGATGATTGGTTTGGTCCTGTTTTGAAATGATGAGTGTATGATGATGTTACAGTATTTTCCATATTATGTGATGGTGTATTCTGTAACATAGGTTATGTGGTTTTTCATCCCTAGCAAGTTTCCATATTGGTGATGGATGTATGCTAAAAATGAAATGAGTTTATTTATGCTTTAGCAAGTTTCCATATTGGTGAGGATATATGCATGGCATAAATTGTGTTTGGTTGTTGGTTTCCATGTGTATAGTTGTCCATAGAAACTAATGTGAATGGGCTATGATAATGTTAGTGGTCTGAAAAAGGTTTGGTTGGTTTTGTTTGGTTTAGAAAATGATTCGGTTGGATTTGAATTGGTTGTATGTGACCAAAGTGCATAAGAAGTGAAAGGCACATTGTTCTTTCATTGACAAGGACCATAATGATAGCATAGATAGGGTTATTGCAAAAAAAAACCCCATTCATGCATTACTTCATTGACCATTGTTTGTGTTAGAGAAGTATTCAAATCACTTGATGTTAAGTGAGCTCAAAATCCCTTGGGTATGTTGGGGTAATAGGTTTGATTATGTGAGGTGTGAGGATAGTGTAACCCTTTTTTAGCAAGGATAACTTTGCCCCTTTTATAGGTGACCCTAAGAATGACTATAGGCAAGTCCATGACTTATTTTTTTCTTTTTTTTTTGGTAGACTGATCAATGCGGGAAGTCTACGTGGGGATGTTGTTTTGTTTTGTGGTCATATGTGAAGCTGATCGATGTGGGAAGCTTCTGAGAGAGTGTTGTTTGGAACAAAATTTGTGTATAGCCATCCTTCGAGGGAATGGTCTATATTTTGCTTTGTATGTTTTGATGTTTAGCTATCCTTCAAGGGAGCAATCTAGTAATTACAACAATGATGTAGTTGTCCTTTGAGGGAGCAGTCTGCATTTATAGTTTATGACCTTTGTATAGGCATCCCAATTTTATGTTTTTTTTTTTTTTTGTTTTTTTTTTTTTGATTGAACTTTTGGTCATGGACTTGACTATAGAGATTTGGGCGTTTCCCTTTTATTAGGACAAAGCATTCATGATTTACCAAAGGGTTGACTAATATTTGTAGGGAAAAAGGGTTGAAAGGAATAGGAATGACGATGATGGGGGTTGTTTAAGGGACGAGCTCAAGTTAAACATCAAGTGAATGATTACTTGATTAACACTAGAATGGTTGTAGATGTAAGGCATTAAGGGGCTAAGGTTGTTGCCGGCCTTCAAGAGAAGACAGACGATAAGTCCCTGATCCATACTTGTGTGTTATGATATAAGGTCTGAGCCAATTAGGAACAAACTTGCCTTGTTTGCTTCTTTCCATATTGGTCACGTGTTAAAGATGATTAATAAGTTGGTTGATGGTTGGTTGATGTTTGGTCAAAGCTTGGTTGGTTAATGTTTGTTTGATGCTTGGTTGGTTGATATTTGGTTGATTGATGTTTGGTCGATGCTTGGTTAGTTAATATTTGGTCAATGCTTGGTTGAGGTCATGATAGTCAATATAAAGTCAAATTCCCCCAATCATTTTTTGACAGGGACAATGTTTGACACCCATTGCGGATAATCAATGAGTTAGATAAATGAGATGAAGGGAAGACGATGAAGCTCCTCTTTGTCAAGGAGTGTGATGCGAGGATGAATCCTATGAAGCTTTTGCCTAATAGGCTTAGTTTAAGAGGGTGAGATCCTGATCTTCCAGGTTGGAATTTGGAATCTCAAAATTAGGGATGGTGATGGAGGCAATTAAAGTAGCCAGTGGTTGGGGGTCTTCAAGTTAGACCACCACTAATTGTAAGGCCTTGATCAAGGTTAGATGACGCTGTGGAGAGCTTTGAATGAGGTCATACAAATATCTATTCACAGGGGTTTGGCAAAGTTGTTCCACCATGGAGTCACAAATTGGCGTCGAAGATGTTGGTTGAGATGTGCCCAAGATAGAAATCTTGGGTTTTGGTGGTTGAGGAGGCTTGACGAATGGGTAGGTCCAAGGAATAGAAACTTTCTCTTTTGCTTTATCCTTTAAAGTTTGTGACCTATTGGCCACATTGATGGTGTTAATCTCAAATAAAGGGGGCAAAGGAGGTAAAGGGACTATAGTCTAATGATGGGATCCCAATTTAGGTGAAGATGTTTGAGAGGCATGGGATGGTGTCGATGGTTCGTTGAAAGGGTGGTCAAGAGGATCCTTAATGAAAAGGGTGTCCTTTTTGAGGTGTTGATGAATGACAGTTTTAAGAGTGCAACAACGCTCAGTGTCATGTCCAGGTGTAAGATGATATGCACAAAATTTAGTGTCATCGAACCAAGATGGTTTTGATCTGAGAGTTGATGAGTGTGAAGGTGAGGAGGTTTGGGAGGCATGGGATGGTGTCAATATTTTTTCAAAGGGGTCCTTAATTAGAAGGGTGCCTTTTTTTAGGTGTTGGTGGGTGACAACCTTAAGAGCACAACAATGCTTAGTGTCATGCCTAGGTGTGTGATGATATGCACAAATTTTAGTGTCATCGAACCATGATGGCTTTGATCCAAGAGGTTGAAATGGTTTAATAGGTGGAAGAGTGATGCTAGAGGTTTGTAACAATCGATGTAGAAACAAAGCATAAGAACCCACCAATCGATCTACGCTTGTTGTTGTAGTAGATGTTGACAATGTCTATTTGGGAGTTGTTGAGGGAGATTTTCATACCACCTTTTGGGTTGGTGGTGTGGCCACTCATGTAGATGACACTTTCTTCGTGAGGGGTGCCAAATTTTTCAGAGGAGGTATGTTTTTGGTAGCTAAAGGGAGTAATGGATGCAACTTGTTTTTTATAGGTGTTGGAGTAGGAAGCACTCCTATTAAGGTGGATGGATGTGGGCCCAAAATAGAGGACAATGATGATGGTGGGGGAGGTGTTCTCTGATGTGGTTTAGCAGCCTTCTTTAATACGGTGTGAGGACTACTATTATGGGCGGTGAGATTCAAATCTACCTTCACTTGTGGGTGAGTGAGGTTAGATATGGGGCAAACACTGAGGGATTTAACTGGTGTTGGTATGGTGGATGTTTGTGAGGGTTTAGGTTTAGATGCGGATGGTTGAGCTTCTGAAGATTTGGAAGTAGAAGCCTGGTCCTCATTGGAGACTTTGGGAGACTTTGTCAAAGGAGGGTCATTAGTACGAGATGAGATGGGATGTATAAGATAAGGAGATTTGAGTCACTCCCATAGTGCCTCATGTTTTAAGTTCCTTGAATGGAGAAATCCTAAGTTTTCAGCCAATTGAGAGAATGGTTTAGAAGTCATTGTGTGAGGCTTTATAATTGGTTTTTTAGAAGATGTGGGTAGTTGTGAGAGTGAGAATGTGTTAGATGCAGCAATCTTAGGCCAAAGGCATGAGAGAGCCATTACTAGATCATCTTAGGTCGAAGTAGGTGAAGAGGTAAGTTCCTCTCTTGGTGGAGAAGGAATTGGAGAATGGGGTTCTTCGAGAGGAAAGAGCATAGGGATGATTGTACCTTCTACTTGCGGTTGAAGAGTAGGAAATGTATGGTCCTCCATTGGTAGTAGGATGGATGAAGGTGGGGCTAGTGGCATTGGTATGGTCAAAGCATCCTCTAATATAAGAGAGGTTGATGGATAATTAATAAGAGAAGAAGGTTCTTCCACCTGCGGAAGAGAAACAGGTGAAGAAGGCTCTTATACCTGTGATGGACAAATAGGTTGACTAACCTCTTCAGACTGTGGGAGAGGTTGGTTAGGCATAAAAGGAGAGACCGTGTTGACCATGTGTATATTACACTCTTGGGAGTCATCGGCCATGGTCTAAATGTTATTTTGACTAGGGGGATGGTTAGGGAAAGATTGTCTAAAGATGTATATGTTTTGGTTAGGTGGCACGTTTGGGTTATCCAAAATAAGATCCCCCTTATCTAGTATGTCCTAGACAATGTTCTTAAAGGTTTAACAGTAGTTTATGTCGTGACTATTGACACGGTAATAATTAAAGAAGTCATTTTCCCTATACCATGTAGGGATGGCTTTTGAGGGGTCAAATTGAGGTGGTCAAATTTGAGGGAGCTTGAGGACCCCCTGCTTGACTAGTTTATCCAACATGGAAGTGTATGACTCTCATATTAGGGTGTATTGGCATTGTACATGCCGTTGTTAGAATTGTCTTGTGATGTAGTCTAATGTGGAAGGTTGAGATTGGTTGGTCATTGTAGAATATGGTGATCTAATGGCCACAGCATTGGTTGCTCCCTTAGACTTGGGATTGGAAGAAGAAGATTTGGATGAAGGGTCATTTGATTTTTCATTAGTATTTTTACTACGTAGTTTGACTTTATCTTCTTCGATAGCATGGAGTTCAAGCTTCCTAGCCATGGTGAAAGCTTCATCAAATGTGTGGAATGTTTGGACCCACAAAGTAGATGAGATGTGTTTGGCACATGCTTGTGAAAAGATCTCAATGAGCTCAAGTTGAGGTAAATAAAAGGAGAGTTGGTTGATTAAACCTCTCCAACGGGCAATGAAATTAGCTATTAATTCATCATCGAATTGTCTAATAGAATATAGGTCCGTGATGGAGACATTTTTAGTGATGTTGATTGAAAAGTGGTCAAGAAATAGTTGAGTTAGTTGAGTGAAGGTATATAGAGAGTGACTGGTAATAGAACTATACCAATCGAGGGCAGCACCAGAAAGTGACATGGTGAATGTGCGTAGTAATAATGCATCATCATGTGTTGTAAGGTAACAAGTGTGTCTAAATGCTCATAGATGTTGTTGTGGGTCCTCTTTACTCTAAAAACAAGTAAACTTGGGAAGTTCCCACTGACTAGGATATGGTCGGATTGGTACCGATGGATGAATAGGTTCATTACAAATTTGTTCATATGAGAGAACATTTCTTGAACCCAAAATTGATGTCTCAAGATTAGACATCTTATCCATCAACATCTTGATTAGATCGGTTAATGGATTTGCAGGTGGGGTGCCCCCTAGGTTATAAGGCATTTGGAAGGTGTTAGGTGGAGCGTATGACATAGTTGGTTGTGTAACATATTGGTAACTAGTCATAGGGACTGATGTTGAAGTCAAGGGTGGTTGTGTCATAAAGCTAGAAGGCACAACTTGGCTTGATGTCGGCAAAGGTGGTTGGATGGTGGCAACACTAGCCAAAGGATAAGTAGTCACTCTTGTATTTATGGGTGCAAGAGTAGGTGGGATGGAGACAATTAAGTTCTAGAATGGTGTAGAACTTTGTTGAATGGTTTGTGGTTGAGGGGGTATAGAAACCCCAATGGAGGTAGGTCTAGAAATAGAAGGAGAGGCCACACTTTGAATATTGGTCATGGTCGGGTTGTTAGTTGAGGCAATGGCCTAGGTGACCATGGGTTAGGTCATGGAGGCTGTTGATATGATTATCATTTCGACTAAGGAAGTTGGCATCCCGTAAACTGGGTTGCCTGAAGGATCTCGTGTTTGACTTCTCGTGAGATAGTGCTGAAGAGCCTTGACATTGAGTTTAAGGAACCTTTCAAAGTCTTGATCCCCTTCAAGAACAATAGGATGTTGAGTTGGGGTTGGTCGGATAGGAGTACGCTTAGTTTCTGAATTATACTCCATTTGGGGACTTGATATAGAAGGCGAAGGCGGGAGTGGTTGTTGCCTTGCATGGTCAACAAGAGTTTTGGTTTGATTACATGTCAAAACCATCCAAGGCAAAATAGATTCAGGTTCTAAAAACTATATGTTTTAGCTTTAGAAAACTAGAATGTGTTTTTAACAACAAAAAGGTCAGGTTTTTAGCTTGCTATTTGAGAAGAAAAAATTTTGACAGTGACCGATGTCCATAGAAAAACTGATGTCAGTGAAGTAAGTTGCCGATGTCAGTCAGATAACTAATTTTGATGAATGTAAGTTGCCGACGTCAGTGGAAAAATTGATGTCGATTACTGTGTATTTCTAGAAACTCAGAAAACTAAAAGTTTTTGGAAGAAAGAAGAAAGTCTGAGTTGTTTTTAGAATTTAGAATGTGACCTCACCAGCTCAAAAAATTAGATACAAACAAAAAAATAGATGAAGGCAAGCAAACACTAAATGTTAATTCCTAAGAATAAATTTTAGAATCATGTTGGCTTATGCCTTAGAAGAATATGTTTGGGAAGTTGGGCTTTTAGAATAGGTACTAAAAGAAGCAGTCTAAGGTTGGTTTTGGGTTGTGTTTTGGTGCTCAAAATCTATATTAGGTTTCGTACGTGGCCTAGTGCTAGGAGCTTACTCCCCTCACTTCACAAGCCTAGAGACAAGTTGGGTCGCTTAGCCAGTATATACTTCCCCTAGAGTTTATACTCTGCCATAGAATAGAGTGGGTTATCCCCTTGGTAGTGAAGTCCAAGTGGGATTGCCAGGAAGGGTAAGGTATCCACTAGGTGATGAAATCCTAGTCGGACCTTGTCTCAGGTATGTTTAGATGTTTAGTTTGATGTGCTTGTGGTCAGGTTGTGTAACATATGTGCACTATGATTTATTCATAATGCACTTTTAATTACTAGATGAGCTAAAAATGCATTCAAGCAGGAATGAGATGCAATATATTTTTAACCCAAATTGAAATGTTTTTGTTCAGATGCAAACAAGTGAGGAAAAGGTTAAGAGCATGAATTTCACTACTCTAAGATGCAAGGAAAGAGTGATGAGAAGAAAAAGTTCTTTTTAACTTGTACTTATGGTTTCTTTTCAAGATAAAGAGATAAAAGATGGATGCAAGAAGAAAATTTTTCCTAATGCACCTATATGAAAGTTTGCCTTTAGAAGAAAAAGAAATGAACCCAAGGAAAACTCCAGGGTCCCACCGGGCATGCCAGAATGTTTCTACTCATTTTTACTTTTTACATTTAGAAGAAATGAGAAACTGAAGTTAAATGGTCAGGGGTTAGATGATACTCGAATGAAGTTGCACACCATATCTAGATGATTGAAGGAGCTCCTCTTTGGCTATGGAGGATGACACCTATAGAGAGAATAAGACTTAAACAAAAAAATGTTAGATAGATATATGGTGGATTGCCAAGCAAAGCTCGGTCCCAGAAGTTCAAAGACTTCCTTGAGGGATGACAGTCCACTAGTTGATAAAAAGAATGTTGTAATGGAAAGAAATAATGAAATACTTAAAGAAAGAGAAATAGATAATGTGAACCCGAATCTTGCTGTCAGTCTTCCACAGTCACCAATGTCGGTAGTTCTGCCAGCATCGGTTGGTCAAGGTTGCCGACGTCGGTTAGTCTGACAACGTCGATAGGGGCAATGGTTGATGTCGGTCAGGGCAATGGCCTTGGACAGGTTTTAGGGAAATTTTATGGTTGATAGAGGGGTCTGGAAGGAGTCTGTGTCTATTTAATGGTTTGTGGAGGATTGCAAGACAGTGAATATGGATTGGGAAAGGGCTAAGGTAGAGGATAGGGGTGGAAAGAGAATAAGAATGAGAGGAAGGCTCCAGGAAGAAAGTTGGATTGTCTATCAACAGTACTCAAGAATATTCAATGGACTAATCACCAATGCATTCTAAAAATACTGAAACATAAACCAAAATAGTACTTAGCTCTGTTTGTGGCTAAACCAAAAGTGTAGAAGACTTGTTTTCATTATGGCTGATGTAGGAGACCTCATGCAACATTTCAATCTGGTGTGGAGTGAATTCTGTAAAATTTCTTAGCCTAGAGAGTGATGATAGAATGTTGATGCCTGCAAAGAGTTGAGGAGAAAGAGAACTCAGATCTTGGGAGCAAGAGAATTTGCATTCAGTTGTGCAGTCAAGGTCATAATTTAGTTTTAAGAACCGACGTCGGTGATACCACCGACGTCGATCGACTGTTAACTGACGTCGGAGGCTAGAAAATGGGAAAAAAGGCTATTTTTAGCCTTTTTCCCATTCTTCCATCTGCCAAGTTCAGTTTTCATTATTAAATGGTCCAAAGGTAGGTTTAATAAGCGCGAGAATTATTGGGAGAGTCAAAATTAGGTCTTAGGTAATTATGATTAGTCATAGGGTGATAAATGGCCTAAGAGCTAGGAATCCAAGGTGAGGTGTCTAGGGGGGATTATTAATTTAAAATAAGTATTTTAAATTAATAAAGTATAGGTTAGGCATGTTGAAGTTAGAAAGGGACCAAGGTGGGGTTGACACTATTTTGGTGTCTACAATTAACACTAGATTCCCTATGCAAAAACACTACAGTGGTAAGATAGAAAGTATTCTTGTACAATTCAAAGTCCAAGATAATATCTATTTTATTTGAAGTATCTACCTAGTTATACATCTTTTAGAACCTCATGTTAAATGACTTGAGGGATTCATTGGGCTCTCTTTTCATGATAACAAAGTGTTGGTATACTACATTAGGGCTAGTAACTTAGTTTAACTATCTTAAGAAATCATTGTTTCATTCATTTTAAGACCTAATAGACCCTTCAACAACATTGAGGAACTAGTCATAGGTGGCATCTTATAGCGTAAATGAAAAAAGATTTCAAAATACAACCTCATCGACCACATTCAATATTCCTAAAGTAATTCTAAAGGATTTGACATGTTCTTCAGTGGTCCTACCTCCTGAAGGGGGAAAGAAAGGGAAGCGTTTCTTAGTATTCTAAGGTAGATCATCAACACCTCATGTAATGCTAAAAGCAAAACTAGTTAACCATGGGTGGGCCATTTGACACAAAGGGGGTCGTATTCTATTTAGGGAATATGACTGAGCCCAAGACCTCCTTAAGATAACTTTATCTAACCTAGCCTTATAGTGGGTTTGTAAGGGATGATGTATCAAGTTATTTCTAAAGGTGGATCTTGTCAATATTTTAGGTATATCTAATGCAAATCTAGTGATATTCCCTTTTGATCAACAAAACATCCCTCCTTATACCACCAAATTATTTTTGTCGATGTGGGTTTTATGCATACATGAAAATAATCATGAGGTAACCTCTAACATTTTTAGATATTTATGAATTTTAACTTCACTCTAGGGCACAAGTTATAGGTATTGGATATTACAGTGACCAATAGTGGAATGGTGATGAACAAAGTAACTATCAATTGGGATGGTTCAGATATGGATATATGTCCTATATTCACTTGGGTTGAATGGAATGGAGATGGACTTAACTAAAGTGGGAAAGATTTAAATAAACTATAAATAAAGGTAAAGGTAAGTTAGGAAAGAGGATATATGCATAGAGGACATGGATTCTTTCTAACTAGCCTTAGAACAAGGACAAATACCAAGGGATTAATGCTTTTAGATTGTTAATTTGATAAACATAGAAATGAGGTCTGAGGAATACAATACAATTAACTCGTAGCCATCATCTAAATTTTTATTATTGAGACTATTGTATAATTTCTTAACAAAAATTTATACCTAATATGAAAGATCACCTTTGACTAACTATTGCTTAGTCTAGGAAGTTTCACCAAGCAATATCTCTAAAAAAAATTAGAGAGTAACATAGAAAACTTGTTGCACAAGAATAAGATATACCAATCTAGAATTGATGTTGCATATTTTCAATTAATAAAAAACCTTACTAAATAACCATAAGCTACTTGAAACTGATATAGCATATATCAAGAAACTAAGCTACTAGTTAGATAAAATGCATAAAAAATATAACACAAACATGAAAGAGAAAAATACACAACATAGATTTTTTAAAATAACCATAAAATTCCCTATCTATATTGAATATAAAAATTTCTCCCTTTTATAAATGTATGATATACATGTATATAAAGTCTTGGGATGGGGGCATCTCATCTCTCAATCCATGCTCAAAGTTTCATCATTACTAAGATGTACATGGCCATGATGTATCCAATCATTTATAAAGGACAAAAAAATGTTATAACAACATTATGCTATAAAAAATGATGTAACTAAAAGGGGAAATGCCCATGAAAAGGTTATGGTAGTTATTGATAATTGATCCCCAATAGTTTTTGTAGTTGTAACCTAAGTTGTGGTTGTGGTTAGCCTAGGTGCTTGGGAAGTAGTTGTAACTAAAATAACTAGTAGAGGAAGGGTAGTTGGAAAAACTTATCTACTCACCTAAATTTTCAAATAGATGGAATGACTCATCTAAAATTCTATTTTAGTTTCCTTGAATTCCAATAGAGGCATTTTGAAGATCTAGGGGAGTATGTACATTAAATGTCTATGTGCCTTTAATGCATCCTCATGCTCCACATAAAGGATCTTTGTGTTAACAGCCTAGATTCTAGCAAAATTTATCAATTGTAACAAGTCTTCATGGGTCATATATACTACTCCCTTGACCTTAGCTCTAAAAATATATGTTTTTGTCTGTAGGAGCTCTTTAAATATGGCCCTAAGGACCAATTCTCCATTAGGGTTAACCACACCATTTATTCTCATTTCACCCAAAATTATAATTTCCTGATCTTTATAGTTGGTGAGTTGTTGAACTAAATTTTGCATTTCTTGATGACATCTATTCAAGCTATCTCTCTTAGAAGCTATATAGTTCAAGACCCATGATACATCCAGAGTATTTATTAATTTTATATGGTTATAGGATTTGTTCTAGGCTACTTTGCTTAACAAATGGAGTCTGTCCTCCATTCTCTTCATCCTATTAGCAAGGGTGAGTACATTTTTCCACTTAGTCTACTACATATTTACAATTCTTAGGCTGAGGTATCCCTCAAAGGTTTTATTATATCTTTTCCTTGCAATTCCTCAATGGATTGATTAAATCCTCTGAATGTTTTTTTTATTACTTCCCCTGTAGAGTCTAAAAAGGTGTACGGGTCTTCTATGTAAATGACAATATTTTAAGGGAGAAATTTTCTTCTCTTTTATCTAATTTTACCTTCTATCCTTCATCCATTATATTTTTCCTTTTAACCTTCCTCATAGTCTTCATTTCTCTATCAAAGTGAAATTTGACTATTGGTTATACAATCATAACTAGGTCCTGCCTACCTTTTTTTTCCTGCTACATTTTTTAGATCCATATAAGGATGTTCAAGGTAGTTGGTTATTATGAAGGTTCATATTAAACTATAGGAATGGCATATGGGTATTACCCTAGAGGGATCATAGGCTTGGGAGAATATGTTGTTAGTTGAGGGAAATGGGGAATAGCTTTTCCCCAACCAATGACCTTTGGGGTCACTCTATCAATTACTAGCTTTCCTCTCTCCACTTCCTCCTATGTTATAATGGTTGAAGCCTATAATCAATCTACATGACCAATTGGTAGGCCCAATTTATTGGATGGCTGGTATGGAGTAAATGTGGAAGCCAAAATGGTGGCAGAGACTAAATCATCGAAGTGTACTTGTTTATTGAATACAAAGGACTTAGTTCTTGAGGAAGCAAAGAATGAATAGGTAGGATGGGTACTAAATAAATTCTATAAATAATCTATTACTAATGTGAAAGTAACTCTAGTAAAATATTTTAAAGGTTTGTTGGGGGGTACCATAACCTATATTATTGATGCTAAGATCGAGGCTTGCAAAATAGGATTTGTAATAGATGTACTAACTAGAACAATAGTTGTAAGAATAGGTAAAGAATGAGGAGCTTGTGTACCTACCACTTAATAATTAGAAAATAGGGGAGATTTTATTTTAGGTATCTTTATTGTGTTGGGAGGTACCAATTTTAAAGATAGGTTTAAATATTTATCATGCATAAAATCAAGGGGATTAGACTATGTTTCATCTCTTTTATCTCCATCTAGGTCTTAAAGCAATTCAATTGAGATTGAACAAGTGTTAAAGATCTGAGTGTCACCTGACTAAGTCTCTTATAATAACCATTCATCATCAAGTTCATTTTTTGTGGTCTCACTTATGGTTTAATACAAGGATTTATCTATTTTATCCTCCCATTGCTCCTTGATAAACCACTCCTTTTCACATTCTGCTATTTATATTAGTTATGATGCCCCAGAACCTTTTTTTTAATCCAATCCTTCCTCTAAACTTTCTTGTGAGGTTTCCTTTATCAAGGTGATAGAAGGAGAAATTGAAGGGAATTCATGTTTCCTCTAGTATACAATGGGGTCTGGTAGGGCTATAATTAGATGATGGAAGGGGTGAAATATTAGTAGGTGCATTTGATGGGGCAATAGGTGGTTATGAGGTGAGGGCAGCAATGAATGTTGGGGTGAATGTAGGGAAGTGAAATCTTATCTGAAGGAAAGATATGTTGATGTAATGGTTTATATTAGGGGGATGATGGGATCAAAACCAAAAAATGGTAGGATAAAATATGGGAGACTCACCTACTAAACTATTATGAGTGGAGGAAAGGGAAACATAGAGAATGCTCCTCTAAATTGAGTTATAGCTATGAGACCCCAAGTAGTGGTCACTAGATGAGGAAGGGTAGACACTAGAGTGGTTATTATAACTATGACCCTTGATATGGGATGTTAGGGAGGTCAATTGTGACCAACTATAACTAGGGTGATTTTCCTAGCCTCTTCCTTGCTGATTTCTAGATGATATTTCATGTGCCTAACCATCAGCATAAACATATTTACTTAGTTCATTCTAGTGTGGACCTTTGTATACTTCAAATAATTTAAGAACACTTTATTATATGGGTATGACACATGGCCATAATCAATTTTCACCTTTCCCCTGACTTTATTTAAGTATTTCCTAATCCTTTGCCTTAGATCCCATTACTTGTAAGGTGCCCACTTGAAATCATAGTGGGTTATGATTTTTCCCACTAGATGGAAATGTTCTGACCTAGTGTATTAAATCATACCAATGTTGATGGGAGGTGCATGGATAACTACTTGTTTGGTGCTTCTTATTCTAACATGTAAAAAATCAGCTAGCTCAACCATAATTTCTTATTCTACCACCTTGTTTGAGGCCAACTGGGATAGATACATAGGAGGAGATCTAGTTCCCTCTATTTTGATAACTATATAGTCTGGATAGATCTAATAGTTTCTAAACCTTTCAATTGTCCTTTATATTTGGTTAAAAATTCTTGGCATATCCTTGCCATAAATGGCTTGGTATGTTATTAGATAGAAGGTCTCGATCAGCTTAGTCATATTCTTCCTAAATTTATGTATATGAAGAACATTAAATTTATTACAAACCTAGTTCTTAGTATACTCAAATTATGGCTCCCAAGGTTCCTAATAAGTTGATTTAATAGTCCCTATTATAGCCATATATAACATAATATATAATTTTTCCTCTAGTCTACTATTTGAATTGAGGACTTCAATAATCAAATTAGCACTAAGGATCTCACCAATAGCCATAACCTTGGTAGAAGTGAGGATGGTGTCGAATAAGGGAATCCAAACCTCATTAATGTAGGTTATAATAAGAAAACCATAAATTCAATTTAACAAATCCATAACAATTTATATTCCAAGTTTGAAGATGGCAATGGGAATAAAAAAAATAGGACCCTTGATTGTGAAGGTATTGTTTTCAATCAGAAGTACTACCATAGTGAGAATTTTTTTTACTTCCCACTCTTGATAAAACAATCAAATCTCTCCTAAGTGTGGATGAATTTGAAATATAGATAATCTCTAGATATAGGGTTGTTTTCCTTGATTCAATCACTAAACCTGGTCATAATCCTACTAACTATTGATTTCTGACTATGGGAAAGGGTGAAGGAATACTACTCGCACTAGATTTGAAATGAAAACTTGGAATAAAGGTGATGCACCAATGTTTATGACCACTTTTTCTTGTAATTGACACTCTTAGTAAGGAAAGTATATTGCACACATTGTCTTCACTTTAGGTATATGTATTATACAACAATGTTCCATACAAAGGACTTAATAAAACTCACTCTTTCCATGGAAGGATGAAATATTATTAAATTCACATAATAACATAAACTAAGATTGAACCTAGACACTTAGTATGACCTAGAAAAACTCAAATATGTTGTAATAAGGTAAAAAACAAGACATTAACATAGTAAATCTATTGATCCATAATATTATATCAATGGAAATCACCATACACTTCACACAAAAACTAGAAAATGGAGGAAAACAATTTCTTCTATAAGATGTGTAGTATAAAAATTTGGTAGCCTTTCAACATATCCAAAGCAAAAGTAATAAGATAATGTTAAAAAATGAGATAAAAATATAAAATAGTGGGATAGGAGAGAAAAATCATCCCCAAAATAGGGATGACTAACTTTGTCTTCAAACCCTCCAAATCACTATGTACTATTTCTTAAATTCTCTCTTTTCACTCTTTCCTAAAGGTGACATAGGCATAGAGTAGCATATGTTGGAGAAACTTGAAAAGGTATTTACAATTTATTGGTCAAGCTTGACCACTTTGAAAATGCCTAAATCCTTGATTTCACACCCTATATACTAGTTACATGTCCTTCATGAAGAATAAGTCACATCCTTGAAAATAGGCCTTCAAGTCTTAGTCAAGTATTCCATCAACTTCCTCCACTTTTTCATAATGTCTCCCATCTTGATGAGGCTATTAAAATACTCCTTGAAGCATCTTTGTTAGCAGAGGTTCTTGGTTTCCTAGAACTTGCTAATTATGAGGACAATTATGGGAGAGGTAATGGGCTCTTAATTGGTAGAAGCACATATTCCTAAAGACCTACAGTCAAATTACCATAACCATAGTTATTCAGACTGGTGAAATTCTCATAATAATTCCTTTCTAGTTAAAAATATAAATTCATCAATTATTACATAATTTAAATAGCCACATGCTTAGAAAATATTTATATATAGTGCAACCTTATCATAGACAATACAAAAAGTCTACAAAAATATTTCAAAATAAGTTTAATAACACAATCATAGAAATTGATAATTATTACATAGGTATCAACTCATTACATATCACGTATACAAAAGTCTCTTGTACATGGTCCAAAATCAATTCTTCAATGTCCAACCATTCGTAACTCTTTGTAGCTTTCATATATACATAATGCACATTCCCTATCTTAGGTACATGGTTACAATAGACTACATTTGGAATCTTGAATAAATATAACCTCATTATAGGCTTCACTAGTTAGAAAACTTTGAATCTACTCAATCTATTCAAAATGGAATATAGTTTCTCACTAAGTATCCTATGTATGTTGACCAAGTAGATGGTTGACATGTCTTTATGCTGTGATAAAATGCTTTAGACTGCTAACATGTGGTTATGTTATGATGGCACCCTATATGCATACTGTCATATTAACACTTTCCTAAACTTAATTAGTTGTCTCATTCTGAGACAACTTAGAATAAAAACAACTAAGAAGGATCAAAATTTAACATCACTATCCTCAACAAAGAAAATTATAAGGTAACCTACCAGCCTTTTGAGTTTTTAGTAAGCTATTGAGATCAAATGGCCACCCTTTCAAGTTTTTAACCAATCAGATCTTTGTGAACCAAAACAATATAGGGAACAAAATACACAAAAGAACTTAACCTATGGAACACCTAAGACTAAGCAAGGGATGGAAGAGGAATAGTGGAAGACTGTGTCACTAAAGAGGTAGCCTTCTTTTTTTCCATAGAACCACCAAAATTTTACTAAGGGGAACAAAAATAGGATCATTAATAATCAGATAAATGGAGGTGTCTCACGTATCCAAGTCCTTTTTATAAGTGTGCCACTCTAATAAATCTTCTTGAACCAATCAAACCAATGCACACAAGGGAGCCTAAATATACAACAAATGCTAAAAATTAGCATTGTCACATGAAGTAGAAGTAACCTCAGTGATCATAACATTATCATCAATATCACTTATAAGCAAGTTAAGATGGTCTATATATCTATTTTTTTAAACTAAAATAAAGGCATTACACTTCACCTAAGTCTACCACCCTTCTAGCTAATCAGTAACTACATCTTGTACACTGATCGAGGCATTTAACATAGAATTCATATTAGGGGGTAGCTTGCATGTTCAGAAATTATATGGAAGTGGTTTGTGCAGTAGAAAAATCAAGCTGTAAACAAATCCAAACACCTTTAAGTTGTTTCCAATCCAATATATTACAAGTAATTTTCCCAACTTTTTTCATAGTTATATTCGAGTTACATCTGATACTCAATAAGTAACTCACATAATTTGATAGTCTCAGATCTAATTGTTGGGCCTTAATGAGCATACTATATATGAAGTTTCCTATGATACTATTCCTAGACTAATTGATTAAGAATCAAAGGAAGGCAATCGATAAAGTACTGGATAGGATCCATAGTGACCTACTGAACAAGGTCTAGGCAAGAATTATATAGAGTATAACATGCATGCTAAATGGCATACCATAATGTATCATTCTTGGTGTCTAGTTATGAAACTTTTTGGACCAAATATTAATCCTATTATTATAATGATTCTTATAATGCAACCACAACTTCAATTTTTTTTCTCAATGATAGTTGAGTAGCATCGAGAGAAAGATCTATTATGACCAGTGTGATATCTAAATAAGTGGCCAAAGTAGTGGCTAGTGCATGCTAAAGAGGAGGAAGAAGCAACAAAAACATCATTCTCTAAATTGGTGGTATAGACACATCCATTATGGACATCAAGGACAAACTACTTGAATTAAATGGAGGTTACATAATCAACTATGTCGCACTACGTAGTGAAATATCCAAAGACATTTGAATAAAAGGCAATTCTATGGTGGGGAAAAATGGAGTCTCACCAATATCCAATTGTGGCTACTCCATAGATAGAATAGATAGATAATAATTTTGTGGGTTGGACTAAGCAATAACATTAATAGTAATACCTTCAGCTTCTATAGGCTCAACTATGATATCTTCTATCTTTAGGCATTGAGATTCGTACTAATCTCATCACTACATTGTCATATTGTCTATGTAACAACTTATTGAGGGGGTTCCTCATCCATAACTTATCATTTAGTAATGAGAGTAGATTGCATCATGGTACCCTCTAAAGAATGTTGAGTGGTAGGAGATTAATCCTATACTTGCACATCTTGTATATCTATGTAGCTTTAACCTTAGCCCATTTATTTTCCTCTTGATGGTGTCATTAGGTAGTAGCACGGTCAGCTTCTTCTTGAGGATCTTACTTCTCTTCCTAAGTCAAAGACTTAGGCATGACTTCCTTAGTATCAAAAAATAGTTCATTAGATTACAAAAATGATGAGGAATGTGCATCCATTTGAATCTAGGAGTGCAAAACCAAGCCCTTCTTTAATCAACCTTGGGAAACATCTTATGTAGCCACTTATGTAAATGTCATTTTAAGCTAGGAAATAGATGGTGTCAAAGGTTGGGAAGTGGTTGTGGTCTATATAGAGGCATCCATTTCATTAGTGTCTGATTCCTTAGGGTCCTCTTTCACCATGTGAAACCTTCAAATGAATCACTTATGCCTCAATGTAGATTCAAGTAAACTTTCCAATAGGACATCCACTATTTTCAAAAAAGGTGTGCCACCAAATAAAATACCATGTACAAGGTCCATCTAAGCCTATTGAATACTTGTTGCTTCACCTAAGGGGTCTACCACAATGGATGGTGGATAAGGATGAAGGTAAACCCATAACTCTGGTGGCAACTTGTTGTAGATTTGCATATTCTACATAGCCTTCCAAAAGAAAAAATCTTTTTCATTCTCATCCCCATATAATTCAACTACTATGTCTTTTAGCATTAGGTAGTATACTTTGATTGCATAAGTTTGTAACTCAAGCTAATCATATTGAGATGTGATCTCTAGGACATGAGGATTATTATACTAGGAATCTTAGGACTCATTTTGCATCGAGGCAGTGAAGGTGGGTAGCAATCAATTGGCCATTTATCCTTTTTGTATTTTGGTAGCTCTATGAGTGTAGAAGATGAATGTGGAGTTGTTGCTTTAACAGGAATAACCTGAAGAGGTGTAGCCCACTATGCATCTTAGGCTTTCTACAATTCTTCCTCCCATTATGTAGTAGACATGTCCCAAAAAAAACCCAATGACATGGTATCCATTGGTGAGAGCTCATGGATCCAAATATATGTTCCCTGAGGAAGGTATTGAACCATAGCATGTTGGCCCAATAATTTCATAACATCTAGTGGGATCTATGGATGCATAACAACCATCTAAATGAGCTCATTTTCCCAATTGTCAAATAAAAGGACTTGATCCTAACAGCAATTTGTAGAAGTGACCAAATTAGGAAATTATTAATCAGGCCAATAGTCAATGTCTAGGTGAACTTGTGTGATCAAAAATTTCCATTGAGTTAAGACAAGGAGAAATACCAAAAATTGGTACTTGAAGGTGTTGTTTACAATATTTAAGACTTTGGCAATGTTCTATTCTAATTCTTCAAGAAGTAATTTTGGCCAATTAAACTCTCTTCCACCATAGATCATTCAATGTGGGATGTTGACCACACCCTTGGTATCCTTAGTGATGGCTTTATTAGTCTGTTAGAATTGTTGACAAAGACATTTGGCTAACAACCACACTAGTTCATTAGGGAAAGTCACCAGTGGAATACCATGGTTCCCTCTAACTATAGTGGCTTTAGACTTATACTCCATGGTAAATATTGGTATCACTTTAGACTTATACTCTATGAAGGATTTACCTCTATTACGCATCTTGAATTTATGATCCATTACTATCATGGATAAGTACACCATTACATATTGTGATAAATGAGTACAATGTTGGTTATACCATGCCAATAAAAATTGCATTATACTAGAGTAATCCCCAAAAGTGGGTAATCGTATGAGGCACTCGGTGTTTGAGCTAGCCAAATGAATTACCAACACATTTTGTGTAACTAATCTATTTCATGCATGCTACATTATAACACTACCATGAGGATCAAAAAACCTTGTTTATTATAGCGAGACTCCTATCCCTAAATCCTCCTTCAAAGTGGCTAGTCTCTTTTTTAAGTTATGCTCAAACTCATCAACACTAGGAGAGGTGGCCATGATTATTGACTGAGAAAAATTAGAAGTGCATTATGCTAGGAAAGTAAGCCTGAAATAGCAATTACAGAGCTTAATTATCAAGATTTAGTGGTCTATAATGCCATGAAATGAATTATTTATACATTTTTTGGTTCACTTGGCCCTTTAACCTTGTGCATTTAATATTTTGGATCCTAAAATCCCTCACTTATATGAACTAGCTTCAAATTTGAATTGATATTATACCCCCATTATTTTGTTCATGATAATAAAATTTAACTTGATAGATATGGCATTTAATGTAGTCAATGTGGCACCAATTTGGCTATAAAATAATGTTTGATGGGACATGCCATCATCTTTTCATTGTCTATATCTATTTGATATATGATCTTGATTGTGATGTAAAACTCTAATAATGATGTTATAACCACTTGCCCACACATTTTGGCTATAGTTCGACTTTTATCAATTGTTTTTCATAATCATAACCCTAGATCTTGTTTAGATATGATTCTTAAACTTAATAGATGACCCACACTTATCTTTGGTTGGGGATGTCACTTAAAATCTCATCCACTTGTAATGACTTCGATAGCCAGCATATGCTAGTCTAGATGGACCATGATTATCATGTATTTTATAAAATTGGAATTGATCCTACACTCTACTAACAATCAACTTACTAAAACACATGACACACATAAATTTTAAACCAAACTTCAAAGAACTTACATGAATGAAATTTTCCTAAATATGTTGGATGTGTGAAACTACACTTTCTTTCTACAAATTTGATCTACCAATGATAGACTTTAAGTCTACATCCATTAACCTTTCCAAAAAAAACATTACCTTTAAAATGTCACAAGATAATAGTCATATTTTTAAAAAGCTCATGAACAACATAGGGACCTTTCCATCGAATGGTGAGTTTGCTAGGAAATGCATAGAACCGACTATCATATAACAAAAGCAATTGCTCACAATGGAATTATTTCATGCAGAGATTATTTTCATGCCATGCCTTTTGAATCTTTTTGTTGATTTCCTAAGCCCACATAGCTTTGTGCCTATCTTCATCTATGTGGTTGAGGTCCAACAACCAATTTATAAGTGATTTTGCATCACCGAGACACATTTATTTAGCAACTCATAAGCTACACATGATATATTCCATAGGCATAATAGCTTCCATCCCATAAACCAATTATAATTGAGTAAACCCTAATGCACACTTAAAATTAGTGTGGTAAGCCCAAATTATGATAGGAAGTTAGTCCTCCTAATCATCTTTCTTAACATCATGAATCTTTGCCAGTAGCTTCCCAAGCACTTTGTTCATAGCCTCTGCTTGCCCATCTGCTCGTGGATGATATTTTATGCTTTTATGATGGAAAATCATAAATTTTTATATTATTATCTTGATGGTCTTATTCAAAAAATGCATACCCTGATCACTTACCAATCACAATGGTCACTTATACTGAGTAATGATGTTCTCATACAGAAACTTAGTAGTGTCTTTAGCTTTATATCTTGGTGTAACATCAACCTATACCCATTTAGTAAAATAATTAGTTTTAGTGATTATTTATCTATCATTATTGCATTTACTTGTTGGATTAATTGAGCCAATAAAACTAATTCCCCACTTCTCAAATGGTTATTGTGCTAGTATGGGATGAAGAGGCATTTGGTCCCTCTGAGTGGGTTTACCCATACATTGGTAGACATCACATTGTTTGGTAACCCTCTGTGCCTACTCAAAATGATGTGGCCACAAAATCCCACTTTGTAATATTTTCCTTGTGGTATCTTCCCTTATAAAATGTCCACCTTCAATGCCTTGATGTACCTCTTCTAGGACTTGTGGTCGTTCATGCTCTATTGCTACTCATTGTAGAACCTCATCTTTCCCCATATGATAAATAAATTAATTTATAATGCTAAAAATAAGTGCCTTGGTCAAGGGGTTCTTATTTTATTTTTTAGTGTACTATGTAGGTAATGTCCCCTGCACCAAGAACTATGTGATTTATGCCAATTATTTAGGAATCATAGAAATTATAAACAAATCAGCATTAGGGGACTCATCAGGGATATCCTCTAGGTCCTTGCCATTATGAAATCTATTGAGATGATTAGGGCCAACTTTTCCCACCCTAGTTTAACATTGATTCAAAAATGAAACTTCTAGAAAATCATCAACCAACAAGATATCCTTGCTCCTAATAATGGCTTGTTTACCAAATATCATAAAGCTTAATGATCTATAAATAATTCAAATGGGGTAGATAGTAGATAATTTATAAATTTTTGTAGGGAAAATACAATCTCTAGATCTTCCCTTTTAGTTGTGGTATATTTCTTATCAATCTTAGATAGTTTTTAGCATAAAAAATAGATTAATAGTCCAAGCCTTCTTCGCTCGATTGTGCAGGTATTGTGACAACTACAGTGCTTGACACATCCACATGTACATGGAAAGGTTTACCCTAGTTAAGAAAAATAAGGAATGGCGTAGTAACCAATCAATATTTTAGATCCATAAAAGTTGTTTGGAAATCTTATGTCCATACAAAAGGAACACATTTATGAAGTAATTTCTCCATTGGAGTTGAAATAGATGCATACCCTTTTATGAAGTTTTGTTAATACCCTATGTGTCCTAAAAAGGATCACACTTGTATTGAGGAATTTGGTGGTGGCATACTCAATATCATTGTAATGTTTTCTTGGTCCATCAAGATTCCCTTGCTACACATTACATGGCCTAAAATAATACCAAATGGTGTAAAAAACAAACATTTTTGTAATTTAAGCACAATCCTGAGTGCTCTACATCTTTCCAACATGAGTCTTAATTTTAATAAATTTTCTCAAAACAATGATATCACTACCCAATCATCTAAATATACCTACATAAAATCATGAATAAATCCCTTGAATGTAATTACTATTGCCCTAGAGAAAACCATAGGTGCATTATTTAGACCAAATGGCATTACCTTATATGTGAATGACCCCTGTCCTATATCAAATGTCATCTTAGTTCTATCCTTGGCTACAATGGGTATCTGATGATACCCACTAAATCTATCAGTGAAAGAATACACCTAAATTCCACTTACAGCTTCCAACACTTCATCAATAAATGGTATTGGAAAGGGATCATTAACACATGCATCATTTAAGATGTGATAGTATTTGCAGATATGAATCTCACCTATTTTCTTTGGCTATACGACCATAGGACTTACCCAATCCACTTTTTCCATGGGAAATATTATTCTTATTTTTTTCATATGATCCAATTCAACTTTAACTTTCATCTTCATGTTAGGATTGAGATGGTATGGCCTCTTAATATTTTGTGCATTTTCCTTGAGTTCTATATATATTTCCCCTAAAGAAGAATCCACCCCTTTAAATTCTACAAAAGTAGCTGGAAACACATCTACGTAATCCAAGAGAAGTTTTAATGATTCCAAAATGTCCTATTATTCCTAGTAGTCACCAACATGTGCCAATTTTGGGTTTGCTTCAAACCTAATGTTCATAATTTGTTACTTTATAGGTTCATGATACGCTTGGTGATCTTCTTCCAAAATGGACTATTGGATGGCCCGCTCACCCTCTTATTATATAAATTGTATCTATTTCAATAGGTCTTCTTTATCTTCTTCATCCAATTGTTCAGGTAATATGTCATAGTCTATCTTAGGCTTGAAAAACTCTACGATTTCTAAATAATCCTCACTAATCGAATCAAAATCATCAACAGACTCTTCTTGAATATGATGATATGGCTGAATTTTCATCTTTGTTTTTCTTCTGCACAGGGTCTCCATAGTCACAACATTAATGAGATCCTAGGCATCTTGTTGGTTGTGCTTGACTTCCATGGTGAAAACATTAATAAGTTCATAAGCTTCCATTTCTTCTAGCTGTGAAGTGTGGTCATTAAGTAGATCTTCCACTTATCCATGACATATAAATTTTTTCATCTTTTGTAATGCACTACTCACAAGTGAATTATCACTTTTAAATATAAAAGTTTAAATAACATCATTTTGAAACTAAATCCAGTGTTTTATCTCTCTATGATGTTCTTGGTGAATGTACCAAGTAGTAGGAAAGCCCCCTAATGTGTAGATAAAATAATGCGGCCAATACTTTGAATTGATTTCTTTGGCCATCCATACTTCAACATATTGTTGAATATGGTCTTATGGACATTTTCCTTTATAGAACACGAGTCATTCTTTTTGTACTTCCTAAGGAAATTGAAACCATGTGATAAGTAGTTCACACACTTCTACCCATGTGTTACTACTACTATGATGTACGACCAACCAATTAGATGCAACTCCTTTCAATGCATAATTGAGAGAACTTACCCTTTGGTTATCCTATGACATATGCATTTGGAATCACACTATAAAATTTCCAATATCTTCAGTGGAAAAAAACTAAATAATTTGCTAATCCATCACATAAACCATGTGAAATTGTTTAATCTCATGATCATTTTGAGCCCAATTAAGCATGTAAGTATCAAAATCACCACTGAAAAAAGAAACTCAATCCCATAGAAGTATACATTTGGGATTAGGTTCAATGTAGTCATGCTTCATAGAACCAATTTGATATAGCATCTCTATATCAAACTATGTATGTGAGTGAATAGAAAATGATCACACTTCATCTTATTCTTCTACAGAAATATTCAAATATTTTAAAGAACACTTACAATATAATTTGGTAGTTGTTATCTCTTCTAAAAGATATTTTTACTAGTTCATTAGTAAATTGCATTATATATTAGGTACACTCTGCATCATAATACTCATCCAGCTATTACCTTTTACTACATAGGGAGAATCAAGTTCCCTAAGAATTATGTATGATTTGGAATCTCTATTAAGAAGTATGATCATTATATGGTCATCTTGGTATGACTCTATTTGATTCATTACTATGTTGATGGTCATCTATCCATCATAGGCCCACTTTTTCCCCAACAAATCCAGGTAGTACATTTCATCTGTCTTCATATCTATTACTTTAAAATCACTATGTAGAGTTAACTCTATAGCTTTAATAACCACATCTTCCAATCATCCTATGGGTTATATCCTACCATAGTCTACCAAACTAAAGGTTATAGGGTTGTAACTCAAAGATGGTATTCCAAACACCTCCCAAAATAAAACATAATATTTGGTATCTCATACCTTGCTATCTCAATATCGACCTAGGCATCAACATCATATGGCTTCTTTGTCTTAACATATCAAACCATCTTCTCAAACCTTTCCTTTCCCTTCTATATACATTTGATTATATTGTGTAAGAGATTAGTGATATTCTATGATATATTTTCATTTCACAGAGTATTAAGTAATTTCATCAAGTCTGTCAATGTTGTTACAACCCCCACTTGTTTCATGATTATCACAATATTCTCATACATCTACATGTTAATTGTAGATCCATCTGCTATAGATACACCTTGTTACTGAATATTATACAAAAGTTTCATGGCTTCCTTCATGAGTCCCTTCTCCTTTACTAGTTCTAGGTAGGTATCTACTTTAGCTTTTTGTATGCCAAAATTTATTGGCATCTCTAAAGGAGGTAATCCTTGCCATGAATATTTCATTCTTATTATGGCTTGCATAAATACATTATGGTTGGGCTCAGAACCAACTTGATTTACATTCTACACAGCTCAATCTCTATGTTGTGTTTCTAAAATAGGGAAACTATGAGTATCATGTTGTTCAGATACTTGACATTATGCATAATAGGCTTTATATTATGGATTTATAAGGAAATTCCATTATATATTATTGGGTTCCCTTCACAAATAGCATCTAATAGGGCCTTTAGGACCATTTCCACATCTTCACTATGCACCACCATGGTATCCACCTCTATTCCCCTATTATCCCTATCCATCTGCCTATTGTGCCCTAATATTTGTTATGGATTATCATACATTCCACACTTGATATTAATATTAAATTTCATAACCACCATATTAGGTTTGATTTATATGTGGAGCCTAGCTAGCTTGTTATTCTTGAGGAAGCACAAGATTCTAGGTAGATTGGTAAGCATAATGTAGTTGGTGTGCAGCTTGAACTCCATCATCTAATCCTTATGTTTGAAATGGTTGTACAAATACTATGATATATAATTAATAAATTATATAATTAGTCTACTAAATTTCAAATGTATATCTAGTTTGGAAATAAAAAATTTTAATCTCACTAGCCACGTAGTAAGTAGGCTCAAAAATTCACACCAAAAAATTTTGTGTACATCACCATATAGATAATGATATATGATTTATTTTTTGGTGCACCCTATCCTTCTCACTTATTTCTATGTGAATTCAGATATTTTTTGATCCCACCATTCTTCCAAATCCCTCTGACTTGGTAACCACTGGAGCATATCCTTTCTTTAACAACCCATACCAGTTCCATGCTCACCACACCATTGTTAGCAAAGGTTCCTAGTTTCCTAGAACTTAATAATTACAAGGACAACTATGGGAGAGGTAATGAGATATTAATTCGTGGAAACACATACTCCTAAGGAACTACAATCAAATTACCATAACCATATATATTTGGATTGGTGTGATTCTCATAAGAATTCCTTTCTAGTTAACAATATAGATTCATCAATTATTACATAATTTAAATAGCCACATGCCTAGAAAATCTTTATATATAGTGAAAAATTATCATAGACAATACAAAAGTCTAAAAAAAATTCTAGAACAAGTTTAATAACACAATCATAGAAATTGGTAATTATTACACAATGATCAACTCATTATATAGCACTTATACAAAATTATCTCATACATGGTCTAAAATCTATTCTTCAATGTTTAACCCTCTACAACTCTTCATAGCTTTCATATATACATAATGCACCTTCCCTATCTTAGGCACATGGTTACAATAGACTATGTTTGGAACCTTCAACAAATATAACCTCATTATAGGCTTCCCTAGTTAGAAAACCTTGTATCCACATAATCTGTACAAAATGGAATATAGTTGTTGACTAAGTATCATGTGTATGATGACCAAGTAGGTGGCTGACATGTTTTTATGTTATGATGTCACCCTGTATACTTTTGACATGTTTTTATGTTACGATGGCACCCTGTATGCATATTATCCCACAAACAATCTTTGACTCTTTCAACATGCTAGGTGTAGGAGGGAAAAAAAATTCTTGTTAAGATTGTTAGAGACTCTTTCAACCCTCTGAATGTTATCTACAATTTAATTTGAATTATTATTGTCCTATAATTGTCATGTAATATTTAATCAACCTTGATTTACCTCTTTAATAACTTTTATGTCTTGACTTAGTTGATTATTCACTTGAACTCCTCCTTCAGCAATGTGGCATAAGAAAGAGAAAACTTGGTTTTTATTTAAATAAGGAAATATTCCTCAATGGATGTATTCTAAACATCATTTTAGATCTAAAACAAGGCACTTGTATATATCAAACCCTCCAAAAGATGTGATTTTACTCCATTTACTTACTTTTCTACCTATTCCTTGTATCCCTAAAAATAGGTAAACCTCCTTTTGTAGAAGAACGTAAAAAATGTGATGGAAACCTAAACAAATTTTTTAGTACCTATTATCCCCTTACATCTCCATTCCAAGTTTTAGGATCCAAATCTGACTAGAAGCATCCCTTTTTCTACCATTTCTTTCTCCAATTAGGCCTCCTAGGCCTAGAAATAGAGATTTGGCACAAATGGCCACCCACACATTAAAAAAATATAAAAATTGATATATTCACTTTACCTATCCTAATACCATAATTCATGTCAAATTTCAAGTTATGAGGCCTTATGTAGGTGGGCAAACCAAGAAATGGCTATTGGTAAGCCTAGGTGCTTGTGCATGCTTGAGAGATAGCTTGAGTGTGTTTTCATGAAACATGGAGGTTATGAGACTTAGAAATGAATTTTTTATACCTTTTAACACATTTATAAAACTCATTCCTTTACATTAAGGTCTCTTATTGCACTCATAGGCTTCATCTAGGTTTCTTAGCTTGTAAAATTGGGTTTTCCTCACTTTCTAACCAAGTGGCCAACTAGAAAATATGGTATAACATTTTGAGATAACTATAGAAAATTTTGGATGATTTTATAACCTATTTAAATTCCATATAATCCTCTACACATGTTTTAGATATCATTCTATAACATATACCTTCATAAACAAGCCTTTAGTTGTATATTTAGCCTTGTTTCATATGGTATTGTACCTACACATGTGAATAAGTACCTCAAAATGGATATCAAGAGAGATTTAAATGAAATTAAGGTCATTTTTAGGTCATAACATTTAATTTTAAGCTATTAATAATTATATTTCCTCCATCAAGATAATTAAAGGGTTTAGAGAGGTATACAGTCTTAGCAATGATTCATAAAGGAAAGGGGTCCATTCTTTTTTTTTAAAAAAATGTTGGATCTATGGGACCGCTATAACACTTCTAATGGCCATATATCACCATGTAACCTCTCCAAGAAATTTTGAGAAAATTTTTGACCTACTCGAGCTGGTATACTACTTTTGGTGAAGTTAAAGAGAGGAAAAGAGTTTGTATTAGCTTTTTAGAGTTTTTTTTTTAATTCCAACACTTCAAGAAGGTCTTAATAATTCATATTTAACCAATGGTTTATTTTATAATTTATTCCCTCAATATATTTTATAACATATTTATCCTAAGTTTGGGGTTTGTGAGCAAAACCATGCTCTTGACTATAGCTACTACATTTAGTCCCTTTCACTCTGACTAAGACTTTATCATAGCTTTATGACATTATTGAGTGTGTAACCCACTCCCTCAATCCCCTTTATCACTATTATTTTCAATTATAAGACCATTTTATCCATTTTAGACATTATGCACAGTCAACTATCATGGTTAAAGACTAGTTGTAGGTGACTTCACTATTTCCTTGGCCTATATGGGTAAAGTGAATGTAAAAATACCTTGAATAGGTCTTAATATACCTAATTCACCTTTTATCACCATTTTAAGGTGCTTAAACTCTCACCCTTCTCCCTCACATAATATTTATTCATGTATTTAGTACACAAGTCTCTATAAATTCATTATACTTATGAGTATTCTTTTGATCTTTAAGAGATATCTTACTTTGAATTATTATTTGTAACCTTATGTCTACCTTTACAAGTTCCTATGCAATTTTTTTTTCATACAAACTTTAATTTCATCATTCTGATTCATGTTCATCTTCTTGACCTTGGAGACAACTTGAGCTCGGTTAGGCTAACCCATAGGTGGTCATTTGTAATTATTAGCCTTGAATAGAGAAGGTGAATAACATTATAAACTTGAATATATCTGCACATACCTCCTTCACCTCATGACACATTGTGAAATTTTTTAAAAATTCAACTTCTTACTATTGCTTAAGTTCTCCTCATATGATCACATATAGCCCTGACATGTTAACTATGATTGTAAACTTCCAAAATAGATTTGCCTTAATCACCCCCTTCTCAAGTATATAATATTCTCCTTGGTCCTCAACTGAGAATATTATATTCATTATATGTACCCTACTCATCCATCACATCCATATTTAATGTAATCTTCACACAAGTTCACATTGCATAACAAGCTTACTATTTGAGCTAAAATACCATGGATATAAGTGCACATTTGGTGATTGACTATAGATATAAAATGCACTATTATCCAAAGGTTTCTTGGATATCTTGGTATATTTATCACTTATTAAAAGTTTCTCCAATTTTCCATACTCCTAAAACTCTTCATGAGGACTTTAAGGCTATCAAGTAGTCATAGGTCTATAGTAAGACTTCAAAGCCTTAGACTGTGTTCTATCTCTTTGATGTATTCAAGAATTTATTCATATTAAAATCTCTTCTTAGATCAATCAACTTAACTTATCACTCCCAATATTACAAATTCTTATTATTGATATCATTTAGAGTTCTTAGTGAAAATCACCTACCTCAATAACTAAAACATGATGCTTTCTTGAAATAGCCTTATTGAGTGATTTTTGTAGGTGTGTATTTTTTCCATTGTATAGACAAAGGATAGATATGTGAAAGGTATCCAACATATTATCAAGATGAATTTACCTTTTTGACATAATAATATCCAACTGGCCTTTGCATATAGTCTCATATCTAGGCTTCTAAAGATTGAAAAAAGATTAAGACCAAAACCTTAAAGTTCTCAAACTAACCTTAATTTCTCCAAATTAATCTTAATGAACTCTTGTTGGTACCTGAAAGATGTAAAGCTACATTAGAACACCATATAGTCTTCAAAAACATTCTATTTGAGTGAAAAGTGCTTAATATAATCTTAAAAATTATAAGGAATGAATACATCTTATTACCTTAAATTTTGTGAAAAATCCTTAATTATGCTAAAACATGCTTTAATGACTTCAAGATGAACTTTGATCGGTAAAATATTTAGTTGTTTTTTGTAAAAAAATAAATTGATATATCAAGTTTACCTTAATTATTTCCTTCACACCAAATAGAACTCTTTCAATAAGATAATACTTCCTCACACCTCTGCTACAAACTCCTCAACTATTGTTCCACCTATTCTGGACATCATCTTTTTTTCACTTTGAGAACCTCCATGAAACCTTCTTTATAATTTGGTCAGAGGTTTTTTATGATAATTTTACCTTATAATATTATGCATGGAGGTTATATTTATGTTATTTTCACAATTTCTTCATGTAGACAAACTTTACAAGCCTATGACCATAATGCACATGCCTGAGTATGGCATTTAGGTGTATAAGGCCTAATTGGGTTTATTGTTCTCATGAGTTCCACTAGTTACCTTGAATATTATTATAATATTATGGTAAAAAAATTAATTTCCTTATACAAACCTCTTTATCCTCATTACCCCTCTGATCCTGTCACTTGCCATGATGTTCTTTTAACGTGCTCATTAGACATGTGAGTGTTATTTTTAGCTTTAAGAGAACATGTTCTGTAGGATGTCATATGGGTTGCCTTCCTAAGGTTAATCAAGACTTTATCACATTTTTTTAATCTTAAAATATCATTCTAACCTTAATAAGATACTCTTATACATTAAAATCTCATTGATTGCAACTATACCTTTTAAAAGACACCATCTCACTCAAGATATCTCAAGGAATACCCTATTCAAGATGAAGGCACATGAAATTTTTTTTTTGAATTAAAGAATTTTATAATTAATTAAATATAAATTTAAAAAGCCTTATAGATTAAAACACTCGCTTGATAGCCCAAAACATGTTTCAAAGCTACTTAAATAGACCATTCACAAAGACACTATAAGAGATCAGTTTTTTGTTATATGGAAATTCTAAGAATGAGTTACCTATTGAATCCAATATTTAATAAGTCATATTTTACCTTGAAATATCCCTCCTATAACCATTTTTGTCCATGTATTTTTGAAGTGAAGAAATAAAGCTAAACCTAGACCCTATTTAGATGACTAGGGCATAGTGACCCCCTTACACTCTTATCACTTGTTCACAAAGATGGGGAAATGAATCTAAAAACAAATTAATATAAATTTAAGGTCATTATGTTCCCTATAATTTACCAATATATTTTTAATTTACTCTCTCTCTCTTGACTGTACTACTCAAAAATTGATGACTTTCCTAGATATACCAAAGAAGTCAATAAGAGAGATAAATTAATTTTTTACATTTTGGCACCTAAAACTCCTTTTGAACCATATATTTGACCCTTAAATGAATAAATTAAGTCATAAATACTCTTTTAGGTTAATTTTACCTTTAAAACTTGTATTAATAACCTCCAAATAGGCCTTTTTAGCACTAAACTACCATAACCACTTGAGAAACCTAATGAAACTATTGTAAAAAGTATTCATTGGACCTTTTCATGTTTGAAAAGGTACATCATGACGTTTTCTATAATTATTATAATTCTTAACTAAAATAACCTTCTCTGAAGCAATAAAAATAGGTCTAAAATTCAACACATATGAGTTATGATGTTAGCAAAGAGTGTCATTAATAAATTTGACCATTTTTAAAGCATGAAATGACCTTGACACATACTATGAGGCATTTAAAGACACTTTGGAATCTTTTTATCACTTGAAGAAACTTGACACAAGTCATGGGGTGATTAAACAAGCACAAATCTATGATGAACACAATCTTAAACCTATCAAATCTAAAGTAAACCTTGTTAATCAAAGTTTTAAGTGATGATTTAAAGGAAACTATAAGG
Source organism: Torreya grandis (assembly GCA_037957365.1). Taxonomy (NCBI): domain Eukaryota; kingdom Viridiplantae; phylum Streptophyta; class Pinopsida; order Cupressales; family Taxaceae; genus Torreya; species Torreya grandis. Next base: position 3,832,809 of record JARHVA010000249.1, read on the forward strand.
TTAACATAGTAACCAAAAAGTCAAATAGAATCATAGGAAAAGTTTTAAATTATAAGGTGATAATTTGACCTATGAGGTCAAATTTGTCTACATTTTGGTGACTCAACTGGGAAGCATGTCTGTTATGCTTATGAACTAGATAATTGACATATCTTTTGGAATAATAAAATCTCTCTTACATTATAAAATGAACACTAATATATCTTATCAATGACTACAAGACTCTTGACTTGAAACAAGAAAACTACTTCTCTTCCAAAAATAAGGAAAGAAGACACACAAAACAAGGGAAACAAACTAACAATATGCATGTACAAGATAAGCACTTATTTGAAATAAAGCATAAGAAAACTAATATGCTAGGATAGTACCTAGAAGAAAACAAACTAACTATGTAAAAAAGAACTTATCTCTTAATAGCAATGTTTCAGATGTATCCCACTGAATGGGATTAGAAGCTCCTCACCATCCATCTTAGCAAGTTAAAAAGCATTATGGTATTTTTAGTTGGAGATTGTGTAAGGACCACTCCAAAGGGAGTCAAACTTTGTGTGCCTTCCTATCTTAGCTATTTTCTCATCCCACTTTATAACCAAGTCTCCTTATTTGAAAATTTTTGAAGATGCTCCTTTATCAAAGGTTCTCTTAACTTGTGCTTGATGAATTTCCATGGCCAATATGGACAAATTTATAATTTATTTTAACTCCATAATCTTAGCATACCTCACCTCCATTGGTTCATTCTCAAACAACTCTAGTTGATGCATTAGTTTCAATGCAGGAAACTCAAGTGAGATAGGCAACCTTATTTCATTTCCATAAACTAGCTTGTATGGTAAATTATTTATAGACCTTTTATAGGTGGTTCTATCAGCCCATAGAGATTACTTAAGATTAAAATTTTATGTTCTCTAATTATCTTCAATGTTCCTTCTTATGATCTTCATTAGGTTCTTATTGGTGGACGCAGTAAGGCCATGGCATTATCTAAAATAATAGTGGAAGGAATGCCAAATCTTGTAAGTAAAACTTCATAAAAATCCAACACACTAGATTCATTTTCTTCCTTCAAAGCTACTGCTTCTATCCATATAGTGAAGTAATCCATGGAAATAAGGATCCACTTATGACACAAGCTTAAATTTGGATTAATGAGGACAATGACATCCAAACCCCATTGGACAAAAGGATGATCCACTAAAATTGGTTGGAGAGATAAGGTATCAAGTCTTTCTTTTCTTATAAACATGGCACATTTCTTGTACTTCCTCACCCAAGAATGGAAATATCTTAATTTGTTTGGCCAATAGTACCCACCTCTCATGATCTTAAGGGTTATTGTCCTTTTTGATAAATGTCCTTCACCTTATCCATCATGGAATTCCTCAAGTAATTTTTCTATTTGGCTTGGCTCTTTTCACATTGACAACATACCATTGATGTCCTTCCTAAAAGTAAGCTATAAACAAAGAGAAAAGGAATGGACTACAATCTAAAATACCTTCTTCTTGATGCACTTAAGTTTATAGGATAAAAACCATTTTGTATGTACCTTACGAAGTCTTGAAACTAGCTTGAAGATGATGTATGATCAACTACAATTTATTCATCATTTATCACTAAAACTATATCCTTATTCTCTTGAAAGTCTTGGGCCAGGTGTTCACATAATCCTTTCCCTCTAATCATCTTAGTGACCTTTATTTCAACATCATACTCCATCACTCTTGTTATCCAACATTCCCTTTATTTATTTATGTCCTTGTTCAACAAGAACTCCTTGATACTTGGATGAGCAACCATTAGATATATCATGTTGTTAGATAATAAGTGTTTAAACTTCTTAAGACATCTAATTATTGAAAGGATTTGTTTTTATACATAGGTGTACCTTGTCTCATATTCCTCTAATCCTTGACATAATAAAGCTATTGGATGCTCTAAATCTTGTTCATTTTGTTGCATAAGTATACCTAAAATTGTTTCCATGTTAGCATATGTATACAAGATGAAATATCTTAAAAAATTAGGATTAATGAGGGTAGGAGCAAAAGATATTACTCATTTGATCTCTTAAAAACTATTCATGCCCTTATTATTCTAAATTAAGCTTTGATTATACTTAAGCATGGTTGTAGTGTATTTTCCAAAGTTTAAAAATCATATATGTATCTCCTTATAAAATTTGTTTTGCCTATAAAAATTTGCAATGCCTTCTTATGTTTAGGCAAAGATAAGGCAACTATGAAATCTATACTCTCAAGATAAATGCTTAAACCATTCTTGGAAACCACATGTTCAATAAGCTTACCTTTGTATACTAAAAATACACATTTCTTGGGATTAAAAGATACCCCAAATTCTCTACATCTCTCAAACACATCTTTGAGATGAACCATGTGTTCACTTGCACTCTTTGAAAATACAGTAATATCATCTAAGTATATAAGAATAAACATATTGATTAGACCTTAGACTTCCATATTCATGGCTCTTTGAATTTTTTCTCTAGCATTAGACAAATTGAATGGCATTTAACTATAGGCAAAATTCCCCCACTTGGTAGTGAAGGCTATCCTAAACTAATCTTCCTCCTTAACAAGAATTTGGTTATATCCACTATAACCATCCAATAATGAGAATATTTATAAACCAACTACCAACTATAATATTTTATCCATATATGGCAATGGATAATTATCTTCAAGAGAGGCCTTATTCAAATCATGAAAATTAACACAAATCCTGATTTATCTATTTTTCATCCTTACTAGAACAGGGTTTACCACCCAAGTAGAATGCTTGATTGAGAAAATAATGGTTAATTCAATTATCTTATGAAGTTTATTTTTCATCAAAGAATAAATTTTTGGATTGATTTGTCTTTGCCTTTGTCTAACCGGTTTTGTATTGTAGCCTAAAATTTAAGCTCTATGGATTAAATTATGCAATTCAATCTACTCAAACTTCAAACCACCAAGTAAAGTCTAGATCCATTAAAACCTAAATGTAATTGGATGAATAAACCCATTAAATCCTACACTTAAATCTCAAAGTTAGATTCTCTAAACCATGATCAAATAGATTAAAAATAAAGATATAGAGATTGGATTACCTTGACTCAGATTGGCATGGTGATGTTTGATCATGGATGAAGGATGCATTGATGGTTAGATATGGATTCCTCACTTGATTAATAGTTAGACATGGATTTGTTATAATCTTTTTATATGACCTTCCATGGAAGAGAAGAGTTTTTTAAATATATTTTGGATGGAGGGATCAATTGTGGATATTCAAACTTGGTTTTGGGGAGATCAAGGGTTGAGGATTAACCAAGGAATTTAAAATTCCTTGAAAGCCTCTAGATTTAGAGGCTTCTAGAGAGGATGGGTTACAATAGAGAGGATTATAAAATTGAAGGATTATATAATCCTATTTGGGGTTAATGATAATTATATGGGGGATTATATAAGGATTAGGTAGGTGATTAGGGACTAGGGGTGTAGGAGAGGCTAGGAGTAGGCTAATGTAGGTGGGTAGGTGGGTCATGGGAATTTAAAATTTTGAAATAATAGGTAAGTATGGTTAGATTAAGATAAAGATATGATTGGATGAATTAATGATAAATTGGGATAGAATAAGGTTAGTAGATGATGGATAATGAAGGGTAATATTAGATAAATGATTAGGAAGGGGGGATATTAGAATGGGATTAAATATAATAAATTAGATGAGAAAAATTAGTATCAAGTATTAGTGACATTAAATGAAGTGAGTGGATTTATATACATAAATTTTTCCCCTCTTTTAAATTTAATTATGAGTCAAGTGAAGTGGAAGGAGTAATGGTCTTTCAAATAAAAACCATGTCATGGATGAATGTTAGTAGATATGATGTAAGTGGATATGATTCCCCATCGAGAGGACATATAGGGAAGAATGAAATGGATGGACACTCAAAATAATAAATGAGGGGTGGGATGTAATGGATAGATGAGATTATGAGATTCTAAGTGTGAGATAGAAGATGAGTTCAATTTGAGCAGTGAGCTACAAATTGATGATACCCCTAAAAAAGATATATGCATAGGGCATAGATATGATAGGTGTCATGGTTGTCGACACATCTTAAGGGGGAATTAACTATATCATGATAATGATAATATTTAAATGGACACAAGCTTTAGGTGTATCCCAAGTAAAGATGCATGTAAGGAGGAGTTATAGTCTAGGATAAGATAGTGATTTGAAAAGATTAATGGTGAGTTTATCTCAAAGCTAAAGTTTGATCAATATGATATAGGTGATGATAGGGAATAAATGATATGGTTGAGTGAACAAAAGATAAGGGATAAGAATTAGAATATATGGATTCAAATCAATGAGCCATAATGTGATTACTAGTGAGGATGCCCCTAGTAAGGACACATACAAAGGAGTGATAGAAGGCATAGTGGTTGAGCTATCCTTGGGAACTAAAAAGTGACCAAGCATTTCCTACATAGTCTAAAAAGACCTTAGGTTGATGTAGTTATAACTTTGGATTGATAATGAAGATGATGATTAGAGGGCGATGTTAGTGATGAGAGGATATGATTCAGATGATAAGATGAGGATAAAATATTGGATGTTATTTGGAGGAATCGATAAGATTAGATTAGAAATAAGAAATAAGGATTATTGATTATAGGATAAAGATGAGGATGATAAATGATAAGATTATAGGTGATCAATCCATCTCAGATGTCATAAGGCTCATCATATTCAAAGCAATCCTATAGATATGGAACTTGATAGTATGCCTCATGATATAGATATGAACAAGAGGACATGGTGTCAAAGTTTATAAAATGGGAAAGTAGTGAACTCTACATCATCAAGGGAACTTTTGGTGTCCTCAATGAATCCTTATTCATTGCCTAATAGACAAAAATAAACATGACACAATAAAATATATTCATGATAAAAAAAACATGCAAACAAGATAAATAGAAAAAATAAGTAACACACAAAGTATCTACACATAGTGTCACAATGGGATGAGTGATTGGGTGATGGCTCTGACTAGGATGGTCATGATGTGATTGTGGATGAAGCATAGACTTGGATTTGAGAGAGACAAGTGATAATGATGAGGATTGACTAATGATTTAGATAAAGGTATGGACTTGGATGAGAGACTAGGATTAAGATAAGGATATGGATAAGGATATAGATATGAAGATGACAAAGGATTTCCAAAATAAAAAACCTTACAAGAGTCTAAAATATTAGGAGACGATGGGATCAAATATCTTCCATACTAGAAAATAGTAATTGGTTGGGTGCTAGGTATGGAGAGGTAATGATAGAAAAGTGATGGGATCATATACCTTTCAAACTAGTAAAATAGTGATTGGATGGGTGATAGATATAAAGAGGAAATTATAAATATGGTGATGGTTTCATAATTAGATTCATTCACAAGGCTATGGATGTCCATAATACCTAGATAAAATGATGATGAAGATATGGTGAGATGGGTGACCACTCTAATTTGGTTCTAAGATGAAATTATGGATGGGATATTAGACATCATTTGGGATGGACAATAGGGTAGATTGGATGAGTATTGGATGTGGTATAGGATGATGTGATGGAGATATATGTGACTAGGAGATAAGTCATAAGACAAGAAATCATGAAATAATTTTGATTTTTTAAAATTTTATGATTTTTAGGGTTTTGGACATATTTCAATTTTTAGGATTTTTTTTGGGATATGTATATACACTATACAAATGGGGTTCCTAGTAAATGGAATACCAATCCTATAAACTAGGATAAGGATGGATGAACTAATGGATGAGACCAAGAAATAAGGGACTAGGGAGTGACAATGACCACATCATGAAGGAGCCAGATGTTTAATTACCTAAGTGTCCATTGGAAGATATGCTAAGATGATTGAAAAACATTTATCAAGACACATTCCATTCCTTACAAAGGTTAGGAAAGAATGATATATAGGATTTAGGACACAATGGTAGATGATGGATAAAAGAATAGATGGAGGGGATGGATAAGGGATGGATTAACAAGGGATATGAAATGGATGTATTTTTCCCCTAAGTATTGAGGTTCAATATAGATAATGGATTAGTCTATCATGATGATGTAGACTATTTTTATCATGGTACTTGCTCAAGGTGCCAAAAGATTGGTTTTAACCATTGGATGAATGATTTTTTATTTCACCCCATTTTTTTACTTTTGACTTTTTGAAATAGCATCTTAATTTATTAGAGGTGGGCAAGATGTAGGATGCAGGCATTATTGGGATTTTTAGCCAACATATATTCTAAGGATATGTGATGATAGGATCATGTTGTCACTATTGGATGTATTTGGGTTTATGTGACCTTTGTTGATACTCAATTATGACCCCTCCAAATATCTAGACCAAGTGTCTTTTTTTTTCCTAGGAGAGACAATGTTTCCCAAAAAGGTGATGGGAGATATGGATTTGATTAAATCTTGATGGGGATGTATGGGATAGGATGGAGTGATGGGTGATGGAGGATTAGGACTAACAGTCACATACACCATTATAAATTTTGGACATTCTTAATTTGATTGGTTCCATGTGAAAAAGACTATAGGAGATCCAAGATACTTTGATTTTGTGGTTCATATTTGATCTAATTATTTCAAGGATTATCAGCCATGCTTTTGATTTTATTTTGATGTTTTGATTAGATTTGACTTTGACCACTTCTTGGTGCCAAATTTTGGGCTTCACTAGGGGAGATTAATTTCTTACTTGATATATAATGATTATTTTAACTTTGATAGTACCCTAGTGCCTAATTTTGGGCTTCATTAGGGGAAGATGCATTCATATAAGGCTAATGATTGGAATCTTCTTGATTTTGACTACTAGGATCAAGGATGACTTGATTATGATTTATGACTTTTGGAATGTGGTCTTGTACGTTTATACTTATGTCACATATTCTATTACTTGAGGAAGTCTCTGATGATATATGTTCTTATTAATCCCTATGGAGGGAGGTGATTAAATGATCATTCATAGGAAGAAAGGGATATATGGTGGATGAAAGTGGTATAGGTGGAAGGATGAGGTCAATGAGTGGTGATGGGGCATCATAGTCTTCATAGGGGTTATTATGAGACCTAATTTTGACATTGAATAAAATCTTCTCAAGATCAGTAAAAGGATCACTAGGACTAGTTGTAGTGTACATGTCCAAAGGAGGATCAAATTCACTCTAGAAATATTCAATAAACAAATCTTACAAGAACTAATTTATGATATTCTTGGTAATGGAATGGAGGCATCTAGATTAAAGGGATCCTCAAAAATAAAGGAATTATTAGAATCAATAAGGGATGACATTTTTTATGAGGAATTTGATGTGAATACTAGTGTTTAACATGATCTTGATGAAGATAAGACTTTTGATTTTGTCTTTAATGATAACTCTAATGTAAAATATGTAAGGTTACAAGTTGAATATTGATTGTCCATAGTTAACCTCTCATTATGGGGTATTTTATGTGATGGTGGAGAGGGAGATAATGGATGGATGATAAGCCCATAGAAGGAGTTATGAGAGATGAGAGGACTAGGATTATGGGGAAGAGACTCATCTTTGATGTAATATTTATCGAAGATAGGGGGATTATGGAGTATGGGTGTGGTGTCTTGACTTTATATTAGAATGGGAAGGGCTTGATCATGATTGAGAATGGAATCTTGGCATTCATCTTCTTGTGTGCCCAAGGATGGAGACTCATATGGTTAATCCTCAATTATTATGTTACCATAGTTGATGAGGCCTTGGACAAAGTTTTGGAAAGGATGACATCAATTGATAGAATGCCCCTAGGTTTGGTGATATGCACAATATTAATTAACTTTATACCAAGAGGGCTTAGGCTTAGTGGGATTAAGATGTCAAATAGGTAGATATACCATCATGTTAATAGTGATGAGCTCTTTAAAAAGGGCTTTCAAGGATATATGAAGAGGGGTTTATGGACCCATTTCATTATGTGACTTAGATGTGGAATCATTGGGTTTTAGATCAAATGATTTTTTATGTGACTAGGTGGATGGAATGGTAATAGTCAATGTCGCTAACTTTGCTAGTATGAATGGGCAATGGATGGTTTATGACTAATGGATGGAGGATGGGTATAGGATTCACATGAAGGGGATTGGATAAGAGGTGTAATGATTTGAAGGGTATTAACACCTTCAAGAAGTGGAGCACCCATCATAATAAATTATAAGATGATCTCATCCTTATTGGTAGTTATATATTGGTCTATGAGTATGGGGTCTAGCTCCATGGGGAATGGATGATAAGAGATGGATGATGGGAGGGAGGATAAGGATTAAGTATTGTTCCTTGAACAAAGTGTGTGCAATGACCAGGATAGTATGATATATGTTGATGATGATGAAGTGGACTAAATGTGATTAGGATGATATAGTACTAATGTCAAATTTTAGATGGATAGTTCAATGTATACTAATGTCATATCAATGATGCCTAGTTGTCAAGCTAATAAAAGGATTGAGGATTTGATTGGTCCTTAAATTAAAACTAGCCATATGATGATATGATGAGTGCTAGTTATGAATAGGCAAGGATGATAGAGACTGGATTGATGATGATGGGTTTTCTAGATTGAGACTGACAAAGTGATAAGATGTTAGCAGGATACTAACTAGGTATGAGATCTGACCAAGTGATGAGTGATAGTTTGACTAGGATGATAATATTATATGGATAGGAAAAATAGAATAGCTCAAGCCTTAGAAATATTTGTTCAATATGGGACAGGTTTTTATTATGTGATGAAGGTGATAGGGGTAAGGACAAATATACATAGGTGGTGATGAAATGATCAAGGGTAAGATGAATGGGATGTGAATGGTATGGACACATGTGTGACCTAAAAATCCAAATAGGATAAGATAGGATGAGTTTAGATTATATGAGTGATGAAGACAAGGTCAAGACAAAGCAATTGATTATGGATGGGATGGATTTAATAAGGTGTGATTGACAAGATATGATTAATGATAAGTGGGATTAGGATGGGTTGTGGCTAGAAAGATGTACAAGAGAACAAAATTATGTATAAGAGAATAAGACAAGGATATACAAGAGGTGATTAGGATGTGGTCTACACTAGGATGATATTAAGTCAAGGTGGGAGATGGGATAAAGATATACAAAAGGCAATGATGAGATAAATATGAGATCGTTAGTTATGATCAATTGATGAGATAGGATAAGATGGGATGAGAAGATTAGGATAGGCAAAAGATAATATTTACATGAGGTTAATGACAAGGATATACAAGAAGATAAGATAGGATATGTGAGTGATGGGTGGGTATTCTTAATGATGGATGGAAATAATGAGACTAAGAGGAGATTAAGACAATATGGGAGATAGGATAAGGATATACCAAGGCAATGCTAAGATGGGGCTGGGATGATGACATATGATGAGATAAGATAATATGGGGATGATAGGATTAGGATACGGTGAAGACAAAAGAGGGTGATGGGGAATAGGAATATAGAAAGGATATTAGGAGGATGATATGATGATAATATAAAGATATATAGGATGAGTATATATGTTTAAGAGGATGATAAGAATGTACAAGATGATAGGCCCAAGATGCATGAGATGGGATGATGGATGTATATTGGGATGATCATAAGGCTGTATAAGATGGGGTTAAGATATGTAGGTGATGGGGGATGATCAAGGGTGGGTGGAGATGGTGAAACTCGAAGGTGATTAAGGAAAGGTGGTGATGGGTAATAGTATAAGATGTGTAAAAGGATTTACAAAAGGACAATATGTACAATGGTATGATGACCAAGTTGTACAAGATGATATGTACAAAAGGATGATATGATGAGGTTGTAAAAATGAGAAAATGATGAGGCAAGGATATATAAGGTGGTATGAACAAAATACTTAGATAAGTATATAGGTTTTGATGAAGGTTAAATCAGATCATAAATAACACTGGTTTAGCACAACACACACCCAAGCAAGCAAACCACAAAACCTATGATTAGTAAACTCAAGGGTGTGTAACTTGATGCCCGTATAATAAAATGGATTGATAGGTGAGGCTATAGGCTCGTGACCTATTATACAATCTAAAAAACCCTCTTGACCCCATTTTCACATGATGGATATTTAGGATTTCATCTTAACTCTAGTAGTGAGATGATTATTATAGCCGAAGGATCCTATGCTAGGCTTTCACAAGGCTCTCTGGGTGCATCCCCTATATACATGAAGGTAAATTGGGTCCCAAGTCTATATATGATGTTATATAACTAACTTTTATCTTTGATCTTATCTACCCCTCACTCCATGTAACCCTTTATGGGTAATTAAACTTTTGCACCTAATAATAGCTCTCCTAATTTTTAGACTCTACTAGAACACAAAGTTTGGACTAGTGTGTGGTGGTAAAATCCCCCTTCACTAGCCCCATAGAAAATAAAAAGGATGGGGGGTTTATATCTATTTTTTGATCCCCAAGGAATTATCATTAATACACAAGGGGTAGAGCATGCACTAATTTTATCCCTTGAGATACAAATAGGTAGACCAAAAGATTAATTAACTGATTATATTAAGTGTGATGTATTTAAAAGATGAAAGACAAGAATATAAAAAACTAGGGGATATATAAAATATGAAAATAAAATGATTAATATGATTAAAATTATTTTTCAAAGTGCCACAAGGAGTCTTTGACAAGTAGCCTACAAGTAAACAATTAGTAATTTTTTATTTGGCACTCAGTAGATGTAACCTACAAGACAAGGATTAATAGTTTGACTAATAATCTTGAGGGGGGCCTATAAGACATAATGTTATACCAAAATATTCCATAAAAAATATGATGTTATTTATAAAAATATCCACTATATTTACCCCTATAAGAAACAAAATGTTAGTCGAATAGGCCTCAATAAAATACCCTAATAAAATCATTATTTGGCTTTATAACTTCTTTGGGTGAGTAGGCCATGATGTGGGGGCCTGGGATAGGAAGCCCCCAGTGGGGTCAAGGGGAAGTTCCCCTTACATGGTTAAGGTTTAGAGCCTCTTTTAGGGTTTGGGGGTAGCACCCCAAGCACGCTTCCTTAAATATAAAATCATAATTACTTAGTACAAAAATGCAACCAGAATGCACAAAATTATGACTTTAAGATAAAATCACTAATTATGAGTTATGATTTTGCAATGGTTAGTTAACCATGATGGTTAACATATAAAATCATGGTTATGACTACCAAATCATGAGTGTGATTGACAAAATTGCTAATAGCAAGTTATGATTTTGTAATGGTTAGTTAACCATGATGGTTAACTAGCAAAACTATGGTTAAGACTACAAAATCATGACAGTGATCAAAAAAATCTCTAATATTTATAAATCAAATGTTTTAATTTTGTGATAAACTAAAAAACCTAAAAATTTTGATTTTGGACTAAAACAAATATTTTGAGCCTAGATGTGCAAAAGATGTCTTTTGATAGTAGATTATGATTGATTAAAAATTTGATGCTTATGATGTTTATAAATGGAGATGCTAGTCAAAAATGGATAGAATCTAAGACTTTAAAAGATGATATATTCAATTAAAATTGGTCCTAAATCTACCTTATATAATTCAAATATGATAACCAGTAGATAGAATGGTTGAAATTGATAGAATTTTCTTAGAATTATAAAATCGCTATTAAGATTACAATACCACAACTCCTTAGAGCAATATCATGATTATGAAAATTTCATGACTTGTGGTTTTCTCAAAGATAGGGGAAAGGTAAGAATCTATGTTTGATTTTGTCTTTTGATGATCTCTTGTCTCGCCTCTCCCCTCTACTAACCCTGTCAATCACACAGGTAAACTATAGAGAGAAAAAATATGGTTATAACAAAATGATTAGCAAAATATTTATCCCGTAAGACCTAGGAAATGAAAAGACGGGGTTATATCATGTGTGGATGTTTATTCTTTCCTAAAATAATAGAGGACACCAAAATAAAACATGTAGGTTAGAGGATTATGAATTTCTGCTAATGATTTTATCAATGTTTACAAAATCGCTACTCAACAGTGTAAAATTGTAGTTTCCTGGAAAAAACCACAACTTCAAAAGTAGTGATATTATAAAAAACCTATAGACTATTAGTGGTTTGGAAAAATTCATATTTTATCTTTCCAAAAATGCAACTTACTGAGTAAAATCATAATTTTTGAGTTGCAATTTTGTCAAATGGTCAAAAACATGCATGGTCAAAGTAAATAGCTAATGATTAAGTCAAACAATTATTACAATATCATGACTATTGGGAAAAAATCATAACCACAAGGTCATGAATACTAGTGCAATTTCATAATTGTAACGTAGATACACCAATTTTCAAAAATTCAAGATTTTTCTTATCTAATTAATCTTTTAAGCTAGCAAAAACAACACTAACAATAAAAATTGATTAAATTGGGAGCAAGATCCTATTATGGTCACCAAAATATAGCCTAAAATTTGAGCTCTATGGATTAAATTGTGAAATTCAATCTACTCAAACTTTAAACCACTAAGTAAAGTCTAGATCCATTAAAACCTAAATGTAATTAGATGAATAAACCCATTCAATCTTACACTTAAATCCTAAAGTTAGATGATCTAAACCATGATCAAATAGATTCTTAATAAAGATATTGAGATTATATTACCTTGACTAAGATTGACATGGTGATTCTTAATCATGGATGAAGGATGTATTGATTGTTGGACATGGATTCCTCACTTGATTGCTAGTTGGACATGGATTTGTTATAATCTTGTTAGATGGCCTTCTATGGAGGAGAGGAGTTATTTAAATATATTTTGAAGGGAAGAATCAATGGTGTACATTCAAACTTGGTTTTGGGGTGATCAAGGGTTGAGGATTATCCAAGGAATTTAAAATTCCTTGGAAGCCTTTAGATTTAGAGGCTTTTAAAGAGGAGGGGTTAGAATAGAGAGGATTCTAGAATACTCTTAGGGGTTAATGATGCTTAGATGTGGATTAGGATGGATTAGGTATGTGATTAGGGACTAGGGGTGCAGAAAAGGCTAGGATTAGGCTAGTGTAGGTGGGTATGTGGGTCATGGGAATTTAAAATTCCCAAATAATAGGTAAGTAGGGTTAGATTAAGATAAAGAGATGATTAGGTTAATTAGAGATGAATTGAGATAGAATAAGGTTAGTATATATTGGATAATTAAGGGTGATATTAGATAAATTATTATAAAGGGTGGATATTAGAAAAAGATAAATTAGAATAAATTATATGAGCAGAATTAATGTCAATTAATAGTAGTATTAGTGATGTTAAATGAAATGAGTGGATTTAGATGCATACATGTATCAACCTCTAGATCAATGGTGTGTTGAGATTAAATTGGATAAAATCCCTTAAAGTCTATATAATTCCATGTAAAGACATCAGTAAACTCCCTACATATATCAATAAATTATTATTTTTGAGATTGAGTACATACTTTACCTAGTTTGATAGTTTTTACAACTAATATCTCAACATTAGCATAATGTTCTTCCTTGGTTAAAAATGAATAATTTTCTCTCATCACTTCATCATCTCTATTTAATATTTTTTCATGAATTAAAAGACATTTGGGTATATTATTGGACTTAAGTTGGATAATCTAATCTCCATATTATTGTAAAATCTTTGATTGATTTCTAGAAGATAATTTAGCTTCCTCTTATAAGAAGTGAATAATCTTATCATCATATTCAAAAACTTTCCAGTTATCATGATTGTTATGAATATAAGGCCTCACCACAATCTTGATATGTGACTAATTTATCTCATTCCTCACATCAGTTGTAATACTGAATTGAGCTCCTATGGTAGCCAATCTATCTGCATGTTTTTTATTTTCTCTTAGCACTAATTGAATATCAAAAGAATAAAAATACTTTAGGAGGTACCAAATCTATGTTTATAATATATTATCAACCCATTATTTCATACATTTATCCCTCTCACTTGGTAAATCACAAGTTTAAATCTTGTAAAACACTTATTCCCATCTTCCTAGCACATTACAAACTGTGGACTAGAGCCTCATACTCTGATACATTATTATAATATCAAAACTAAAACCTAATAGAAAAAAAATACATTTTTTTGGTAGGTTATATAATCATCATTCAATCTATAGTACCATGCTTTTTCCTTAACCCATAAAATTAGAGCTACCAAAGGCCATCTTTTGACCCATCTATTTTCACTATGGGCAGAATTTGTGCATCATTTTCATGAAGACAATAGACACAAAGTCCCTCCTATTCAATAATTTTATATAGATCATATTCATTAAATTTTTAATCCCATTCATCAATAAATATATCAATAACTCCTTCAAGAGGTGATTTGGATTATACTTTATTAGCTTGTTCCACCTCATCTAAAATGACATAGTTTATGTTCACAACATTTAGCATGTAGGGATCCAAATAAAAGCATGCAATAGGTTTAGATTAAATAGTGACCTTGGTCCCATATCTTATTTTTAACATTAAATAATTCCAATAATCTAGTAAATAACTACCAATCTTTTATGTGAAATATCTAGACAAGCATATGGTAAAATATGGAGGCAAGTCCACCACCACTACATCATATTGAATAGTTACATTTAGGAAAGCATAAAAAGTTAATTTCAGGACCTTGATTATCCGAATAGTATTTTTTTTGGATACATCAAGATATAATACACCTTTGGTGTTGGGCTCATACACCAAACCAAGCTTGTCTACAATCTACTTAGGCATAACTATACTACTAGCTCCACTATCTACCATACAATTATGGACTAAGGTATTACCAAAAATTAAAGAGAGATAAAAAGGTTTTTTATTTAGTTTTATCTCATATTTACCAAGTTTTACCTCCTTATTTACTTGTGTCACTTAGTGTTTCTTTGGTTGATCTGAATTTGCCAAAACTACACTCTATTTCTCAACTAGTTTTGGAGATAACTTGAGGACTACAAGTTATTAAATAAGAATGTCCTTTTATCATAAGATTGATAATAAATCCCACATTTTCATCTTGATAATATACCTCTTCATATGATCAATAATATTTAAAGGAGTTTCACTGACCTTTGGTTGCACTCTTAGCATAACTAGATGATCTTGCACTTGTGGTACTTGATGAGATTTACCAACTTCCATATTCTAATTTTCATACGGTGTTGGGATATAAAAATAATTATTAACACATTTATTAATAATGGGAAGGGTTATTGGAACATGACCCACCTCCTTATTCTCTTTAATTTCCCTTTTATTTCCTTTAGTGATAGCTACAACATATTGTTTAAAGTACTAGAGTCACCAACTTGATTCAAAACTACATGGTCATCAATTTGCCTAATCATAAAGGTTAAATCCAGCTTCCCTTGTCCATGTTACACCTTATCTTATTGTTCTATACCCTCACCATGTCTACTTTCATGAAGAGAAGCCTTTTCTTGGGTCATCTAAGGCATCACCATAGATTTGTTTACTAAGTCCTAATTCTACATATCATTTGGATTAGATGGATACCAACCTAAATCTATCATCATAATATTTTGTTTTGGTATAGGTATAATAGCTTTAGATGAAGAAGGAGCATAGCATAAGGTTTGGCCTATATGATATATCCTTAAGCTTGATATGAAGGTCTTTGTTCTCTAAAGCCTTTATAAGGTAGTATAGTGTCTCTAAAATGCTAATAGGTAGGCTGATTAGGTGTTTGGTAAGGCCTATTATCTTAGTATTATTGCCTTTTTAGCTGAACAATTTCATTCCTAAAGGATTGTAACATTCCCTTGGGTTATCCAATCTCAGTTGATTGACTAAAAAGGGTTGTAACTTGTGCCTAGGGGCTGGAATGTGATCCATTAAAGGAGCTTGAGGGTTTATATTTGGTTGTGTTTCTAGGAAAAGGGAATATGAGTTATAGGTGCCAATTTTCTAGCCTAAATCAAATTGTTTTCTACTCTAATAACTATTTCATATGCATTTGGAAGTGTAATACCACCCATAGACTGAATCGTGACACTAATGTCTAAATTTAGAGCTTTTAAAAAATAAAAAATGATAGTATAGAGATGACCTAATAATAAGAGGTATCCTAGTCCATGTCTTCTAAAATCATAGGTTAAAATCTATCATAAACTCATAGGAAGCCCTCCTTATGGTTTTTAGTTATTTAACCAGTGACAAGTTGTCAAATTTGTCTTCAAACTACCTACAAAAGGCTGCACCTAGTTCATCCCAAGAATTAATAGAATTTAGAAGAAGGTTTATATACCACTGCAATGTTTTTCTTTTGAAGGATGTAGCAAGCAGTCAGATAGTTATGTTCTTTTGGACAACATTGTGGATAGAACAAAGGTTGGATACATATTTTATGTGTTCAACAAGCATAGTTTGGTCTTCCCTTGAAAATAAAATAATGATCTTAAGGTTTGAGGTTGGTATATCATCATACTAATCAATATTCAATGGTATTCTTCTATTGAATGAAACAAACACTTGGTTCGTAGGAAGAGCCATTTAGATAATGAAAATTGAATTGTCTAGTAAAATGGGTTAATTAGGAGATTGGAAAAAAAATATAGGATATTTATTTGTCTTTATAAATCTTTTACTTTTATATGAATGATAAGGAAACTCAACAAATTTAAAAGGAACACCTTTGCAATGAAACTTGTGCTAGCATGTTGCTAAGAATCATGCAACTTCAAGGAATCTTCTATCTTAAAATATGATGAGAGTCCTTTACTGATGCAAATGCTTTTCTCTAGCTCCAAACTTCAGCTATGCCAAGGAGTATGTGTCCCACCAGGCTACCAAAAAATATTTTCAATCAGGAGTGCTACCCTTATGAGAATGTGTGCCACTTCCCACTCCTACTAAAATAATGGAATCTCTCCTGAGTGTGGGTGAATTTGAAATGGAGAGAATCTTTAGATAGAGGGATGGTTCCCTTGATGAACTCACTAAACCTAGTTATAATCCTAATAACTATTGATTTCTAACATAAAGGGTGAAATAATAATGCTTACACTAAAATTGAAATAAAAACTTGGAATAAAGGTGATGCACTAATGTTTATGACGACTTTTTATTGAAATTGACACTCTTAGGAAGGAAAGGAGCCTACACATATTCTCTTCACTTTAGGTATATGGATTATATAATAGTGTTTCATATAAAAGACTTAACAAAACTCACTCTTTGTATGGAAGGAATGAAATATTATTGAATTCACATCCAAACTTAGACTGATATTAAACCTAGACACTTAGTATGACTTGTCTAAACTCAAACATGCTATAAGAATTTATAAAAACTAGACATTAACATAGGAAAGCTATTGACTCACAATGTTATATCAATGGAAATCACCATACACTTCACACAAAAATCTAAAAAATGGAGAAAAATACCTTCTTTAATATTTAAGAGGTGTAGTACAAAAATTTGGTAGCTTTCAGCATAGCCAAAGCAAAAAGTGATAATATAATTTTGGAAAAGGAGATACAAATATAAAATAGTAGGAGAGGGGAGATAAAGCATCCCAAAAATAGGAATGATTAACTTTATCTTCAAACCCTCCAAATCACTATGTAGTGTTTCCTAAATTATCTCTTTTCACTCTTTCCCAAAGGTGGCATAGGGGTAGAATAGAATTTTTTGGAGAATTTTGAAAAGGTCTTCAGCATTGATTGGTCAAGCTTGACCACTTTGAAAAATCGTAAATCCTTACTTGCACACCCTATATACTAGCTTGCATGCCATTCTTGAAGAATCCTTAAAAATAGGCCTTCAAGTCTTAGTCATGTCTTCCATCAACTTCCTCAACTTTTGAATGATGTCTCCCATCTTAGTGAGGTTTTTATAATATTCCTTAAAGCATCTTTAACCCTTTGAACTTCTTAGGGGTAGGAGGGAAAGAAGGTCTTGTTAGGACTATTAAAGACTCTTTAAACCCTTTGAATGTTATTTTAAACTAAATTTGACTTATTATTCTCCTCCAAATGGCATGGAAGAGAGATTCAACCTTTAATAACTTCTATATGTTAAGTTGTGGAGCTAAAAGCTTCACTATTATGAAAATGTGGAGGTTGTTGGGCTTAGCCAGTAACCAGCATCAGTAGTATTGCTGAAATCAGTCAGGTGTGGATCAGATCTAACCAACATCAGTCAGGGATCGATCGATGTCGGTCATATGCATACTGACAGTGACCGGTGTCGGTCACCTATGTGTGTGCATTTGCATGTGTTTCCAGAATTAGATTTGTTCTAATTCTAGGAGGATAGAGTGTTTGCATGTAAAGACTAATTTTAGTCTTGAGCCTATGTTTCTAATTATTGTATGCCTTGGATCCTATTTAAGAGACCCATGGGGCATGTATTGTAAGCAAGTAAGTAAGCAAGGTCAATTAGATCTGCAAGGTGCAAGATCAAGAAGATTAGCTGAAGCAAGGGAATAACAACTCGGTTATTGAGTTAATTGTAATTGATTGAGAGAGAGAACTCTTGAGAGAAATACTGTACACCAAAGAGGTATAGGAAGAGTGAGATTTCTTCATTGTATTCTGGAAGAGTTTAATACAAGATTGGTTGTTTCCTGTATCTCCTATTATTTGTTATTTCTAATTTCTAGTTACTTATTACTTATGGTTCAATTCTATGTTTAGTTGCTTATACAAAAGTAATCAATTGTACTCCAAGTTCCTAATAGTGGGTATCAGAGCTAGGATCACTAATAAGTGGTAGAGTAGGTTAGTGTTTGTTGATTACAGGTTCACTCACAGGGGTTTCTATTTGAGTGGGAGCAAAGCAATGGCAGAAGAAAGTAAAATAAGAATGGAGAAATTCAATGGCAAGAATTATCAATTATGGAGGATGCAGATAGAAGATTATCTGTATCAGAAAGATCTATTTTTACCGTTGGGTGGGATTTCAAGTAAGCCCATAGATATGCAAGATGAAGAATGGAATGTTCTTGATAGAAAGGCTCTTGGATATATAAGGTTGAGCCTGGCATCTTCTGTGATTTCTAATTTATCACAGGCAAAGACAATAGTAGAGTTAATGGATACTTTGGCAAACTTATATGAAAAACCCTCAGCTTCGAATAAGGTATATCTTATGAATCAATTATTTAGTTTGCAAATGCAGGAAGGTGGATCTGTATATAGTCATCTTAATGATTTCCATGAAATTGTAAATCAGTTAAATTCAGTCAAAATAGTTTTTGATGATGAAATTAAGGCTCTCTTAATCTTATGCTCTTTACCTGAAAGTTGGCATAGCTTGGTAATGGAAGTTAGCAATACTGCATCTGCTTTAAATATCTTGAAAGTTGATGATGTTGTTAGTGTAATCTTGAATGAAGAAATTTGTAGGAAAAGCACAGGGGAAACATCAGGTAATGCTTTAAGTATTGAAAGCAAGGGAAGGCAAAAAGAGAAGGGAAAGCAAAGAAAATCAAGGTTAAAGATGGGAAGGAGATCCAAATCCAGAAATGGAGGTATAATCTGCTGGAATTGTGGAAAGAAAGGGCATGCAAGGAAAGATTGCTGGTTGAAAGATAACAAAGAAAATCAGCAAAAAGGTAATAAGGAAGCAAATGTTGCAGGTATTGTTGCACAGGATGCTCTTATATTTTCTTTGGATAGTCAAGTAGAATCATGGGTTTTAGATTCTGCTGCTTCTTTCCATGCAACCCCAAATAGAGAATTTTTCAACGATTATGTCCATGGAGATTTTGGAAAAGTTTATTTAGGGAATGGTGAGCCTTGTCAAATTGTTGGCAAAGGAAAAGTGCAACTAAAATTGCAGAATGGCAACACATGGGTGTTGAAAGATGACATGCATGTACCCATCTTGAAGAGGAATTTAATTTCTATAGGAAAGTTGGGTGATGAGGGTTGCATAGTAACTCTCATAGCAAAATCTTGGAAAGTTTCCAAGGGTGTATTTGTATTATCAAGAGGTAAGAGAGTAGGTACACTTTATCTATCTACTTGTGTTACTAATTATTCTCCTTTTATTTTATCTAATTCAGATGTAGATGCAAAGATGTGGGACTATAGGCTTGGTCACATGAGTGAGAAGGGAATGAATGTTTTTAATTCAAAAGGTAATCTTTCAGATTCGAAAAGCATAGATCTAGATTTCTGTGAGCATTGTATTTTTGGTAAATAGAAGAAAGTGAGGTTTCTTAAGACTGGGTCAAAAAATAAGGAGCACAAGTTAGAGCTTGTTCACACAGATGTGTGGGGACCAGCTCAGGTAGCTTCTATTGAAGGATCATAGTATTATGTTTCTTTCATTGATGATGCTATAAGAAAGGTATGGGTTTATTGCATAAAGAGGAAATCTGATTTTTTTGACGCATTTAAGAAATGGAAAGCTTTGGTTGAGAATGAAATAGGTTTGAGATTGAAGTGCCTTAGATTTGACAATGGTGGTGAGTACTGCAGCAATAAATTAAATAGTTACTATTCTATGAGTGGAATACACAGGGAAAGGATGGTTCCAAGGACACCTCATCAAAATGGAGTTGTTGAAAGGATGAATAGAATAATAATGGAGCATGCACAGAGTATGAGGTTGCATGTTGGTTTGCCCTTAAAGTTTTGGGCAAAAGCTATAGATAGTACAGTTTACCTGATTAATAGAGGACCTTCTACTACTTTAGATGGTGGAATTCCAGAAGAGGCTTGGATAGGTAAAAAGGTAGATCTTTTATTTCTCAGAGTTTTTGGTTATGAAGCTTTTGTGCATGTTGATAAAGAAAATAGAAAGAAGCTCGATGCTAAATCTATGCAGTGCACTTTCACTGGTTATGGCTTTAGAGATTTTGGATTTCGATTGTGGAATTTAGAAACTAACAAAATTATTAGAAGCTATGATGTAGTTTTCAAAGAGAAGGTGATGTACAGTGATCATCTCAAGAGGCTAAATAATTCTAAGCAGGGCAATCTTGATTTGGATGAGGTAATGATCCAAAATGAGCTCATGGGTAAAAATCATCACTCACAAAAAAACACAGAGACTGATGTCGATCAGGTAACTGATGTTAGTGGTCAAGCAAGAACCAACATTAGTTAGATAGTAATCAACGTCGATCAGGTCAATCAGGTGGAACCGATGTCGGTCAGGTGCAGACTGAGAGTTGACCGAGATCGGTCATTAACAGAGAATTTGGGTGGACAGTAAGCTGTAAATGAGTCTCAAATTCCCATAAGGAGGACTGTAAGGGTAAGTAAACCTCCAATTTGTTATTCCCCTTCTTTATACTACATGTTTCTCATTGATGGTGGAGAACCAGAAAGTTTTGATGAGGTAATGCAGGTAGAATCCAGGAAATAGTGGGAGCATGGCATGAATGAGGAAATTGATTCCTTAGAAAAGAACCGAATGTGGGATTTGGTTGAGTTGCCAGCTGGAAAGAAAGCACTGAAAAAAAAATGGGTATACAGGTTAAAGGAAGGAGAGAATGGACAAATGAGACATAAGGCCAGGTTGGTAGTAAATGGATTTGCACAGAAACTAGGTATTGACATTGGTAAAATCTTTTCTCCTGTAGTAAAGATGACTTCTATTTAGACTGTATTGTCTTTAGTTGCTATTGAGGATTTGCATCTTGAGCAGCTTGATGTTAAGACAGCATTTCTTCATGGAGATTTGGATGAAGAGATATATATAGATTAGCCAGAAGGTTTTGAGGTCAAAGGTAAGGAGAAACTTGTGTGCAGGTTGAAGAAAAGCTTATATGGTCTTAAGCAAGCTCCAAGACAGTGGTATTTAAGGTTTGACAGGTTTATGACAGAGCATGGCTTTAGTAAATATCAATCTAACCATTGTGTTTATTTTACCAGATTGGATAATGGTAGTTATATTATCCTATTGTTGTATGTAGATGATATGCTTGTTTCAGGTTCACACATGCAGGCAATTACTAAGCTAAAGGTAAAATTAGCTCACACATTTGCCATGAAGGATTTAGGAGCAACAAATAAAATCCTTGGCACGAGTATTAAGAGAGACAGAAAAAATCACAGGTTGATTTTATCTCAAGAGGATTATGTGAATAAGGTGTTGGAGAGGTTCTATATGCAGGATGCAAAATTGGTAAGCACACCTATGGCTAGACACTTCAAGGTGAGTAAAAAATAGTGTTCTAAATCACATGATGAGGTTGAGTACATGAGCAAAGTTCCATATGCTTCAGCAGTTGGGAGCTTAATGTATGCAATGGTATGTACTAGACTTGATATTGCCCAAGCAATGGGAGTTGTTAGCAAGTTTATGGCCAATCCAGGAAAGGAACACTGAAAAGTAGTTCAGTGGATTCCCAGATATCTGAGAGGGACCAGCAATAGGTATTTATGCTATGCAGGGTCAAACACTTCTCTACATGGGTATGTAGATTTGGATATGGCAGGTGACTTAGATGGAAGGAGAAGCACCACAAGATATGTGTTCACTATTGGTGGAATGGTGGTTAGCTAGATTTCAAAGTTGGAGAAGGTTGTTGCCCTATCTATTACAGAGGCAGAATACATTGCAGTCACAAAGGCTAGCAAGGAAATGATATGGATGACACAGTTCATGGAAGAGTTGAGAAAGGAGCAAGAGAGTTGGAGATTGTACAGTGATAGTCAAAGTGTAATTCATTTGGCAAAAAATTCAGCCTTTCATTCAAGAACCAAACATATACAGCTTAGGTACCACTTCATTAGACAGGTATTGGAGGATGGACAGTTGAAGCTGGAAAAGATCCATATGAATAAGAACCCTGTAGATATGTTAACAAAGCTGGTAATAAAGGAGAAGTTGAATCTCCATTCAAATTTTGTTGGTCTTCAAGATTAAACTTGAAGAGGGAGAAACAAGCTAGAGAAACAAGACAGAGGATGTTGTTGTACAGGTACAGGTGCAGCTATTTATCTCCAAGTGGGAGATTACTAAGTTATGGAGCTAAAAGCTTCACTATTATGCAAATGTGGAGATTGTTGGGCTTAGCCAGTAATCGACATCAGTAGTATCACCGACATCGATCAGGTGTGGATCAAATCCGACTGACATTGGTCAGGGATCGGCTGACGTCGGTCATATGCAGACCGATAGCAACCGTCGTTGGTCACCTGTGTGTGTGCATTTGCATGTGTTTCTAGAATTAGATTTGTTCTAATTTTAGGAGGATAGAGTGTTTGCATCTAAAGACTAATTTTAGTCTTGAGTTTGTGTTTTTAATTATTGTATGCCATGGATCTTATTTAAGAGACCCATGGGGCATGTATTGTAAGCAAGCAAGTAAGCAAGGTCAATTAGATCTGTAAGGTGCAAGATCAAGAAGATCAGCTGAAGAAAGGAAATAACAACTCAGTTATTGAGTTGATTTTAATTTATTGAGAGAGAGAAATCTTGAGAGAAATACTATATACCCAAGAGGTGTGGGAAGAGTGAGATTTCTTCATTGTATTCTGGAAGAGTTTAATACAAGATTGGTTGTTTCTTGTATCTCTTATTATTTGCTATTTCTGATTTCTAGTTACTTATTACTTCTAGTTCAATTCTTTGTTTAGTTGCTTATACAAAAGTAATCAAGTGTACTCCAAGTTCCTAACACTATACATTGACTTAGTTGATTACTCACTTGAAATCCTCCTTAAGTAATGTGGCATAGGAAAGAGAAAACTTGGTTTTGATTTGAATAAGGAAATATTTCTCAATGGATGGATTCTCAACATCATTTTAAAAATTTAACATGGCACTTGGAGCCATCAAACCCTCCAAAAGATGTGATTTTGCTCCATTTTCTTGATTTTTTACCTATTCCTTATAGCCCTAAAAATAGGTAAACCTCCTTGTGAAAAATAATTATAGAAGTTAATGGAAAAATAAACACATTTTTGAGGACCCAATATCCCCTCATATCTCCATGCTAAGTTTTAGGATCCAAATCTAAGTAGAAGTGTCCCTTTTCCTTCATTTCTCTCTTAAATTAGGCCTTCCTAGGCCTAAAAACATAGATTTGGCCCAAATTGACATCCACACATGTGAAGCCTCCCAAAATTGTTTGATTCATTTTAATTAACCTAATAACATCTTTCATGTCAAATTTTAAATTATGAGGCCTTGTGTATGTGGGCAAACCAAGAAATGGCAATTGGCAAGCATATGTGTTTGTGCATGCTTGAGAGGTTGTTTTAGTGTGTTTTCATGAAAATTATAGGATATGAGACTTTTAAATGAATATTTGAGATATTTAAAACCTTTATACAACTCATTACTTGAGAGTGAGGTCTCTTATTTCACTCACAAGCCTTCATCTAGGCTTCTTGGCTTGAAAAACTAGGTTTTACTCACTTTTCAACTAGGTGGCCAACTTGAAAAAATGGTATAACATTTTGAGATACCTGTATAAGAGTTTTGATGATGTTATAACCTATTTAAATTCCTTATAAGCCTCTACACATGGTTTAGAGATCATTTCATTACATATACCTTCATAAACAAGCCTTCAATTGCATATTTAGCCTTGTTTTGTATGGTATTGTACTTGCACATGTGAACAAGTACCTTTAAATGGATCTCAACAGAGTTTTTAATTCCATTAAGTTCATTTTAGGGTCATAACATTGAATTTTAAGTTATTTTAATTACATGTCCTCCATCAAATTAGTTATAGGGTTTAAGAAGGGTTTAGAGAGGTATACAGTCTTAGCAATGATTAATAAAAGAAAGGCTTTCAAAATCCAATGCTTGAATATTGGATATAGTGGACATATATAACACCTCCAATGGACATATATCACCATGAAACCTCACCAAGAAGTTTTGAGAAAAATTCTAACCTACTCAGGCTGGCAGATTACTTTTTTATGAAGTCAAAGAGAGGAAAAGAGTTTGTATTAGAAATTTAGAGTTTGTGTTTAGTTCCAACACTTAAATGAGGTCTAACACATTCATATTGACCATATCCAATGTTTTCATTCATCATTTACTCCCTCAATATCTTGTACAACATCTTTCTCTTAAGCTCAAGGTTTGTGAACAAAACCATGCTCTTGACCCTATCTACTACAATTAGTCCCTTTCATTCTAACTAAGAATTTTTCAAAGCTTTGTGACATTAATTAGTGTGTAACCCACTCCCTTAGTCCCATTTATCACTATTATTTTCATAAGAAGATTATTTGACCCCTTTTAGACACTATGCATGATCAATGATCATGGTTAAAGACTAGTTGTAGGTGACTTCACTATTTCCTTGGCCTATATGGAGAAAGTAAATCTAAGAATACCTTGAATAGGTCTGCATAGACCTACTTCACCTTTTATCACCCTGTGAAGGTGCTTAAACTCTCACACAAGCTTTCTTCATACATTTAGTACACAAGTCTCTATAACTTCATTAGACCTGTGAGTGTTCTTTTGATCTTTAAGAGATATCTTTATTTGAATGATTCTTTACAACCTTATTTCTAAATTTACAAGTTCTCATGTAATTTCTTGTTGATCCAAACTTCAATTTCACCATTATGCTTCACATCCATCTTCTTGACCTTGGAGACAACTTGACCTCAATTAGTCTAACCTGTAGGTGGCCATTTGGAATTATTAGCCTTGAATGGAGAAGGTGAATAACATTAGGACCTTGAATAGGTATGCACATACCTCTTTCACCTCATGACACCTTGTGAAAGTGTTTTCACTTCAACTTTTTGCTCTTGGTTAATTTCTCCTCACGTGATCATAAATAAGCCTAACATGTTCACTATGACTGTAGACTTCCAAAGTAGATTTTCCTTAATCACCCCTTCTCAAGTCATTAATATTCTCCTTGGTCATCAATGGATAATATTTTAGTCATTCTATTTACCCTACTCATCCATCACATCCATCTTCCATGTAATCTTCACATAAGTTCACATTGCATAATAAACTTACTATTTGAGCCAAAATATTATGATTATAGGTGCACATTTAGTGATTGACTATAGATGTAAAATGCATCCTTCTCTAAAATTTTCTCCAATTATTCATAATCCTAAAACTCTTCATGAGGCATTTAAGGCTATCAATTAATCATAGATCTATAGTAGACTTCAAAGCCTTAGACTGTGTTTTGCATCTTTGAGGTATTCAAGCATTTATTCATCTTAAAATATCTTCTTGGGTCACTCAATTTACCTTATTTCCCATAATATTCCAAATGATTATTATTGATATCATTTATATTTCTTAGTGAAAACCACCTACCTCCATAACTACAACATGATGCTTTCTTGAAGTAGCGTTATTGAGTGACTATTGTAAGTGTGTATGTATCCCATTGTATGGATAGAGGATAGATATGTGAAAGGTATTTAACATCTTTTCAAGATGAATTTACCTTTTTAACACAATATTTTCCAACTATACTTTGCATATAGGCCCATATCTAGGTTTCTAAAGATTAAAACAATATTAAGACCAAAACCTTAAAGTTCTTAAACTAACCTTAATTTCTCCAAATTAATCTTAATGAACTCTTGTTGATACCTAAAGAATGTAAAACTATATCATATCACCATATAGTATTGAAAAACCTTGTTATGGTCTTGAAAAAGGCTTAGGATAATCTTAAAACTTATAATCAATGAAGATATCTTATTACCTTAAACTTTGCAAAAAAATACTTAAACAGTGTTAAAACATGTTTTAATGATTTCAAGATCAAATTTTGTTGGTAACATATTTAGTGGTTGTCTATTGTAAAAACCTCAATTGATGGATCCTATTTACCTTCATCATTTCCTTCACACCAAATGGAACTCTTTCAATAGTACAATACTTCCTCACACCTCTACTATAAACTCCTCAACTGTTGTTCTACCTATTCTAGACGTCATCTTCTTGACACTTTGAGAACCTCCATGAAGCATTATTTGGAATTTGGTTATAGGTTGTTTATGCTCACTTTAAATTATAATATTATTTATTTAGGTTATATTTATGTTATCCTCACAACTTCTTCATGTAGACACAACCCTTACAAGCCTATGACCATAATGCACAGGCCTAAGTATGGCATTTAGGCATATAAGGCCTAATTAGGTTTGTTGTTCTCATGAGTGCCACTAGTTACCTTGAAGATTATTAGAGTGTGATAATAAAAAAATTCATTCTTTTATACAAACCTCTTTATCTTCATTACCCTTTTGATCCTGTCATTTGCCATGATGTTCTTTTAACTTGCTCATTAGACCTGTGAGTCTTCTTTTGAGCTTTAAGAGAGTGTGGTCTCTATGATGTCATATGGATTGCCATCCTAAG
Organism: Torreya grandis; assembly: GCA_037957365.1. Lineage (NCBI taxonomy): Eukaryota > Viridiplantae > Streptophyta > Pinopsida > Cupressales > Taxaceae > Torreya > Torreya grandis. Next base: position 3,860,293 of record JARHVA010000249.1, read on the forward strand.
GTTAATAAATAATTTCTCACATTTTATTAATATAAAAATATCATTCTGACCTCTCTAATATACTTTTATACATTAGAAGCTCATTGATTTTAACTATACCTTATGAAAGACACGATCTCACTCAAGATATCTCAAGGAAGGCCCCCTTCAAGATGAAGGCACATGAACATTTTTTTTATTTAAATAGGTGTATAATTACTAATATATAAATTTTACAAACCTTTAAAAATGAAAACACTCAATTGACAACCCAAAACACGCTTCAAAGCTACTTAAATATACCATTCACAAAGACACCATAAGCGACCAATTTCTATCATATGGACCTTATCATAACGAGGTGCCTGATTAATAAAACATTTAAAAATTCCTATTTAACCCTAAAATCATCCCATTATAACCATTTTTATCTATTGAGTTATGAATTGAATAAATAGAGGCAAACCTGGACCCTATCTGGATGACTAAGACATGGTGACCCCCTTACACTCTTAGCAATTATTCATAAAGATGGGGAAATTAATTTGAAAACCAATGCCACTAAATTTAAGTTCATTAGGGTACCTATCATTACCCAATATATTTAGACCTGAATCTCTCTTTCTTGACTTTACTAAGAAAAAATTGATATCCTTCCTAGAGCTGCCAAAGAAGTTGATAGGAGAGATAAATTGGTTTTCTAAATTTTAGCACCTAAAACTCCTTATAAACCATGTATTTGACCTTGAAATGAAAAAATTAAGTCCTAAATACTCTTGGATGTCAATTTTACTTTGAAAACTTGTATGTATAGCCTTAAAATAGGCCTTTTTAACACTAAAAGTCCCATAACCACTTGAGAAACCTAATGAAATTTCTGAAAAAAGTATTAATTAGACCTTTTCATGTCTAAAAAAGTATATCATGATGTTTATATCATTATTCCAATGCTTAACCACCCTAACCTTTTAAAACCTTCTCTAAAGCCATAAAATAGGTCTAAAATGCAACACAGATGTGTTATGATGTTATCAAAGAGTGTCATCAATAAATTTGAGCATTTGTATAGCATTACATGACCTTGAAACATGCTATGATGCATTTCAAGAAACTTTGGACTCTTTCATCACTTAAATCAACTTGACATAAGTCTTGAGGTGATTAAACAAGCACAAAGCTATGATGAACACAACCTTAAACCTATCAAATCTACATTAAAACTTGGTAATATAGGTTTAAAGTGATAATTTTAAGGACATTATAGGGTTAACATAGTAACCAATAGGGCAAACAGTATGATAGGAAAAGTTTCAAATTATAGGGGTGACAATGTGACCTATGAGGTTAAACCTGTCAATAGGTGCTAGGGTCATTAGCCTATTTCCCTCAATTTCTTGGTTGTATTATTTGCATACATACATAATTAACTATGGATTGATTATAGGCCATTTTAGGAAGAAGGATATTATAGTATTTTTCAACAGCAGTCCCATGAATATATGTTTTTAGGGTGTTACATTGGTATAAATGCATTATTTTATTAGAAATTTGGGCATTCACAAATAAATAAAATAATAGATCAATGCATGGCATTACCTCAAGTTTTACCATAACATTATGCAGGCCTACTAATTTTATTACCCCTAGGTCCTCCCTATATCTTCATGTAAAATCCAATATTTGATCTCTAGGGCCATAGGGTTCTACTACTTCAACCTCCTCCCATATAGAAGAATAATGTTTTAATTTATGTTTGAGAGCAACTTCGTCAAACCTCACGTACATCTACTATTTAGGTCCTCTAGTGGAATATTTAGAGGGGGTGATAGAATTTATGAAGTGTAAGCCATTGTTTCAAACTTAAGAGCTCTAGTTCTATGAAATTGTGGAATTTATCCATTACTAGAGAGTTGGAATTCATGCTATAATTTATTTGTTAGATTTAAATATATTTGTAATTAACTTCATTGATCGTATATATAAATTTTATATTCTTCACCTCTACTACATTTAATGCCCTTAATCAGCCAATTCATGTGGATTACTAGAACCAATGGCCTTGGATTTCTTTACTTTCTTCCATTTTCATATTTTGAATTTTCATGGTGAAGTGTCATTGCCTTTTATGGAATGATGGCACCAATAGCCTCTCTTAATTTTTCTCTGGGTGCTTTATCACCTCTATTTGACACTTGGCAACATTTTACTTCCCTAAAGAGCATCATGTTGCTTCTACTTGGGCTCACTTTTTGCTAACTAGTTTTTTATAGCCTCAAGCTTGTGAGATCATGGCATTTATAGGATTATCACCACTCTTTTGGCCTTAAGAGTACCATACCTCCTATTATCATTGTTTGGGCTTTCGGTGAGTGAGATGATGATACATGGATAGATCTTGATGCTTCACTTGCCTATGACACTTAAATAGTTCTCATATTACTTTGACAACTGTAGGTCTACAAGATCATGACATGTGGATAATTATCATTTCTCTATTTTCTCCAAGTATATTATATGCTAAAATTCAATCTATTAGTCATCGAGTGAGTAATATCATGACACATTGATGGTTATCACTGCACTATTGACCTCGATACTTTCATATGCTAAATTTTAATATATCAGCTACTAGGTGAGTAGGATCCTGACATGTAATGGCATAAAACCTTATATAACATTGAATTATAAATAATACTTCACTTTATTTCAGGGCTGTAATAGAGCAAGTGAATGCCATGTGGCAAGCCTTGGTGACTCGGTAGGGTTTTAGGTGAAAAAGTAAAAATAATTCTAAGTAAAGAACCATATTCATAAGATAAAACACAAAGTAATAAAACATTGACAAACACATAAGTAGGTTAGTCTAAGAAAACTTTTCATGCCTCTAAATTAAATAAGTAAACTTCATGAATCATTAAAATCTAAAAATACTCAAAGAGATATGAATGAAATAAACCAAAGGCTAGAGATGCAACTAGGGACAAGCGTGAGCATAACTTTGGTTTGTAATAATAGAAGTGTCATTATGTCAATTTAATATTAAATAAGAAAGTTTAGGTTACCTCATAGATCCCAAAATAAGGAATGCTATTTGACAAAGTGGGTCATTATTTAAAAAAAATTAATAGGGGTATGTTGGGACACAATAATGTGTAAGTATTAGCATATAAGCTCAAACATGATAATGTCACAATGATCATAAAGTATATGTAACATGTATCAATCATGATCAATGAAGTAGATTCCCCCAACATATTATATGATGTGGGTAGAGGAGAGGTCCAACATACGTATGTGCATATATCATATTATTTTACAAACTTTGGGTTTCTACACAAAAACACTTAAACAAATAAAAATATTTGAATGTAGTAATGTAATATTCAGATTTAGGGAATGTAATATAATATTTTTATAATGTGATTCATTTAAGCATGTGTAATAAATATATAAATGATTGTAAAACTACATGAATAAAGGATGAGAGAGGGCATACCTTGTTTGTTGTTCTATTCTAGAATATGATGATGATCAGGAATCATCATGTAACTATATTGGAAGTCTAGATTCTTATCACTATGATTTTTTTCTACCTTTAACCCCTAAACACTTATGTCCACCATGGACACTATCATCCATGTAGGTGACTTGATCTTGTTGGAAGTGTAAACTAAAATATAAACCCTTTTTCAAATCAATTAGTTTGTTTTTTCTTGGTATTTTACCACCTTTCCACTAATATATTTATATCAAGTGCACAAGTGTAATAACCTAAAAATGGCATTTGAATTTTAATAGGGATAATTGAGACCACATATCCATAGCTTAGCCCTAGACCTATCTTATGTCCATTTTTCACACTTATCTAACCTTCACATGGGCCACAAACATCCCAAGACATCCTTAATGTAGTCTCAGAACCTCATTCTAACATTCTATCCCTTTATGCCTCAAGTTCTACCACCTAAAACTAGCATAATAATAGGACTAATAGCACCACATGGTGATAGTGTCCTAATTTTGGCTTGATTGTCCTTTCCCTCCTTTTTCCATAGATGGATATCTTTTCAAATCTAAGACCATCTAGGGTCAACCTAGACCTATTTTAACACATGTACACATACTAGAACAATATATATATATATATATATATATATATATATATATACATGATTTTTAGCTCTCTAACCATGGGAATGAAAATTAAATGAAATTACACATATAAACTCAGAATAAGTTGTGCACAATTAAGGTTATCAATCCCTATTCTGCCCTACTTTTACATACAACCATCTACAACATTATTAAGCTTAGATTACTCAAATTTCCAATCTTAAGCACATTTGAGGAACTTAAGTCAACATTCATACTAGCTTCACTTTCACTTTCACTAGCACTTAGGTGGGGATAACTAAACTAGGCTTAATCCCTCTTTGGAGTATTGGTATGTAGGTGACTCTCATCATCGCAGGGTGTTGAGGATGTCTAACCTACCCCATTAAAAATACACTTTATTGATTATATCAATTGGATGCCCTAACAACATGAAGGATTAAGGTTTTCTCATAATATTAGTCAAACAAAGTCATCTACAGGGATCCAGAACTTTTGCATGCATGAATAGGCTTGATAGACCCAAACATAGGTACACCTAGAAGATTGGAATAGTTTTTCACAAAGGGTACTATCACCAAAAAAAGGATACTAATGCCACATGACACTAATAACCAATTAGATATCTATTATTCAAGAGAGGTTTTGATACCTATATCCTATTTATAACACTCAGACTAAACTCTTCTTATTTTTTAGCCTCTAGATCATCTATCTCAGTCATTTTCTACCTGACTTCTTGTTTACATTATTTATTTCTATTTTTGGAAAGGTCAAATTTAGTCAATTCTATAATAGGTCAGTGGTTGTATTTATTGCATATTATACCTTGATTTACTATACTCAACCCTTTAATAACATAGGATTTACATACCTCTAAGTGCTAAAAGGTTAAAAAATTTGGTAAACCTGACTTAGTTCAAATATTGCACAAACACTAACCTTAGATAACCTCAGGGTTTATTTTTCCAACATTTTGTGACCCATATTTCAAATTTTATATACATATATTTTTTTATTTCATTTGATATAATCATGATAATAATGACAAAAGAAGTGTATCACTTTTTATTTCAAAGCCTAATGCTTTCTTTTACATTTTTGTTTCCTTTAATTGGAAATGAACTTATAAATGACTTAAACATGTGTATACATGATGCTTTATATCAATCAAAATGTATGTCATGTTTCTTTATTTCTTCAACATGTTATCTTTCTCTCGTGTGGAATTTAATTAAGAGACAAATCTTTAAACATATAGAGAATATATTATATAAGATACTAAATTCATTACCTTAAATTAACAAGTATCCCTTAGATGCCTTTTTCTCTTTGATTCACTTTAATTCCTTACCTATCACTCCTAGACATAATGTAACATCAGTGGTATCACTTATCCCTCTAGTTTCTTGACTCCACACACCTAGCCACCATCCCACATCTACTACCAATTTTATGCTTGTAGTAGACTATGTAGTCCAAGTTATGATGTCTACATGTGGTTTAGAAGCATTGCAGGTTAGCAACACCCATGGCTATATTTTTAAAAAAAAGATTAGTTTTTCTTCAGCCACAATTTCCATTTTATAACTCTTATAGCATTTTGACACATACAAAGACATTTTGTATGTATCACTCCATGATATTAAATTACCTTGAACATCCAAGCCAATTTATGTTGCTTCTATAATTAATAATAAAAATGGACCAAAGGTCATTTCTCATTTGAAAAGGAATATCTTCCCCCTCAAAAAATCATATATTTACACTTGCCTCTCTACATGGCACTATGAATTAATGATGTAGGTGTTAAATGGGTTTTAGTTGATAATGGATTAAGATTGAACATTTACAATATATATTTTCTTTGACTTCTTAATATACATATAAAGGATTTAGATCCTTATAATATGAACATATGAGGGCTTTATAATATTCCATGCAATGGCTTGGGTCAAATAACACTAAACCTTACATTAGGGCCTAGAACACTACTTACAACATATCAAGTTATGCTTAATGATCTTAATTATAATATCTAACTTGGAATACCATGGATTCATTATATGCACACAATTCCATCCAATTTACATGTATGTTTAAAGTTCAGCTACAAAGGTCATATCTACACTTATCCTATAGATAAATAACCATTCAAATATTATTAACATACAAAGCCTTCACATAATTATATTCCTCATATGGATTTTACTATGACACCACTCTAGTCTACTATTCAGAATTCACATATCACTCCCCTAAATACTTCCAGAGCAAAAGATAATAAGTTCACTTCTCCTTTTGCATTAAGATACTTCCAAAAAATGGGTTACACAAGATAGGTCTTATGAAATCATGAAAAGGGAATACTTAATCCCATTGAATCATATGATCAATAGGGTAGAGAAGGACTTGGATATAAATATAGCACATCCAATGCCAAGTCCTCTTACCATACTTCTTAGCATATAATGTTTTTTCCACCTATTCCATAGGTAAACAATACAATAAATCATGTTTCTACACTCTCAATTGTTTACCTTGATCTTATTGATGATACATCTTCTCTGAATTTACCTAATTTTGATAAATTTACTAATTAAGAGGCTCTCTTATAATTCTTGTAAGCATATGAGGATCTCCCTTCCTTCTATCATAAGAATAGGTTTCCTCATTACAAAAATGCTTAGGCATACTTTGGTGAGCATTCAAATGATTTTGATGATATTTTACCCAACACAGATGATATTATACCTAGAGCACTACACATTATGGATTGATCTACATTACTTAATGAAGAGATAGTCAAATTCAATTATGGCTAAAATGGTGATCCTTTTATCATACTATTGGTTGTTACCTTGTATAAATAAGAATATATAGATATTCACTATATTTTAAAAGATTTCCCTAAAGTTTTCATTTGGGCTTATTTTGATATACCTAACATTGATCCCTCAATCATAGTAAATAGGATTGCACTCTATCCTGATGTAAATCTATTTAAATAAAAAATTATAATAATGTACCCAAAAGTTTCTCTTTTAGTCAAAATAAGATCTAACAACTCTTTAATGCCAATTTCATTTGACCAGTTATTCAAACCTAATGTGTTGCTAATATTATATTTTTTATAAAACCTAACATCTAAATCTGGTGTTGTTTTGATTCTACAGACTTAAACAAATCATGTCTTATGGATGATTTTCCTCTAGCCAACATTGATTTGATAATTTAATCCATAATAATATATGAAATGATCTCTTTTATGCATGGATTCATTCATTACAATCAAATTAAGATCACTGAAGAAGACCAAGAAAAAAATTCTTTTAGCACACCATAGGGCACCTTCTGCTATATAGTCATTCCTTTTAGAATAAAAAATGCAAGAGAAACATACCAATGAATAAAGACACATATCTTTCATGATCTCATTCATAAAACAATTGAATATTATGTCAGTGAGTTATTTATAAAATAAAAATAATTACAACACCATATAATATATTTATGATAGATTTTTGAAAGACTAAGAAAATACAATATACAACTAAATCCCAAGAAATGCATCTTTGGGGTTTCATTGGGTAAACTCCTGGGATTTATAATATACCAATGTGGTATCGAGGTTAACCCCAAGAAATTCAAAACCATAATGCACATCCTTCCTCCTACCAATTTAATATAACTTCATTCCCTACAAGGTAAGATTCAATAAATACACCACTCTATGGCCAAACTCATAGATAAAACTCAATAATTCACTAGATTACTTAATAAGGATATAAAATTGGAATGGCACATCACATGTTAATAAATATTTGACATACTCAAATAGAACCTATTGAACGCACCTATCTTGGAACCACCAACACCTAATAAGCCACTTCTCCTTTACCTCTCAGTGATGGATCATACACTCGATGCACTCTTAGCATAGCACAATGATCAACATAAAGAGTTAGTCATTTACTATATCAGTCATACACTTGTTGACTATGAACAAAATTATCCAACAATATAAAAACTTTATTTGGCACTTGTATTTGTTACTCATAAGCTATGGCACTATTTGATTAATAATGAGACATAAGTCATTATAAAATTTGATCTTTTAAAGATCCTTATGTCATAACTACATCTCTCAATCTATATTGAAAAATGGGTTATGTTACTCATAGAATTCAACCTCAAGATTGTCTTAAAAAATTAGTAAAAGGTTAGATAATTACATATCAATTGGTAACATCCCTATCATTGGAAATAAATTATATCAATGATCATTTCAAGGATGACTTCATAGCATATAATACCACATTCAACACATGGAATGCTCTTTGATGGTTATATATGTGCATCTGGTGTTGGATCTAGAATTGTTTTCATCAACCCACTTAGGCACATAGTACCCCTCTCTTACTGACTCAATTTTTCATGTACCAACAACATCATAGAATATGAAGCTCTTATATTAGGCCTTCAAGTAGCTCAAACTCTCTAGATCAAATTAATTAAAGTTTATGGGGATTCATAATTGATTATCAATCAGGTTATAGACATCTATTAAACCAAATAATAACACCTCATTCCCTATAATAAATGGTTCAATGTTTATAGGCTCAGTTTGAAAACTTCTCTATTAAAAACATTCCACATAAATATAATCATGTTGATGCACTAGTCACTGCAACATCATTGATCCCCATTGATATAGATGAAGATTAGGCTATCTTCACTATCAAATGATTACAATATCCATTAGTGTCCCATGTGAAACTTTTAGCTCTAATGGTTATAGTTACCACATGAAATAAAATAGCATCTGAATGGTTCTATAATATATACAATTTTATACATAAATCTATTACACCAGACACTTTCACAAGAAATGAAAATCACAAATTACAATGAAACTCCCTCTAATATGTCATTATTGGTAGGGACTTATTCAAAAGATATTTTAAGGGACACCTACTTTGATGTTTGATATATGAGGAAGCTAAGTTGGATATCATACATGTGCATGATATTGAATATAGTGGTAATTTCAATGGTAAAGTGATGTCACATAAATTACTCAAACATGGTTGCTATTGGCCAACCATAAAATAAGATTTCTAGGAATACACCAAGTTATACGATAAATCTCAATGCCATGAACCTACATAATGTCCCTTCGTAACAACTAAAACCCATAGTATCCCCATAGCCATTCATGATATGGGGTTTTGATCTAATTATTAATATAAATATAGAATCTACAAGAGGTCACAAATTTATTATCACGACTATAAAATACTTTACAAAATGGGTAGAGGCCATTCCACTAAAATCCACAAAGGGAGAAGTTATATGTCATTTTCTCATGACCAACATTATTTCCTTCTTCTACCTCCTAGAGGCCATTATTATAGATAATGGAACTTCTTTTAAGAATAAAATAATGAATAAATTTTGTGCTAAATATAAAATTTAGCACACATTCTCTACGTTGTACTACCCTCAGGGAAATAGTCAACCAAAAGCAACAAACAAGATAATCAATAGTATCTTCAGTGAAATAATTACTAAATTTGGTGATGATTATCACAATCATCTCATCTATGAACTATGGGTTTACTACACTAGTATTCACACACTAATAAGAGCTAATCCTTATTCACTAGTATATGACACATAAGTAATTATCCCACTTGAGCTATAAATCTCTTCCTTTTGGGTATCCTTAAAAGGGCTCATCATAGATGATCAATATAGAGAAATACATTTCCATGAATTAAAAGAGTTATATCACACATGATTTCAATTTTTGAAGCATCTCAAGATATATTAAAAATGAATCCAGCAAACCTATAATAACCATGTTCACAATAGGGAATTTGAAGTCAACAATCTAGTTTTAAAAGAAAATCTTAGAAACATCAATGCCAAAGAAGAGAAAAAAGGAAAATTCAAACCAAATTGACTTGGCCCATACTTAATCATAGAAAATATTATCCCAATAGTATAACATCTATCTTCACTTGATGGTAAGGCAATCAAAAACCCATTGAACATAATCTATCTAAGGCGATTTTACATATAAAAGAAAAAATCTTTTCATATTTATTGTACATAACTTATATCTAGAAAATAAAAAAGTAATATAATATGATAAAACACATAAACATTCAAATATTTATGTTAAAAACATAAAATAATATATTATATGTATTTCCATGTTTACATTTCTTATATTTTCTAGATACTACATATGTTAGCTATCTTAGTATAGTCAATTTTTATCATAACTACATGCTTCACTTATTTTTTTCAAGTTCTTGTAGATTGCTACAAGACTCAGGTCCTCTACATAGATCCACATTTTTTTATCTACTCATTGGGGACATACACATAGATACATGGGTTCTTCATTTGACACATTCACCCATTTAGGGCCACCCTATACACAATTTTGATTAATAGGTTACATCTTTATTAACTCTACATCACACATTTAGTATTTTTATATCTTGATATTGATCATGTTGCACTTACTCATATTTTTTATTCGTTACTACTACTTTAGATTTAGTATATGCATAACTTGGCTCTTGCACAAATGTGTATTACATGTTCATGCATACTTTCATTTCTAGCTTTCCCAGTTTAGACTTGATTATGTATCTATGCTTATTCTATTTGAGGGAATTTAAATATGACATTAATATATGGCTCTATGCCACTTATTTTCATTTTATGTAAGCTTTAGACATGTGCCAATGTCCTTGTGTGTGCTTTCCAGATTATGCATGTAGACATTTAAACATATCCCTTTATGTGTCTCTAAATCTACTTGTTTAGTATTTGTGTATGTGGACATTTTAACATGTCCTTGTATGTCTTGCTTTCTCAAATTTAGTGACATGTTCCCATGTCCCTTGTATTGTGTCCCCTTAGCCTATTTTGTGTGACTCATGTGTGTTGTATGTATGTTTTCTTATATGCATCATGGCCATGACCCTTATCTTTTCCTTGTTACACACTCCAATTTTGGATGCCATGAGACAACTCATGCATCTCCCCTTCCTAATTGTGTGTCATGATGGACATCATGCCCCATCCCCCTAGGTAGATACTCAATTATTACTTATATTTTATATTACATACATTATTATATATATCTTGACATCTTTGTGAATGCTAGACATAACATACATTGCGCATTACAAACATATGCTTTGATTATCTTACATTCTGATGTTATGCATGTATATTATATTGGTTTATTACACAGATATCATATATGATTTGGATAATACACATTTTACATAGATTATTATTTTAATAATAATTCTTGCACAGGTTCAAAATCTTACCTCAAAAAAGGGGGCATTTACAAGGGTTTATCATAGAGAGCGGGCTATTAGAATGTATTCAAAGTATAATTTTTAGCACACAAGCTCAAAATATAGAAATTAGACTCAGGTAAACATAATGAGAAATAATTACATAGAGATTAGTCTAAATTACATAAAAATTAGAATAGATAGATATTAGCACCCAAATTGGGACACTAGCACTACATGGCACTATTGTCCAAGATATGGCATTATTTTAACCTTATAGGGTCTTACTAATGTAAATCCTAAGTTAGATTAAAGGGTTGAGTTGTTTAAATTAGTGAAATAATAAGAAATAAATAACCACTAATTTGTTATAGATTTTAAATTATTTTGACTTTCTAAAAATAGTAATAAATATGTGTAAATAGAGACTTATATGGAAAATAACCTTCATTGAAGATCTAGGTGCTAAAAACTAGGTTATAGACAGGTCTGAGTGTCATCAACAGGGTCCCTCAGTCAGATTCTTTAGTGGATAGTAGTGTACCACCTAAATAATAGTGTCATATGTCTCTAATATCCTAAAAAAGGTGCTAGTGTCCTATTTATAGGATTATTCCTATGTTTTTAGAGCACATGTATCTCTCAAAAAAATTGGAACTCTATATTGTGCCTAGAATATTTGATTTAGTATGTAAACCCCAATCCTCCTTTTAAGTATGGCATGAGCTGAAAATGTGTGTTTGTTAGTAGGATAGGTTGGACATCCTCAACACCCTATTGTGAAGAGAGTTGCCTACATACCAATACTCTAAGGAAGTATCAATCCCAATGTAATTATCCCACCTAATACTTGGTGCAAGTGCAAGTGAATTTTATAATTATAGTGGTCTTAAATGCCTTAAGTGTTCTTGAGATTGGAAATCTTTGAAATCTGAACTTAAGTCAGTTGTACATGGTAGTATGTAGAAGCAAGATATAATAAGGATTAAAAACCTTGATTTTTCTCAACTTGTTTCTTATTTGAATATGTTTTTTCCATCTATTTTCCATGTAGTGGATAGAGGTTTAAGTCTTATATTTATAATGATTCATACTTTATGCATTTAATAAAATATTCTTAGGCTGACCTTAGGAAGGGCACACATTTGAAAATATATCTATTCAGAAGAGTTAGGGAAAGGGACACTAATTCCATGTTGGGTACACTGGCACCATGTGGCTCTAGTGTCCTTAATGTGGCACTAGTGTCCATTTAGTAGGATGCGAGGCACAATGGGTTAGGATCTAGGAATGCATTTTTGGGATTTTTTTAGAGTTGATTGGAGATGTTTATGGTTTACACAATGGTTGTATATATGTGATAAAGGCTTTAGGATAGATCTAGGGCTAAGCTATAAATAGGCTATCTCAAGCAACACTCTTAGCACCACTTTTAGGTGATTACATTTTTCCCCTTTATGTTAGAAATGCAATAAATTCAAATGACTAGTATAAATGAAAAAGAAGCATACCTACACGTACTTAGGAAGTTAAGCCCGTGTAGTTGAGTTTGAGTATGTGAAATTGTGTCTGTGTATGTGAAACATGATCCAAATCAGTGACCTATAATGAAACATGAAAAAATCAATCCTTAAGAGATTATCAAAATTAAAAGATTGTGTTGAATAAAGTAACTTAGTAAAGATGAGGGAAAGAACAAAGGAATGAATATACCTAATTAGGTATAAAAATCAATGAATGAACTTGGTGTCAACCTATCTGTGTGAGTGTACATAGTGATCAAATCATTGAATAACTTAGACTGAGTTGATAGCTTCCTCTATCCTCATATGTGGGTGGATAAATAACTCAATCTATTTTTAACTCCATCATTGCCCACCCCTGCTCAGTGAATCATGACCTATGAATAGCTTGGATAAGACTATAAGTGTGTTTAACCATCTTATGTGGGTGGCTCAAGAACTCAAGTAGGCTATGACTCCATCATTTCTCACCTATGTGTAGTATATACATCTAAAAATGAACTGTGTAAAGTGTTGAAATTATTTAACTAGGTATATATAATTATGTATGTCTGCTCCATAGCCATTTGGGTACATTAGGCAATTTTGGGCCATTAGGGAACGCTAACCATTGTAGATGGAGTAAGGCATGAAACTGGTGATAACTTAAAATATTATAGTAATTATATACAACATAGAGAATTCCATGGAGTTTTCCATTCCACCTAATCAACCTTTGTGTAATTGAGCATATGAAAACTATGAGGCATCCACATGCCCCCAATTTGATATTTAAGTATACTAATTTTAGATTTAGTATGTAATAAATGTGTGTGTGTGTGTGTGTGTGTGTGTGTGTGTGTGTGTGTGTGTGTGTGTGTGTGTGTGTGTGTGTGTGTGTGTGTGTGTGTGTGTGTGTGTGTGTGAACTAAATGTGGGAGTAATCATGCCATACATGATGTCCCCATTCTAAGTAATTGGTATGAATCTGAGCTAAAATGAGCAAAATCTAAACATAACTATCAAACCTATAATTTTATCTATACAAATTTATATTATACCTGATGTATTGTTCTAGCTAATCTAGACTACCCTAAAGCTAGGGCTATTAGACACTATCACCATGTAGTGGACAATAGTACCTTGTGGTACTAGTGTCCCAATATGGGTGCTAATGTCTATTTAGTTTGAAATTTGGGTGACTAAACTACTTTTTGAGCCCCTATTTTTTCTTGTGTCTAACATGTGTCTAGTTTCTAAAAATGAGCTTGTGTGCTAAAAATAATTCATTAATGGCAATGTAGGAGCCTAATCACCATGATAAACCACTGTGAATGCCCCTTATGTTGAGGGTAGTTATGGAACATGTGTAAGAACTATTCTCAAAATAAAATAGCTCTAAAAAATGTTTTATCTAGAGCATTTATGATAATTGCATGATATTATAATATAATGTGGAAATAAAAAATCAAAATGTAAAGAATTTGAGCATGAGTATGTAGTGTGAGATGTATGTTGTATCTAGCACTACACAATGGTATAAATATAGATGTAATAAATGTGTATAAAAGTAAATTTGAGTAGCTACTTATGGGGATGGGGCATGATGTCCATCATGGCACCCAAGTAAGAAGGGTAGATGCATGAGGTCCCTCATGGCATTGAAAAATGGTGTGTATAATAATTAAAGACAAGTGTCATGATGAATACATATACAAGAAAGCATACATATAAAATGCTTGAGGCATGAAAAATTAGGATAAGGGGCCATAATACAAGGGACATGGGAACATGTAACTAAATCTAAGATTAGACAACATACAATGACATGTTCAAATGTACACATAAGCAACCAACAAGTAATTTGGCTTAAATCCACATAGAAGGATATGTTTAAATGTTCGCATATACAATTAAGAAAGCACACATAAGGGACATAGGCACATTTCCAAGGCATACATACATAGAATTGGTGTAGAGCCAAATAATAATGGAATATTCAAATACCCTTGAAATGGAAGAAGTATATGAAACATAATTAATTCTAAACTAATAAAGATAGAAATGAAAACATGTATAACTATGTCGTACAAATATGTGTAAATGCTAGGATGTACATATTATGAGTCTAAACTAGTGATAGTCACTAAAATCTAAGCATGAGTAGAAATGATCAATATCAATATATATTAATGTGTAAACTAGAAAGTAGAGAATACAAGGATAGAACTTGGTAGTAAAAAATGTGTATAATATGCCCCCAAGTGTGTGGATGTATCAAATGACTAAACTTGGATTGGTGTATATGTCCCCAGTGGGTAGATTTTAGCAAGTGTGTACCAGTGTAGTGGATTGGATTTATGTATGCAATTTTCAAACACTTGACAAGAACAAGTTAAGTGTGTATGTATGATAAAATTGACTATACTAAGATAGCTAGCATATGTAATATTTGGAAAGTATAATAAATGTAAACATATAAATGCATAATAAATTTTGTGTTTTTTGAGTAATATTTAAAAGTTTTTGTGTTTTGATATGTTATATTATTTTTTTATTTTCTATAAATAAGCTATGTACAATAAAATGAAAATAAAATATGTATAAGGAGTAAGAGAGAAGGAAGTATGTATAAGAGGGTTAGAACCATACTAACCAATGAGTCTCATGAGAGACTCACTATCACCATGACCTATATCAAATAAAATAATTATGATCATGTGTGTTATGTGAAATGGAAACTATGATCCCATAATCTATTGTGTAGAGTAATCTATGTCTGAATCTACCTGTGTAATGATGTTATGAATCTATGGCACTAACTGTGATGCCCTATTAACTATAGGAGTCTTAAGAACCCATCTGGTAAAATAAAAAGATGTGGGTGATGTAGGTGCCCTATGTTGATAACCTCTAGATCCCAATAATACTAATCTTGAAATAAATTGATTAGATTAAGGTCTTTTAGAATCTGTGACATATCTCTAACATAGGGGTCTCTCTAACAATGGTGTTCATAGGAGAGTATGTGTACGTGTCAGTATTGTAGGAGTACAAATCACCTAAACTAGTATCTTTATTAAACTCTATGATGTATGAATAGGAACTTTACTTTGAACTATAATAGATAAATAAGTAATATTTGGTAATGGTGCTAGAATTATATCTAGTGACTATGTTAGAACTGTAACTGGTAACTACACTAGAATTGTCTATGGGATGGGTAGAGGATACTCATATAAGACACTCTCAATTTTTACCACTTGATTTGCATGTATGTAATTTAGGCATAGTTTTAATATAAATGGGATGTCTCAAATCTTCTATAACCATGGCCTACCTAATATTATTTTGAACACACCTGTACTAGGTACTATTAGGAACTAAGTGGCTATGTGTGTTAGTCTAACCTATAATGGAAGCATAATATCCCTGATAGAGCTCTGAACATGACCAATAAAACCACTAATGACTATATTTTTAGGTAATATATCCTGATTTGTGTAGCCTAAGTGTTGTAAGAGTGTCATAGTGCACATGCTTATGTTTTACCCATTTTCAACCATAATGCTCTAGATAGTATGGTGGTCTATGTATGCTCGTATAAAGAGTGAATGTAGATCTATATCATCATCCATAATCTCCTAATTTGATAATGTGATAATTGTTCTAGGTGGCACTGTAATATGGTATATGCCAATAATGTTATGTAATGGATGTTCCTCCTTTGTAATTATGTGATATGAAGCTGATGGTGGATGTGCCTATTATATATAGTGAACACTTGATGATACTCTACCTTATTTATTGTGTGCTTTGGGAATAAATATAAAAATATATTTAATTCCTTAGCCTCTATTCTCTTTAATTTTTATGCCTTTATGGGTATGCCCACATCAATAATATTATCCTCAATTAGATCTTGTATCTTGTGCTTTAAGGTTATGTATCCATTTTTAGTGTGTCCTAGTGCCCTATGATACTCATAAAATTCATTAAAATCATAGTTATTTTGAAGATACCATGTTGTATCAACCTATTTAATGGGATGAAGAGATATTAAATTGAAGACCTACTTTAAAACCCATGATGGTGACTCTGGAAGGTTAGTGAAGACTCTACACTGAAGAGTAGATAAAACTAATATAGGAGATGGCTTAGAAGCTACGTTGACTATGGCCTTTTGATCACTTTTGTTTTTAGTGTCCCTCACCTTGTATGGAGGCTTGTTTGAACATTTAATAGTTTATTTTGATCCATTTATATACTTGATTTTGACCATTGATAAGATCTTACCCTCACTTTCCTTGACTGTGTTCCATAAATCAATAAATATAGCAAACTTCTTGAATAGGATAGCTTTGTGATTCTAGTAAGAGAGTTTATTTAAATATGTCCTAAATCTCTATATCTACCATGGGGCTAGACAATTTGGATAATATTGTCTTGTATCATAAAAAATAATTTATGATAGGCTCATTTAACTTTTGTTTTAATTTTTCCACTTGTGCATATGATATCTTATAACTGATGTTGAAAGAGAAGTGTCATAGAAACATGTTGAATAAAGGATTGAATGCCATGATATATTTATTTGGTAAATCATATAATTGTTTTAGGGCATAACCCTTGAGACTATATGGAAATAAATTCATAAAAATACAATCATTAGACACATAATCCAAGCATGCTACATAAAAAGCTTTGAGATGATTCTTTAGGTCACCCTTACCACCCTTTCCATGAAACTAGATGGCAAGTGAGTTGTCACTATGTGATGTGCCAAAGGTGTATGTAAGATAATGTTAGAATCCAAGGTAAGTGATGGCATAGTGGCTCTTTTATTGAGATGTAATACCTTAGATTGTAGAGTATGAATCTCATGTGTAAGGGATTGTATATTTGGAGTGGAAATAACTAGCTAGCAGAAGTGTACCTATCACTAATGGTTGTTAAATTATAATTTTAAGTTGTGCTTTTTTAATTGGTTGAGTTGGTCCCATTGGAGGTGTAAAAAAATTATTAACTAGGGGAGTTGGAGATTGACCATTATTTTTTTTGCTCTTGATTTCCAATATGGCTTGTAAGATATATGCATGATCAAGGGGTTTTTCCCTAATTCTATCTCTAAATCTCTATAATAACTCATCTTTAATTATAATTATGTCATTATTATTAAGTAGAAGGAGAGCGGGTCAATTCTTAATGTGTTTGTAATCTTACTTTTGGTTGTATTATTCATCTTTAGATGAATTATCATTGAAATACACATAATTAGGATGTGAAGGATGCATATTTGGAGTTATGATAGGTTCTTTATCCATGTTATAGGCTTGGATAGTAGGAATTTAAATATGTTCTATAGGATTACCACTTAGTCTAGCACTTCTTCTTAATGGAAGAGATATAGCTTTTTAGATGGCATATAGTAAACAAATTGGAATAGAGATACTAAAACAAAATATATTAACTCTAAAAAATTGAAATTAGATAATGAAATTATGGGAAAAAAAGGATACAAACCCTAAGAGCATATAGGGTTATGGTTTTTTGAATCTAGGGTTTCTTTTCAAAAACTTAAACTATATTTAAATAAATTAAAAACCTAATATGAAATTGATTAAATTAGTTAGGTTATGCCAAAATATCAAAAAAATTGAAGTATGTAACCCTAATTTAGTGCACAAAATTTTAGAAAAGGCAAACTAGGGTTTGAATCAATAGTAAAAGTAAGTCGGGTCCACTAAATGTTTTAAACTTTTAGGGTTTTACTGATGTAAATCCTAACTTAGATTAAAGGGTTGAGTTGTCTAAATTAGTGAAATAATAAGTAATAAATAACCACTAATTTTTTATATATTTTGACTTATATTAAATTTTTAAAAATAGTAATAAATGTGTGAATAGAGACTTATTTGGAAAACAACTATCATGGAAGATCTAAGTGATAAAATCTAGGTTACAGACATGTTTGAATGTCATCAATAGGGTCCTTGGGTCAGATTATTCATTGGACAATAGAAACCCACCTAGATAGTAGGACCATGTGGCTCTAGTGTCTTAAAAATGGTGCTGGTTTCTTCTTTTCAAGTTTATTCTTATTTTTTGGGAGCACTTATGCCTATGTTTCTAGGTAATGTTCCTATGCACATGAAATCTAAAACTCTATATTATACCTCAAATATATGATTTAGTATGCAACCCCTAATCCTCTTTACAAGTATGGAATGAGCTGAAAATGTGTGTTTTTAGTAGGATAAGCTGGACATCCTCAACACCCAATTTTTAAGAGAGTTTCCTACATACCGATACTCTAAGGAGAGATCAAGGTTGATGTAGTTCTCCCACCTAGTGCTTGGTGTAAATGCAAGTGAATGTTAGAATGATATTTGTCTTGAATTCCTTGAGTGTTCTTGAGATTATAAATATGTTAAATCTAGGCTTAAGTCATCTATAGATGGTAGTATGCAAAATTAGGGTATAATAGGGGTTAATAACCTTGATTTTCTTTAGCTTATTTAAATAGGCTTTTTGCATCTATTTTCCACATAGTGGATAAATGTTTAATAGTCTTGTATTTATTGTGATGTATATCTTGTGTGGATATTAAAATGTGTTTAGGCCAACCTTAAGAGGGGTACATGTTTGAAAATATATTCATTTGAAAGAGCTAGGGCAAGGGACACTAGTACCAAATTGGGAACACTAGCGTTATGTGGCAATAGTATATTTAATATGGCACTAGTGTCTAGATGGTAGGCTATTGGTCACAGTGGGTTAGGATCTAGGAATGTAGTTCTTAGACTATTAGAGATGATTGGAGATGTTTTTGGTCTACACAATGGTTGGAAAAGTGTGATAAAGGATATAGGATAGGTTTTTTGCTAAGCTAGGAATAGGTTATCTCAAGTAACACTCTTAGCATCCAAATACCACTTTTAAGTGATTATATTCATGACTATCTAGTAGCCTCAATTTCAAAAAAATATAGATTAGCCAAAAAATTATAGCATGTACAGTCTAAGTTTACATAGGTTTAGTTAGAGATTTACCAATTTTGATCAATTTAACTTAGATTCATACCAATTTTCTTAGATTGGGGGCATCATGCATGGCAAGACCATTACCATTTATAATTCATAAACTGATATAAATATTACTATAACTCAATCCATAATCCATATGCTTAGATATAAGATTTGGTGGCATGTGTGTGGCATATTGTTTCTATATGCTCACTTATACACCAGTTGATCAAATGGAATGATAAACTCCATGTCATTCTCTATATTGTATACATCAAACACCATGTTCTATATTGCACACCATATTTTTTGCCTTACTTCATCTGTAGTGGTTAGCATTGTTGAGTATCTTAGAGCTACCTAATATACCCAAGTGGCCACAAAGTTGACATCTCTAGTTAGACATCTCCAGTTATATATCTCTAGTTAGAAATTTCTAGTTACATCATGTAGTTTCATTTTTATATGAATCTACTACACATGGGTAACCATTGATGTATTCGTAGTCTAATTGATTTTTTTAGCTACTTACATGAGAGGGTTTGACACATCATCAGTCCAATCCAAACTATTCATAGGTCATGATCCATCAAGTAGGGATGGGAAATGATGGAGTCAAAATTGGATTGAGTTTTTGAGCCACCCACACATGGGGATTGAGCAAGCCATCATATCAATCCAATTTATTCATCAATTTATCACTATATACATGTACAAACATAGGTTGTCACTAGGTTTATGCATTAGTTTGGGTACCCAATGAGGTTTATTCATTCCTTTTCTCTCTCTTATCACTTAACTAAGTTTTATCTCTTTACTTAGTTTTACTTATTTACTCAATTTTATCTTTGATTTTAATATCTCTTAAGTAAGGACTAATTTATGCATGTTTCATTTATAGGACATGTAATAGAGCATGCTTCACATACTCAGATCCAAGTTCATGGGATTCACCTCTTAGGTAAGTCTAGGTACACTTATTTTTCCTTTATCCTAGTTATTTCACTTTGATACATTTATATAATAAATGGGGGGAAAATGTACTCACCTAAACATGACACTTGAGTGTTAAGAGTGATGCTTGAGACCACATATCCCTAGGTTATCCCTAAACCTATCTTAGGGCCTATTTTCACACTTATCTAGTCTTTGTGTGGGCCATAGACATCCCTAAAGTAGTCCTAGGCCCTCATTTTCACATTTTGTCCCTTCATGCCTCAAGTTCTATCACCTAGATAGTAGCACCATAATAGGGATAGTAGTGTCACATGGTGTTAGTGTCCCAATTTTGGTGTTATTTTCATTTCTCTCCTTTTTTCATAAATGAATATATTTTCAAATCTAAGACCACCTAGGGTCATCTTAGACCTATTTTAACACCCACACAAGCACCAAAATAGTTTACATTCATGAATTGTATCCCTATAACCATGGGAATGAAAATTACATGCAAATTACACATACAAACTTAGAATAAGTTATGCACAATTAAGGTTATCAATCCTTATTCTTCCCTACTTATACATACAACCATATATAATATTCCTAAGCTTAAATTACTAAGATTTCTAGTCTCAAGCACATTGAAGGCACTCAATTTAACATTCATAATAGCTTCACTTACACTTGAAATTACACTAGCACTTAATTAGGGATAACTATATTAGAATTAATTCCTCTTCAGAGTATTGGTATGTAGGCAACTCTCATCACAACTAGGTGTTGAGGATGCCCAGCCTAGCCTAATAACAACACACTTTACTAATTGTATAAACTAGATGCCCTAAAAATATGGAGGATTAGTGTTTTCTCATAAAATTATTCAAAATGGGTCATCTATAGGGTTTCAAAACTTGTGCACGTAAGAATAGGCTTGACAAACCATGACATAGGTGCACCCAGAAGCTCAAAATAGTTTTACATAAAAGACACTACCTCCAAAACAAGGACACTAGCACCACATGGTGTTACTATCTAGCTCAGGATATAGTATCTAGGAGATATTTTAACACCTAGATCCTATTTATGACATTTAGACTAACCTCTACCTTAGTTTTTAGCCTCCAGATCATCTATCTAAATCATTTTCTAGCTAAATTCTTATTTACACTATCTATTGTTATTTTTAGAAAGGTCAAAATTAATCAATCCTATAATAGATCATTAGCTTTATTTATGGAATATTTCTACCCTAATTTACTATGTTTAACCCATTAAAACATATGATTTACATACCTTTAAGTCCAAAAAATTTAAAATAATAGGCTATCAATATTGGCTTATTAATCAAAACCATAGCCCTTCATCTTCATAATGACCTCGGGAATATGGGTTAGTGGGCACATGGTGTTGAGATGCCCCAAAGACCCCTTTGTCATTGAGCACTACCTACATAACCAATACTCTGAATATGGCCTTAAACTTATGTAGTTATCCCCTATATGTTGGATTATGTGTGTATAAGTATGTAATGTGTGATAATCATGTATACAGAGTGACCTAGCCAATAACTTTGAGAATATGGTCCATGAAATTATCCTTTAGTAATTTAGGCATATATATGTGTTATCCCTATGACTGATATGAAAATATGAGAAAATAGGGAAGATTTTCTCATTTGAGCACTTGATTTAATACTTTTGGTAAGTTACCTTGTGAGTTATTTAGTCTGTGTTGGGTGAAGAATGAATGAGGATTGATCTTGTATATATACAAACCCATTTGGATAATATATCACATTAAAGCACTTAGGTCAAACTTTAAGATTCATTTCATTTATAAATATAACACTAGAGACTTGTATTGGGATAAGAAACTTACATCGATGTAGGAATATATCTAGGATGTGAGTGTCCAAGTAGCTAGAAAATAGGCATAGGTTCAAAAGTTGTAGAGATGGAAACTAAGCAAGTTTATAAAATTATGAGCATGATAAAATGTTTGAGTAATTATAATAACATTAGTCAAATTAAAAGATAATAAATTAGGCATTGAGAGAGTGTATGCAAGCATTTTGGTAGTTTGGAAAATCTAGAAGTTAAAGGTACATCTATGATATGTATTTTCTAAGTGTACAAGATTAAGGTGGTATATAATTAATAAATAGTATTTTCATGCCCCCATTTAATCTAGTAATGTAATTACTATTTTAAATGAAAATAAATGCATACCTGGGTGTGTATAAAACACCTTACCTTTGCTTGAGTCCAACTTGAGTGATTTTTTGGTGACTAACCTAAAACTAAGAGCATGTTGTAGTATATAATCAATGCATATAATATAAAATTAAAATAATTTAAATGATTAAAATTGAAAGAGAGCAAGGTTTAAGAGTACACATGTGTATTGATGTAACCATTTTACCTTTTGGCAATTTGATTTGGAAAAAAGTATTATTATTAATCACTGAAACTAAGATTAAGACAAAATTTAAAATTTAAAAAATTCATTTATCTATAAAGATAGATATACTGGAGGACACATTCCCTCAACCTTGGATAAAAATTGAGTTACCACCTAGTATTAGATATTAGCTCAATCATGCAACCCAGTTATACTTATAAATTGGTGAGTGTGAGTGAACCAAGTCAATTCACACTATAAAATTTGTGAGGTTAGATGATGTAATTAATTCCAACCTATAAACTTGTAAATATTGATTTATTTAATCACCTCAATCATTAAAAAAAAATAAACCAACTACTATAGTATATTGGCTCAATACAATTTGTAAAATTCCAATCTAGTGGGTGATGGTAGTCCATAAAAGTATTTGAAATCTGACTCTAAGACTGGTATAATTTTAGATAACATGTTTCCAAAACATTCCTCCAATATAATTTTAATTTGATGAATTATGAAAAATGTGGAATCCATGCCTCTATGGCATGCCCCCATTAATATTCCCCCCTTCAGGTGAAGGAAAGTAGCAACTAGTAGTTACCTTTCCTCAAAAATTTAATACAATTGTATAATCTATAAATGTACCAGACATCATATAGAAGGAACACATCTATGTAGATATATCATTTATCATTAAAATCATTATCACAATTCCCATTTATACCATGATAATTATAAAAGTGTTATCCTTTTACCTTTTCAAATATGTGTGTTGGATAATGAGAATTTGGAGGAAGTTTTATCATCCTTTTATCCAATAGTGTATGCAATATATCATATGGTCTATCTCGGTACTAATTAAAATAAAGTTTTTTATTTTTTAGAGGAATGTGGTTTAACTATAGGAGGTAATCTATAATCATGTTCATTTCCTTTATTCAATACTTTTATTTTTTATTCTTTGGTATGCATTGCTAGTTTTGAAGAGGGTTTTTGAACTGGTTCATGACCCTTCTTGGTTTGATTATTTTATTTAAAAGCATTATTTGTACCATGTTTACCTTTATGTGGATAAATATTTAATTTATTTTTGGTATTTATTAGATCACATGCATATTTATGCACATCCCAATATAAGGTTTCAAAATAAGGAAAAGGCTTGTAAAACATTCTTTCTCTAAGTGGAGAAAGAAGACCCTTGCTAAATATGACTTTTACTTCCAAATATGATGGGTTATAGTTTAAGTAATATAATATATCCTTAAATCTAATGGCATAATCTTGAAGGGCATCATCCTCATTTTGAGTCAAGGCATGAAAATTTTTCAATGGTAGCTTTGGTACTATGTGCTTATGAAAATTAAATAAAAATACATCCTCATGTTATTTAAAAGTTGATAAAGAACCATTTGGGAGTGTATATAACCAATCAAGAGCCTCTTTAAATAAACTTTTATGAAAATATTTTAATAAAAAGTTCCCATATTTATCCTAATGTTCAAAGTAGTGTATATGTTGTTTCAAATGATTTACATGATCTCCTTTGTCATCAAAGGAAGAAAACATAGGAATGATAAAGGTTGAAGGATATGGATAATCAAAAACATATCTAGTAAGGGGTTGGTCCTCTAAGATATTTTTAGTAAAAATATCCTCATGGGAGGAAAGTTACAACTTAATAATAGTCATTTGTTTTTGAAGATTTCCAATGGTAATCATTAGACATAGCATATCACTAGGAGGTTAGGTAAAGAGGTTTAAGAAGTGCTTAGAGGTTTTAATTTTCCATCCATATAAAAATAATAATAATAGGCTCCTTACGAACCTCATTTTATTGTAGAATAATATCATCATGTGGTTTGTAAACATTAGGTAAAGGGATATCCACTTTAAATTATGATTCAAGAGATATCATTATATCATGTTGGATATCATAAAAGTTGATGAAATCATTATCTGAAAGATCCTGAGTATTTGGATTGTTATTATATGTAATAGGGATAGAATATGAAATATTACTTTCTACTTTAGGTACATCATTGTTATATGAGAAAGGAACATTTGCATAACTATCAATTGCATCATTTCTATTTTTATTGGGAAATCATTTCATTATGATATCTTTAGAAAATATGTTTTGTTGATTCTTTTAAACTAGAAGAAAATTATAATAACATACATCTATATTATTTTCAAAATCATTATCATTTTCATCTTTCTAACCTATAAGGATAGGGAGCTAAGTAGTACATGCATTTGTATCATTGAGATCTAGAGAAGTATTTTCATGATTTTCACTTGAGTGGTCTAAATAAGGAACAATATTTATAGCATTATCATCACTTTGGGAAGAAGGCACATACTCACTTTATTCACTATTTGAATCATTTGAAAGGGAAGATAAATGTTTAGTTTTTGGTTCATCTTGAGAATTTTTGCATGAAACATTATTACTCTCAACATCAAAAGTGTTAATTATTTACATGTGTATTGAATCATATTTATGTGATTCACCAACAAATTTGATCATTTGTGACTTTTTAGGCCTTTAATTATAGGAAATAGGATGAATAGGAGAACTAGGATCATCATACACAAGACTAGTAATGTTACATTCATAATCATATGAAATAATTCTATGATCTTAACATGTTCATTTATACTTACATTTTCATCATTAATTATTTCATTGTCATAGTTATAATAAAAATAACATGCTTGATCCTTATTTTCATATGCCATAAGATCTTCATATGAAATACATTGATCATGATGAGCATTGAATAAACTATCAAAAGGATTAGACTCGGCATGGATTATAATAAAGGACTTCATAAGGACCTTAACTTTTAACCCAGTGTAGAATAAATAAATTATAAGGCCTATAGTAAGTAGGTAAATAAACATCCCTTAAGTTATGCCCCTATAATAAATTAGATCTAAAAATTTAATAGAAAAATCTGAAATAAACTTTTTTTTATTAAGGAGAAAACCCTAACATGCAAACTAGGGTTTTGTTCAATAAATAAAGGACAAGTTCACCAAAAAAATTTATGCTATTTGGGTTTTAAAAAAAACACTTCAATAAATAAAATTGTTGGAATGTAGTATTGTAATATTCAGATCTAGGCAATGTAACACATTATTTTGAAAATACAATTCATTTAGGCATGTGCAATAAATATAGTAATGATTGTATAACTACATGACCAAAAAAAGAGAGAGGGCATATCTTGTTTATTGCTCTATTCTAGAATATGACAATAATCAAGAATCATCACATGACTATACTAGAAGTTTGGGTTCTGCTCACTCAATGTTTTGACTACTTTTAATCTTTGGACACTTGCATCCACCATGAACACTTACATCTATGTAAGCATCCTGATATTACCAGAATTGTCTAGACCAAAATTTGATCTTTTTTTGAATCCATTAGTTGGGTTTTTCTAAAAAAATTATCACCTTTCCACTTGATGTATTCATATCATATGCATAGGATTTTGATCTAGGTTTATTTATCAAAACCCTAACTCTTCATTTTCATAGTGACCTTGTGAAAAATAGGTTAGTTGGCACATAATGTCAAGCTACCCCAAATACCCCTCTATCAATGAGCATTATTTATATAACCAATACTTTGAAGAGGGCCTCAAACTCATGTAGTTATCCCTATGTGTTGGCATTTGTGTGCATAAGGATGTAATGTGTGATAAGCAAGTACATAGAGTGGACTAGCTTGTAACTTGTCAAATATGGTCCATGAAATGATCCTTATTACTTCAGACTTTTAGATGTGTTGTGCCTATAACTAATATGGAAATAGGAGAAAATAGGGAAGCTTTCCTCACTTTAATTCTTAATTAAGTTTTTTTGGTAAGTTACCTTTTGAGTTTTTTGGTTTGTTGCCTTTTGAGTTATTTGGTTTGTGTTAGGTGATGAATAAATGAGGGTTGATATTATATATATACCAATCCCTTTGGAGAATATATCACATTAAATCACTTAATCTAACCTTTAGGATTCTTTTAATTTTTAAATTAGATAACTTTAGGGCATTGGACACTTTCATTGGGATAATACACTTACATCGACATAGGTGTTTGGTTGGGACACAAGTGTTTGGGTAGATAGAAAATAGGCATAGGTTCAAAACTTACAAAGATGGAAGATAAGAAAGTGTATAACATTTTAATCATGATAGAAGGTCTGAGTCATTAGAATAACGTTGATTATATTAATATATAATAAATTAATCATAGAGAGATAGTGTATGTGAGCCGTTTGGCAACGGGGAAGATCTAGAAGTTGGAGGCATATCCACGATATGTATTTCCCAAGTGTACAAGACTGAGGTTTGATATAATTCAAAAATAGTGTCTACATGTTTGTGGTATGCATGTATCACATTCAAATATGTATAAAACATATATGTGTATAGAAATGAAATGATATGTTATATACTAACATCAAGCAAAAAACATAAATTCCAAGGAGCTAATAAACTTGGGAATGTTAAATAATTTTGTATTTTCTAGGTTATTTGAAAGTTTTTCTATTTTCTTGAATATCTGATTTTTGGGGAATTTTTGGCATATTTAATTTTTTGGTATTTTTTAATTTTGGATTTTTTTTTTTTTTTTTTTTTTTTTTTTTTTTTTTTTTTTTTTTTTTTTGCGGCGGGGGGGTTGAATCTTATATTTTATTAATTGAATCATTTTTATGATGGTTGGATAAGTGAAAATAGTGCATGACATGTGATTCTTCATGATTTCCTTTTGTATTAAAAGGATAATAACTATCATGTGGTATGTGAACTAATTTTCCATTATGGGAAAAGGAGATACCTTGTTTATTTGAGTCGATTTGATCTTCCATTTAGTATAGACAAAAAGTTCCCAATGTAAATGAATATTGAGATGTATGGGGCCTAGTCCAAACTTTAGTTCGAACCACATGAGGACCAAAATAAATTGGTATTATGATGTAGCCTAAGGATTATTTCCATCCTTCTTTTTGACGTAAGTATTTAATATGATAGCCAAGTTGTGATAAACATCTTACAATAAAATGGATTTCTTTTTCTAAATGATCTATATGGTTGTGTCAAATACAAGTACCAACCATGAATAATGTGATTGTTACATCTTTTTGGCATGGCTATTTTTTACATTGTATAGTGGGAAGTGTTTCTTTAGAATGATTATATAGGATTAGTCTCATATTGATTAATCTTTATAAAGGTGCCATACAGATGTTAGGATGCCACATATTTATTTGTGATCTTTGCTCGGTAATTCATTTTCCTCATGTGCATTGGGAATAAATTTTTTGTATTTAAAATGAGATACATTAAGCTCCTTAGGATATTTTAGCATAATGATGCATATCTATGTACATCCATAGATAAGTGACTAAATAATGTGTATTGATTATGTAATGTTCTTTATTTTAATGGAGAAAGAAGACCTATACTAAAAAATAATTATAATTCTAAATTTGAGGGTCTATATGCTGAGTATGATGTAAATTTAAATGAAATAACATAATCTTGAAGGGATTCATCATCATATTATTTAAATTGGTGTAAATGTTATGATATTAAGTCTAAGTACCTTATGTATATTATTGTTTAAACCTAAAATATAGATTAAGAAATATAGGGTTAAAGGGGTAGAGATAGCCTAGGACACAAATATGGTATAGTATCTCTAAAGCAAGCTAATTAATTATAAAACTGGATTAAACATATACTGAATTTATTATGTTGAGATATACTAAAAATAGAAAGTAAAACTATGTTAGATATTAAAATGATAATGAAAACAAGATACTTATTTGGTTTTGATGATAATACAAATATGGAATAGGAATAGAAAGGAAATAGACTAGATATAAATTCTAGATTAATCGCTTGATTCTAAAAGTTTTACGTCTATGGTTGCAGACACTTTCATCAACTTGGGATAGTTATGTCAATGATTCTATCTAACTTAGATGTAGGTGTACAGTATAGAATACATGTTGAAACTATATATGACCATTTGGATGCTTTTGGGTTCTATATCACCTTCACTCTAGTGTGATCAAATTTGGATCATAGAATATGCTCCTTATCAAATGAGAAAAACCCTATTTTTTCATCTTCATAGTAGATGTGATAAAAATGGATTAGTGGGAACATGGTGTCAAGCTGCCCCAAAGACCTCTATGTTAATGATCATTGCCAAAATAACTAATAATTTGAAAGGGAACTTAGACTTATATAGTTATCCCCTACATGTTAGCATGTATGTGTAGTGTAATGTGTGATAAGCATGTAAATAGAGTGACCTAGCTTGTAACATGGAAAATGTGACTCATGGGATTCTCTTTTAGTAATTGAAACCTATATATATGATGTCCCCATGACTCATATATAAATAGAATAAAATAGAGAAACTTTACTCATTTGAGTGCTTGATTGAATGTCTTTGGTATGTTGACTTGTGATTAATTAAGAAGTTATTAGGTTTGTGCTAGGTGAAGGATGAATGAGGGTTGATCTTGTGTGTGTGTGTGTGTCTATATATATATATATATATATATATCCCTTGGGATAATATATCACATTAAAGCACTTAGGTTGACCATAGAAATATGTTTCATTTGAAAATTAGATGATTTTAAGACACTGGATACTTGCATTGAGATAGGACACTTGCATCGATGTAGGCATTTGACTAGGATGCAAGTTTCTAGGAAATTGGAAAATAAGCACATGTCTATAACTTATAGAGATAGATCATAAACAATTTTATAACATTTTGAGTATGATACAAGGTCTAAGTTATTTGAATAACATTTGTTAGACTAAGAGATAAATAATAGGAATAGAGAGATAGTGTATCCAAGCCTTTCTATAGTGGGAAGGTATAGAAGTTGAAGTTACATCCATGATATGTATTTTCTAAGTGTATAATACTGGGGTGCTATATAATTCATAAATAGTTTTATTTCCCCCTTTAATCTAGTAATGAAATTATTAGTTTAAAAGAAAGGAATATGTGCATGGGTGTGTATAACACACCTTGTCATTACTTGAGCCCAACTTGAGTTTTTTGTTGGTGACTGACTTGTAACCAATATCATGTTTTATACACAATATTTTTTTTAAAAATTAGTTATTAATGCTTTCTCTCTTGCAAGAATGTGTCAAATCCCTATCTCTCTGAGTACATGCCTTAAAGGGTTCTCCAAGAAAGGAATTGGTAGACCATTAATGTTTTTTAGGATTATTGGCCCCTATGCCATTACCTAAAACCATTACAAGATACCATTATTTGATTCCCTAAGCATTAAAAACCTAATTATGCACTTCCCTAAGTAATTCACCATCTAAAATAGCCCATACCTAAGTAAAAATCCCCTTTTTACTAATTTTGCTACTACATCAATCGGATTGACTTGTTATAGGTTTAACATACATTATGTAATGTTATTAGCCCAAGCCAACATAGTTTGAGACTTAATTTTATTTCCTACTTATCAAAGTCGACCAAGCTGACTACATCAGCTAAATTCCTGAGGGTTTAGGGTCAATCCATGGCTACAAATACCCCCTCAACTTCATTTCTAAATAGATAATCATTCAATTACACATCATTACTACTCACAAATATACTTATATAATCAATATGAGGTTTCAAGCTTAGGTTTTTTCCTTGGAGAAGTATCACTTGTCTTCTGGAGGTCTTGGATGCATAAGATTTTTGTATCCTAGATCTGATTTGTTCTTGTGATCCTTACAAGCCAAAACAACCTCTTAAAAAGAACCACTGGCCTAGGGAGAGATTAAGGCATGATGATTTCACTTCAATAAGGTAATTATATTATTATCCCTTCATATTTCAATAATTAGATGTTGTAAAAATAATGACTTGAATTGCATCTCTCCTTGCTTAGATTGTTTATATTTTATATTAGATAGAATTGTATTTGAATGTTTATTATCTTCCCCATTTATGCTAAAATATTTGGTGAGCACTAGATTAACTTTCATATTCATTTACTAGATTAGTTTTCATGTTTATTTAGTATATTAGCTTGATTATTATTATTATAATCATAAGACCTAGTTATGGTTATCAAAAAATGGCATTTGACTAGAGGCCTTAAAAACCTATCCTTTGTCATTGTCTAATAAGAGATCCCTCAATATAAAATTTTAGAGGATCTATTAGTGGTCATGACCCCAATTTAGTATAGTATTGTTAATTAGATAGTTAGTTAATTGCCTTATTTGAGATTAAATATTACCGAGTAGAAGAAGTTATAGATCTATCTTATTTTTCTTGCATACATTCTAGTGAACCTGATGTGGATCTAACCCTTGAAATTTTTTATTTTTATATATAGATAATTGGGTTGACCCTATCAATCTAATTTAACATTTTGTGCACATGTTTTTATACTTCATCGAACTAGTGGACTTAGTTCGGCTCTATGTGTAAGTTTTTTTATAGCTTCATTGACCCTATCGACCTAGTTAGGTCATATTTTTATAGGTTTTCTAATTGAGGTGATCTTGTCAACCCTATTTGGCCTCTTACGTTTGAAATTTATAGTATAAAAAACTAGATCGATCTAATCGACATAATTTTTTTTTTCATTTAACATCTAACTAAATCAATATGCTTGATTCTCTTATTTTTTACATTTTTCATTTTATAACTAAGTCAACTAGATTGACATTGTTCTATCTTCTTTCTAATTTACTAGTTTCATTTATATTGTGTTGACTAAATTGACTCTGTTTAAATATTTTATCTTATGCCTTGATAGGTTTAAATTTCCACTTGGATGACATAGTTCAAAACAACAACACAATAGTTTTTAAGAAAACTATTGCATCAATCTGGGTGACTCTATATTATTTTCTAGGTTCACTCTCACCAGATCAGTAGTTTATCTTTATCAATTTTTAATTAAGTTTATTTTCCCACTCTTTTTCAAAATTTAAATTTCAATACTATTTTTACTAGTTTTTTAGTTCAATAAAATTGTACCTTTATAGTAACTAATTCGATCGGCTTGAATTAGTTTTGTAACTATTTTCTACCTAGAAAACTAATTTGACTTACTCAATTGTTTTCATTTTGGCCTATCTTTCTAACAGATTGGGTCGATCAAGTCAAATATATTCTATTCTATTTTTACAACTCAATCAACCATGTTGATTTTTTTCTATTTATTTTTATTCTTAGTTCAAGCAAAGGGAATTCCCCTACATTTAATAGTAATTAAACTCATTTTAATTTTTAGTTGGTTCCCTATTTATTTATTTTCCAAAAATTGAAAATAAGTTTTCAAAACTTTGATTTTCACTCTTATTGTTCACTTTGTTTGGCTTTCCCCAAAAACTGTGTACTGGTAGTTTAAAACTACTTAGCTTCTATCATGAAAAGCTAATTTATACTCTATTTACAATCCTTATCTATCATTTATAGATATCATGGTGTGAGGGGATTTCCCTAATACTCATAGCCATAGTACAAAGATAAACATGGTCTTTAATTTTCACCTACCTCATGTTATTTCAAAAATGCTTAGAATTTCCCTCTTTATTAAACCTTAGGAATCTAGCCATCCATTTGTTTGTGGTGCATCAGTTAGTATTTTTCACTAAGAAGCTACTTATATCTTACCCTTGAAACTAAATTTAGTGGGCTATGGGAATGGTACTTCCTCCATAGTCAATGATTTAAAATATTACACCGACACTATCCAACAAACAAACAAGTATCTTTGAAAGCCTAAACTTTCAATCAAAACATTTAGTACAACTTCAGAATCTTCTTTTCAAACAATTACAAAGCTTTTACATTTTATTATTGCTACTATTTGTTTAAATTTTATGTTGTATTACAAACTTGTATTAGCCAATGTTGATCCAAAGTTTGTGTTGTGTGTTGCAACTAGATCAACCAACTCGACCTAGTTACTTATGTTTTAGTTATTTTTTGCTACAATTATAACTCAATCATCCAGATTCAGACCATTTAATTTTTTTCCATACTCTATAACATAGTCAACCAACTTGACCCAATCTATTGTAGACTATTATGTTTTTTCTACCTATAAAACTTAGTCAACTAGATCGACCTAGTCTATTATAATTTTTTACTTCTCCTTCCTATAAAACTTAGTCAACCAAGTTGACCCAATCTATTATAGACTATTCTATTTATTATTCCTACATAACTCAGTTGACTAGCTTGATCTAATCTATTATAAACTGTTATGTTTCTCCTTCCTACAAAACTCAGTCGACCAGCTTGACCTAGTCTATTATAGACTATTTTATTTCTCCTTATTACAAAATTTAGTCAAACAACTTGACCCAATCTACTATAGAATATTCTATTTTCTTTCTATCCAACTTCATCAACTATCTTAACTTTATCTTATTCTAGATTTTTCAACCTCTTAATCTTTAAACTCCTTAAGTGTTTAACTCAATTTTTTTCATCATTTAACATCTATTTGATGAAGGTAAAAATCAAAATCAAACTAACATTATAAGTTTCACTAATCCTAATAAACTTCTTAAAACACTTGTAACCAACCTAGATCTTAGTAATATCCATGTTGCCACTAGAACTACCAACTATGGGACTCTTCCCTCTTCCATGGCCCTTAATCTTCTATTTAAGTAATGGTATAAGATGAAAGTGATATTGAATATACAGCTGAAATGATCTTCTTCATAAATTAAAATCCTTGACATAGAGGTAAGTATCCTACAATTATATATAACCTTATGATGGGACCTCATATAGGATAACCCCATTCACCTTATCCTAATTTTTCTACAAGCTTTGGAACAAGTTATTTTATGACTTCTACCACACCTTTACTCACTCTCATGCCTCCCTCTAATATTATGACATCATTTTCCATGTTTTGTTTCACCTCCATGCCTAGTATTTCTATAAATATGGCATGTGTGACTTTTAGTGGGTCTACTCAAAACATCACACTAATATCCAATTCCATATAAATACTAATATTACTAGTATTTCTCACACTATGAATGCATCTCATGCTATTAGTTCATCTCAAAATCTCAATGCCTCATATAATACTAATTCATATAGTGTTGCTTCTACTATTCAAAACACCATTCAAAATAATCAATTATTATTAAAAACTCCCAATAAATGGTTTCCTTTCAAACTAATAGTGCTAACCAAATGATGCAAATGAATAACCAATTATTGCATCTTCAAAACCGACCTCAACCTACTTAATGGGGAGTGCAAAATCCTAATTCCCCTCACCCCCCTAGAGATGCACATGGTAACCTTATACCAAAACCCCCACTTATTAAATAAACTATTAAACCCTTAAAAAATGAACCTATTATTCCTCAAATTTCAAACATTGTCATAGGTGGCATAGTTCCCACTATCACTTATAACAGATCCACGGATCTAACTTTGCATTTGAAAACCTTTGGAATTTTATATAAAGATTGGGTTAAATTTAATACCTTTGTTGCCACCAAAATCTTAGTTAAAACCTTTTTTGGTGATCCTTTAGATTATCATAACCAACTTAAAACTCATTCTATCATTAGCTTGGAAGACTTATACAATGCATCAATTCAAGAATTCTAAAGTAGTGATCTTTCAAAAAATAACTTAGATTACTTTATCAACTGTAAACAATTAGAATCCAAAATGGCATAAGTTTTCATCAAATGATAGAAATCCTTATCTAACAAATCTAATCATAATATGTTGGATGAAAATATATTCCACTTATTCACTAATGATCTTCATTCCAAATTATAATATCGCATATAGACTCTTTCACCAAAATATTTGGAAGAAACCCTCAACCAAGCTAAATGTCAAGACTTCTTTATATGATAATTTGAGACTTCTCACCCTCCAACAGGGAATCGAATGCTAGTGAAAGATAAAAATTGACATTCAACCAATGATGGTGTTATAGATACTTATGATTCCATACACACTATTCAATCCATTACTCAAAACAACCCCATAGAACATAATCATCCAATGCCAAATACCAATGATTCTTAGCTTAGTTCTACATTTTATCAAGCACATAATGTACATGTACACAAACCACATTCCTTAGCTAAAATTCAAAAGTGTCTTCCATGACCTTCCCCATGAGATCTTAATCCTACATGCCCTATAAAAAATTGGGATGATCCCCACAAATTTTGTTGGTTTCATGCAAGTTGGGGCCATTCTCATGAAACTTTTCACCCATTATGAAACTTTGTTATGGATTATCTCCTTGGACCTAACTTTGATCGCAAATCACTCATACATACACATCAATAATCTTATGAAATAGTAGTTAATGCTCATGAAAATAAAACTAAAAATGAAGTGTTAAATCAAGCTAATGTTTATTTAGACATTTACAAGAATACCCTTCTTAACCATCAAGATAACAATAACCAACCTCCTACTACTAAATTTATTGAAAGTACTATGGATCCTAACATCAATAATGAGAATATCGTCAACATGAATAACATGAGGAGAGTAGTTTATTATATTGATCATTATCCAACCTCTAACTATAACAATTTTCCAAAGTTTCACATTATTTAAGACTCTTACCCATCCCATATCATGGAATTAGGGCATGCGACCAACAGACTCACAAATATCAATTCTAAGAATAAAAATAGATAATAACTCCAATGCTATTGATATGATCTCTACTCCTACAAAAAAAAAATCTCAAGTGGAAACCCCACAAAATTCAATTGGTATTTCTTCTACTCAAACATAAGAAATAACCAAATATATAACCACATCACCTAAGATAACATAATTACCTACAACCAGTCAACCCATATTAACAAAACCTAAAATAAACATACCTTATCAACATCAATTTCAATGCACTTCTATAACACCCTCAAAGGATTTATTATAACACTATGTACCATTATCTAATAACACTATGACATGTTATGATGAATGGGAACCTATACCTAAACTTTCACATCTCCTATCTCAAATCACTTTCTTAGAACTTATGAGAACTCCTCATCATCATAATCAATTAATTCAATTATCATTCAAAATAAACATCCCTCATTGACCACCTATGGGGCAAGAAAATACCTTGTCATGATTTGAAGATAACATCCTTCAGCAATGTGAATAAATGTCTATTCACATTGATGAAATGGTAGACACCTCTCTTTTACTCAAATTGCCTATCTCTTCCATGAATCTTAATAAGATATTTATTCATGCAGATGACCCCCCATTATTCATTAGTATACAAATTAGATATATCCAAGTTAAACATGCTTTAATCGATGAAGTTTCAGGTACTTGTGTTATTCCCTTGATTTTATTAAAACACTTGGATATTTTGAATGTAATCTTAAATCCACATAAAGTATATGCCAAGGATATGGTCGATGACAAATACATCCTTTAGGTTGTGCTTGGATTCCTATCATGGTTTCCCTAACCATGATACATGTGAAAGTCATGATATTTAATTTTCCACTCTCTTAAAATATCTTACTCAGTTGACCTTGGACACATTACATAAGAGCAGTCACCTCCCCAGCATGCCAATGTGTTAAATTTCCCTATAATGGTGTTATATACAATATTCAAGGAGACACAAATCCTTATAATTTTAAACAATTCAAAGAATGAAGTGATCTTAAAATACCTACCCTTGAACCTCTACCTACCATCCCATTTTGTGAATCATAATGCTTTAATTATCCCATCGACTCCACTAGAGGTTATAACAGTCATCTTGAATTAATAGGAAAAATACCACCTAATCTATTAGATTCTGAGAATGATGAACCAAATGAGATCAGTTTAAAAATAAAAATTCTTGATCTCTCTCCTAACATAATTTCTTAAATTCATTATGATCTTGATCTCATCAAAAACCATGTGATGAAATTCCAATTACCTTAACAAAAAATAAGAATTCCATTCACCATACCTCTTCAACTAATAAAATCATCGATGCATTTACTATAGACCTTTGCACTCTTAATCAAGATGATGGATATTATTTATATGATCCATTTTTATCTAGATTTGGTCAAGCTAAAAATGTATAAATACTTAGATATCATTTTTATTTACATTTTTATATTTATTCTATTCATGTAATTCCTTCTCTTGCTATAGTAAATGATATTAGTTCTTCATATGATGTTCACATGTCTAAGATGGAGTACACATACACTAATCCTCCATTCATTATTGAAAATGTTTGGAGTATGCTTATGGATTATGCCATGATGGGACATTACCATTTTATTAGATTCCATGATCTTTCCAATTAACTTCCTCTAGAGATGTCAACTACACTATGGCAATCCACTTTGAGTTCCTCCCTTATTATGGTATAGCATAGTGTTGGTCCTATTTTGAGTTATCCTCATATTGGTGATGGCATATTACCTTTGCCTAACATTCATCCTCTACCAACATAATTCATAGATGAAACTCATTTTGAGATCCATAGAGTTATAGGTTATTGGGCTAAGGACTGTAATACACATCAGTAGTAGTAGGCCTCAGGTTCTTCTACCATGGATAGCTGACCTTCATAGTATATTACTATATGTACTTATTGATTTAATGGTATAAATAATCATTATTATACTTATTACTAATAGTTTAAATAATACATTTATGCACTTTGTCTAGACATAGCACAACCAAAAGACAAGAGTCTACCACCCCCCAAGATACTTCTAGAATAAATTCCTAAATACGGGTAAGTATATTTTCTTTATCATCAATGTAATATAAACCATACTAATAGATTTTGAGTGATTTAGTATAATTTTTGGGATTTTCTATGGAATAAGCCTTCACTAGCTCAACCTCATTCTCTAGGTCAATCGTAGACAAAGGCTCTTCCTTCTCTGCAGCCTACACCTCTTCACAAATTTGATGATACTAGTCACATTTAGACACCACTTCCTCATATTGATTATCCCACACATGAGGTGCCTCATGAGAATAATTACTCTTATATCATACCTACCTTCTCTATCAGTATGATATGCTAGGAAGTATTTTCATGACTTTTTGTGAATATTGCTAAGACTCTGATAAAAATCAAAATCTAGCTACACAAGGATGTATCAAATGTTATGGATGATATTTATCATAAGATTTATTAATATTTTTTAACACATCATGGTGTTTTAATCACAGTAATACATGATTGTGTTTGATTTATAAGTGTATATAGATCTTATGTGTTGCTTAGTTACATGTCTCATGGGTTATTTTATTTTCATTTATTAATTTCTCTTTCATATTTTCACTTTAAATGTCTTCTAATTTAAATTAATAGCTTATGGATTAGTATTATTTTCATAACTTAATTTAAATTTGCATGACTTAATCTCTTGTGACATAGTTTAAATCTTATCTCACTTCTTATTATTACTTAGATTTACTTTTCTTATGCTTGTTATGTTATTTTATTTAAAAACAAGATAGTTATTATTGTGACATGGTTCTAAAACCCACATCCCCTTACTACCCTATCTTTACCATATGATTTTTTAGCAAGCATAATTATCATTATAAACATACATACATACATACATACATACATACATATATATATATATATATATATATATATATATATATATATATATATATATATATATATATATATATATATATATATATATATATATATATATATATATATATATATATATATATATATATATATATATCCATTTGTTCCCCTTATT
This sequence comes from Torreya grandis, assembly GCA_037957365.1. Classification (NCBI taxonomy): domain Eukaryota; kingdom Viridiplantae; phylum Streptophyta; class Pinopsida; order Cupressales; family Taxaceae; genus Torreya; species Torreya grandis. Next base: position 3,899,390 of record JARHVA010000249.1, read on the forward strand.
CCCTCTTCATACTAAGCACATATACAATTGAGACTTGAGATCACATACTAGTTTGTAGGCAAGCTTAATTATTTAGTAAAACATGTTAATATCTATAGGTATATTGTCTCTTATAACCAAAACATAAATCTCATTTTGTTTTTCACTTCTATCACTCATGTTTGGTTATTCCAAATCTATATAGAGGAGGAATTAAAAAATCCATAAAAAGCTAAAAGCTAAATCATTTAAACAAAAGGCAAAAATAAACATTCAAAAGTCAAAATCACACCAAAATATGTGATTCATATCTAATAACATATCCCATTCCTAATCAAATCTCAAATCCATAGTTGGCCTCACAATAGAGTTGAGGTCTATTGGGGTGTGGTAGGCCACTTGATTGGGGTATGAGATATAAAAATTATATATAGTGATAGCTACTTTCTAATATAAGTACCCAATATTCACAGTAGACCGATAACTCTGTAAGGGGTCCTAAGGAGAGGGGAACACGTTGTGGGAAAGTAGGTCCATTTTAATTTTCTTGTATATATAACCTTCACAAGTTGATCTTTGGAATCCACTTATTTTCCCATAAAGTTTTGTGCTTGTTATGAATAAATAACTTTTGCAATTGGCATCCACTAAATTCTTAGTGTGTCCCTATTTACTTAGTATGTCTCATGCCTACCAAGGTTTTATTGTAAATGCCTATGTCATGATTTTTCAACTCCTTAATTCATTAAAAAAATCCCAATATTCCTCCCTGATGAATATATTTTTAAACTGATCATACTCCTAGGGTTTTCCTTTTGTAGTTTTAGTATAAGACCTTGGATAGAACTAGGCCTTCCTCAAAAATGTTTCTTTGTTTCCTACAACTATTCCAAATATTACCATTTATCTCATTGGTTTTCCCTTTGTGATTTGAATTGTAAGACCTTGGATAGGACCAAGCTTTCCTCAAAAATATTCCTAACACTTCCATACCATGATTAGTCACAAAATTATTTTTTAATATTTATATTAACATCCTATTTTACTTACCATTTTGTCTTATATGATTTTAAACTTGATTTAGTGTGTTTTAAATTTCATTTCACTCATCATTTATATACTTCCCATATTGATTTAGTATGTTTTATATTTACATTTTCTCAGTTTCAACCTATTTACATTTTACATGTTTTTTCAAACATTTGATTTACTGTGTTTTACATTTTACTTTATTTATCATTTATATTTTGTTTCAATTTGATTTAATGTGTTTTATGTTTTACCAATTTCATTTGTAATACATGCTTTTCAAACATTGATTTATGTGTTTTTTACAAGTCTTTTTATTTCATCTATTACAATTTTTGAATCATGATTTAGTGTGTTATATATCTTATTATTGTATCTAATATATAATTTACAATTTTACTTTTTACATTTTTATATCATTCTTTTTAACTATGCATTTTCTCATAAACTACTAGAAAATAATCCAACATACATCATATATTTTCCCATAGCATATAACATAAATTAAAATACATGTGCTAGAAATAAAATATATACATCCATAACATCCATGATCAATATAAACCCATAAACAAGAGGTATATGTATCCATAGATCAAGTGTCTGACACAATAAAACATGATACAAGTACAATCCATATTATTTATGGATGTTTGTGACTATCCCCTCAAAATAGTTAGTTATAATGACTCTATCTAGGAATGAAGACCCTCTAGCTACCCTTCCAAATTATCCACCTAGTCTTGTACACATGCTATCTACCTTATTGTATCCATACAAGTAGCCCACTCTTCAACTATAGTCTTCCATGCCCACATCTCTCCATCACCTAGACCATGTGGTAATTGTGTATTATCTCTTCATATTTGTATCTCTCATGCTACCTTACCAAACAACTAGAACCAACTAGCATATATTAGGGTAGATGGTATAATAGGTTCAATCATGCCAGTAGTATCATGATGTAATAATACACCATCTAAAATATTGTGATGTGCGTGTCTTACACTATAACCCATCTAAATTCCTTATTATTATTTGTAAAATAAAAACCAAATGTATATTATATATTGCATATATAACATCTCAATAAAACACATATATCTAACCAAATATATATATATATATACATATATATATATATATACATATATATATATATATATATATATATATATATCAAAACTATATATCTAGTTAACTATTTACTACTTTAAAAAATACCAAACACTCACCAAAATGGTATCACCCATAATAGTCTTTGGGTTATCACAAACACCAATTATGTCCATTAGAACACACCTATGAGGTGATGTAAAACCAATAGCAATAAATCAAGCATGTTGTGGTCCCCTCCAAATCTATTTCTCTATCAACTAACTTTGTGTCACCTAGGTTATGGAATTTCCCTACTCAACTACTTCCTCTTGTGCTCTACCACCATTTATCGATGTCTATATCATCATGGCACTCATGGTGGTATTTATAAAGCCTATTATGGATCAATAATTATGAAATCCACATCCTCTGCACCTATTATAACCATATCCACATTTGAAACCATTACTTCCTTAGAAATAACGCTCACTACTCTTTATTTTCATTGTAGTATAGTTCACAATCTCGATTGGCATGGCCAAATCATAGGTACATCGATAGGTACTCTTGTACCACCACTACCCCATGGCTCCCTAGAATGATGTGCCCAATACTTAGGCACTATTATCAGAGCCACTGGAGGTGTCAATCCTAACTATACAGGTAGGTGAGCAATAGTATGTGGCTCCACCCACCATGTATAGCATCTATTAATCTGTACACTAGCTAATCAAAGATAAATAGTAGGCCAAATCAGCTTACTAGTCATAATGCCTACATAGGGATGCCATATAATATCATCATGAGTAATAGTTTATAGTGCTAGATTATGTGGTAGAACACATATCACATGATCCTACCATCATCTAAGCACCCAAGGTAAAATATCATCAATAACATGGGGAAACATAGCTAGTTGATACATAAGGAATCTCTTATATATCTAACTACTAAGTGAAATAATGGGGCCTATAGGCTTCTACCCATGAGACAAAATGCCATACATGTCATGAACTAGATGTACCCAAATCACTTACCGTAGGTCATATAAAGTGCCCTACTCCAAAATAAATTGATAAAAGGCTATTACAGACAACATCACCTTCCCATATAACTTATGACATAGTACACACATTGTCACAAGGCTAATAACTACCTTTTGGATATCTATAATGGTCAATACATAAAAATCAAACAAACATACATTCAAACCCTCAAAATAATCACCCATAGGGTTAAGTCTTGTCTCTCTAGTTCCATCTCAAGATTATCACAAATCATGTGAGTCTTAACAATAGGAATTCCAATAAGAGCATAAACATCCTCTCACATGATACCAACCTTAATATTATCCCCATCCACCTCCTATCAAAAAGTGTTGGTTAGTCACTTTCATGATCCTAAGAACATAGCAACTAAGTCAACACTAAGTAAGATCATATGCATCTTCATAATCCCACCAAAACCCAATGATTTTAAACATGCATGATCATCAATCATAAGTCTATCTAGTAAATCAAGTAGCCATGATGCATCTATCAATCACTAGAGTCTCTGTTACCTCTATAAACTGTCAAATAACAAAGCATGTATCTATTTTTGTTGAAAACATATTGTAAAAATTAATGAAAATTTCTTTTAAATCAAAATTTACTACTTCATCAACTTGTTTTTAATATTTTCCTACCACCTTATACTACACCAGCCACCACCTTATACTACACCAGCCACATATTAAACTATGTCAGCCAAAAACAAAAATATTACACTAAGACAACTAATTATTATACTATGTCAGCCATTATCAAAACATTAAAGCTACATCAACCACTTTGAACATAGTTGGCTAGATCATAAGTTGGGTTATTTTCCTTTAGTTTAGTGTCATTTATCCTAGTTACTCTCCTAAATAGAATAATAATTCCAATGAGCTATCACATTAGCATATCATGTGATAAATGTTCTTATACACTTACCTGAATCATGTAGCTTAAGACTGGTTCCCACTAGTTATGTCACATGATGGTGTATGCATTGAGCTTGTTATACTAGGGTGATTAAATAGGCACATGGTTCTAATCATAAACATAATAGTATGATACTCTTAATAATTTTATCATTTCATACTTGGATTCATCACAAAAAATATGGGCACAAATCAATAAAAAGAGTAGTGGTACCATTATTTCCATAACAAGATTACAAAAGATATATCAACAACATAAGTACTCTATTCTATTAAATATCAAGGACCACCATACACATGTCACATTACACACTAGAGTTACAATTAATCTCAATATTACAATTATAGGAGTACCATTACAATAACAATAACAACTCTTCTAATTAAAACTAGGGGTACTTATACAGGGTTTTACCCCAATCACTTTTTACAATATTAATGTCAATAATGATGACTTATCAATGACTAGTTACAAAAATGAGTCATGAAAAGCCTTTCCAATGAATTCCTATAGATTTGAGCCTAACTACCCTTATTATCTATGTTAGATATTCATCATCATGCTCCTATCTTCTTGCAAGTTGATGATAGATCCACACTTGACTATTTTCTTTTGATGCTCATACAAACCATTTTCTAACTATTTTAGTATTCTACACCTTTGTCTAAGTCATACACTAATTTTTTGAGTCTTATGTCCTTAGTTCTTCTATGTTTTCTACATTTTTTCCTCATGACTTTCTTCTCCCACACTGAAACCTTTTGTGTGTTATCTCTCTCATGCCTAAGTTTACTTCTACACCCATATCTCCCATGCCATCTTCTAAAAAGTACTCAGAATAAATCAATACAAACTTTGGGGTCCAAAGTCACCCCACACTAAGACAATAGTCCATCTTAGACTATGCACCATCTTTAGGTCCATCTAATTCCAAAAATCTAAATCTTACTTACTCAACTTGGTGCTTGACTTCCTCCTAGTGGTTGAGGGTAGTCTGTAACTTGGAGGTAATTTTATCAAATTCACCCTTTGATTATTTTATTTCCTTAGGATATTCTAAAAATCCACCTACTTGAGTCATCAAAAGTTTGAGTTTATAATTTACATCCTTGTGGATGTCTTCAAGTATCCCAACTTCTATTAAAATTTGCACTTGGAGTGCCATAAAAATGATATTAAGCTCCTATGGTGAGCATTAATTTTATTTTCCACCTCCATGTCCTAGAATGATTTTTCACACTAATCTCTATCCTTTATTATTATCATACTCTCAGCTTGTTTTTGGAATTGGTGTTCCTTTGGTTAAAGCCTAACTTCTAAAAATTTAGCAGGTTGTACTAGTTTTACAAAAATCCCATCAGTGATGGGAGCTATGGCACCAAATATAGAAAGCTCTTACCTACTTCTATGGAATCAAAAAAAAAATCTATGGCTCAATTCTAATCTTTATGAGGATTCACCTAGTCTACACATTTTTTCAATAAAATATCTACCAGGATATCTAACTTATCAATTACTTCACCTTTAAGAGGGATCCCATCAGTAAGTGTTGGCTCATTCTACAAAATTATCTTACTAATTTTTAGTGTCCTAACTCAAGACACCATTTTTTCTTCCTATTGTCACTTAAGCTTTTATAATTATTATTCAATCCTTAAATTTTTAGTACATTCATGTTGGTATATGGAAATGACCTCTTGGTGTTTTCACTGTAGCTAGCCAACATCATAACTATGTAGAGCATTTTGCCTACTGATTGCAAGAACCAACTTAATGAGGGTTGTACCTACTTGGGTTGGTGAACATTATTGGGGATCTACCCAAAATACCTTAAGAAGATCCACCTCCTCTAGATTCAATTTTTTGCTAGTTGATGGGAGCTTGAAGTGGTGTTCCTCATTAAAAATATCCATGTAAAAGGAGATTTCACACTGAGTCTGATTGGAGGAGTCTTCCTTGGGGAAATATTCCCACATATATAATTCCTCTTCATGAATTTTTTGTTGGAGATAAAAATTAAGGGGGAGGTTATCACCTTTATTTCCTTATTGCTACTTACATTCCTCAATAGGCCCCTTTCCCTTATGAGGATCACACTTGAGTATCTCAACATTTATATCCACTTGTTGGCCACTTAGGTTAGCATCCTGGTCATTAATGTCTAAAGTTATGCCTCTATCCTCCCCCTCTTCACCAATGGGACTCTCAATGTTTATTTTCATGTCATCAAGGGTATGATCCTATTGTTATTTTGAATAATCCTCCTCTGGCTTAGGGGTGGCTTCTTTTGGGACCCTTGGGGTAGGTTCCTTTTTAAGGGATGCCTCAAGAATCACCACCTTTTATTTAGATACCCTAACACTCAGCACAGAATGGTATTGCTCCAAATGAATAGTTATTTTTTGGGTAGTATTAAGGCCCTCTTGTTCCTATACTACAAGCATCCCTTAGTCTTTTGGAAGTGATGGGGCCATCCTTTACCACTTAGGTTATTTTTTTTGTGCACTCTTAGTGGCATCAAGCCTTGGCCTCTTGTCTTCACTACCTTTTTTGAGTTATTATTTTTGGTGGAAAAAGAAGGGTTTTGTCTTAGACTCATGGTTTCTCAAAGCCTTCTTATTAGTCTTTAGTATTTAATATAGCACATGAATGTAATCCCCCATAATAATCTAGTGTGCATTGATATTGGTGTTATCTGATTTGTTTTTATCCCTATATGCCTTCTTCCCTAGTAGACATATAATTATTAAAGACTATGAGTCTCATCATCAATATTATCAATGTCAATGCATACCTTGCACATGTCATTAATGTGATTGAAATAATTCTTTGAACACTTGGTAGTGAAAGCATAGGGTAATTTTAGCCACTTTGACAAGTTATATGTGAGCTCCATCCAAATACATTCAAGTGAATAATGTTCCATAATAACAAATTGGGCTTGAGTTCCCATCTATGTGGGAAACTCCTTTGGGATGCACCATTCATTTATGAATGTTTTCTTCATCCTTTTGAACCATCCTTTCATTTTCATCTTGTGGGAAGGGGAGATGGTGTCTAGGTAGGTGAACTATTGGAATCATTCCATAGGGATTTGTTCTTGGGTGGGTAAACCCACTTCATTTCCTTACCATCATATATTATAATACCAATCTCATCAAACACTAGTAAAATATGAATCGTGTCCCAAGGAAATGTATGATTTGGTAGGCATTGGGCCTTCTCAGCATCTTCCAAAATCCATTTAGCAAAATATTGGGTCTAATTATACTTTTACCCCTAATTCATCTAACTTTCCACATATAGGGCTGCCATGTCAACCTATTTCCATTTATCCTTTCCCCCAATATTAGTCATAGCTGAGCGCATAGCTACCTGAATCGTGGGATCTTGGAGGCTATAAATTTACATGATTTAGCCTTTATTTTTATATTTGAATGCTACTACCATGTTTTCAACTACCTCATGGTTCTCCAAATCCTCATTAAGGTTAATGCCTAAAAATTTTAACCATGTTACCCTACTGATCCATTGGGTTTGGTATGCATCTGACACCCTAAAAATTAAAAATAGTCCTCATGGACATGTGAGACCAAAACTATTACCACCTCAACATATTTCACAAAATAAGGTAGGTTAAAAATTTGGAATACTTTGGCATAATTCAATAAATTGAAAACTATGAGGTCATAAGTGACCTCATTCCTAGTGTTTTGGAACTCAACCCTATAGTCACATTGCAAGTCTCCCTCATTTCTAGGTTGATAGTGATTATAGTCAAGCACTTGATAGGAATTAACCTTAGACTCCCAATTTACACTATGTAAGATTGACTCAAGGTATTACATTTCACCAATTAAAAATGAGAGTGGAGGTGGTGTTATATACTTATTTTTCCCTCATGCATCATCATTGGTTCCTTGTTGATATATGTCTTTTCCACTCATTGTGCTAAGTTTCCTTCTTACATGCCAGACTCACTAGGAACTTCCTTATAGACCAAAATAGGATGTCCCCCTCTGCTCTAATACTCTTCCTCTTCATGGATTACTAAAAAAGACTCACTTCTGGTAGCCTTATATTTTAGCTACATCACCCTCAGGATACTAAAAGGTTGACATGTGACCATCCAGCTCTTTCAAATGAATATGTGTCTCATGCCTTTAACATCATTAGACTTCTTGATTTATCTTCCTTTAATGGTGTATGTTGATACCTGTAACCTGTAACTCTATCTAAAGTGCTTCTATGATCACAATTCCACTCTTTTTCTTTTCTCATGATTTTCACCTCACTTTCTAGCTTCAAATTTGTTGCTACAATTTGATAAATGCACTCTTGTAGGTTGAAAATACTTTTCTCAAGATCTATAATTTTTTAAAATTCAAACTATTTCAATAATAAAGTTTCAAAATGATGAATTTCTAATATTATATAGCCTTGAATACTTGCGTATATTTATTCTACCATGCCTTCATCCATCACTTCACACATTAATGCTCTCAAATGGTATGCCACGATGTTTATTTGGCATACTTTCCATTATGATTAACACTTTATAAATTCAATAAACATGTCACATCCTCACAATTTTTTCATAGAACATGTCAGTTGTAAAAATATTTAAACTTGTATTTTTAGAAGGTGGGAACTACATTTTCCCTCTTAACCCATTCATATCATATTTTCCTTTGTCATTATTTTTCCACACTGTTGGTCATGTATCACCTCTTATATGCCTTCTTACCCTTATGTGATTTCACTTACATGCCCATTATGTGGGTGATTCCATCTTGATTTCACTTGCATGCCCCATATGTGTGTGATTCCTCGTAGCTCTAGCCTTAATTTATTCATATTGAAACTTACGCCACACTAAAATATGTCTATGGTCCTCCATGGGCATGACCAAATGAAATAGTGCTAAAATAAAAGAGAACCATGTAATGAAATAAACCTAAACCTTAAGGTGTGAAAATAAGGATATGCTTTATTTGAAAATAAACTAAAATACTAAACTATTCTAGTGGCATATGCCTTATTAATAAAATTTAAAGTAATACACAGAATGGTAGGGTCAAAACCAACTAATATTAAAATGTTGTACAATAAATTGGCCATCTAACCATCTTAACTTGTATACGCCTATGGGATGTATGCTATGAATGATGAAAAAAACATCCTAATATATGCAAATTTTACTAGAATAGTGCATGAACTTGGAATCATAAACCAACACATGCATCTTAGGATAAAGAGTTGTTTTTGAGATGTCTATTATGCCAAGATTTTTGCTTATTCTTTTCAACTCCTTCACTCTAATGCATAAGAAAATGTGTTTCATCTAGTTGTAATAATGTGTTGAGGTGTGATTTTAGAGATTCTTCCTCATCTAATCAACCAATGTATGTAATACATAAATAAGGAACAAGGAACTCCATTGGTAGAACTACTTTAGTACCAAAGACAAGATAAAAAGGGGTGTTCTTATTCAATATCTTATATGTGGCCTGACATTCCCATAAGACTATAGAAACTTTATCGTACTAGTTAGTTCAACCGATATTTCATATATTAATTAATTTATGACCCAATTTTTTTTTTAAATCTTCAGCAATGCCATTAGCTTAAGGGTGGTATGGAGTGGTATTATGGTGCACAATCATGAACTTGGATAAGAGGATGCTTATCATATCATTGAAGAAGTGAGTGCCATGATATTTTTTTAAACTTAAAGGGCATCCATACCTAGTTATGATATTTTCCAAATGGAACTTGACAATGGTCATAATAGTATAATCATATGTGGGCACTACTTCAACCCAACATGTGAGATAGTTTATGGTGGTATTGATGTAGTGCATAGTGGTTCATATTTCAATAAGGTTAATGGACAAAAAAAAAAGAAATATAAAATTTCTCAAAGTTTTCATGAGAAAGGATTGGATGAAGAGGCATAGCATCCCTTAGGTTGGGTTTGCCTGTGCACTAATAGATATCACATTGGCATGTATAAGTTTTAACATCTTTGAATAAGGTGGGCCAGCAAAAGTCAGCTAAGATAACCTTTCATGTCATTGAATCACTAGCATAATGTCCTTTGATGAGAACCTTATGGACCTATTGAAATATTTATACATTCGTATGTTCTATTATGTACCAGCATATTATTTTATTGCAACCAAGTTTATACAGGTCTTCACCAATAAGCTAGAAATGGGCAACACGTACAACAAGTTGCTTCTACTCTAGGGCACTAAAATGGTCTGGTGTTTCACCTATTGTAAGGATAGTATATATTTATTCTAATTATTTTTGTAAGAATAATGACTAAGATGGGTGGGGTTAATCATTCTAAAAAACCTTTCTTTCAATTACACTTAACCAATCATAAATCATTCAAATAAACATATAGATCTAGCAAGTGTAAGAAACTATCCACATAAATATGAAACACAAGAGCATATCACATATGTGGGAAACCCTCAAGGGAAATAAAACTCACTGATATATACAAATGGAATATATTCCTATAAGACAAAAACCAAATTTAGTGAAGCACCAACCCCAACTAGCCAAACACCCACTTGTCTAGGCTTTAGCGAGCACCCACTTGTAAGGAGGCACCAACCTCCCAGATGACTTAGCACCAACTCAAACACTTGATTTATTTGATAAAATTAATAAAAATATGTTTATCAATCAATATATTATGACCATCTCTTCAACTCTTCACACTCTTACCCCTCTCAAACTACCTTATAGGCCTCTTTACTCAACTAGGTCTCTTCAAAAATGATTAGGTCAAATGATCTTGATATTCATATACAAAAACACTATCAAATATTAATTATATATCCTGTACACTCCTGTGATGTTGTAAAATTCTTCCTTGTTCTCAATAATGTTTTATTTCATTTTCATACACACTACTTATATAAATAGGCTTAAAATTGCCATGTATATATACCATTCCTTGTTCATATACCACTTAGTTGGACACACACCCTTAACCTCTTAGGTCAGCCATATAATAGGTCTTAGGACATCTCATAAACATTAATAAAATTAATATTGAGTCCCTTTTTGTCTATCATAATTCTATTACACCTAATTTCACTTTTAGGTCTCATGGAGACTTAATTCCATTAGGCCTACTTTAGGACACATTACACTTAGCCTTCCTTGGAACACTTTAAAACTCCACACACAATAGGAACATATCATATAAAAATAAGATATACCCCCAATAATATATTCTAGTCTCAACAAGACATTTTACAATAAATCACTACTTGAAACTCCTTATTAGCACTATTCACATTAGGCCTTTGAACACACAGAAAAGTCTATCTTGAACAACTAAAGATAACACATCATTTATCCTTAAAACCATGAAAATAAATAGCTTATACATATCCTAAATTACCTCCAAAATATTACCATATGCATTGGACACTTCAACTCAATAGATAAGGACTCAAGAACACCTCTACAACTCACTCACTCAGAATTGCCAGTTTTCCTCAAAGACTAGTTATGGTGACTTTGAACTCCAACACCTATGTAGACAAATTAAAATAATTATTATGTATTAAAAATATTACATGATATCTTAATAACATCATCAAACACAAAAATCATGTTTTTTATTATCAACTATTGGTTTTACAAACCAATTTGTCGACCTCACTAAAACATAGTCTCTCTAGAACCAAATAAGCCATTTTGGATTCAATGCTTTCACCACCATAAATAAATTAAAATATATATACCAATAATTAATAATACATAATAGTCTCAAAAAAAATCTTCATGCACTTGGTTTAATCATTTTATCATGAAAACACATTCCAATCCATCTTTTTATTGTTACCTTGGTTTTTCATTGTTTGCACCATTTGGCATGTTAGGGACTGGCTAACTTGGATGACCAGTTTAGTACACTTTAGGGATATAACCTATACATAAACCATCATAGACATGAAACATGAGTCTCTACCTTCTTCCTCATCCATTTTCTTACTGTGGCCAATGCAACTTTTGACTTTTATAGTAATTTCTTTAGAAACAAGCTTGTAACACAACATTTTATCTCTCCTCTCTTTAACGAATACCACTTGGAGGTACTTGGGAGATTAAACTACAATATATAATATCTTACTTGAGCATACACATCCATTCTATGCACTTTTGATCAACATCTTCAACATCAGGTCCTTATTAGGGTTCTAAGAGGGTTTAAATAAGTTTTCACTCTTAACAATCATTCATAAAGCATAACCCATCAATTGAAAAACTAATGAATATAATTTTGAGATATTTACCTTAAAAATATACCATTAATATCTTATGTTCCCATGCAAATTTTTGATGAGCTAATGATCATAAGAAAATCTTTATCGGGTTAAGAATCCTTAATTTTGAGCACTTGAGAGACCTCCAAATAACCTTTAATGCCTTGTCCTTAAAAATATAACCTTAACTATATTACCAAACTTTAAACAATATACCTCACCTCTTAAAATTCTTACATGATCTCAAAAACCTTGAAATCTGATCATGACCCCTCTTTAAGCCATACTCTCTCTTTTTGCTCTCTAAACCTTAACCTACAAACCACATTAAGCCTTAAAACTGACCTTCATGCATATTTTCATATACTCTCCACATCACTCACATACTCAAAAAACCTCTATCACTCTTAAATACTACCATGCATCCTTCACATACCTTAACAATAGATCATGATACCTCGTTAGGACTCATAGGGTTTAAGAAAGGTCTATATACAGACCTAGACTGAAGGTCTTACCCCTATAATCTCACCCTAAAACTCTCATGATTGTTCCAATGCCTCACATACATTATCAAACAACCTCATACAACTTCTCATGCTTTTATGCACTCATATCACCAAGCCGCCATGCTCATACCTTCTCACAAGGTCTCTTTATGCCATGACTAGGCTTAGGCTACTTAAGCACTTGATGCCTTGATCTATTCCTTCTATTTCATGACCTAAATAATTCATCAACCAAATATATATAATAAATTACACCTTAGTCATATCACTACACCATTCTCTTTTTGATGACAACAATCTTCCACAACCTCATACAAACCTAAAACCACATGACCAAGCTTCATATGACTAGACATCTTTCTTCCATGTATCTAAACACCTTTGACACCTTGACCTATTCCTTCATGTAAACATAAAACATTATTTTCCTTAAAATTCTCTCTTGAATTCAAATTCATCTTTTCATATGGCTTCCTTGTCATATCAAGCTCACAATCTCATACCTCAAAGATCACTCACCATGCATCTTCATGTCAACTTTGACATCAATGACATCAACCTTGACATAGATGATAACATTTCTCAACCATATACCCATTTTTCATTGATGAAAAACACACTACAACCTAATAAATCTCATCTCCCCCATTCTGGTCTTTCTCTTCCTTTGACATTAATGACAAAGGGTCTTCCACAAACTACTATCTGGAATCACACCTTCTTGCAATAAAGTCTCGACACATAAAATATAAATCATTATAGTAATATGCTCCCCTTTACTCCATGAACACTTCCTTCAATTGATATCAGATCACAAGAAACTCACCTTGTCTTTGACATGATTGATATGACTCAAACCTTTGATCATACACCAGGCCACCATATTCTTGACATCAACTAAAGAATTAGGGACTCCTCCTTTGTCTTCATAGCTTGAGCTCACTGCATGAGTCATTAGGACTCTCAGACCATATTAAACTTCCTTTAAGTGTCTTGATACAAATACCAATTAGATATACAATATTTCATCACATTTATAGCTTTGTCAACAATATTCAACTTATTTCTATTATAATATTGGTCTTGTAGACTAATCCATATTTCATGTGTCTCTATACACAATCATGTGCTCATAATTGCACTCCATACCACAACTCATTATGAATTGATCTCCATAAATAATTCAAAAACTCCTTTCACCTTGTTATATACATACAAGCTATAGATAAAACAACTTATATCTTGCAATACAGAAAATTGAAAATCCTCTCAAGATGAGTCCTTGCCCTATCTTAGCAAATAATCCATCTTTAACATTGGGCTCAATATGATCGATCTTGACTTTATTTGGCTTCCATACCAATGTTTGACCCTATTCATGCATTCTATGAGCTCCATATATCTTGTTAAGTCTTAACTTTATTAGGATAGAATCTTTCAATGTGTCTAATGTTATGATAATTATAGCAAACAACATCACTCATACATCTTGACTGATGTGGACTGTGACTCCTTACATAGTCCCATGAGTACTCATTCTTAGAAGGCCTTCTACACTCTCTTGCTCTATGACCAAACTGACTACATGATAAATAGTAACCATTAAATGAATTTTCATACCTTATGTAATTAGATTATCTAATAGAATTGGTCTTCATATTATTCTTAAGGTTGACCTTCTTGTTCACATTAGCATTCTCCTTTTTCTCATTTTGATCTACTTTCAAACCAAGACCTGCCTTGTTATTTTCAAACTTATAACTACTTAAAATGTCATATAGATCCTTATTGATGTTTTTAAACTTCTCATAAGTCTTCATGTTGCTAGTTTCATGATCCAATTCTGACTTTAAGCACTCTATTTTTTATTCATACTTTATGTATGTTTCTTCTTTAGCCTTTAGGCTAATAATAACTATCTCCATCTGAGTTTTTAGTTGTTTGATGATCTCCTCATGTTCATTAGTGTTGATGCTTAGTTTCTCTTCAAAAATATTGATTTGATCCTCATAACTCTTAACCAATGATCTTAGTTTCTAATTCTTCCTTCTTTGAAACTTTAAATCCTCTAGAACACTCATCAATTTTGCCTCAAGGTTCACTTCAGCCTCTTCTTCATCTGATTCTTCATCATCCATAAGACCTTTCCATTTTGAGAAACCCTCTTTGTATATTTATATATCCATGAATAAGGTTTCATTATTTTCATGCTCATTGCTATCATCATCACTATCAGATGTACTTAAGTCACTTACATCAGATGAGATATTATCTTTTTTGGTATAGAAACTTGTCTTATTCTTAAATGACCCTTTTTTCCCTCATACTTCCTAAAATATTTCTTTATTTTACCAGTATTATAGACCTTATCATCATCATGTTCTTCATCATGCTTAGTGTTATCCTTGTTAAGACACTTAAATGCAAAGTGACCAATCTTACCATAGTTAAAGCATTTGAATGATAACTTACCCTTGTACTTACCAGATCCAAACCTCAATTTCTAAGCATACATGGCTATAAATTCATGATCATCAATATATGAACATACCTCATCCTTAACCTTCTTATATTTTGACTTATTATTAGCTTTAAATGATGCTTCCTTCTTGGGAGATCTTCCTTCATTTGTTCTCATCTCATAGGTAGTCAAGATGCCATGAAGACCATCCATCTAAAGTGTGTTTAGATCTTGTATTTATTCTAATATAGACACATCTAAATCAAATTTATCAGTTAGGGATCTCAATACCTTTTTTATAACTACAAACTCTTTTACTTCTTCTTTGAGACCTCTGATGACATTGACAACTTCATCAACCCTTAATAGGTAGGATGCAATGTCTTCATCCTCCTTCATTCTCAGACTTTCAAACTACCTATGATGAGTATACAACTTTGCCAAATTCAATTTGGTTTCTCCTTTATTAATTTTTTGAAACTTTTCCCAAATCCATTTGGTTGTATCAAATTGCATGAAATTTACAAATTCTACCTCTGAAAGACCACACAGAATGGCATTCATTGCCTTAGAGTTGTTCTCATTTACCTTCTTTCCTACTGCATCAGTTGGTAGTGTAAAGGGTGGAGTGAAACCATCAACAAAATATTTCCATATGTCTAACCTAAGGACATTAAATAGGTCTTCATTTTGATGCTCCAAAATGCATACTTAGTCCCATTGAAGAGAGGAGCCTTAGTGGTTGATAAACCTCCTTATGCTTGTTGATTAGACATGCTTATGCTTCAAGAATCTCCTTCAGATTATTAGGCTTGCTTCAACAGACCTTGATCTGATACCAATTTTTGGAATCAAAATTATTGTGGGGGTTAATTAGTAAACAAAACCTTTCTTTCAATTACACTTAAGCAATCATGAACCATTCAAATAAACATATAAATTTAGTAGGTGTAAGTAACTATCCACATAAGCATGAAACATAAGAACACATCATGTATATGGGAAACCCTTAAAAAGAATAAAACTGACTAATATATATAAATTTACTAATTCCTATAAGACAAAAACCAAATTTAGTGAAGCACCAACTCCATATGGAGCACCAACTTAAACTAGCCAAGCACCCACTTGTCTAGGATTTAGCAAGCACCCACTTGCAAGGAGGCAATAACCCCTTAGATTACTCAGAATTAACTCAACCACCTGATTAATTTTATCACCTTCATAACACCATGTTTCTCAATAAATATATGATGACCAGCTCTTTATCTCTTCACACTCTTATCCCTCTCAAACTGCCTTTTAGGCCTCTTTGCTCAAATAAGTCTCTTCAAGGATGATTGGGTCATATGACCTTGATCTTCATATGTAGACACACTATAAGATCTTAATTATAGATTATATGAACTATTATAATGGTCTAAAATACATCCTTCTTCTCAATAATGTGTTATTTCATTTTCATACACTCTACTTACACAAATAGGCCTAAAAATGCCTTATGTATATACCATTCCTTGTTCATATATCACTTAGTCAACCACACACCCTTAACCTCTTAGGTCAGATATATAATACATATTATTACATATCATAAACATTATTAAAATGAATATTTAGTCCCTTTTAGTATATCATAACTCTATTATACCTCATTTCACTTTTAGGTTTCATGGAGACCTAATTCCTTAGGCCTACTTTAGGACACGTTACACTTTGCCTTCCTTATAATAATTTAAAACTATACACAAGAAAAAAATATCATATAATAATAAAATATACCCACATTAATATCTTCTAGGCTCAATAAGACATTTTACAACAAATCGCTACTTGAAACCCATCATTAGCACTGTTCACATTAGGCCTTTAAACACATAAAAAAGTATGTCTTAAAAAAATAAATATAAAACATAATTTATCCATATAAACATGATTAAAAATAACTTATAAAGATCCTAAATTAACTAAATAATATCACCATATGCATTAGACAATTCAAATCAGTAGATAAGGACTCAAGAACACCTCTGCAACTCACTCAGAACTGCCAGTTTTCCTCAAAGACCAGTTATGGTGACTTTGAACTCCAAAACCTATGTAGACACATTTATAGACTATTGATGCATTAAAAATATTACATGACACATTTATCACATCCTTAAACATAAAATGCATATGTTCTAGTGGTAATTATTAGTCTTATAGACCAATTTATTGACCTCACTACATAGTCACAACAAAACCAGATAATCCATTTTGAATTCAATGTTTTCACCACTATACCTACTTTCATGATCTATAAAAATAATTAATAAGACATAAAATTATAAAAAAACATATTAATTCACATATTTTCATCATTCTATCATGAAAACACATTCCAATTCATCTTCATGATGTTACTTGGGTTTTTCACTATTTGCACCATTTGGCTTGTTAGCAACTAGCTAACTTAGATGACCAGTTTAGTAAAATTAAGAGATAGAACCTATCCATAAACCTTCATGGACATGAAACATGAGTCTCTATATTCTTCCTTCATCCATTTTATTACTATGTCTAATGCAACTTTTGACTTCTATAGTAACTTCTTTAGAAATAAGCTTGTAACATAACATTTTCTATCTTATCTCTCTAACCAATACCACCTAGAGGTTATTGGGAGAGTAAAATACAATATATAATATCTTATCTAATCATACCAATCAATTCAAGTCACTTATTATCAACATCTTTAACATCATATCCTTATTAAGGTTTTAAGAGGGTTTAAACCAGTTTCCACCCTTAATGATCATTCATACAGCATAGCCCCTAAATCCAAAAACTAATGCCTATAATTATGATTTAGGACCATTCCTCATCTACCATTAATATCTTATGTTCCCATGAAAATTTTTTATGATCTAATGAGCATAATAAAATCCTTCTCGAGTTAAGAACCCTTCATTTTGAGCACTTGAGAGACCTCCAAATAACTTTTCATGCCTTGTCCTTCAAACCATGACCTAAAACTATATGAAAAAACTTTAAAAAACATACCTCACCTTTTAAAATTACTACATTATCTCAAAAACCTTTAAATCTAATCATGACCCCTTATTAGGCCACAATCTCTATCTCTTTGCTCTCTAAATCTTAATTTGCAAACCACATTAAGCCTTAAAATTGACCTTCATGCCTATTTACATGCCCTATCCACCTCACTCACATACTAAAAAAACCTATATCATTCTTAAATATTTCCATCCATCGTTCACATGCCTTGACAATAGATCATGATACCTCATTAGGCTAGGCAGGGTTTAAGAGAGGTCTAGATGTAGACCTAGACTGAAGGTCCTACCCATGTAGGCTCACCCTAAAACTATCATAAGTGTTCTAATGCCTCACATACATTATCAAACAACCTAATACAACCATCCATGCCTATAGGAACTCATCTCACCAAGACACCATGCTCATACCTTCTCACAAAGTCTCTTCATGCTATGACTAGGCTTAGGCTACTTAAGCACTTGATGCCTTGACCTATTCCTTCCATTTTATGACTTAAAAAAAGCATTAAAAAATTATATATAATACATTACACCTCACTCATATCACTACACCATTATATTTTTGATGAAAACAATATTCCATAGCCTCATACAAACCTAAAACCACATGACCAAGCTTCATATGACTAGACATCTTTCTTCCATGCACCTAAACACCTTTGACTCCTTAACATGTGACTTTATGAAACCATAAAACATTAGTTTCCTTCAAATTCTCTCTTTCCTTTAAATTCATCATGTCACATGGCTTCCTTTTCACATCAATCTCACAAGCTCATACCTCAAAGATCACTCACCATGCATCTTCACTAGATGCACCTTGACATGAATGACATCAACCTTGACATCAATGATAACACTTATCAACATTATTTAGACACGTGTGTAACTTAATAAATTTGTACATTAGTTATGCCATCTTCAATTATTTATGTTGGTTTACCATATTCAATACGTGATAGATGGTCAAGACCAAAATTATACTTGCCAAATTTTATGACCACAAAGAACTAGAAATCTTGGAATAGAATAATCCATTTGTATATTCATCCATGTAACTTAGGTTTATTCACAAGGTACTTTATCACCTCATGATATATAAGTAAGGTGAGTGGAGTGGCTAAAAATTATTAGTGGAACTTATGGAGTGCATACACCATGGATAATGCTTCTCATTTTATATTAGATTAATTTATTTCTGCCAGTGTTAGCTTATGACTAACAAAATAGATATGATGGTCTAGATTACCTTTGTGAATTTAAGCAAATATGGTTCCCACCACCATTCCAAAATCATTAATGTGTATGTGAAATGGTGTTATCTAGTTTGGTAAGTGGATGATGGGTGTAATTACCAATTTCTCTTTCAAGGTATTGAATACGAATTGATGTCTTTCAGTCTAGAGAAAAAATCCATTTTGTTTGAGAAATTATTATAATAGAGCTATGTTAGCATAATTTTAAATAAACTTATGATAGTATCCTATGTGACCAAGGAAGGCATGTACCTCACACTGAGTGGTTGGGGATGAGACTTGAACAATAATCATAATCTTGGTTAATTCCATAAGTAGTCCATCCTAGAAAATGATATGGCCTAATAGAATCCCAAAAGGTGTACAAAAATGCACTTTTTTAGGTTCAAGGAAAACTAAATTTTTTTAAAACACTAGATTATGAGGCATAAATTAGCACAATGGACACACACACCTAGCTATACATAGTTCAATCATCCAGATAGACTTGAAGGAACTTATGGATGAAATCTTTAAAGGTTTATACCATAATGTGAGATAAGACTGTTGGTGCATTCTTTAAACCAAATAGAATAATATTGTACATAAATAACACCCATTTATTGGAAAAAGTATTTTTTTCCTTATCTTCCTTGATAATGTGTACCTGATGATGGCCTAAAAATCCATCAGTGAAGGTATAGATTTCACATCTATTGACACCTTTCAAAATCTCCTTCGTGAATGATGTTGAGAATGGGTCCATGACACACACAACATTAAACTATCTATAATACACACAAATGTAGATTTAACCATCCATGCTAATGCTAATTACCATGGGGATAACCTATTTAGACTCATCAATGGGAGTGATAACCCAGAGGCACAACATGCCATCAATTTCTTCTTTAATTCATGCACATAGATTAGGATTCATTTGATATAGTTGATTCTTAACTAATCAAGTTCCCTCAAACAATTTGAAGTGCATTTTTCTCAATTTCAGATGCATTCTTTTCATGTCTGTGTAGTTTCATGGGAAAATATCCACATACTCCTATCAAAGTTTAAATATTTTGGGTAATTCTACTTTAGACTAGTAATTTCCTATAGTGTCTATCTTGGATGTATCTTATGTGCCAGAATTTTATTGAACCATTTGGAGTGGCACAAAATATGGTTTCTACTTAGATTTCATATTATCTCTAACATCACATGCCTTTATTCCATAAGTAAGTTTAAGTTGTCAAATTATAGCTTTGAGGGATCAGTGCTAGTACCCTCATCAACTTGACATACAACCTTCTACTTACCCTTCTAGATTTGTTCCCTATGGTCATATTCAGATTGTGAGTCAAGTTTCAACTAAGTATTTATAAGAGTATTAAGTTCTTTAAAGATGGTCAAATCATCCTCAATTTTACCATGCATGATATATTTATATTTTCAAATGGTGCCTAATCACCTATTACTTATTGATGGATAACTTACAAAGATAAATGTAGATCCAATCATGGTAAATAAAATGCAAAGGTGGTGAGTATACCATGTTTGATTCATTCTCAAGTATTTATATCTCTATGTGTTTATTAATGAGTATACCATGCTTTATCCCAATCATGTAGAGTGTCATACAACGCATGTACTCATAAGTATTTTGGTAAAATTGTCTCATCAACATTCCAAATATTCTTACAAGTAGTTATATGGTTGTTTGGGGATTTAACACTATTGTAACTAAGTGTGGCATGAACCCAGTTGTCATGGTGAAAGAAATGATGTATTGTGGTGTGTACCTATTCCCATATTAATAAATTATATTAATGAGTAGCCCACAAATTAATAGATGTGCCTTAAATTATAGTAGGGAGTGCATGCATATGTTTATCTTCATAAACATAGTAATCCTCTAATTTTTTAAGTACTCCCAAACATTGAGCTAGCCATGAAATCTAGGTGTTTGATCTAGATGGAAAGGTGGTGCATTCATTAATCATCCACCAATGAGTCAAATAGACTTATATCACTTATTCAGCTTATGTGGAGTATTTATTTATTAACCAACTACAACACAACCTCATCCCATTAGGTTATTCTTTGTGTTCCCAATGTTCATAAGCAATGTTGGTGGTATCAGAGATGGATTGCACATCTCCCCATTGAATTATACCATAAGTAGTAGGATATAAATGTTCATTTACTTATGTCATAATGTTTTAAATGTGATTAAGTTCCTTATCAGCATCAACTATTTATATAAAGTGGGGCTTTGGTTGATATTGAGAGTAATAATCATGCACTAAGTGTCATTCTCAAAGATAATATGGCGCTTATTGAAATTCAAGTCAATAATATTGGAATAACACCAAGAAAGACCTAATAGAGATATAAAATCATCTACTTCGATTAGTTCAATTACTTCAAAATCACCTTTGAAAAGGATGCCCAAGATGTTAATAGTGACATCCTTTAAAATGCCTATAGGTACTGCTTGAGTCTTGTTGGCCATGAATAGAACATGCAAAGAAGGTTGTAAAGTGGGACTTCTCATTTTCCTCTAGGCATCCTTCATGAGAACATTAACTTTTATGTTGGTATCCACAAATATATCTCATATCATCCATCAATCAATGGATGCATTCATAGTGAACTCTTTATCACATTCAAGATTGTTTTAGACATAAGTCTCTTATCATCATGCATGGTTCAAATGATGATCTACAAAAGTCTTGGTCATTTATTGTCATAGCTAGTTCTTAAGGATAGATATGATGTTTTCACTAAGAAGAAGCTTACAGATCTCTTCAAATTCATCCTAACCTGATTCCATTGAGATAGGTTCTCTTTACATATGGGTGTGCATGGTAGCATCCTTCTTCTTTCAAAACTCAATTTTTCCTTATAGTTGATGTACTAATCCCATCATGTCATGAAACACTTATTTTTGTTTTTGAGCATCAAGGTAGTGTTGATCATGAGGTTTTTCATATTGAATCTTATTTGTAGGTGGGTTTTAAATTGGTTGGGAATGTGTACTAATTTGTGTCATAATATTAACATTAAGTCTAACTGGTGGGGTGGTAGGGCATGGTCTCCACTAAAAACTTGTATTTTTTATGGAATAAATCATTCTAATGCCCTTCTCATTACATTCTATGTTGATAATTAAATATAAGTCAAGGCATTATTCAAGATGGTGTTCATTATTACAAAAGGTACAAGTTGGGAAAATTTGGAAATCGTGTTATTAGTGATCCGAAGATCCATGTATGCAATCAAAAATGCATCATGTCTATAAATCAATCCTGGCTCGAAGAAGATAGAGCATACCTACACTTCTGATTGGGGATACATTTATTAAGTGGGAATATAACTAATATGGGGATCCACTAGACTTGATTAGGGGGTCAATAATCAAATATTCATTCACACTTATTCTTCTTCACTTCTCTTCTTATAAATGGTTGGAAATGAACTTGTATATATATGTAGATCTTACCCTAAATCCTTCTAAATATGTCAGTTATATAGGGTCGACCCTATATATTTTAAAGAGATAAATCACTAGGTCCCAAGCTAATTTATCCAAAATTTTGATGAAAATCTTAATGAAAAAAACCCCTAAACAATAAAGGGTCAACCTAGTTGACCTCGTATAGTAATCTTAAGCTGAAAACTATACAAGGTCGATCTAGTCAACCTAGTACAATCAACTGGTTGAAAGGGGTTCAAGGAAAGATCAAGGATAAAGCATGGAAAATTAATGTAATGGGTAAGGATGAAAATAATAAGCTTGGATTAAATGGTTTTAAGAGATGAGTGTGCAGATGGCAAGTGGAAAAAGGGATAATAAACTTATGAAGTACCAATGGTCTGCCCACCCCTTTCTCGATGCACCCCTTAAGGCATGCACTAAGAGATATTGAGACTCAATAGGTTCCTACAAGATACAAAGTGTCACTAATCAATAAAATTTAAAAGTATACATATTCCCCACTTTAAAGTCATCACGTATCACATGAGTGTAACATAGGATAGTGTTTCAAGAAATGGAACATGATAACACATAACATTGATGTTAGGTAAAGTGTAGTAAGCAACGAATAAGATAACGAAAGGAAAATTTTGAAAAACATATACCTTAAATTACCTTAGTGTTTTAGATAAAGAATTAGACTACAAGAGAAGTGAAGGCATCTAATGTGAAGAATAATAGGCGAACCTATAGAAGTTAGTGAAAAAAATAGACAAAAATCAAAAGGATAGAGCTTTTATAAAAATTAGAAAATTAGGATTGTTAAGGCAAGGCTAGAACCAAAATATTGATGGAAAATGAATGAAAAAATGATGGAAAATGAATGACAAATGATAGGAAAATGAATGACAAATGATAGGAAATAAATGACAAATGATTGGAAAACATAGTAAATCATGGTGGAAAACATGGAAAACATAAATGGAAAAAAGGAATGTAGAACATACTAAATCAAATTAGGAAGTATGTAAAACATGAATGACAAATTAAATATCAACTCAAGAAAACTTGAACAAAGATATGTAAGAAAGGGAAAATTAATATCATGTAAGATAGGAAAAAAACATGAAAGATGGAAAATGAAATGTAATTGAAGATGTGAGACAAATAGGAAGAAGGCATACATAAAGAGAAACATGTAATAATGGAAAATAGAATATGTAAGAGAAGGGAATTCCACAAAAATCAAACAAGAACATGATGGAGAAATGAAAATCAAAAGCTCTAAAGGATGAAAACTCAAATTTAGTGCTTGTTTTAAGATACAATGTAAGAAAACACAACCACCTAATGACATGACTAGTATAACAATGAGATGGTGTGGTAAATAAATGATGTAAAGGTGTAATCCATAGTTTCTCAAACATATTTTTTTCTTTAAGGATAGCTAAAACTAAAACAAAGTAATGATAGAATGTTTTTAAGAGGTAAAGAAGAAGGAATAATAGAAGAGGGAAAACAGATTTAGAATCACAATTTGCCTATCAAGAGGGGAAATGAAATGGGTGGAGGGGAGAATGAATGAAAAACTAAGGTATAGGAACTCTTTATTGAAGTCAAGACACTCAAATTAGGTTTGTAAAAACAAGAGGAATTTCAACCTTAAGGACTCTAAAGAACTTCTCTTAGCTACATAAGTCTTAGGTCAATAAATGCAGTATATAAATCATCCCATCAAATTTATATGCATGAAAAATAAAATGGACCTACCTTCCCATAATGTGATCCCCATTCCTTAGGACCCCTTACAGATTCGTCGGTCTACTATGAATATTGGGTACTTGTGTGAGAAAGAAGGTAGCACCATAAAGTTTGTTAAATTCTCCTATTCCAATCTACTAGCCTATTGTACCCCAAAGGGCCTCAGCTTTATGTGAGGCCAAATGTGGGTTTTGAGCTTTGAATAGAGATAGGATATGTGCTTTTAATAATGTCTTTTGGTGTGAATTTTACTTTTGAGATTTGTATGTTACCTTTCAGATAGCATTGTCTTTTGTTTCAAATGATTTGGCTTTTAACTTTCTTGATTGCTTTTTCTATTCCTCCTCCATACGGATTTGGAAAATAAAACATGGGTGCTAAATATTAATTTCATTTGAATACTTGGGACAATGTTGTTAAGAGAGAAAAACTTCAAAGAGCATGGGGTCTAAAAGTCTTGTAAATCTAGGTAAAATAAAAGTGTTATCTTGAGTTTGACCTTATTTTATCCGATGTGGAGTGAAATAAAGGGGAAATTAAGATGAGTGGCACATGGAAAAAATTGAATTAATTTAAATTTAAAAAAATGTGACAAAGGGCAAAAAGGGATACAATGATAGTAAAGTGTGATTTCTTATCATAAGAATGAGGGAAATGGAGGAAAGCATGCTAACATAGATTGCTTGTGCAAATTCCATCTAGAAAAAGAAGCAAAAGTAAAACACATTTTAGAAAAGGAATAATAAGATGGTAATTTTATGAGGAGGGTTGAGTCCTATCCATGATCTTATACTACAACTCATAAAATATAAACCCAAGGGGTGAATGCTAAATAAAGGGAAAATTAATCATAAATATACTAAGGTAAATAATGACATAAAAAGATGAGAATAAAAGAAATATATGAGGACAAAAAATGAGAGCAAATGCCAAATGTAATGTATAATAAAACCAAAGAACATAAAGGAAAATAATGATGCTAGTAAAATGAAAGTAAAGAAAGAAAGTGCACAAAAATAAATAAATATGAGACAAAAAAAATAAATAAGATCTATGCTAACATTTGTATCAAATATGAGCATGTGAAATACAAGTCTATAAGTCTCAAAAGGTTTTTTGAAGCTGAATTTGTTTGTTATTATGCATTTTAGAATAAGACTGGGCATCATAAGATGCCCCAAATGGTAATTGGATACAAGGATGGGCATCACAAGATGCCCCAAAGTCTAAAGGGACATGTGGATGAGCATCGTAAGATGCCCCAGCATATGAGTTAGAGTGAGTTAACATTGAACCATTGAACCATTAAAATGATTTGCATTAGGTTGGTAGTTGCATTTGGAGATAGGTAAATGTGTTGGTTTGTTAGATTTTAAGGATGTTGAATGTGACATGTTATGTGTAGAAGATGTATGCAGAGGTAAAGGAGTAAAAGGAAGACCATGTATGATATGCTTTGGAGAAGGTATTTGAACTAAGTACTCTTTTGGTTTATGTGACCTAAAAGGTTGAGGTTCAATAGATGAAATGATATGTTTAAAGCTATTCATGTTATCTATCCTTTCCTTATTGGTGTAGGAAGAAAGATAAATTGTGGTTTGAACAAAATTAGTAGATGAGGTATAAGTATGGGATAATTTTTGTTGTTCATTAGGTAGTTGATTTTGATGTGATTGTGGTTCTTGAGATTGAATTTGAGAATCTTGATGATAGTCTTGATAACATTATTTTATTAGAGTATCTATATTGAATATAAACCAAATAAGGAATAAATAATAAAATAGTGAAGATCATGACAAAACTCATGAGAATGACCTATAGTATCATACCACCAACAAAATCTATCTGGATTGTACTATTTTGGTGGAGGTTTGGAAACATCAAAGCTCATAGGTTTAGATGGTGGCAATTTCTTCTTAATTTGTTCTAGACTCAAGGGTGGGTGGGTTGGGTTAAAATTGGTTGAATTGGATGCTCTATTTTGAGGTTATGGAGGCTTGTATGAATCAATGTTATGATAAAATGATTGGAAAGGTTCTTTAATAGTTGTTTGAGATGGTTTAAATTAATTCATAAGAAAGTCTTGCCTTTTTACTTGGTTTAAGGCTTCATCTAAAGTTTCCGGTGATAAGATTCAAACTTTGTATTGAAGGGGAGACTTAAGAGTAGTGAAAAATAATTTTAAAATAGTATCATCATTGATGTTATGGTCCACTTTATGAGAGAGATACTTCTATCATTTAATGAAAGTATGAGAAGATTCATTAGGAATTTGCTTGGCATTGATGAAATGGCTAAGGTAATTTTTAATAAGTTCATAATGTTTGAATTCCTTCACTAGAGCATTGACTAAATCCTCTATCCATGAGATGGAATGTCTAGGAATTCGGTTGTATCATTTATGTGCATCACCAACAAAGGTTTTGGCTAAGAGCTTGGTGATAGTAAAAGTGTTAGTTTAGACCCATTCCTTATAGAGATTACCAAAATACTTAAGAAAGATAATATGATTCTTAGTCCCATTATATGTGATAGTTGGAGAAATGTTTCCAATATCTATGGATGCAATGAATGGGTATAAATGTTCATTTTGAATATGTTGAAACATTTTTATATTCATTTGAAGTTGAGGGATGATGTTACCATTGTCATCTCTAAGAGGAGGAGGGAAAAAACTTTGATTTGGTTGATACATGATGACTTGAGGTGGTTGACTAATAATGATACATAAATGTCATTGCATGTTCATCACTTAAGAAGTGTTAGTTGTTTGCATGATGTTCATTTGTTGCTTGACTTGTGCAATAAGTTGAGTTGTATTGATAGGTGGGTTTGAAGGTGAGGTATTAGTGTTTATAGGAGGGGTATTATTAGTGTTGGTGGAAGGAGAATTCTTTATAGGTGGAGGATTCCCAACATTAGTTTTAGTTTTCTTAAATGTGGTAGAAGAATAACAATCTTGGTAAAGCCACCATTCTTGTAAGGAGTGTAAATAGTATTATCATCTAGGTTTTTGAATAATTGGGAACCATCTATATTATCAATTTGAGTGGTTTCAACCATGTTAATTTTTTAGACACATAAAACTGGCCATCAATAACCTCCAACCAAGCTTTTGGCCAACTTCTACTTAAAATGCATAATTTAGCCTAAAACACTAAAATGCATTAAATGATGTGAAACTGACATATTCAATTGCCAATTTTGGAAAAGGTATCCCTAAATAGAGTAATGTAATTTATGGGCTAGCTAACTTTGATCAGATCATTTTGAGTCAAAATGTCAATTTTTCACCTAGGTGCTCTGAATTGCTCTTTCCTATCAAATATATTGCATAAGATATGTGCCTTTGTTATTTATTGTCAATAGAATCCTAAATGGCATAGCAAATATAACACATCTGAAATTTCCTTCCAATTCTAATCCAGTCAAATTTTGGACCAATAACAAGGCATTCTGATCAATTTAGGTAATTTGTGCACAAAGTGCTTAAACATGCTTAAGAGATAATTAAACCAAATTATGGCCTAATAAATAATTCCATAGAAACTTGTTGAATACTTATTTTTTTAAATGAATATTGAATATATATATCATAAGGTGACCTCATTTCTTGGGAAGACATCCCTAGGCCATAAATGCCATAAATATCAAGATTCATGCCTCCCATGCCTCATCAAATCCCTCCATGCCTCTTAATTAACCCTTCTTACAATGTCATGATGAGGATAATTATAAACTTAATTTCAAAAATTGAATTAATCCTCAACCACACATCTCAATCTTAGTATGGATGGTTTAGGTTGATTCTAGACATTCTCAAAAATCTATAAATAGGAGGCCTTACCACATGAATTTTAAAGCTTAATTTATGAAAATTTATAATGTATAATCGATTCCAAAATCCATTGAAATTAGTGTTACCATGCCAAATTGATTCCAAGCCAAGCCATGAGCCAAAGGTGCCAAGAAGACATGGAGGTAGCCAAACTTTCATTGCTAAGGACTTCATGAGCACAAAACTGAGCAAGCCACTTCTACAAAGGCATTTGGAGCATCCAAGGAAGCTGAAGGAATTCTTGTGTTTTATTCCTTACTTTTTAGTTGAGTTTATCATATATTTTTGTTAACTAATCTCTCCCTAGTGCCTAGGCCGAGAGATGTTGTGCTTGTCAATGTGTTTCTTTCATTTGTTTTTCATTTTGGAACTAACATCATACTAACCATCCTCTCTTGAGTCAAATTCCTTAGATCACATATGGCATGCCTGGTGGGACAAGATGCATCTCACACCTAAATAAGATCATTTTTTTAGCTTTAAAATATTCATTTAGACCCTTAAAACTCTTGCAAATTGATTTTCTACCTTTATTTTGTTATTTTTGTTTACCACAGCTTTACACAATAACTGATGTCATCTAGTAAAACCAACATCAGTTAAATAGCTTAACCGACGTCGATTAGCAAAATCGGCATCAATTGTATACCTACCATCGATTGTATTGGTATAAATGATGTCAATTGGATAATAAACATCAATTAGAAAATTTAACCATCATCGGATTTATTAAACCAATGTTAGTCACTATGTTTTTATTAAAACATAGACCTGAGAGCTCTTTTCCTAAAGTTACATTGTTTCAAACTAAAAAGAGCTTCAAGGCTAAAGGACATGATAACATTTTTGTTGCAAGACCAAACTTAAAATTTGTTAAAAACATGTTTTAGATCACCTTTTGCATGCTTAAAAATCAATTAGGAACCTTATTTTGGTGTTTAACAAAGGAATTTAAATGTTTATGGTGAATTTTTTTCAAATTTGATACTAAGACCAAGGGGTCAAATGAACACCACCTCATTTTCCATATGGGCTTAAAAATGAACTCACCTTTTCAAAGATTTTTATTGTTTCTTGGTTGTTTAGATTAAATTTTTATTTTATAAAAATAGGGATGTTACGTGTATGATCTTCCATTTATCCCCTTTAGGGAACCCTTGGAATTAAAAGCACCATTCCTATTGAAAATAGCCTAGTCCAAGGCTTAGAAATAAAGTTGTCTAAAGCACTCCCCAAAAACTCATCAAAGTTTGGGTGACCTTGAAAATGACCTTAAAGTCTTTCTACTTTCATGTTTTTTTAATTTTTATGAAAACTTGGCTTGCAAGGGGGACTTCATCACCTCCCACAAGTTATTTAGGGAAGCTTTGACCCAGGGTTTCACCTCCTAGAATTGACTTCATTTGGCTCCTAATTGAAATTGCACATGGGATGCAGTGGCACTTTGGACATTGCACTACACTGAGAGAACATTAGGATGTAGTGGTTGAAAAAAGGATTAGACCTTTTTGAAACAAGCCAAGTGATATGGACCCAAAATCCAAGATTTTCTTTTGCATTGTTTGGCATGAAAGTCATTGTGTAATTGACTCCCCTAGAATATTCAGAAACTTGTTAGATCTTAGACAAATCCCCACTTACCATGGAAGTATTATTGGTGCAAGGTGCGCCTCAAGGTCCATGTCATAGTATTGTCACTTGAGAGAAGGGGGGGTGTAAAAACCCTACTATATAATGTGCATTTACTTTTAGATGAACACTTAAAATCCTCTCAAATGATGTATATTGATGGATTCCAATAATACCAAGAAACCTTGTCACTTTAGGATCCAAAAGTGATTAATTAATTGGTCTTGTCCTAGATTAAAGTCTTGTTTGAATTCAAAACTTGGTGTAAACAAATAATTTAAACCAAACACATGGTCCTAATTTTCCTTTGAACATAGGGGTGTTATATTACCCATGTGAGATCATCAATTTGCCTTATTCAAAGTTCATCAAAATCTTGAGAGTCATATCATCCACTTTGGTATAGGTATGCTACCCAATTGAGTCTAGACCTTTACCAAGCTTTTTTAAAGTCCTTCACTTATAATCTAAATTCAAAATTGTACCTTTATAAGTTCATAGGGTTGATGTGTTAAGTGGGTTTGCCATTTGTACAAAACTTGAGGGAACTTAGCTTTAATTTACAATTTGGGTTGAAGGCCATTTTAGACTCAAGATCATTATCACCATTTGATTTACTTAAGAATTGTTTTGCTAAAAACTTGCA
The DNA here is from genome assembly GCA_037957365.1 of Torreya grandis. Lineage (NCBI taxonomy): Eukaryota > Viridiplantae > Streptophyta > Pinopsida > Cupressales > Taxaceae > Torreya > Torreya grandis. The sequence goes on from JARHVA010000249.1 coordinate 3,930,379, forward strand.
CTTTGAATTTATGCACCACAACATTTTGAGTCAATAAAAGTAGGGTTATGCTATCAGAATTGTGGGAAATTATCTTTACCTTAGAACGTTTTTGAAACAAACTTTTTTATCACTCTTTTTGGTTAGTATAGCATCATTACGTTGGCCAAAGCATTTTAAATATTCTTTCATAGACCCTCTTTCATAGAGTTCCAAATTTATTCCTAAATTTTTAGACCAATTCAAGTGTACTTTTGTGATCATTTATCTAAATCATAGTTATACTAGTCACTTTTGTCTATATTATTTATCAAAAGAACTAAGTTTTATACCATTTTTGTGAGAAAATAAACTATGTCTAAAAAGTGCCTTTTGTTTCATACCTTATACCTAAATGATCAAGTTCATGTCCAAGAATCAAATTCCTAGTGTTTGTTAGAAGTGTTTCAAATCTGTTAGATTAAAACTTTCATCTATTTCAATGTCTAGATTTTGATTTTGTTTGGTTAAGAGTCCAATCGCATGCCTTGTTTGAGCCTAGCTTTTGATGCCACATTTAGCCAGAACACCTAGCAACTTTTAAATTCCTAGATTAGATTGATTTTAAAACATTTTGACCTTAGTGTTTGGCATTTTGATTTTTGGTCCATTTACTTGTTTATATTTTTGTGAACAATGAAATGTTAGATACTTCACGTTAGCTTATTTCCTCACAAATATTTGCATAAAACTTTTGATCCTTTTGACGAATCAAGACCAAGATGGAACATCATCTATTTTAGACATTGTCCTTTTTAGAGTTTGTAGAACTCTTTGAACTTTTATTGTAAAACATTGAATATGGATCCCAAAATGTATTCCTACACTTGTAGTGGACTCATGTACAATCCAGGGATTAGTAATGTAGTTGCATAGGAAGAAATAGTGAAAGACCCCTATGCGAATAATAATATTGCCTATGAGATGGATTTTAATCCCTCTTATAATACTCAGTCAAGAGCACAAAGCCAAGATCCATTGGCTAATTATCTAGTTAACACACCACCTTATTCAGAATAAGACCAAGAACAAACCTCACAATACCTAGCTATAATACCCATAGTGGATGAGCCAATTCTTCAACAATCATTTTTTACTAATACAACTTCCACGTATGATCCATTTTTATTTGAGTGACATTTGGTAGAGAAAAAAGATGAGATTTTTTTTAAATCCATAGAGGTAGGGGCTAAGTTTCCAGTAGACTTTCCCCATAAAAATTTACCAAGTCTATTAAGAGTGCCCCACAATATCATTTATGACCAACAAGCTTCTTCTAGTAATCCTATGGTTCTAGTCCAAACAATGTACCAAGATCTTAAAATATCTAATCAAGGAAAAAACATCATGGAAGATCACTTTAACCAAATCCAGACAGCATATCAAATGTACCTAAATCTAGCACATGATTTCAATAAAATTAACATGGTGATTAAGCCTCTCATTGACCTAGTTCCTTCAACAGGAGTGTTGATAGAGTTAACTGGAAAATAAAATTTGAATTATAACCCATTTGTACAAACCACTTTGATAGATAATGTGATGTATATGCCCATTATTTAAAAAATGTCTTCGGCCTATACATAGAATAGTGAACCAAATGTAGTAGACAATGTGCAAACAACATCCAGTCATGATCAAAGTGGTACTAATGTGGAAACAACTAGCCAACAACATGTGCCTATAGTTAATCCCATAATTAGATCATCATACAAGGGAATAGGAGCTTCTACATCCCAACTTCAACTAGTTGCTTCCTCAAGCGTATAAACCACAAGATTAGGTAATCAAACAATGGCTAATATCACACTTCAATGACATAATGATGAATCCTACTCCTCAATAAGTAATAATTAGTATTCCATAACATCAGGCACAATTTAGTATATCAATGAAATAGAGGACAAATACATTGCCACCTCAATCAAGGTTAATTAATGTTCCACCTCACCAGGTAATGACAAACATATCTCTTCAATTGTAGACTAATATGCCAATTCAAAACTAAGCAATGACTAGTCAATAATGAACAAATATTGGTCAGTGATAGATGCCAAATCTATAACCTATTTTCACATCTCCATAGGGATTCATGCAAAAAGGATGTTCCCATGTTTCTCAAGTACCTACTATATAATTATTGGTTTAAATATGCCACAAATTTAGAGATAGGGTCTTGGACCATAAGTTCCCACTCAATAGTAAGGTTTGATTAGTCGGTAGCGTGTCTCTTTTCAACCAAAGTAGGCATAGTATAGTTATACCCCTCCATCTCAACCATAAAATCCTCTAATTCAAACTTCTATCACCAACCCAAATTAAAATATCATGCAACCAATTGTGTAATTTCAAGTACATCCTAATCCATATATGTGTATTCCTAGTCCATTCCCCAACTGAAAAAATGTACCCCAATAGGTATCTCCACCATACCTTCGTCAAATTATCCCACTTATGACCTCCCAACCACCCACCCAAACCAATGTTTCTTCTAGTTTCTTATCCCAAAAATTACAACAAATAAAGGATGCAATTGCTGCCATTCAAGATGGTCAATAGACTAAAAATTTCAAATTAAATGATGTGTGTTCCTACCCATTTAACATGGAGTATTTGTAGATACCATTTCCTCCAAGGTACAAACCACCAAAATTTCACAAATACAAAGGGAAAGGTGACCCTAAGGCTCATTTGACTGAATTCTTTGTCGCATGTCAACCAGGGGCATATAGTGACATATACATTTTCCTTTTGTTCCCAAGGAGATTGGTTGTACAAGCCATGGAGTGGTTTTTAAATTTTCCCAAAAATTTAGTAATGGATTTTGATGATCTTTTTGATAAATTTGTTTAGCACTTTTCCTATAATCTTGAGCATGAGATTTTATTAGTGGACTTAAAGCAAGCAAAGTAAAAACTTGGTGAGATTTTTGGAAGTTATTTACAATGATGGAGAGCCCTTGAAATATGTTTCACCCATATTTTATCATATAAACAATTAGCTGTTGTGTTTACCAAAAATTTGCACAGTGAGATAGCTTATCATTTGGAACTATAATGTGCACATACTTTCAAGGAAATCATCAACAAATGCTTATTGATTAAATGAGCACTCATAAATAAAGGAGTTATAAAGATTAATTCAACTAATAAAAATCAAGGTAATAATCAAGGAAAATGCCAACATCCCATTCAAGTGCCAGCATCACAATCAGCATAGGCCAATAACTAAGAAAGACTGAAGCAATTCAACCACAATAGGAATGTTGTGGGAAATGGAGTAACCAAATCCCATCATGTCCAAATGGTGAAAACATCATCTACACCACCTTTTTAGCTTACTCCTACCCATTAACCTTTCTAACCAATATTTCAAGTGTAACAACCAAGACCTGCACAACAAATACAGTAGTTGTTACCATTACAAACTCCTCCTCCTAGAAGAACCATGCCTACACATCATGTCTTTAGTGACCTAGGGGAACTTATTGAGTCTATATTTTACAAGCTTGCTACCACTAATTTTATTACTTGGCCTATACTAAATCATTATTTTCAAGGCATTCCTTATCCTAATTGGTACCATGAAAATGAATTCTATGACTATCATCGGGTCACTAAGCATAATCTACAAATATGTGTCCAAATCAAGAATTTAATTGAGAATATGTTGGATAATGGGGAGATAACATTGGATAATGATTCTTCCACTTCTAATAAAACTCTTGGGATTTATCAAAACCCCTTTCTCTAATATAACAATTAGTAGTAGTAAAATAATTAGGAATAACAATAATAATAGCTAGTGTAATAGCAAAATCAATAATATCAAAATCAAAGGTCAAACCAGTAGAATCAACAAAATCAGTAGTAGAACCCATAATGATAGAATAATGGACAAAACCAAGTTCATAAAGGTAAAAACCAATAAACCTACCATGTAGTTTTACATGACTACAATAGGGTTGTAGGTCATATTGTAAGGGGTAGTGTTAATACCATCTCCATTAATCCTAGACCAAGCACTAATAAACCTAGACAATTGCTAAACAAAAAAAATTAGTCAAATTACATGGATAATCCTTCTTTAACATGAGACTACATATAGGTAAACCAAAAAACTAAGATTTCCCCTTTTGGACCTTATATCAACAACTCACCCTTGCCACATGACCACATGCAAGTGCTTCGACAACTAAGACTTGTCTTGTCTGATCCCACACCATTCCCAATATTGATTAGTAATAATGGTCCAGTATTTAATCTTGATTGTGAAATCACAACTCAAAGGTTAAAGATTACTTTTAGAGGCCCATAACCATCTACCACTTTGCCTGTCATTCAACCAACCATTTAGACTCAAAATAAACCATTCACTACTGACCAAGAAAAGAAATTTGATATTGTGGAACAATTGTAGAAGACACCAACACAAATTTCTATTTTAGATTTCTTGCAAATTTCAATAATCCATAAGAATATCTTGAATGATTTTTTGACCTAATCCACTATTTCTAGTGACATATCCCCTGATAAATTTCAATATTTGGTTGGACACCTAGTTCTAGCCGAACAAGTCACATTCAACCAAAGTGATATGTCTTCCCTTGGCCTACTCCATAATAATCCATTGTACATAGAATTTTATTTAAAGTAGCATAAAGTGAAATTTGTCCTTATAGATTATGGATCTAGCCTCAACATAGTGTCTCTAAAGCTCATCAAGCTTTTTGGGTACACAATGGAAGATCTCCAGCCAGAAAAAATAATCATCAAAGCTTATGATAATCAGGAAAGAGAATCACAAAGCACCATTAATTTTTTAATTATCATTGGGAATTTGACCCATGATACACTTTTCCATGTGCTTGATCTTGATTTATCATACATTATGCTTCTAAGAAGGCCTTGGTTACATGAGATTCATACAATCCCTCCAATGCTGCACCAATGTATCAAGTTTTCCCACTCAGGGATGGAAGCGAATATTCCAAGAGATTTACACCCATATAAACACTACAAGCATCTTAAGCCCAAATTTCAAAGCTAAAACTATCATTATGATATGAATCCAAGTTCCAAGTAGGATAAAGGAAAGGCTATACTTAGTGATCCTTCACTAGATAATTGCATAGATCCTAATACCTTGGATTCCCTTTCCCACATGCCACCTCCTAAAGCTTCTAATCATTTTACCATTTTAGATAATAGATTAGGAGAGTATGTGACCCATGATACATTTCATATTTCTAATATTCCTCAAAATAGAAAAACCTTTGGGTGACCTAAAGTCACCCCACATAATCATTGGTAACAAAAGAATAAAAATAAGGGACCTATCACATTTGTACCAACATCTAGCCTAGAATTTGACCCTCTTAAAGGGGATGAATCATGGTTATGCAATGAAAACCAAGTTGATTGATATAAAAATGAAAAGTATCATATTCCTAATAGGATCATGGAACGTCACAATTATGAAGGAAGAGGCCTCAAATTGAATCAACAAGGAACCATCAAGCCAATTTCCATGACTAAGTATGAAAAACCTTATGGACTTGGATTTAATCTGCCTAGGGGTGACCCCACATATCTTATCCAAACTCCATCACCAGTGACTAGTGATGATGATGTTAATAGTGAAGTAGAGTTTGATCATAGCTTCACCTTTGATAACCTAGCTAAAACCAACCTATTTGATAAAAATGCCATTTTTACCCTTACCTTAGCCATTCATTGTAACCCTTTACCATTATATTATCCCCAATTGATAGATTGGGACCAACAAGAATCTAGTCTTCTAATTGATGAATTTCAAAATACTAAGGCATTCTATGACTTTTTAGGCCTTAGAGATAATGTTTTATTGGGAGATCACAAATCATGATTCTCAATCGCATTAGATCCTGTAGCCTATTTTGGAGAGTGAGTGAACACCCTTTGCCAAAAAAAAAAGTAAAACATTGATGTCCAAAATAGAAAACCTATTTAAGGTGCTTTTTGACCAAGGAAAAAGTAAAGATAAAGGCCATCCTAATGGTGAAAATCTATTTTGGGTACCATTAGATGGGGGTGTTCGTTCTTCTTCAAATTTAGACCAGAAGGCCACCAACAATGAACTTTCCTATGGATCTAAGTTTATATTTGAGCAAAAACAAGTATTTGATCAAATTCTTCAAGGATTTCCAACTATTTTTGTCACATGGCCAGATCTCCTATTAGGGGACTCATATTCATCATGCCTAGGAGAAGTTAAAGAGCAAGTCCTAATGGAGGACCGTGACATAATTCAATAGTTCAAGTTGTTGCCTACTATCCTAGAAGATGGTTTGACCCTTCTAGTTGAAGATATAACAGAGGTAAATATCAAAACTCTATTAGACCTAAAATGGATAAAATTAGGCATGTCTCTCACTGAGGAGGAACATGACATACTTATATCTCTATTAAGAGAATTTGTAGATATCTTTGCATGGGCCTATTCTGGCATGTTAGGTTTAGACCCCACCTTGGTTCTGCACCACCTTATGGTTAATATTGATGCCAAACTAATAAAACAAAAGCTATGTAAGATGCATCCTCACATTATTGTATTGGTAAATAAAGAGTTGGAAAAACCCTTAGAATTAGGATGTATCTGATCCATTGACTACTCAGAATAGATATCTAATGTGGTACCTTTTAGTAAAAAGTTTGAAAGGATCAAAATTTGTACTAAGTTTTGAGACATCAACAAAGCTTGTCCTAAAGATGATTTTCCCTTGCCTATATCGACATGATCATTGACTCCATGACCAGTTATGAAATGCTTTCACTCATACATGGATTTTTAGGATACATCCAGATCAGAATAGCACTAAAAGACCAACATAAAATAGCATTCACCACTCTATGGAGAACATTTTATTATCAAGTAATGCCATTTGGCCTTAATAATACTAGAGCTACATATAAAATGGATATGACTATCATATGCCATGATATGATGCATGATATTATTGAATATTATGTCAAGTTAGGAAAATCCAAAACTAGGGTCGACCATCCAGTAGTGCTACATAAGATATTTGAAAGATTATGAGAGTAAAAATTCAGACTTAGTCCAAATAAATGTGTGTTTGGTGTAAATTTAGGCATATTACTTGGCTTCATCATGTCTTGTAGAGGCATTAAAGTTGATCCAGCTAAAGTCCATTCTATAACTGAGATACTACCACCAACCAACTTAAAGCAACTCTGTAGTTTACATACTAAGATCCAATCAATCTAATGCTTCATTTATCAGTTAGTAAACAAGTGTTATCCATTTACACACCTTTTGAATAAGGGAGTTACATTTCACTGGGATGATCACTTCTAAATAGCTTTTTAATAATTCAAAGACTGTCTTATTAATCCACCTATTCTATTACCTCCTATGCTAGGAAAGTCATTCTTATCCATGATCTAGGGGAACTCTTATCTCAAGATGATGACAATGGAAAAGAGCATGTCATATATTACCTAAGCCATACCTTGGTTACATATGAACATAACTATGCACCTATTGAAAAATCTTGTCTAGTCATGGTCTTCATAGCTCAAAATTTGTGCCATTACATGTTGAATAATAAGACCATGGTCATTTTAAAATTAGATCCACTCAAGCATCTACTATCTAAATATCTTTGCAAGGTAGAATGGCTAAATGGATTATGATTCTTAGTGATTTTGACATAGAGTATGTCAATTAGAAGGCAATCAATGGATAAGTTCTTGTGAATCAACTTGTTGAAGTACCTCTCATAGACACATAGCCACTCATGTTTCCATTTCTTGATAAATCCATAATGACCATTATTGACACACCCCTTAAGGAGTATCCTTGGAAGCTATATTTTGATGGTTCATTTACTACACATGGATCAGGGGTAGGCTTATTTTTTATTACACCACAGGGGGATCTAATCCCTATATCATTTAGAATGATCTTTCCTTGTATAAACAACATGTTTGAGTATGAAGCACTTGTTATAAGACTTTGACAAGCATTAAATTGGAATATATCTCATCTCCAAGTTTATGGTGATTCTCAGTTAATCATCAATCAGATCATAGATCATTTTCAGACCAAAGATGATAAGTTAGTCCCATTTAAAGCCATGGTTGACACTCTTAAGCAAAAAAATTCCAATATTTAGTTTAAGCACATACCAAGGGCTAGTAACAGAACTATATATGCCATGGCTACTGTTGGATCTTGAATTTGACAAATAGATCAAGCTAGAGAGTATCAATTCCTCATCGAGAATTTGTCAACACCAACTTATGAACCTTTATCTACTACCATGATTTATGATATTATTGGTCCTAATTCTATCTGGTACTTAGACCTTTACAACTACCTTCATTACCAATATATGCCACCTAACCTAACTCAAAAACAAACCAAAGCTTTCATTCATCATTCCACTCATTATACTCTACTTAGATCCACCCTTTATCATCATAGTTTTGATGAAACTCTACTTTGTTGTTTAACTTTAGAAAATTCTACACTAGCGTTAAGAGATGTTTACAAAGGAGTATGTGGATCTCATTCTAACAGGGCATTTCTATCCAAAAATTTCTTATGTACTATTTATTATTGGCCCACAATGGACATAGATGTTGCTACATATGTAAAAAAGTGTGACAAATGTCAATGGCATGTTAATCTAATTCATGCCCTAGCAAAAACTTTAAAATTGATGTTGATACCATGGCTATTTTCTACATAGGGACTTGACCTCATTAGGAATATCAACCCCACTTCATCTGATGGCCATAAACATATCCTTACCACCATCGAGTATTTCACTAAGTGAGTTGAAGTTATACACCTCACTTACATGACTGGAAAGCAAATTTCAAATTCATTTTCAACCATCTCATTTTTCACTAGGGTATCCCCTCTGATATTATATCTAATAATGGAGGATCATTCAAAAACAAGGATATAGACCAGCTATGTACTAAATATAACGTCACACAACATTTTTCTATAGCATATTACCCTCAAGGTAATGGCCAAGTTGAGGCATCCAATAAAACCATTATCAATATTCTCAAAAATATTATCAATGATGCCAATCATGATTGAAACTTATAGATATTCCCTGCCCTTTGGGCATACCATACCACCCACAAGAGCCACTCCATACTCACTTGTTTATGGTACTGAAGCCATCCTTCCTATTAAGGTCAAATTGTCTTCACTATGCATCTCTTTCAAGCATGTCTTAGATGATCATGAATATCGAGTAGCTCACTTGCAAGAGCTAGACCTACTTGATGACAAATTCATAGCTACACTCAACAATCTTCAAGCATATTAGAACTGACTCAAAGGCCACTATAATCGATGTGTTGAGTATAGAACATTTAAACTTGGTGATCTTATTCTTAAAGAAAATCAAAAGAATACCATGGTTGAGAAGAAAAATAAAGGTAAAATTAAAACCAAATTGGATAGGATCTTTCATCATTACTATAGATTATGGATCAGGAGCATACAGGTTTGCCACACTAGATAGAGATGAACTCCCTGAGTTGATGAATATTATTCATCTCAAGCAGTATTATGCTTGAGAACTAAGGTGTATTGTCTGTAATGACCATTTCATTTATGCCATTTTATCATTATTCTTATTTTTACAAAAACCATCTTTAACTATCCTCTTCATCATATGTACTTTTTGCTTCTACTCTATCAACCCAGTGTGTTATAAAGCCTAGCCCATTTGACCTTGGTTTTTTCCATTTATTACATAATTTCAGCATTGAGTTATTGGATTAATTTCATTAATTGGTTCACGTAATTTATGTAGAGATTATATTTTGGGACAATGTGACAAAATTTTTGGTAGTTTCATCCTTCATTTGTTATGCCTTTCTTACCACCAGTCTTGCTACTAATTATAACCACCTTTGGGTAAATTAGTACCATTGATCTATGCCATTATGTCCTAGCTATAACCACTTATGGAAAACTAGGGGTAAAATTAAGCCTTGACATACCAACTTACCACTTCTTATGTCATACTATGCCTTTTTACCAATTGTGCCTATTTTGTTTGAATTGACTACTACACTAGTCAAAAAAAATTCTTGTATGGCAGAATTACAGTGACTTGAGATCTTACTCTAGGACTATGTAGGTAGCACTCAATCATTGTTGAGGTTAGTTAAATCACCCTAATCCACACTCTCACCATTATCTGAGCACCCTAAGCCAAGCTCTCACCATTTTATGAGCAACCTAAGCCATGCTCTCACCATTTTATAAGCAACCTTAGGTTAAACACTCTTAATGTTTTATGAGCTTGAACCATTTTAGTATCTTGTCATTCTCTATTGAGTTGAGATTCTCCAAAATAATTCCAAAAACATTTGAAAAATCATTAGAAAATAATAAAAACATTGACCACTTCTTTACCTTAAGGATTCTGGGAACCCTTACTAAGTTATTTGTAAAACACTTGTCATTTAGTTTCCCCATCTTTTTTGGCCTTTTCTCTCATGCACTTTCCATTTTAAAATACCATTTCTCTTCTTCTATCACATCCATTCTATTTGTTTTCCTTGGTTATCACATTCTTCCCATTCCCTGGGAGAACTACATTTGGCCTAAAGTTTTTTATTGGACATTACATCCATGGAATTATGTAGGTAGTAGCCACTTTCCTAGTGCATATGGTGACAGCTCAAGCATCCCTTTCCTTTTCTTATATTCCCCCATTTTGTTTATTTTTTAATTTTTCACCTAATTTTTAGGGGCAATGTTCATATGGTTTCTATTCCATTGTTTGTTTGTTTATTTTTGCTTATTTTATTTATTTGTCTGCTTGTTCGTTTGATTTCAGCACTGTTGCCTTGATTCATTTTATATGTGTTCATTAGGTGATTTTTTACCCACACTTATACTTGAATCTATCCATTTTCATATTTTTACATTGGCATCATGGTTTTTATCATTGGTGTATTATTTTCTATTGAGTATTAGATTATGGGAGTCAGTCCTCATGCATATTTTGGCCAAGTCATCATGATGTTATACCATGATGCCTACCAAAATTTGATACAAAAAACCTTAACTTCAAGAATTCTATCTAACAATGGCAGCATCAATATTTATTTAGCACCAGCATCCTGATTCACTACCAATCATATCCCAAATAGAGTAATTAAATATGAAAGAATTTTAACCTTTGTTAGTTTGGATGAGCATCTCCCAACTAGTAGGTTGTTCTAATTCATCATTACCCTTTGTGTTAAGTTATCATCATCCTCAGCCAAATTTATCATGTTTACCATAATTAGGGTCCAATTATTATAATCACATATGGGCAAATCATTGCATACCATTCCACCTACATTTCTTAATGATTGTGTTGTCACTACTTTACTTTTTCTGCCTATACAAGGGCATGTTATTATCTTGATTGTGTTATAAATCATTGTGTTGTCACCACTTTACTTTTTTTGCCTATATAGGGGCATGTGATTATCTTGTTTTTTTATCCTAACTAGGGAAGTTCCATTATCTCAATGATTATAACTGCCTTTAGGCAAATCATTGTGTTATCATACCACATTACCACTATCAGGGTATAATGCTTCTAATCACCTTTAGGCAAACCATTGTACACCATCCCATTTGCATTCTCAATGACTTTGACTAATTTTTCAATATCATTATGTTTTCACCCCATAATCTTTCCTTTCTTTGGTCCCCTCGCTTTTGTTCTTTCTTTTCGAGGGACCGTTTGTCAACCTACTTGTGCTAACCATTCCCTTAAGGGGACATCATACAATTAGTTTATCATCATTGTAGTTGTAGGCATATAGGAACTTTTATTTATTTGATAATATGTTACTATGATTATAGCTTTCAATGCCTTCCCAAATAGGGGCAAACTGTAGACACCTAAAACTGGCCACTGATAACCTCTAATCAAGCTTTTGGCCAATTTCCACTTAAAATGCACAATTTGGCCTAAAAATACTAAAATGCATTAAATTATGTGAAATTAACATATTTAAATTCCAATTTTGGCTAGGGTATCCCTAAATAGGGAAATGTAATTTATGGGCTAGCTAACTTTGATCAAATCATTCTGAGTCAATGCCAATTTTACACTTAGGTTATCTAAATTGCTCATTCCTATCAAATCTCTTGCACAAGATACATGCCTTTGTTATTTTTTATTAGTAGAATCTTAAATGGGATAATGGATATAACACATCTGACATTTCCTTCCAATTATAATCCAATCAAATTTTGGAACAATACCAAGACATTCTGATCAATCTGAGTAATTTATACACAAAGTGCTTAAACATGCTTAAGAGCTAATTAAACCAAATTAGAGCCTAATCAATAATTCCATGTAAACTTGTTGAATACTTATTTTTGGAAATGAATATTTAATATCTACATCATCGGGTGACCTCATTTCTTGGGAAGACATTCCTAAGCCATAAATGCCATAAATATCAAGATTCATGCCTCTCATGCCTCATCAACACCCTCCATGCCTCTTAATTGCCCCTTCTTCCAATTTTATGATGAGGATAATTATAAACTTAATTCTAAAAATTTAATTAATCCTCAACCACACATCTCAATCTCAGGATGGATGGTTCAAGTTGATTCTAGACATTCTCAAAAATCTATAAATAGGAGGCCTCACCACATGAATTTTAAAACTTAATTTATACAAAGTTATAATGCATAATTGATTCCAAAAGCCATTGAAATTAGCGTTACCATGCCAAATTTATTTCAAGCCAAGCCATAAGCCTAAGGTGCTAAGGAGAGATGGAGGTAGCCAAGATTCCATTACCAAGGACTTCATAATCACAAAACCAAGCAAGCCACTACTATAAAGGCATTTGGAATATCCAAGGAAGGTGAAAGAATTATTTTGTTTTATTCCTTACTTTTTAGTTGAGTTTGTCATTTGTTTTTGTTAACTTATCTCTTCCTAGTGTTTAGGCCAAGATATATTATGTGAGTTAGTATGTTTCTTTCATTCTTTTTTCTTTTTAGAACTAACACCATACTAACCATCCTCTTTTGAGTCAAATTCCTTAGATCAAAAATTTGGGAATTGATAAGACTTGGTGATCTTGTTATGGGTGTAACAAGAGGATTATAAAAATTGATTGTGTTGATAGGAGAGGGATTAGTTGGTGGAATATTTTTAATATTGGTATTAGGAAGAGGATTAGGAGAAATGACCTCAACTACATTACATTGTGTAGTGATTGGTTTTGGTTTAGGAGAAGAGGAAGGAAGAAATTAGGTAGTTTCATCTGAAGTAATAAAATAAGTGAGGTTATTATCAAAATCCTTAATTATTCAATGTCATGACTAAAATAAGGTTGAACATATGTCATCATGATGAGATAAGACTAGATAACCACATAAAAAAATAGGAAGTGGTAGGAAATTGTACAGGGTCAACTAGGTCGATCCAGCATAGAAAATAGGGCCTAAAAATTATATAAGGTCAATTAGGTTGACCTAGTATAGAAAATAGAGATTGGAAAAAGAGTAAATAGGGTCTTTAACTAGTACAAGGTTAACTGGGTTGATCTAGTATAGTGAATATAGGTCAAAAAAGGTATAGGGTGAACTAGGTCGACCTAGTGCAGCAAAGAGAAATTTAAGAAGCCTATAACAAATTTTTGAATTGAAACAAGATAAATTTTTCAAGTAATTTAGAAAAGAAATGATACAAAGTAAATAAATAGTCAATTAGATTAACACTGGATAATCTAATTGAAGCACATAGCATAAAACCTTGCACTAACACTGGTTAATGCAAGTTTTTGCAATACTAAATACAATTGAGTAAAGAGTAATCAATCAACTTAGAAACTAAAGAGATAGAAAATTGGTCAACATAAATTTTAATTATATTATTAAGATATTATTTTAAATGTCATGAGAAGTTGGCTATAAGCAAGAAACTAAAATGGAAATCTAAGGATGGTTTCAGGTAGTTTGGGTTAAAAGGGAATATAGTGGCAATGATATAGGCTTGGTATTAGGGCCTACCCCTAGCTTTACACACCATAGCAATAAGGGTGTCAGGTGCTAAGCAAAAATATTCATTAACCATGTTTTATGCTTGACCAGAGTATCAAGTCAGCTTCCCCTTTGGTGATGAAATCCAAGTAGGTTGGCCTTAGGTATGTTGGTAATATGATTGTCATTAATGTCAAAAGGGAAAATATGGATGTCATTGATGTCAAAAGGATTAGGTAGGATTTATGGAGATAAGAGCATGTTTCATAGTTTCACTATGCAAATTTGTTATGCTAATATAGAGAGCATTTATGGATGTTCAAATTCAAATAGATAGAAGATTTGTTATAGGTTTTTTGTGTGCATTTTATAAATATGGTTTGCATGATAAAATGTGAAGGAATGAGTCTATAATTTAATTATCTTCACTCTTAAAATAAATAGGGTTTCTTAGTAAAACCTAAGGGTTTAGCCATGGCATCAACAAGTAAAGTTCTATTTTAATGTTGGCTTGGTATAGCTAGGAACTGATAACTTAAGTTACAAATTAAGTCCATATCATCATTAATAAAGTGGCCCCTCGACCTAATAATTACCAGTTCTGAGTAATGATCAAAGGACTTTATATTTTCCTAAGTCTAAGACTTAATATATGTCCTAGTTTGATCAACGACCCATACTTCATCATATATAGATGATCCAATGGAGTGAAGCAAAGTCAAAGTGTCAAAGGTCCCTCTGAGTGAATGTGTTAATTCTAAGTGTCATAATCACATGAGTATGTTAGATAGAGGACCAATAAGAGTGAGACTATTAAAGATAAAGTTTTATCTAGCTAAAATATCAATAGTTTGCATTTAATCAGACATTGGCTATCTAACAAAGTGCAATGAAGTAAAATTATCAAAAGGAGATATGAGTGAACGTGTAAGTGATGAATGTCACATTTATAGAGTTTTTTAGATAGAGACCCAATAAGTGTAAGCTTGATAGAGTTAATTATTGAGCTTGTCAAAAGATCTGATAATACATGGGTGATCATGAAAAGGAGATCTAATGGAGTGAATGGATTCAAATGCTATGAAGTAATCAATGTTTATCAACATAGTAGTAATTTAAAGACTGAGTAGGTTTGATAAGATTGATGGAGAGAAAGCAATCCAAAGATACAAAAAGCAATGAGATGAGGTCAAAGTGTCAAAGTTTGATGACCAAGTCAAGTTAATGTTCGTACAAGTTTGAAGATCAAATGGCACATAGAAGGTAAGATCTAGATATTGATGAATGCATTTTAAAGAGTGGAACATTAAAGTTTAGCAATGTATAGAGCTATAACAAAGAGAGATAACTTGGAGATGTCATGAAGAAAGATATCAAATACAAGTATTTAGAGTGTTTAAATACAAATAGTTAGTTGTAGGAACATGTAGGAACTTGCATATAAGCCATGAATATCAACACAGATAACAAGATTGGTAAATCTAACTAGGCCAATCTACATTAACAATCATGTGCATCAAAACTTGAGTCTAACAGATGCTATAGATAGTAAAGATACCTAAAATTATGGTATGATGCATGGAATTGAGATGTGAGAAACTTACAATTCAAGTCATAATGAATGAAAGTCCAAAATTAGCATGATGTGTTTATTGTCTGAGTGTGAACCTAAAGAAGAAACCAACCCTAGATCAAATTCTTATATATACAATCTCTAGGACAAAGGAAAATTTTATAGAGCCATTGGAATTGTGTCAAAATGCAGAGAAGATCCATTATTGTTGAAGAGTGTCAAATAGAAAATATAGTGACACAAAAGAGCAGAGTGAGAGAGAGATGAAGTGTATCAAAAAGATACATATACACACATAGAGAGATGGTCAAAGAGGAAGAAAGGCACACAAAGATAATGTGTAGAGAATGAGCAGTTATAGATTAGACTTGTAACAAAGAGTTAAAGTTTCACTCATTTATAAATTAATGTTGTAATCTAGAGTTGTAGCTTTATAGATTTGATTGGTTTGTGCCATCAGATTAGCTGAGTTAGTGTTCAATTATGGGATTAGTGTCTCCTTAGGATTGGTGTCCTTAAATTTAACCAATGAGGTTTTGCTAGTGAGGCTTATAACCAGTGAGGTTTTGCTAGTGAGGCTTCTAACTAGTGAGGATTTTCCAAGTAAGGAATTGATTATGATTCTAGATTAGAATAGTATATTCTAGCAGATATTATCATCATGTTTTTTCCCTTTGGGTTTTCTATGTATAAATCTAGTGTCGTATGTATATGTGTGTGTATAAAATCTCTACATTTATCTTTTAATCTGCATATGCTTTTAAATTTTATTTAAAAGGATTAAAGGATTGGTTTTAGTAGATCTACTAATTCACCCCCCACCTTCAATAGATAGTTGTGTTCCAATAATTAGTATTAGAGCCTAGGGTTCCTTGAAATAATCTTAATTAGCTTAGGTAGATCTTGGAACAATGATCACAATGGCTAGTCAAGAAGGATCTTCATCAAAAAAATCACCTCTTTTTGATGGATCTATCTATGCATTGTAGAGCATAAGAATGTAATCATACTTATCATCATTAGATTTTTATGTATTTATGTTTGTGGTAAATGGATATACAGCCCTTGATATAACTCCCAATGATCAAGATTCAAAGAAGGCATATGAGAGAAATGTCAAGGCAAAGAATGTTATTCTCTATGGATTGTCCAAATAAAAGTTTGTCAAAGTGATGCATTTTCAAAATGCATAAGACATATAGAACAAATTGAAGAGCATTTATGAAGTTGATGACAAGGTAAATCAGGCCAAGCTAAAACATATAGAGGCTAGTTTGAGAATTTCAAAATGGATGAAGAGGATAAAATTTCATACTACCTTCTAGTATAGATTAAGAAGAGAGACATGCCTCCTAGTGTGAACAAAGATTCAAAAGTCTCTCATAAAGAGAAAAATAGGACATTTAAGAAACCCAAGCATGTATGGAAAGTGAAATATCAAACCATGATTAAGAATGCTAAAGAGGTTGAAGAATG